>CM060932.1:404975556-405600556 GCA_030765085.1 Allium cepa
TGTACCACATTCAATCAAAAGATATGAAGACATTCAAAAGAAGAAGCTTCATACATGTCCACTTTATAATTTGCTTAAGTTCCCAATGTATAACTTGGACAAAATGTGCGAAAGTGCTAGGTTAGAAACATTAATCTCCTTCAACTCGAATAATATCCAAATAGACCAACTTGCGATATTCCTATTCTATGCTAATTTAGATAGCATAGCCAGTTGGAATACCTAAAACGACGATAATTGGCTATGGTCAAGTGTTTACGGCAACACTATTAGACTAACTCTAGGGATCATATGTCGAACTCGTAGATGCTCCGACACCGAAGAAGATTTATATAATATTCCGGATATGCGTCTCAAGCCGAGAGATAATACACACATCAAATATGGGAAGATTAAATGCCTAAATTTGCATCAAAATACCTAAGACCTAAGGCGAGACTTCTCACTAGAATGATTATCCACACTATCATTCCTTGCCTTGGTAGTCACGAGCAAATCATAGAGTTAGAGCATAAGGCTCTATATGCTATATTCAGTGGAACAAGGATTAATTGGGCAAAATTTATATCTGACGAGCTGAGACATTTTTGGACTCGATCATGCCCATCCATCATCTACCCTACATACATTATGCGCCTTCTGCAAGCTCACAACATCCCTTCATATTTATCAACCTTTGAAGAGATTTCTCTGAAATATGCGTCCAGAAATTTTTTCTCTCTAATGCACTTATCAGAAAATCCTTCGGACTTTATATCATTTGAAGAGTGGACGCATGTCGTCAAGCCAGACAAGCTAGGCATCAACTCCAAAAACAAGCTGAACCGGCACAGGAGGTAGAGCAACATCGCGAGAATACTCCTCCTCCTCCTCCTCCTCCTCCACCTTTTGATTATATGTGCCAAGATGATATTTTGGAGAGTCGCACTGAGATAAATCCAAATGAGAGTATTCAAGACTTAACTCTCCAAAATCAACTCATCCTATCACAAAACCAAAATTATTGGTTAAGCGCATTAATAGTTTTAGAACAACGTTTGCTTCACGCCTAGCCACAGTTAAAGAATCACTTTCAACAACACTATCCGTTTTAAAATAGGTTCTTCAAAGAGTTCGTGGTCCTATACCACCTTCAGAAGCTTGGCCAACTCCAGTGCCTTCTCCTCCTCCTTCAAAACACTTTAAACTTTTTAAAGAGGAAAAAGAACCTCCCAAACATACTCCGACATCTCCTACAAAACAACCTAGCTCTTCCAAGAATGAAGATGAAGGAGATGATTAAGCTAAAACTTCCCTAAAAGATTCTTAGATTTTTTTTAAGATTCCATCTTTTGTATAAAAATCTATGCATGTAATCGATTAATATGATTAATGAAAATTGCTTTTTGGTGTGTTATTTCTGTGCATATTCATGCAACCTTACAACGATTGGTAAATATTAAATGATATGAACATGATGTCTACAATTAAAAATTATTAATACTTTTTGATAATGCCAATGAGGGAGAAATAATAAACAGTAAAATTAATAATGGAAAGAACATATTCATGGGGAGATTTATAAAATTATATATAAGCACATTGTATAGTTGTTATCATCAAAAAGGGGGAGATTGTTAGAAAATCAAATCTACGGTTTCGATGACAACAACTATAAAATGGAAATCAAATATACATATATATTTATATATACAAGTACTTGCTAGAACAACATCACTAAAAAAAGGCTCAAAGGACACTACAAGAGAATATAAGTTTATAGGAATAAAGAAGCACAAGAAAAAGAGCACAAAATCTGATATGCATAATATCAGACGTCTGGGTGCACAAGCCGGACGTCTGAAATGGTTCTCTGGAACAACAGACAGGCCGAACCAAACATTTGGCAATTACACTCTGACGTATGATCTACTACTATATTTAGAAATTTATAGAGTATCAGATGCTTGAAACATATCCTAGACGTTTGACTTCATACTCGGATTTCAAATAAGAAATTCAACAGCCACATTCGAATGGACATCTCCGCTTCTCTTTGCTGCAACTCTTCATCATCAACAGAAGCAACTGAAGAAGGATCGTTAGTGTATGCAACTACTCAAGATACCTATCTACAACTATATATAGCATCAAGAATCAAGAGAACAATCACTTAACTTACTTATCTTTCTCACTTATGCATTCTGATTCTATACTCTATTCTTGATCTCTGCACTCTAGCAATTCTTACTTATATCCACTCTTCCATATACACAGTTTCTCATAGATAATATTTCTTAAATATATATTGGAAGCAATTGTACTAGTAGGTCAACATTCATGTTATACTAGAACACATATTCGACAAGAACAACTTATTGTAACCAAGCCTATTCCTCCGGGTGAGGCTAGGATGTTTGATGGTAGAATTCCAAAAGGGAGCTTCGAGACTGGACGTAGGACGGGAGGTCCGAACCAGTATAAAATCTGGTGTGCTTATTCTATATTTACTTAAATTAATATTGTTTTAGTTGCATCGTATATTTTTTCACATATACTTGCATACACATTACACGATCCACCCTGTAGACTTTCACACGAGAGTAATATCCATAATTCTAGGTGTAGTGAGTGGATTACTGCCACTCCCTCTATTAATCATGGAATTCATAAACCACCGTACATTCATCCTTTAGGTGTTCTATCAGGGAATCTGAACTATGTTTGTGACGATTCGGAATTTCTAACAATTTAAATTGGAATATTTAATTGATTGTAAATATTCGAAAGGTTAATTTTAACTTGAATTCCAAATATAACTATTTACTTGATAATTAAATTATTGAATTATATAATTCGAAATTGGGTAAAATGTTGAATATGGAGTTTTAAGCCTGTTAAAAATAATTTGAAGGCTTGTAAAATTTATATTGATAGTACTGAAGGTAGAAGAAGTGTTAAAATTGAATTTGGAAGTGCTTTGTTAAGTTTTGAAATTTTATCGTTTAAATTGAATTTAAAAATAGCCCTCCGAGGCACAGTCTCAGAATTCGATAAAATCAGTTTCATTGGATCTGTAATAGTTCATTATCATCGGATTTCAATTTTCGTAGCAATTGGAGTTGTCGTTTGACCCTGACAGCTCAAAACGCATAGAAGCTATTTTAATCGATTTAATTTAAAATTTGTCGTTACTTCCGTAACTCGCGCATATGATCGAATTAGCCTCCGAAACACGTTCCATTGTGTTCGAAACACGGGTAAAAATTTATAATCGCCTAGCGGCACTCCTTAAGAGGAGTTCGAAATTTTAAGTAACAATTAACGAGGCATTTTGGAAGTTTTATAATATAATAAAATTTGAAGTCAACTAGTCAAAGATAATTTATAAGTAAACACTCGTACTCAAGAAGACATTCCTAATTTATAATACGTCTCGTCTCCCTCAAGCTTGATACTGAAATCAAAAGAGAAAAAAATAATATAGAAATCGAATTATAATGTTCGAGCGAAATCAGAAAGGGAAAATCAAATTCCTCTTGGAATTCGAAAATTTGTAGCAGCGAATAACAACCAAATCGCGAGTCTACATTTCTTCATTGTACTGGAGCGGCTTAGGGTTCGACCGATTAGGGCTTTGGGATGAGGCGGTGTGACCTCGAGTGTGTTCAATGGTGGTTGACGCTATTGCGTTTCAAGAAACGACTTCGAAGTCGAGGCTGTCGTTCAAGCAAGCTAGTAGGGACGATGCGGAGGTAGGGGTGCGATCGAGCTGAAGTCGCGAGCTAGAAAGCATGACGGCGGTGCGTTGCTCTGGCGTTAGGCAAGAGTTTGGGGAGCGAGGCGTCTTGGCGATTGTGATGCTGCTTGTGGGCTCATGCTTGGTTTGTCGATGCAGCTTTTGGTGAAGTTTGGACAGAGCACGATGAGTCTGTGGGATTGTCGCTTGGAGTTAGTAGGTTATGCAAGTGAAGAGGTAGTAGGGTTGGTCGAAGTCTGGGTTTGCATTCCTTCTGTAAGGTATAAGCTAATTCATTTTTAAAAAAAATTTATAATTTGGTTATATATAAAAAAAATTGGAACTTTGGTTTATATAGATTATTTTAAAATATATATATATATATATATATATGTAATTCTAAAATAGAAGAAATATAAAAATAAATATGCATTTTTAAACTTACCTGTTATTTTAAAGATATATATTTTTGGTGATTTAACCTATTTAATTTATGATAGTCACTAAAGGATTTTTAAAGGGAAGATGTGCTAATTGAGTTCTTAGTTAATTAAATTTATTAAAATGGATAATTAATTGTTCAATTCATTTAGAATATTAATAAAACCATAAATGTTTGTTCAAGGTTTAAATCATGGAAACAAGCCAGTTTGGATTGGATTGCAAACAAAATCAAAGGTGAGTAAATCTCACTCTTTTGGATTTTATTTAAATTTAAATGGTTAAATTAAATAATTAGTTGAATGATTGAATTGATTTGATGTGCACTGTGAACTGATGATCTGGTGACTTTGGTTTTGGTTGGTTCTCGAGTTAGTTGTTGCTTGACTCGAAGTATAAGGATTTTAACTTGTTTTATACTTAAATCATAAATAAGAAAATGTTTCCATTTTAAAGTTAATAAGGGCTTAATGATTTGTGATTCTTTAAATAAGTAGGGTAATTAGAATGGATAATTAATTAATTTAATTAATTAATGATTTGGGTTAATTAATTTAGTAATTAAGGGTTTGAATTAATTAATTAAGGTTTAAGTTAATTAATTAAGTTTGATTAATTTAGAATAATCATTGGGTGGTTTCATAGGTAATTACTTAATGTAATTAATAAAATGCAATTATTTGTAATAAATCAAGAGATTAATTAAGATAATTAATTAAGGAGTAATTTGTTTATTTTATGAAGTAAATAAATGAGTAGTTAATTACTGGTTGAGATTAATCAAGAGTGATTAATATTTATGGTTTAATTAATGATTAATTACTTAATGTAATTAATTTAGATTAGGATAAATTAAACTGTACATATAAATCATTAAATTATATAATTGATGAGGTAATTAAAGGTTGATTAATTAAGATTAATTAACCAATAATAAGTGATTTATGAGAAATTAATTAATATAAGTAATTAAGGATCAATGTAATTAATTATAGTTAATTAATTTGTGAAGTAATTAAAGATTTATCACGGTTTTGTTAAGAATAATTAATTTGTGTAATTAAATAAAGATAATTACTTGAATGTAATCGAAGGATAATTAATACAGGGTGATCAATTGAGATGGATAATTAAGGGATGATTAATTGATTTGAAATTAATTAATGTTAAGTGAAGGAATCTAAGTAATTGAGGCTAGAAATTCAATTAGAATTAATTAAATTAATTTTGAAAGTGATCAAGCTTTGCTTATGGATGATTGAATGGTATTGAATGCATGAATGAGTTGATATCTCTGATATGAAATGTTGTGTATTTCATTTGGATAACTTGGGTTAGGATGACATGAGACTCGAAGGGACCGGGTTTATGGATTGATATGTGAAACCAATAGGCTAGAATTAAATGATTTAAGTGAATTGGACTATTAAATTTAAGTTTGGTACTTAGAAAATTAATGTGTGAAATAAGTTATGTCTATAACAATTTGTGAATTTGTAAATTGGTACGAGTTACCCTGGGTTTTATATAAGTTGTATGCTTTGTATTCCATTTTAGATGGGTTTACTCACGCTGGTTTCCAGCCTGGCCCGGGTGTAACTTTGATGTAATGCTCGGGTCAGACCGAGTATTACAGATTTTCAAGTAAGGTTGTTCTGGAGCTCAGGAGGTGAGCTGGATGGCAGGAACGTATGGAGTGTTTCCGCTGTAATATATTTCTGATTGTCCGAGACATGTTGATTTGTTCTGGAGCGTTTTGTTTTCTTTTGGAATTTGGAGGCCCGTAGAGGCATTTTGTAGTTGTACCGAGCTAGCCGCGTAAAGGAGACGCTGACAAAAAATTTCGAGAATTTAGGGAGTTAGAATAATTTTGAGAAAATTTTGAAAATTCAAATTTTTTTTTTAAATTCAAATTTGAATTCTTAAGAAAATGACATTATTGGGACTTATGGATACTTTTGGAAAGCTAGAAAAAGGGTCAGTGTGTCTTAAATAAAAAGATTGTTTTGAGAATTGTTTGGAATTGTTTGGTTTTGGGAAAAAGTAAATGGGTATTGGACCATTCTTTCTAACTAGTAATTTCGGGGACGAAATTCTTTTAAGGGGGGAGGAATGTGACGATCCGGAATTTCTAACAATTTAAATTGGAATATTTAATTGATTGTAAATATTTGAAAGGTTAGTTTTAACTTGAATTCCAAATATCACTATTTACTTGATAATTAAATTATTGAATTATATAATTTGAATTGGGTACAATGTTGAATATGGAGTTTTAAGCTCGTTAAAAATAATTTGAAGGCTTGTAAAATTTATATTGATAGTACTGAAGGTAATAGAAGTGTTAAAATTGAATTTGAAAGTGCTTTGTTAAGTTTTGAAATTTTATCGTTTAAATTGAATTTAAAAATAGCTTTCCGAGGCACAGTCTCGGAATTCAACGAAACCAGTTCCATTGGATCCGTAATAGTTAGTTATTATCGGATTTCAATTTTCGTAGCAATGGGAGATGTCGTTTGAACCTGACAGCTCAAAACGCATAGATGCTATTTTAATCGATTTATTTTAAAATTTATCGTTTACTTCCGTAACTCGCGCATATGATCAAATTAGCCTCCGAAACACGTTCCATTGTGTCCGGAACACGGGTAAAATTTTATAATCGCCTAGCGGCACTCCTTAAGAGGAGTTCGAAATTTTAAGTAGCAATTAACGAGGCATTTTGGAAGTTTTATAATATAATAAAATTTGAAGTCAACTAGTCAAAGATATTTTTATAAGTAAACACTCATACTCAAGAAGCCATTCCCAATTTATAACACGTCTCGTCTCCGTCAAGCTTGATACCGAAATAAAAAGAGAAAAAAATATAGAAATCGAATTATAATGGTCGAGCGAAATCAGAAAGGGGAAATCAAATTCCTCTTGGAATTTGAAAATTTGTAGCGACGAACGACAACCAAATCGCGAGTCTCCATTTCTTCGTTGTACTAGAGCGGCTTAGGGTTCGACCGATTAGGGCTTTGGGATGAGGCGGTGTGACCTCGAGTGCGTGTCAATGGTGGCTGATTGTGATGCTGCTTGTGGGCTCGTGCTTGGTTTGTCGATGCAACTTTTGATGAAGTTTGGACAGAGCACGATGAGTCTGTGGGATTGTCGCTTGGAGTTAGTGGGTTACGCAAGTGAAGAGGTAGTAGGGTTGGTCGAATTCTGGGTTTGCATTCTTTCTGTAAGATATAAGCTAATTCATTTTTAAATAAAATTTATAATTTGGTTATATAAAAAATAAAATTGGAACTTTGGTTTATATAGATTATTTAATATATATGTGTGTGTGTGTGTGTAATTCTAAAATAGAAGAAATATAAAAATAAATATGCATTTTTAAACTTACCTGTTATTTTAAAGATATATATTTTTGGTGATTTAATCTATTTAATTTATGACAGTCACTAAAGGATTTTTAAAGGGAAGACATGCTAATTGAGTTCTTAGTTAATTAAATTTATTAAAATGGATAATTAATTGTTCGATTCATTTAGAATATTAATAAAAAGGTAAATGTTTATTCAAGGTTTAAATCATGGAAACAAGCCAGTTTGGATTGGATTGCAACAAAATCAAAGGTTAGTAAATCTCACTCTTTTGGATTTTTATTTAAATTTAAATGGTTAGATTTAAATAATTAGTTGAATGGTTGAATTTATTTGATGTGCACTATGAACTGATGATCTGGTGACTTTGGTTTTGGTTGGTTCTCGAGTTAATTGTTGCTTGACTCGAAGTATTCGGGATTTTAACTTGTTTTAAACTTAAATCATAAATAAGAAAATGTTTTCATTTTAAAGTAAATAAGGGCTTAATGATTTGTGATTCTTTAAATTAGTAGGGTAATTAGAATGGATAATTAATTAATTCAATTAATTAATGATTTAGATTAATTAATTTAGTAATTAAGGTTTGAATTAATTAATTAAGGTTTAAGTTAATTAATTAAGTTTAATTAATTTAGAATAATCATTGGGTTGTTTGATAGGTAATTACTTAATGTAATTACTTGTAATAAATCAAGAGATTAATTAAGATAATTAATTAAGGTGTAACTAATTTATTTAATGAAGTAAATAAATGAGTAGTTAATTACTGGTTGAGATTAATCAAGAGTGATTAATATTTGTGGTTTAATTAATGATTAATTACTTAATGTAATTAATTTAGATTAGGATAAATTAAACTGTAATTAGAAATCATTAATTTATATAATTGACGAGGTAATTAAAGGTTGATTAATTAAGATTAATTAACCAATAATAAGTGATTTATGAGAAACTAATTAATATAAATAATTAAGGATTAAGGTAATTAATTATAGTTAATTAGTTTATGAAGTAATTAAAGATTTATCATGGTTTTGGTTAAAAATAATTAATTTGTGTAATTAATTGAAGATATTTACTTGAATGTAATCGAAGGATAATCAATCCAGGGTGATTAATTGAGATGGATAATTAAGGGATGATTAATTGATTTGAAATTAATTAATGTTAAGTGAAGTAATCTAAGTAATTGAGGCTAGAAATTCAATTAGAATTAATTAAATTAATTTTGGAAGTGATCAAGCTTTGCTTATGGATGATTGAATGGTATTGAATACTTGAATGAGTTGATATCTCTGATATGAAATGTTGTGCATTTCATTGGGATAACTTGAGTTAGGATGACATGAGACTCGAAGAGGCCGGGGTTGGGTTTTAGGAAATACCCGAATCCACATCGAATTTTTATGGATTGATATGTGAAACCAATAGGATGGAATTAAATGATTTAAGTGAATTAGATTATTAAATCTAAGTTTGGTACTTAGAAAATTAATGTGTGAAATAAGTGGTGTCTATAACAATTTGTGAATTTGTAAATTGGTAGGAGTTACCCCGGGTTTTATATAAGTTGTATGCTTTGTATTCCATGTTAGATGGGTTTACTCACGCTGGTTTCCAGCCTAACCCGGGTGTTACTTTGATGTAATGCTCGGGTCAGACCGAGTATTACAGATTTTTAGGTAAGGTCGTTCTGGAGCTCAGGAGGCGAGCTGGATGGCAGGAACGTATGAAGTGTTTCCGCTGTAATATATTTCTGATTGTCCGAGACATGTTGATTTGTATATGTGGAGTGTTTGAGTATGTGTGTAACTCTGATGTATTAAAATGTAACCGACAGATACAGAATTCTTTTGTAAACTGTTATTATTTATTATTATATTTTATCCGCTGCGAATGTGAGATGTTGATGTTTCTGATCTTCTTCTTCTTCTATCTCTTTCTTCTTTTTCATAATTATCTGGAATTTTCAAGAACGGAAAAATTTCTTGGTCATTACAATGTTCTTTTTACTTATACCAACAATGAACATATATTAGATGAAAAAGTTTTAAGATAATGGTAGTAAAAATTGAATGCAATCAATATTCTCATCTAACAGACCTTTTAATACAAATTTGTGCTTCAGTTCAAATAATATCCAGCTCTATAAAGTATGACCTTTTGATTATATCATGCATTTTTTAGGTTTTACTTCTGTTTATGAATTATCTACCATTATATATAAGGAATAAATTGTATGTCGAACACTATAAATTAACCTTTTTAATATTTTTTAATACAAAGTTATCGTTTAAACCAAGTCATAAAGTTCACATTTTCGTGCTTTCGGTTCGAACAAAGTGATGATAATATGCATTAGCTAACTTTATCATGCATAAAATATTACTATTTGCATTTATGATGCACCTTAGTCAGTTCTTGAAGACTTTAAACAAATTGCTGCTCTAAATAACAACCATAAGAATATTCGTAACTTAAGTCCAGTCTCATATGAGATCAGCCAATATACATGCAAGTTAGAAATATCAGTTTAAACATTAATTTATTTGTTTGTTCTCAGGAAGACTTCATTTCCCGGACACCCTAAGGGATATCTTAAATAGCAATAAACCAATGGCGTGTTCATATTACCTCTATACATTGGAATAAATGCATTCTTTGGAAAAGTGCATTTTTGTGAAACATGTACCCATTTTCCATTGTATATCCAACTAAATTTCTATTTCAACTCAAAATTTTTAAATGTCAAGCAGATTAGAGGCGATAAGACGTGCTTGGTTCTGATTAAGTATTTTTTATAGTTGACTAGACATATGATTGAACTCATACACATGTTATCAACTTACAACATATAACAAATTGGCACACTAAAATCGATGTTGGCAACATGTCTTCTCTGTATTCTCATATTCCATGATGTCTCTGTTGTATCGCAATTCACTAAAAGAGGTGCAACTTTAGTTAAATTGTAGTGATCTTACAGTTTTTAGTCCCATTTTACCAACATTTCACATCTTAGCACATTTATATCTATGGTATGCAATTAATGTATATCTTATAATTTACAAGTATTCACATTATCATTCATATATATTGCTTTGCATTAAGCTTGGTCGCTACAAGGATGGTCGTCTCATTTTTCCCCGTTCATGCTTAAATAAATTAAATACAAAACACTAAAATGAAAGTGGTGAATATAGTGGTTATTGGAAATACATATTGGGAGGATTAACGAGCTCATGCCTTTTGTTTTAAATGGCTCTACGTGCACATAAGTTCAACATATATAACATAAATAAATCATATTTGAATGGAATTCTAAATATATAGCTTTAATTTATATATTTATTAGAAGTTTTTCTTCCAATCATTCTCTTTGAGTGTATTAGTTTTCATCATTATAAATAGGATGTTTGCTAACTACTACTTATTTTTTCCTATCGCACCTTTTCTTGAGAAACAAATTTGGTGTCCTTCATCAAAAAAAAGATAAGGATGAGTTGGTTGCATTTATATTTTTGTGCCATCAAAATGTATGGTCTTAAAGCTGAATGAAGGTAATAAAATAATTTGAGTATAGTTTGATAAAGTATCGTGAATTACAGGATTAACAAAGACCATACTACTTATACTAATACAAAATGTTTTCCCTCCAAGTTAGGAATCTTTTATGTCTATATAGAAGCGAGTTTTTAGTAGTTCTGACGTTGATGGAGCATTTTGTATTGTTAACCTTTTTGATTCAATCTATTTCTTTTTACCTTTTCAGCTTTTATACATACTAAAACCATGGTTCCAGGTTATGATTGAAGCACCGAGATTTTGATCGTCCTATTTCGGTTTCAATCAGGACCGAAATAAAAGCAAACTGAACTCTGATTTGATAAAAAGTTTATTGAAATTCAAACTTTTTGGAATTTCTTTTAAAGAAGAATTAATATGAGTTTCAAATATATAAATCTTCAAGATTTATAATTTTAACTTTGGAAACATGCAAAATCTAAAAATATATGAAAAGCATAACTAAAAAGGTAAAGTACGAAGTAAAAAATATATATTTTTTGTGTTATAAATTTTAATTAATTAATATCATTCGTTCATATCTTATTTTTCAATTAACAATAAACTGGAAAGTTTATTTCAGTTAATTAAACAAATATATGTAATTATGTGAAAAATAAATAATGAGTTTTTATGGGAAAATAAATAATACTTTTCTTCCATACTTGATATTAGTATGTTTAATCGACAGCCCAATGTCTTCGCAAATTCTATAAAAAGTACTTTGAACTAATTTCTAATTTTATTTTTTCTCATATACATAGATAGATGCTTGGGCTGTTTTTGGTTAGATTTTGTTCCAGAATTTCTTTTCTTAACAAATTCATAATTTCCATGTTATTTTTGGGATCAATTTTCACTACGAAATGAATATTTTTCTTTTGTATGAAAATAAAATAGTGGTAGATATTTTATTGATATCTTATGCTAGATAGTCAAACATATACATGCTATGATCCATGGACCTAAGTACCAAGATGCTTTAGAAACTGACATTTCATTTTTACGTTTTTGTGAATACTTGCTTTTTTGGTTGCTTATGCTTTCATTTTATCATGTAACTATATTCTTCTCAGTTTCCCTTTTCGCCTATCTTTATTAATACATTACTGCCTATATGACATTGTTGATGTTACTATCTTTTTTAGGAAAACAAAGAGCATTATACACTGGATGAGATGTAACTGGAGTGTAAAATGAAAGTAACGAAGGTGAGTTTTTTCCCAAATACGTGTTAAATCTAATACAGATTCTCCTTTGAATGTATTTTTTAATTAAAAAATTGAACAGTCAAATAGTCACATACTTGTTCACGTGTCGTGCATATTTGGCTTTTATCTTTGCATTCTTCCTTGAAATTTGTATTCATAGATCAAATCCAGTGTAGTATGCATCAGTAATGATTATAGAAGTTTCTGTTAAGGTCTAGCATAACTTCAACATATCTAATATAAAAGATTTTCCTCTATACGAGAGGTTCTAAAAGACGGTGTGTTTGCTTTATGAATTTGTTGGCACGGTTGTACAAAAGTAACATCCCTTTTACCTCCTCGATAGACAATACATATAAATAATCCAGTCCTAAAATAATATCGCATAGGTAGACCCTACAATAAATGTTTGACCACTCTGATTGTGATAACTTATTTGATTTTTAGCAGGTTATGACCAATGCAACAAAGAGTTTCCAAAAACAAAATAAGTGCTTTGCTTTCATTTTTCTTTCATTACAGTAGGATAACGAATAAAATGTTACCCCCCAATACTTTATGCTATGTTTTTTCAGATTCTTAGCTTGAGCATATAATGTAACAATGCATAATACCAACTAGCTATGGTCGATCATTATAGAGCTTTATACATGTTGAGCTTTATTTTTTTAGCACATTACATTAGAAAGCATTTTATTAGGATGTACAATTGCAGCTAAGGCTGTCACACATCACACTTTGATTAGCTTTGGTTTTGATGTACTATGGCATTTACTTTACATCTTCTACTGCACAAGCATGTTGCTTCAGTAACTAGATAATTTTTCATCCTCAAAACTTATCCATTGATTGTAATTTCTGATTTTGGTAGTTTCTAAGAAACCATAAATCTAAGTGGAAAGCTCCTCTACGTCATATAAATGCTTAATTCTACTAGATTTCTCCATTGAAACTGTGATCCAAGTAGAATCGCCATCTTTCCTATTAAACATTTTAGGAATTAATTAAAATATAAGCCTTCCACCATCGTATAGAAGCACGGAGACAAGGAACAAAAATATTTTTGTCCGTAGATAACACTATCAAACATTAACATTTTTTGAACAAAATAAGCATTCAATTGCCTCAATCTGTACAAAGGCAAGGGCTCGGTCGATACTAAGGCATTAGCCTTAATCGATACCGAAGCATTGGCCTTAGTTGGTATGGAAGCATTGGACTTGATTAACTGAGGTAATTGCCTCAGTCAACGACTAGCGAACTGAAAGGAAATTATGTCAGTTTTATCAGAAGCCCTCAGTCTCGGCTGGGGCAATGCCTCACTTAAACAAAGGCTTCTTCTATTAAAGCATTCAAGTGAGGCAACTATCGGGTGTATTTTAATCTGTACCACAAGGTATCTGCTGCATTAGGACTTACTCATGTAACAACCTGCCTTTTTGGATGGTTTAAATTGATGATAAACCACACACGTTAGACTCAAACCATTCAAAAAGGCAGATTGTTATAGGGTAAATAAGAAAAAGCAAAGAAAGAAAAATAAATATAGACTCTCGTAGTGGAATGACAAAATATAACAATCAAACAAAAGGTTCATGAAGCTATTTACAAATAACATTGATTAACCTTTATAATACAGATCGAAGTTACATAAAACAATAATAAATAACAAATAAATGCAGCGAAGCAACATGATACAGTGGAATAAATATAGTTTATAGTAACAGCACAAAATCTTCTTCTTCGTCCTCCAGAAAGCAGTCTTCGATAAACTGAAAAGCTTAGGTTGACCCGAGCGAATTGAAAAGACAAAACACTCGAGTCAGAACTAAAAGATATTACATAAGTCAAATCAACAGTAAATAAATATGAGTGTAACAGCGTCGGAGATGTTTACATTGTTTTGCATCTCCTATCCAGTGTCAACGTGAGTGCAATAACTTAAGAGATGTTTAGGATTTACATCACCAAAGGATCCGTTAAACTATCTACATACATAGTACAATACGGTATTATAATAGTTTCTACAGTAAAGTAAGTATTAAAATAGCGTTAAGGCATTACCCATATCCTCCTTAACACATTTTATATATTCTCATAGTCTATACAGTACCGTACGCTCCACCGTAAGGTTCACCCAGAGGGCACTCCATAGGTATGGTACAAAACAAACTCGTATAAGGCGCGATAAGGCATGTAAACACGGCACTCGATGCAGTGCTAGGGTAGATATACCAATTACAGATCCGGACTGGTGGTAACGCATAGCAGCTACTACCTCCACATCGTAATACACTTCCATAATCAAAATCGAGGGGTGGCCACCAAATCATCCTAAAGTCATAATATGGTATCAAAGAAATATGTCCGATCGGAGGTGCGACTTCACTTGGCCCGGCATGGCTCCTGTTTTAGTCACATCTAAGCAGACTCACGAGAGTCAAGGTCACGTAAATATCTCATACAAAATCATTCGCCAAACCATCCTACTTCATTTCTGGAATATCCACCATGTACATAGTTGTCAAAGTGGTTTTCGGTATTGGCAGAGAGTACGACAAAATCCGATCCTGGTCTTTTTAACAACCAAACATTTATTTCACACCGGATGGATCTTTTACATTTCAAAAGTCAATTCACAATTGATATCGAAATATCATATTCTCAAAACCATATCACTTTCGAAATCATATTCATTTTCGAAATCATATTTTCAAAATAGGTTAAACCCTCGTTTCAAATCATCATATTTACTGAAAATATGTTATTAAATCCCAACTTAGATTATTACATCATTTAGTCGTATTCTATTTAAAAATCAAGGAATTAAATATAAACTTCCACTTTACAAATCTGAAATTCGAAAAATAGTTTAGATAGTTTAAATTAGTTTTAAAAATAGTTTAAGATAGTTTAAAATAGATTAAAACATATTTATATAGCTTAAAATAGGTTAAAATGGATTAATATTATTTAAATAGATTAAAATAGATTAAATAGATTTAAAATAGATTAAATATTTATAAAATGGATTAAATAGATTAAAGTAGGTTAAAAACTTTAAATAGGTTTAAAATAGATTAAAATACTTTAAATAGATTTAAATGGTTTGAAATAATTAGAATAGTAAAAGTTGAAATCTTAATAATTTAGAATTTGAAAGAATATTTACAATTTATATTAAGAAAATAAATTTGAAATTAACATCAAATTTACCCATTTCTTCCATTTCAACCAATCTGGACCATATCCAAATTTCAATCAAACCCAATTTTACGTCTTGAAATATCAATTGTAGTTATTCCAATTCCAATAGATTTCAAAGTTACGAAATTTCAATATATCAATTTCGATGATTCCATTTATACTTCAAAAATCAACTTTAGAATTTCAATATAAATCCTTTAAATAATTACGTAAAGCAAATCAATTTATATAAAGCTAATTCTATTTCAAACATCATTTAATTGGGTTCAAGGTTAAAGATATAAAATCATTTAATTTAACCAATATGGTGCCCGTAAATAATTTTCTACCCTATGGTTAAGTGATACAGATATTTATCATTTCAATCCGCAAATATATAAATTTACGGGTACATATCATTTCAACCACGCAAAGGAACCCTCCGTTCAACGATCCGTCAAAGTTGATCTCGATATGATGAACGACCGTGATTAATTCATCGATTTTTGGAAAAATAATGATCTGATTCGAGAAAATAGTCATTGTAGTAGATTGCGCTCGTTGAGAGCTTCGAATCGATATATAATATGATATTGTTTGAGGAGTTTTAATTTTTCGATTTGATTTTGATTTGCAATTGAATCTAGAAATTTTGGTTTCTGCCATTTGAGAACGAGAAATAGACAGATGGAGTTGTATGTAATGGAATGAGAAAATGACTACTAGGGTTTGGGGAAATAAGACTATTTGTATTAACAAAGCCCAATAAGAAATAAACAATTATCGAATTGGTTTGAACGATAATAAAGACCCACAAAGCCCGTTCAGCCTCCGAAACGAAAGTGCAACATCCCATATATCAAAATAGATGTTTTTGATATTTTTAAACTCAATGGAACAAGTTTCAAATCCTAACTCCATCGTATGAAGAAGTTAGCTTTAAAACCAGCTTATTTCAAATTGATTTCAATTTGATTGATTCTACACGTTTCGAGCCGGTACGATCAAATGACAAGTCGAAACTTGAAGCCTTAAAATAATCCACTGTTTTGGATCCGATGAAACTGGTTTCATCGAAATCCGAGACAGTGGCCAAAATGGCTATTTCACGTTAATTAAATTATTATTAAATTGGTTAAATCACTTTTTGTTTTCAAATTTAATAGCTAACAATTTTCATCATATTTGATTATTTGGATATTTACATTAATTTAAAAAAAAAATCATGTCAATTCAATGTTAATTATTTTACTAATTACAGTGTTTAATTTCAATTGAAATAAATATAGTGATTATTACTTTAAATTCCAATAAATCCATTTATTTGCCTTTTTCACTTATTATTCAATCAATTGTCATCTCATGGCTATAATTAACATTTTTAAAAATCTTATTACACTAAAAATTTACAGTTATCATCATAATTTTTCATTAACATAATATTTAATTACATTTAATTGTCATAAATCCAATTATTATAATTTAAATTCCAATAAAATGATCAAACTTGATTTAGATCTTTATATTCAATCATTCATGGTTCTATGTATATATTTAACATTGGTCTCCATCTTATTACATTAATATTCTTCAGTCATTATCTTAATTCATTTAAATGGGATTTAATTATATTTATCACAATTTATTTCTAATTTTATTTCAACCAGTTAAATAAATAGGTAACAAATAACAATTGTCACATTTAGCCTAATTTAGCCCCATTTATAAGTTGAATGTCTACACAAATGTTATAATTATTTACACAACACTAATTTTACTCAATTACATTAATTACATACTATTCATTAATTAATACAACACTTACATTATTTCCTTATATTCAATTTATAACCAAGTATAGCATTTAAATCATTTCAATTAATTGGAATTTCGTTAAAATTGTTAATAATTAACTTAAATTAACATTGTTACATTTCATTCTAGTTATTATTTTCATTAATAAATCACAAACTTTTGTGTAACGATCCCAATTTTACGCCAAACTCAATTCATAAATTGATATAATTTTTGGATTAAATTATGAATTAATTTGAACTTTTCCAAATCAAATAAGATATGTATTTGTTTATATATATATATATATATATATATATATATATATATATAAATTTATTGTAAACTGAATTGTGAATTTGAAATTCAAAAATAAATATTTAGAAAATAAATTGGATTTAAGAACTCTATATTTAAAACTAATAGAAATTTGTTTTCTAATTATAATATATACATAAGTATATATGTTTAGAAGTTATATTTTTTTTAATTCAATATAATAATTTTAAAAGTTGTTTAAAGTTAAATTCTATATTTAAAAAAATAAACTTGACTATAATATATATATGTGTATGTTTATTTACTAAAATATAATTAGATTTAAAAATCATTTTCTTTAAGGTTATATAAATATATATAATAGAAAATGAATTAATAAATGTATAAAACATATATATATGTAAAACAAAATAGGAAAATATAATATAAAAATTATATAAAAATATATTTAAACACATAAATACATGTGGAAGCATTATAACAAAAAGATTTACAAATGTAACCATTTTAAAACATGAATTAAAAAAAAGTGTAAGACATGTAGAATGAAATATCACAAGTGTCATGTTTGATTTATTTTTCTTTCTATTTATGAATAAAGAGAAAACAAGTTATAAATACATCCATTCTCTTCTTTTCCTCATTTTCTTTGATACCTTTCAAAAAATAAAACCTAGAAAACAAAAACAAAAGCAAACCAGAAAATAGAAAATCAAACAACAAAAATCAAAACAAATTCAACAACCTCATGCATTTCAAATCTGAAGCTAAAATTCAGTTCAAACTTAAAGCAAAGTTTAAAATCAAAACCTGAAGCAACATAGACAAGCAGATCATTAACAATTAAGCAACTAATCAAGTGCTGATCAAAATCAAAACCTGTTTCAAAGTTTTCAGGATCCAAACCTGAAGCACCTCAAACTTCATCAAGCAAATCACAATCTAGTTTCAGATCATAGGCAACAATCACCTTCCAGATTTCAAGTTCAAGATAAATATTTCATTTCCTATTTTCAAATCTATTTCTATGCATGTCTCTGTTTCAAGACAGGTGAGTAAACATCACTTCTTATCAACCTTAATCTGTTTGTTTTAATGCATTGATAAATCTGTGAATTAATGTTGTGAAAATTTGTTTGTGTAATGGTAAATGTGCTTGCATGGATTTCAGTTCATATATGATATGTATGCATGTCTGTAGGCCTCCTCTGTTCTTGTTTCTCAGATGCTAAACTAATTCAAAAACCAAAATCACCTCCTCCATTATCTTTTAGTTTAAGATGTTTAAGGAAAACATGTTTGAAAAATCAAGATCTTAGTTTTGAAAATATTTTAAGTAGAATTTGGAGGCAGTTTTATCTGGAAAAAGAATTTACAGTGAAAATTGAAGAATGTCAAGATTTCGACTTCCATAATTTACTGTTTCATTTATATAATCTGATACGCATTTGTAAACCATGAATTTTGAAAGTAAAATCATGATTTTTAAGATTTTAAATTAGGAGAACTTGTGAGTTGAACGGAAATTGAAAACGTGGCAATTTCTGGTGATCGCGAGGTCGTATGGTCTCAAGCTTGCTGTCAAAGGTAGCTTGAAGGCTGGAGATCATCAGAAATGGTGAATAAATTTTTAGATCATCGGTGAAGTTAGTCAACATTGATTTAGGGTTTTAGGAGCTGTTTGGGTTGGCTGGGTTTGCGAGGCCATATCATCATCGACTTCGCATCGGGTTGGATCGGATCAAGAGGAAAGGGAGCGTGGAACTCAGGCGCGTCTTCAGGCAATGGCGGTGAGGCAACTAGTGGTCGGAGGAAGGCGCTACGTGATAGGTAAGGTGATCTTTTTGGTTCTAGTAAGTTCAATTGTGCTCGATTTTGAGTTCGCCATTAATTCAAGAACCTGGGTGGTCGTACTGAGGGGCAAGGTCGTCGGCAACATGTTGATGGTTGGAGCGATGATCGGAGGCGATTGGGTTGGTGTGCACGGTGCACCAGTGTCAGGTGTGTTAGTAGGATTGGGTAAAAGGGAGAAGAGGAAGTGGAACTCGGGTTTGCTCACGAGAAAGTTTGATGATAGTTTGGGTTTGTGTTCGGTTTGATACGCGAATATAACAGTTTTAAATTTTTAAAAAATATCGAAGTGTAAAAGAAGAAAAAAGAAAAAATGTCTCGGGATTTTTGATTTTGGGCTTGAGTCTGTATTAACCAAGTTTTAAGTTTTAAGTTTAACAAATTTTTAAAAGTTCAAAATAAAAACAAGTTTAAAACTATGTTATTAAATCAAATTTATTTTATAAAATAAATCTTTTTAAATATTTGGTTGGAGAAAAGTTGTATAATTTATTTAGCTTAAATTAATTAAGTTAATTTTCAAGTTTATTTAAACTTAAATTATATGGCGTAATTGAGTAATTAGTTAAGAAGATAAAATGTTTAATTCATTTGTTAATAATTTAACAAGTTTTCAAAATATATGTATGGAACAAGTTTTTCAAGCAAAATTTAAAGACTAAAATTTGTAAAATATAATGTTTTAATTTTTTTTGATTTAAATTAATTTTATATAAATAATTTGATTTAAATCCCTAAGTGTTTTTCAAATATAATTTAATGGTGTAATTAAGTAATTGATTAAGATAAATGGTTTATATTAATTAACAAAGGAATAATTACTTAAAGGTTAATTACTTAATAATTAAAGGCTAATTAACTAATTAAAGGTTGATTAATCAATGTAAGTAATTAAAGGACAACTATTTAATGAAAATTTATTAATTACTTAATGTAATTAATAAAGGATTATTACTTAATGTAATTAAGGATAGTTACTTAAGGTAATTACATTAAGGGATAATTAATTAATTAAGGTTAGTTAATTACTTAAAGGTAAATTACATAATGAAAGTAATTAAGGATAATTGATTAATGATTAATGTGACGCCCCACCTCTATACCCACGCTAGCCAAGAATACTACGGTGTAGTGCTGTCAACTAGCACAGAGAATAAGGCTGTTGAGGAGCGACCATCCATGTAATTGCTTATCACACGGTGGCTATAAATAATCTTCGGAAGAAAACATAGAAATAAGCATAACACAAATCAGTCATAGACATCCATATCACAAAGGCGGAAGAAGATATGAATATATATAACTAACACATGAAAGTGTACATCAGAGTAGTGGTCAAAAAGATCCACAATAATACAAAAGAATAGCAACACGTGCTATACAAAAGAATACAACTATGAGTCTATATCTCAAGTGTATACAACAAAAACTGCTAATCTAAAAAGTTAGCCAAAAGTCAGAGTAGCATATCCCGGGAAGAAGTCAAGCAGAAGCACCTGTAACATTTCGGTCTGACCCGAGTATTATTTAAGAAAATAATAAACGGATCAGTCTAGCTATAAATATCAGATGACATGATATAATATAAAAGATATGGCATAAACATAAAATATCCATACTGACATACTACTATGAGTATGCAAATGATGATCAACAGAAGATCAACCAATAAGAGATAAATCAATATCACAAGAATCTTCTCAAAGATCCAAAGAGGGCATCATACCCTAAACTTGAACTCATAACAAGTCAATGACATAAATTCCAGAAATCAACACAAGAAATCCAGAAGTCACAGAAAAAGGGAAAGAGGCCTATCACATGACGGCCCGAAGACCATGGGGATCTACCCCATATGGGTGAGTCGGAATCACCCAGATGAGGTCTAGGCTAACCAAAAAGCAAAAAGGTATGTGTGAGTGGAATCACACAAATGATGTCTAGCCTAACCTCGCAACAAAAAGGTATGTGTGAGTGGAATCCTACAAATGGTGTCTAGACTAACCTTGCGGACAAGAGATATGTGTGAGTCGGAATCACACCCATAAGGTCTAGTCTAACCTTGCAAACAAAGAGACATCGCACAATTGCTAGTCTAAATCATAAAATGATCGTCATGATCAACGAGAAGTGTCAATTACACTAAGCTAGTAAATATAAAAGTTTATCTTCGTGTCCCATAACCACTTGCTTAACTTAAATATTTACCAAAAAACTGTAAATCTTCACTAGAAAAATGTCACAAGAGGTTCAGTCGAACAAGTCCAAGAATTAACCGACGAAGTGAACGCAAGCGTTTCATACCACTTGTTTTACTAAGCCGTTTAATTAGATTTCTCATCCGAGTGAGGTAAAGGTTTGTATATACTAGTAGATTGGAAAACGGTTTAAGAAAAGAGCTTTGTTATTGAAAATAGAGTTGAAATCATTTTGTTGAAAGAGTTTTGATATTTACTACTAGTATAGAAAACCTTTATATTTTAAAGTGACAAATCATAGCAGTGATTATAGAAACAATCAATCATAAAAATTCACATTCGAAGACGTGAATAAAATCCAAAGAAACCGATAAAGAATCCATCGAAATAGATATTCAAAAAAACATAAAATCAACCGAGAAGCCAAAGATAGTTTGTCTCGAAGAATGGTCAACTCAGCATTTCAACAAAGCAAGTTCTGTTGAATGTTTTTCAGATAAGATCCCCTACGGAGGGGGGGTCCAGGGGGGTGGCAACCTCCCAAGGTGGGGGTGCGGGGGCAACGCCCCCGCCATGGGGTTCGACCTGCCCGGTCAGGTCGCGGGGGTCCAGGGGGCAGCGCCCCATCCAATACGGTACGACCCAGTGAAGACCTAAGGGAGGATAGGATCGAGCGACCTACGAGTATAAGGGGTCGAGCGACCTAGAGGTATTCGCGACCTAACGACCTAAACAAGGTCGAGCGAGTTAAGGTGATGCGCGACCTAACGTGTCACGCGACTTAACGAAGGCAAGGCCGAGCGAGTTAGGGTGATGCGCGACCTAACGGAGGCGAGCGACTTAAGGGACTCGCGGCCTAATATAAACGAGTTAAGGAGTAATACACAACCAAGAAGGTGCGACCTAAGGTACACATGACCTAAGGGAGACTCGCGACCTAACAGTTGCACAGGTCGAGTGACCAAAAGGGTTGCGACCTAACGGTGTTCGCAAGTTAAGCAAGGAAAACGACCTACTGGTTGCCGACCTAAGAGGGAATAAGGTCCAACGACTTAAGGGTTCACGCGACCTAGTGGAACACGCGACCTAAATGGTAAACGACCTAAGGTCCAACGACCTAACTCATTCGAGCGACCTAATGGTTTAAAGGCCTAATCCATGTGAACAACTTGACGTCATACGGCCTAAATGGGAACGACCTAAAGTCACGCGACCTAACGAGGTAGGCAAGGCCGAGCGACCTAAAGAGGCACGACCTAAAGGCAAGCGACCTACGACTTACGACCTTGCGGCCTAACTCCGAGGCAAATTTTCCACCAGAACGACCTAATTCCGAGGCAGTGCGACCTAACTGTAGTTTTTCGCCAAAAACACTAAAAATTGGAGTTTTTCGCCAACCCAATCCAAACCAAATGCAAATATACATGCTAAAGTGATGGGGAATCATTCCCAACAGTCCAATATAGTTATAGGCTAGAATTGTGAGATAAAAATCTCACCTTTGCACAAATTCAATGAAGAAGAAGCTTGAAGTCAATAGAGAAGCAACTACAAGCTTGAATCCAATGTCTTTACTTTGATTTTGGAGTTGGATGTTGAATTTTCTAATGAACTTGGGCTTGGAATTTTAATTTCCCTTTCCACTCACCATTAATGCTAAAACTAGAGTTAGGTAGGAATTTATGAAGAGTGAGGAGAAGGAGAGAAGTGGGTTTGAGTTATAATGGCTAGACTAACCCAAAGTCCAAAGCGGGAAAAGTTAGTGAAATTTCACTAACTCCAAACCTATCAATGTTTATACTTAAAAAAATTATAAACGGCATTTCGAACTCAATGGAAGTGGTCTCGAGTCCTCATTCGAACGTTTGCAAGTAGCTTTTCGGACGAATATCCGAATAACGATAAATATTTAAACGAAATATTTAAATATATAATCGATAAATATGCGGGTTGTTACAGACTCCCCTCCTTAAAGAAATTGCGTCCTCGCAATATATAAGATGGAAATAAAAAGTAACAACCATAAAAGCATATTATCACAAAAGAAATTTGAAATAAGAAGTTCACCTCATTGAGCACTAGAAAGTAAGTCGGGATGTGTTCGCTCGATGAATTCTCTAGATTCCCAAGTGCAATCCTTAGGGTTTGAGGACCATTGAACCTTCACAAGCGGAACATCTTTATTTCGAAGTCGTTTGACCTCCGAAGCAATAATTCGAATAGGTTGCTGCTCATAAGTTAAATTTGGCGAAACTTCAATTTCTTCCACAATACCAGGCTCAACAATGGAATCGGGATCTCGAAGGCATTTCCGTAATTGAGAAACGTGAAACACGTCATGCATGGCAGAAAACTGAGCCGGTAATGAAAGGCGATAAGCCATGGAGCCAATACGTTCAGTGATAGGAAATGGCCCAATATATCGAGGCGCTAACTTTCCCGACCGACTGAAACGTACAACATCTTTCATAGGTGAAACACAAATAAAAACAAGATCTCCAACAGAAAATTCTAATTTCCTTCTTCGATTATCGGCATAGGATTTTTGTCTACTATGGGCTTCTTTCATCCTATGTCGAATAAGTTCAATCTTTTCTGTGGAATCACGAATAAAGTCTGGACCTAAAACCAGCCTCTCACCGACCTCAAGCCAACAAGAAGGAGATCGGCATGACCTTCCATAGAGTGCCTCGAAAGGTGCCATACCAATACTAGATTGGAAGTTATTATTATAGGAAAATTCGACAAGTGAAATATGATCTTCCCAACTTCCACCAAAATCAAGCACACAAGCTCGAAGAAGATCTTCAAGAGTTTGATTCACACGCTCGGTTTGTCCATCAGACTGGGGGTGATAAGCGGTGCTAAAATTAAGCTTCGTTTCCAAAGCTTTTTGAAGAATCTTCCAAAATCCACTAGTAAACAATGGATCACGATCGCTAACAATAGAAGTAGGAACTCCATGCAATTTAACAATTTCTTTGACAAAGAGTTTGGCCAAAAGAGGAACAGTTCGGTTAGAGGGAACGGGAATAAAATGGGCGGATTTAGTAAGTCTATCAACGATCACCCATAAGCTATCATGACCCGAACGAGAACGGGGAAGGCCATCTATAAAATCCATGGAAATTTGGTCTCACTTCCAAATTGGAATTTCTAAAGGTTGCAATAACCCACCAGGCCTTTGATGTTTGGCCTTGACAAGTTGGCAAGTCATGCAACACTTAACAAAGTTAGCAATATCAGATTTCATTCCCTTCCAATAATAAAGTCGCTTCATATCAGCGTACATTTTACTACTACCGGGATGAATGGTGAATTTAGAACGATGGGAATCTTCTAAAATATCTTTACGAAGATCACCAATATTTGGTATGATAAGTCTATCAAATTTTCGAATGCCGGCACGAGAATCAATATCAAAGTCTTTCAAACCTTCAATATCAATTTTATCCTTAACATTTTGGCTAAGAAGAGCCAATTCAAGATCTAGCCCTTGAGCTTCAAGAATGCGGTCTAAAAGAGAAGGATGAGCCTCAAGGCTACATAAAACAAGTGATGAGCATAAATCGGATACGCGCTCTCGAATCTCACAAGTGGATAAAATCTCGAGATCGTTCCATTCGGATATCATCATAGAAACAACTGCTTGTTGTTTACGGCTAAGAGCATCGGCGACACGATTACCCTTACCGAGGGTATAAAGAATATCAAGATCATAAGGTGCAAGAAACTCGAGCCAACGCTGTTGACGCAAATTAAGTTCCTTTTGAGAAAATAAATATTTCAAAGACTTATGATCCGTGTAAAGAATAAATTTCTCTCCCAATAGATAATGACGCCAAATTCGAAGGGCGAAAACAATAGCCGCGAGTTCTAAATCATGTGTGGCATATCTGGTCTCGGCCGGCTTCAATTGCCTAGAAGCATAAGCAATAACACGTTCTTTTTGCATAAGAACGGCACCCAAATCAACGTGACTAGCATCAGTATAAACAACAAAATCTTGATTCCCTTTGGGAATAACAAGAATAGGAGCATCGGAAAGGAGTTCTTTCAATTTTTGAAAAGAGGCTTCACATTTGTCCGACCAAATGTATTTAACTCCCTTCTTAGTCAAGCCCGTAAGAGGCATGACAATCTTAGAAAAGTCTTTAATGAAACGACGTAATAACCCGCCAATCCAAGAAAACTACGAATCTCTGTCACACTCTCCGGTCTCTTACAATCTTGAATCGCTTCAATCTTTGAAGGATCCACGGAAATTCCGGATTCGGAAATAATATGACCGAGAAACTTCACACGAGATTGCCAAAAGTGGCATTTAGAAAATTTCGCCTTTAATTGATTACTCCTAAGAGTTTCCAATACAATCCGAAGATGCTTTTCATGCTCCTCCTCGGTTTTAGAATACACAAGGATATCATCAATGAAGATGAGAACAAACCGATCGAGGAAAGCCTTGAAAACTCGATTCATGAGGTCAACGAAGTAAGCCGGAGCATTCGTTAAACCAAATGGCATAACAAGCCATTCATAAGACCCATAACGAGTACGGAACGATGTCAAAGGAATACTATCCTCAGCAATACGAAGCTGATGAAAACCGGTAGCCAAGTCCAACTGTGAAAAGACCCTAGCTCCGCTAAGCTGATCAAACAGATCGTCAATCCGAGGTAAAGGATATTTATTTTTAATAGTCAGATCGTTAAGCTTGCGATAGTCAACGCAAAGCCTAAGCGTACCATCGGATTTCTTCACGAAAATAGCCGAAGCTCCCCAAGGCGAGGAACTAGAGCGAATAAATTGCTTCGTCTCCAATTCGGACAACTGTTTGCGCATCTCCTCACTTTCCTTATTGGACATGCGATAAGGAGGACGAGTAATAGGTTGAGCTCCAGAAACAAGATTAATTCTGAACTCAATTGCTCGTTTAGGTGGTAAACCTAAAACGGGCTCGAATATGTCGGAAAATTCACGAACAACGTGAATACGAGAAATAATATCATCTTCATCATCATCGTCGTCATCACGAGGATTTAAGGAATATGAAGATGCCACCAAACAGGATTCTGAATCTTTAAGATTAACAGAAATCTGATTAACAGATAGTGGATGTCGGAGATGAATAGTCCACTCAGGACATAGGACATGGGCTTGATAACGGTTAAGCCAATCCATTCCCAAAATTATTCCAAAGCCTAAGTAACGCATGACATGCAAATCGGCTAGGAAAGAAAAATCACATAAAATAATCTCCACATCTTTACAAAGCAAACTAAGAGTTGCGGACCCACCAACCGGATTCGCGATTCTTAAAGAAGTCATTAAAGCAACAACATTTAAAGAAAAAGTATCAACAAGTTCTTTTGATATAAAAGAATGAGATGCACACGGGTCAAAGAGAACTCTAATAGGTTGATCATGAAATAAAATAATACCATCAAGAATGGAGTGAGAAATACCTTGGCCTGGAGATGTGTTGCCAGGGGCTTGAGCCACATTCAACTTTCCTTCCTTCTTGCCTTCACGTTTGAGGCATTGATGTATGTAATGATCCGGGCTCTTACAATAGCGACAAGATTTGGGCTTAGAGCACTTATTCGCAAAATGATCCCCAGATCCACAGTTGAAGCATCTCGCTCCACTAGGAGAAGGAGACTTTGCCGCAGGGGTTGCATGCTTACCCTTTTTGTTGGGATAAGGGCCTTTGAATTTACTGGGCCTCTTTTTGTTTTTGAAGTTGGGTTTGGAAGCTACTACTTCAACATCACTTTCTTTATCAGCCTCTTCCAAACGAAGAGCGATATCTATAAGTTGGTCGAAAGGAACTTCTAATTTTAGAAGTAATGGCTTCTTGAGGCTTTTGTTTAAGCCATACACGAACCTCTGGTTCTTCTTCAATGGGGTGTTGATGTATTCAACACCATATTTGGAAAGCGACTCAAAGGCTGCGACGTAATCTGTCACCGAGGATTGACCTTGAACAAGGTCTATAAAACGTCGAGCCAAAGTTACTTTCTCAGCTTCTGGTACAAACTTTAACGCGAAGCGTCCCCAGAATTGCTCCCAGGTGAGATCTGCTTCATTAGTTTCTGAAATAAGAAGTTCATACCAGTCCAATGCTCTCTCTTGGAGCATACTGGAGGCCACCTAAATACGGTGGAGATCGATAAGGTTCATGCGAGAAAAGATTCGATCGCATGATCTTAACCAAGCTTAGACCTCGATAATAGTTTCGGAACCTTTGAATGGCTTCCCACCCAAATTGGTATAATCGCTGCACAAACGTGCAAATCCCGACTTTGGATGAGTAGGTTCCGGATTAGCTCCAGCTGCTTGAGCATTCGTTACTAAATCAAGAAGCTGTTGAGCAGTCATAAAAACTCCATCTTGGGGAGTTGCAGTAGATTGACCAGCACGGGGACATCCAGGTCTAACCATTTTTCTTCCTTTAGAAAGAAGGAGAAGAAAAAGGTTATTCACTAAAAGATATATCAAGCAATCTTGATAAGTGAAAAAAGGAATCATAATAAAAATAGGATGAATCGGTACGAAGACTCGAATTAATCCTAAGGTATGACTCCTAAGCTGGATTTAGGACGATGATCCTTGTTAAGTTATTCTACATTGTTCCGAAGTCTGGCTCCGATACCAAGCTGTGACGCCCCACCTCTATACCCACGCTAGCCAAGAACACTACGGTGTAGTGCTGTCAACTAGCACGGAGAATAAGGCTGTTGAGGAGCGACCATCCATGTAATTGCTTATCACACGGTGGCTATAAATAATCTTCGGAAGAAAACATAGAAATAAGAATAACACAAATCAGTCATAGACATCCATATCACAAAGGCGGAAGAAGATATGAATATATATAACTAACACATGAAAGTGTACATCAGAGTAGTGGTCAAAAAGATCCACAATAATACAAAAGAATAGCAACACGTGCTATACAAAAGAATACAACTATGAGTCTATATCTCAAGTGTATACAACAAAAACTGCTAATCTAAAAAGTTAGCCAAAAGTCAGAGTAGCATATCCCGGGAAGAAGTCAAGCAGAAACACCTGTAACATTTCGGTCTGACCCGAGTATTATTTAAGAAAATAATAAACGGATCAGTCTAGCTATAAATATCAGATGACATGATATAATATAAAAGATATGGCATAAACATAAAATATCCATACTGACATACTACTATGAGTATGCAAATGATGATCAACAGAAGATCAACCAATAAGAGATAAATCAATATCACAAGAATCTTCTCAAAGATCCAAAGAGGGCATCATACCCTAAACTTGTACTCATAACAAGTCAATGACATAAATTCCAGAAATCAACACAAGAAATCCAGAAGTCACAGAAAAAGGGAAAGAGGCCTATCACATGACGGCCCGAAGACCATGGGGATCTACCCCATATGGGTGAGTCGGAATCACCCAGATGAGGTCTAGGCTAACCAAAAAGCAAAAAGGTATGTGTGAGTGGAATCACACAAATGGTGTCTAGCCTAACCTCGCAACAAAAAGGTATGTGTGAGTGGAATCCCACAAATGGTGTCTAGACTAACCTTGTGGACAAGAGATATGTGTGAGTCGGAATCACACCCATAAGGTCTAGTCTAACCTTGCAAACAAGGAGACATCGCACAATTGCTAGTCTAAATCATAAAATGATCGTCATGATCAACGAGAAGTGTCAATGACACTAAGCTAGTAAATATAAAAGTTTATCTTCGTGTCCCATAACCACTTGCTTAACTTAAATATTTACGAAAAAACTGTAAATCTTCACTAGAAAAATGTCACCAGAGGTTCAGTCGAACAAGTCCAAGAATTAACCGACGAAGTGAACGCAAGCGTTTCATACCACTTGTTTTACTAAGCCGTTTAATTAGATTTCTCATCCGAGTGAGGTAAAGGTTTGTATATACTAGTAGATTGGAAAACGGTTTAAGAAAAGAGCTTTGTTATTGAAAATAGAGTTGAAATCATTTTGTTGAAAGAGTTAAGATATTTACTACTAGTATAGAAAACCTTTATATTTTAAAGTGACAAATCATAGCAGTGATTGTAGAAACAATCAATCATAAAAATTCACATTCGAAGACGTGAATAAAATCCAAAGAAACCGATAAAGAATCCATCGAAATAGATATTCAAAAATCCATAAAATCGACCGAGAAGCCAAAGATAGTTTGTCTCGAAGAATGGTCAACTCAGCATCTCAAAAAGCAAGTTCTGTTGAATGCTTTTCAGATAAGATCCTCTACGGAGGGGGGGTCCAGTGGGGTGGCAACCCCCCAAGGTGGGGGTGCGGGGGCAATGCCCCCGCTATGGGGTTCGACCTGCCCGGTCAGGTCGCGGGGGTCCGGGGGCAGCGCCCCATCCAAAACGGTACGACCCAGTGAAGACCTAAGGGAGGATAGGATCGAGCGACCTACGAGTATAAGGGGTCGAGTGACGTAGAGGTGTTCGCGACCTAACGACCTAAACAAGGTCGAGCGAGTTAAGGTGATGTGCGACCTAACGTGTCACGCAACTTAACGAAGGCAAGGCCGAGCGAGTTAGGGTGATGCGCGACCTAACGGAGGCGAGCGACTAAAGGGACTCGCGGCCTAATATAAACGAGTTAAGGAGTAATACACAACCAAGAAGGTGCGACCTAAGGTACACACGACCTAAGGGAGACTCGCGGCCTAACAGTTGCACAGGTCGAGCGACCTAACGGTGTTCGCGAGTTAAGCAAGGCAAACGACCTACTGGTTGCCGACCTAAGAGGGAATAAGGTCCAACGACCTAAGGGTTCACGCGACCTAGTGGAACACGCAACCTAAAGGGTAAACGACCTAAGGTCCAACGACCTAACTCATTCGAGCGACCTAATGGTTTAAAGGCCTAACCCATGTGAACAACTTAAGGTCATACGGCCTAAAGAGGAACGACCTAAAGTCACGCGACCTAACGAGGTAGGCAAGGTCGAGCGACCTAAAGGGGCACGACCTAAAGGCAAGCGACCTACGACTTACGACCTTGCGACCTAACACCGGGGCGAATTTTCCACCAGAATGACATAATTCCGAGGCAGTGCGACCTAACTGCAGTTTTTCGCAAAAACACTAAAAATTGGAGTTTTTCGCCAATCCAATCCAAACCAAATGCTAATGTACATGCTAAAGTGATGGGGAATCATTCCCAACAGTCCAATATAGTTATAGGCTAGAATTGTGAGATAAAAATCTCACCTTTGCACAAATTCAATGAAGAAGAAACTTGAAGTCAACAGAGAAGCAACTACAAGCTTGAATCCAATGTCTTTACTTTGATTTTGGAGTTGGATGTTGAATTTTCTAATGAACTTGGGCTTGGAATTTTAATTTCCCTTTCCACTCACCATTAATGCTAAAACTAGAGTTAGGTAGGAAATTATGAAGAGTGAGGAGAAGGAGAGAAGTGGGTTTGAGTTATAATGGTTAGACTAACCCAAAGTCCAAAGCGGGAAAAGTTAGTGAAATTTCACTAACTCCAAACCTATCAATGTTTATACTTAAAAAAATTGTAAACGGCATTTCGAACTCAATGGAAGTGGTCTCGAGTCCTAATTCGAACGTTTGCAAGAAGTAGCTTTTTGGACGAATATCCGAATAACGATAAATATTTAAACAAAATATTTAAATATATAATCGAAAAATATGTGGGTTGTTACAATTAAAGGTTTAATTAATCAAGTGATTAAGGATAATTACTTAGTATAATTAATTAAATATAATCGCTTATTGCAATTGCTAATCAATTAATATATTTAATTAAAATTAATTAACGATAATTACTTTAAGGTTAATGACTTAATATAAATTAATTAAGGATAATTAATTAATTAAATGATAATTAATTAAGGGTTAATTTGTTAATAAAATTATGTGATTAATTAAGGAAAATTAATTAATTAAGTATAATTAATTAAAATGGGTGATTAAGGTTGATTGATCAATTTCATTAATTAAAATAAAAAATATAAAAAAGTGGTTGTAATTAATTAATGTTAATTGATCAGGATTAGTAAGTAATTAATCTTGTTTAAATTAATTATAATCAGGTGATTAATTAATCTTACTTATGGATGATTGGATTATTTTGAATGCCATGAATTTACTCGATTTCCCTGATATGTGATGTTCTGTGATATGATTGTTTTGAATTAAGTTGTGAACTGTGATTTATTTATCTATGATAAATTGACTTGTTTATCTGTGAATGAAAGTTCCGCTCATCGATATTGTTGTGCTTGAATTGATGATGGTTATGATATTTTATTATTGTGGGCAAAACCCCTGGACAACACCACACACACAAGAATATGAATTTCACGGAAAATTGGTTAAGTCATGGGTTTTTGAATTTAATATTATTTTATTCAAAATGGTAAAAGAATTTCAAAGGTTAATTTTGAATCCAAAATGATTTGGAAGTGAAATTGGGTTTAATATGAAAGAAGTTTTGAAGTTAAAAATATTTTGAATGGCTTGTTAAAGTTTTGAAACTAAAATAATTTAAATTTGAATTCAAGATTTTGAAGTTGAATTCTGTATACATATATATTTGAAAACTATAGCTTAAAAGGTTATACAGGTTATATAAGGATTTTAAGCCATATTAAAAGTATTTTAAATAAATTTTTCTAGAGATTTGAATATAACTCAAATAAAACTTGCTGAGAATACGGCAGTTCACTAATTTTTCAATGGCTATATCTTGAGTAAATTTAATCGGGTTTTCCCAAAATGAAAAGCATTTGTTTTCAAATGATAATGGCTTTCGTATAACGAAAGAATTTCCAGTTTTGTTGAAAGGATTTCAAGTTATTGGTGAATCAAATTGAAAATAGTTTTGAAAGCTATGAATGAATCCTTGTTAAAGATTTGGTGAACCTTGTTTCAAATTAAAGAGGATCTTAAAGGGTGAATTTTTTTTTAAAAGATTAAAAGTGGAAATTTGTTTAAACCGTTCAAAACGGAACGGTTTTTGGCTAAAGGTTGTGACTTAACTAAGATCCCAGTATACACATATGTTTTTAAAACAAGCGCTCATTATTCGGTTTAGCCGGGAGAGGACTGTATGTCATAAAACCCATTTCGAATAGTGATAAGATGAAATGGATAGCATTTGAAGACGGTGGTGAAGACCGGGTATTTTTGAGAACGAAAGGATTAACTGTCAAATTACTCGGAGTTACTCCAGTATAGAGATCCCCATATGTGATGTGGAGTCCGATCGGGATTGTGAATACCCGGATTTGCAAGGTCTTCTTTTGAAGTGCCTTTGGTTCCATTCAGACCCAGGATGGACTTGTATGGATGTATGTCTGACGTTATACTTTGAGATGTAAAGCTGGTTTCTATCAAGTATAGTTCTGCTTGGTGCAGAGAAATTATTCTCTTAGCTTAACACCCTTCTCTGAGACGTACGATCTCGTAGGTTATATAGTTGATGGTTACTAGTGATATATTCCTAATTTGGTAATGTGGCATGCTAAGTGCTAATCATTTGTTAATCGAAGCATGGCTTCTGTGAAAAGCGTAGCTTTGTGGATGAGACTTCGTTGGACCTCACAACCCGAAAATGGTCGAAACGGGAAGGATGCGGCAAGGTTACGGGGGTCGCACCCCTTAGGGTATGTGCATTTCCTTCTGGATAAAAAGTGGTATCATGGTATGGAGACAAGATATTTAACTTATGTGGTTGTTGGAATTTTTTGGTGTTGAGGATCCTCGGATAGAGGTCGGTGACGACCGGGGGATGGCATACTCGTGTCAGTGGTTACCTAGTTACAGAGGTAACCTGGCCTTGTGTTGGCAGAGAGCTTGTTAAGTTCTCGGGGCATACCTCCAGAGGCGTACCCATTCGAAAAGGATGTTCCTTAGCCTTGGCCATTTGTTGGAAATCCAATCACCCAATACAAGCCCTGTACGGTTTAGTTGTAGAACCTGCCATCTAACATGATAGCTATAGTAGGCATACTATAATGGTACGTATGCCGGCTAAGATCTATTTATGCTTTTGAAATGTTTTCTACAATATGCACTAATAATAATATCAAAAGGATTTTGCGTATCAAGCATGTTTGACTATCATAAGGAGAAATCTTCCCCAAGTGTGTGATTGCATTGTGTGTGTGCCGGGAGGCCTTATGGCAGTTTCATTTTCCAAAAAGCATAGTGAATTTCTTTCTATTTCTTTTTGTTTGTTTTTATTCAAACAACTGTTTTTTCTTGCTCACATCAGTCCTATGACTGAACTGGAGTTTACTGTTCCCTTTCTAAACTCTGGGTGCCCTCAATTTTCCACACGGGCAGCCTAGAGTCAGGTTATCAAATAGTCAGCTAGTAGGTATAGCTTTTGGCAATCTTTGAAGTCTTTGGATTTTGGCAGTCGCATTCTGCACCGAACCTGCTTCACTTCAGCATGATGGTGGTTCTCGCTTCTAGTTTGGAGCTTTGGAGTTTTGGCATTGAAGATGTTATCTTTCCGCTGTTTTTTTTCCGCTATTATATCAATCTCTGATATATGTGTTGATCACTTCGTATTGTATCATATTGTTGTATCAATTTGTTGTGTATCAAAAAAATTATTCTTCTGTTTTCCGCAGTGTTGTTATTACTTAATGTTGTTATAAGCTCAGGCGAATCGGATTTCAACGTTTGAATCTGCGACATTTGAATACGGGTGATGTATGGATGTCGATTTTAAAACGTGAATTAAACAAGTGTAAGACATGTAGATATCACAAGTGTCATGTTTGATTTATTTTTCTCTTTATTTATGAATAAAGAGAAAACAAGTTATAAATATATCCATTCTCTTCTTTTCCTCATTTTCTTTGCTACCTTTCAAAAACTAAAATCTGGAAAACAAAAGCAAAAGAAAACCAGAAAATAGAAAATCAAACAACAAAAATCAAAACAAATTCAACAACCGCATGCATTTCACATCTGAAGCTAAAATTCAGTTCAAACTCAAAGCAAAGTTTAAAATCAAAACCTGAAGCAACATAGACAAGCAGATCATTAACAATCAAGCAACTAATCAAGTGTTGATCAAAATCAAAACCTATTTCAAAGTTATTAAGATCCAAACCTGAAGCACCTCAAACTTCATTAAGAAAATCACAATCTAGTTTCGGATCATAGGCAACAATCACCTTCTAGATTTCAAGTTCAAGATCAATATTTCATTTCCTGTTTTCAAATCTATTTCTAGGCCTGTCTCTGTTTCATGATAGGTGAGTAAACATCACTTTTTATCAACCTTAATCTGTTTGTTTTGACGCATGTGATAAATATGTGAATTAATATTGTGAAATTTTTTTGTGTAATGGTAAATGTGCTTGCATGAATGTCAGTTCATATTTGATATGTATGCATGTCTGTAAGCCTCCTCTGTTCTTGTTTCTCAGATGCAAAACTAATTCAAAAACAAAAATCAATTCCTCTATTATCTTTTAGTTTAAGATGTTTAAGGAAAATATGTTTGAAAAATCAAGATCTTAGTTTTGAAAATATTTTTAAGCAGAATTTGGCGGTAGTTTTAACTGGAAAAATTTTACAATGAAAACTCAAGATATATAATCTGATACGCTTTTGTAAACCATGAATTTTGAAAGTAAAATCATGATTTTTAAGGTTTTAAATCAAGAGAACTTGCGAGTTGAACATAAACTGAAAACGTGGCAATTTCTGGTGATCGCGTAGTCGTATGGTCTCGAGCTTGATGTTAAAGGTAGCTTGAAGGTTGGAGATCATCAGAAAAATAATTAATAAATTTTTAGATCATCGGTGAAGTTAGTCGGCGTTGATTTAGGGTTTTTGAAGCTGTTTGGGTTGGCTGGGTGTGCGAGGCCATATCATCGTCAACGTTGCATCGGGTTGGATCAGACCAAGGGGAAAGGGAGCGTGGAATTCAGGCGCGTATTAAGACGCAATGGCGAGGAAAATGGTGGTCGGAGGAAGGAGCTACATGAAGGGTAAGGTTATCTGTTTGGTTCCAGTAAGTTCAATTGTGCTCGATTTTGAGTTCGCCATTAATTAAAGAACCTGGGTGGCCATACTGATGGGCGAGGTCATCGGCGACATGTTGATAGTTGGAGCGATGATCAAAGGCGATTGGGTTGGTGTGCACGATGCACCAGGGTTAGGTGTGTCAGTAGGATTGGGTAAAAGGGAGAAGAGGAAGTGGAACTAGGGTTTACTCGCGGGAAAGTTTGATGATTGGTCGGGTTTGTGTTCGGGTTAATATTCAAATATAACAGTTTTAAAATTTTAAAACAGATCAAAGTTTAAAAGAAGAAGAAAAAAGAAGAAATGTCTCGGTGCTTTGCTCGAGAATTTCCAGATTTGGCTCGGGAATTTTGATTTTGCGCTCGAGTCAGTATTAACCAAGTTTTAAGTTTTAAATTTAACAAATTTTTAAAAATTTAAAATAAAAACAAGTTTAAAACTATTTTCTTATATCAATTTTCTTTTATCAAATAAATGTTTTCAAATATTTGATTAGAGAAAAGTTGTATAATTTATTTAACTTAAACTAGTTAAGTTAATTTTTAAGTTTATTTAAACTTAAATTTAAATGGCATAATTGAGTAATTAGTTAAGAAGATAAAATGTTTAATTCATTTGTTAATAATTTAACAAGTTTTCAAAATATAAGTATGGAACAAGCTTTTCAAGCAAAATTTAAAGACTAAAATTTTAAAATATAATGTTCTGAAATTTGTATGATTTAGAATAATTTTATATTAATAATTTGATTTAAATCCCTAAGTGTTTTTCAAAATATAATTTAATGGTGTAATTAAGTAATTTATTAAGATAATTGGTTTATCTTAATCAACAAGGAATAATTACTAAAGGTAATTGCTTAATAATTAACGGGTAATTAACTAATTAAAGGTTGATTAATTAATGTAAGTAATTAAAGGACAATTACTTAATGAAAATTTATTAATTACTTAATGTAATTAATAAAGGATTATTACTTAATGTAATTAAGGACAATTACTTATTGTAATTACATTAAGGGATAATTAATTAATTAAGGTTAGTTAATTACTTAAAGGTAAATTACTTAATGAAAGTAATTAAGGTTAATTGATTAATGATTAAGGGTTTAATTAATCAAGTGATTAAGGATAATTACTTAATATAATTAATGAATGATAATCAATTATTTTAATTGATAATCAATTAATATATTTAATTAAAGTTAATTAATGATAATTACTTTAAGGTTAATGACTTAATATAAATAAATTAAGGATAATTAATTAATTAAATAATAATTAATTAAGGGTTAATTTGTTAATATAATTTTGTGATTAATTAAGGGAAAATTAATTAATTAAGTATAATTAATTAAGATAGTAATTAAGGTTGATTAATTAATTTCATCAATAAAAATATAAAATAAATAATAAGTTGCTGTAATTAATTGATGTTAATTAACCACGATTAGTAAGTAATTAATCTGGTTTAAATTAATTATAATCAGGTGATTAGTTAACCTTGCTTATGATGATTGGATTATATTGAATGCCTTGAATTTATTTGATATCCTTGATATGTGATGTTCTATGATATGATTGTTTTGAACTGAGCTGTGAACTGTGATTTATTTATCTACGATAAATTGACTTGTTTATTTGTGAATGAAAGATAAGCATTATAAGATTACACTACTTATCGATATTTTTGTGCTTGAATTGATGATGGTTATGATATTTTATTGTTGTGGGCAAAACCCCTGGACTACACCACACACACACAAATATGATTTCATGGGAAATTGGTTAAGTCATGGGTTTTTGAATTCAATATTATTTTATTCAAAATGGTAAAAGAATTACAAAGTTGAATTTTGAATCGAAAATGGTTGGAAGTGAAATTGGGTTTAATATGAAAGGAGTTTTGAAGTTAAAATCATTTTGAATGGCTTGTTAAAGTTTTGAAATTAAAATAATTTAAATTTGAATTCAAGATTTTGAAGTTGAATTCTATATACATATATATTTGAAAACTATGGTTTAAAAGGTTATACAGGTTAAATAAGGGATTTTAAACCATTTTAAAAGTATTTTAAATAAATTGTTTTGGAGATTTGAATTTATTTCAAATAAAACTTGCCGAGAATACGGTGGTTCGCTGATTTTTCAATGTATACTTTAAAAGGCTATATCTTGAGTGAATTTAATCGAATTTTCCCAAAATGAAAAGCATTTGTTTTCAAATGATAATAGCTTTCATATAACGAAAGAATTTCAAGTTTTGTTGAAAGGATTTCAAGTTATTGGTGAATCAAATTGAAAATATTTTTGAAAGCTATGAATGGATCTTTGTTAAAGATTTGGTGAACCTTGTTTCAAATTTAAGAGGATCTTAAAGGGTGAATTTTTTATCTAAAAGATTAAAAGTGGAAATTTGTTTAAACCATTCAAAAAGGAACGGTTTTGGGCTAAAAGTTTTGACTTAACTAAGATCCCAATATATCCATATGTTTTTAAAACAAGTGGTCATTATTCGGTTTAGCCGTAAGAGGATTTTATGCCATAAAACCCATTCCGAATGGTGATACGACGAAATGGATAGCATTTGAAGACGGTGGTGAAGACCAGGTATTTTCGAGAATGAAAGGATTACCTGTCGAATGACTTTGCACTGAGTTGCTTCGATATAGAGATCTCCATATGTGATGGGGAGTCCGATCAGGATTGTGAATACCCGGATATGCAAGGGCTTCTTTAGAAGTGCCTTCGGTTCCATTTAGACCCAAGATGGACTTGTATGGATGTATGTCTGACGTTACACTTTGAGATGCAAAGCCGGTTCCTATCAAATACATTTCTATTTGGTGGCGGAGAAATTATTCTCTTAGCTTAACACCCTTTGCTGAGACGTACGAGCTTAGATGTTATGTAGTTGATGGTTACTAGTGATATATTACCAATTTGGTAATGTGGCACGCTAAGTGCTGATCATTTGTTGATCGAAGCATGGCTTTTGTGAAAAGCGTAGCTTTGTAGACAAGACTTTGTCGAACCTCACAACCTGAAAATGGTCGAAACATGAAGGATGCGGCCAGGTTATGGGGGTCGTGCCCCTTAGGGTATGGGCATTTCCTTCTGGATAAAAAGTGGTGTCATGGTGTGGAGCCCAGATATTTAACTTATATGGTTGTTGGAATTTGTTGGTGTTGAGGATCCTCATAAAAAGGTCGATGACGATCGGGGTATGGCATACTCATGTCAATAGTCACCTAGTTGCAGAGGTAACCCGGCCTTGTATTGGCAGAGAGCTGGTTAAGTTCTCGGGGCATCCCTCCAAAGACGTACCTATTCGAAAAGGAAGTTCCTTAGCCTTGGCCATTTGTTGGAAATCCAATCACCCAATACGAACCTTGTATGATTTTGGTTGTGGAACCTGCCATCTAACATGGTAGCTATAATAGGCATACTATAATGGTACGTATGCTTGCTAAATTTATATTGTACTTTCAAAATGTTTTCTGCACTATGCACTAATAATAATATCAAAAGGATTTTGCGTATCAAGCATGTTTGACTATTAAAACGAGGAATCTCCCTTAAGTGTGCGATTGCGTTGTGTGTGTGCCGGGAGGCCTTATGGTAGTTTCATTTTCCAAAAAGCATAGCGAATTTCTTTCTATTTCTTTTTGTTTGTTTTTGTTCAAACAACTATTTTTGCACACCAGTCTCATGACTGACCTGAAGTTTATTGTTCCTTTTCCAAAACTCTGGGTGCCCACAATTTTTCACACGGGCAGCCTAGAGTTAGGTTATCAAATAGTCAGCTAGTAGGTGTAGCTTTTGGCAATCTTTGAAGTCTTTGGATTTTGGCAATCGCATTCTGCACCGAACCTGCTTCACTTCAGCATGACAGTGGTTCTCGCTTCTGGTTTGTAGCTTCGGAGTTTTGGCATTGAAGATGTTATCTTTTCGCTTTCGTTTCTCCGCTATTGTATCTATCTCTGATATATGTGTTGATCACTTCATATTGTATCTGATTGTTGTATCAATTTGTTGTGTATCAATAAAATTGTTCTTCTATTTTCCACTGTGTTATTATTACCTGATGTTGTTATAAGCTCCAACGAATCGGATTTCAATGTTTGAATCTGCGGCATTCGAATACGGGTGAAGTATGGATGTTATTTTTCGAGCGTCGAAATTCGATTCGTTACATTTTATTTCTTCCAATATTAAATAACAAAATCTTATTAAATTAAATATTTTTAATTATCGAAAATTATAGGTCGTTACACTCTCCCCCACTCAAAACTTTTTATCCTCCAAAAGGAAAAAGAAGGGAAATGAAGGAATTAAGGAATAAATATATTTTATTCAAAATATTCAATTTATAATAATTAATTTACATAATTAAGTATTTTAAATAAAGTATATCAATCAACAGCCAATTAAATCCTTCATGTTCAAGTCGATAAAAGTTTGAAAATATCTTTACTTTCACAAAGTTATCTATATTAAATTTACGAAAAATTTCGGCAGAGTCTCCTTTGTACAGAGTGGTCTAGGAGAAATAATAATATCAATAATAAATATATATACCACATTTTTCAAAATAATATATCCCAAACCACGGGAAAACAATATAATATTGCTAGAAAACCGTAATCTGAAAATGTACCTATTTGTCGAGCAAACAAACGCTTATTTATGAAACCAAGAGTAGTAGCAGTTGCTTCCATACCATGTATTTCACTTATATAATCCAAAAGAGTTTATAATTGTATAAAGAGAAATATTTAAATTTGTTTCAACTAATAACAAAATAAATCAATACAACATAACAACAATCACTTGCAAACGAACCATACAGTTATCACATGCAATCAAGTAAATCAACCATCAATCCACAGCAACCAAAACGAATGGTTTGTTCAGTTTTGGACAATTTTAATTATATAAAATGATAAATAAACTACTAAGTATACCATGCACTCAACCGTCTCAGATAAAACTCAATAGCTCATTTATACATCCTTACACAATAGAAGTATCGTTTCTCAACCAATCCATAAGCCAAACAAACAAGGATTTCAATTAATATAAGTTTTATTCTTATTACTTTTTTTCATTTTTTTACTGTTTATTTTCATTTTTTCATTCAGTGTTTGTTTAATTACTTTACACTTATCACTTAAAATATTCATTTTCCATTCATATATACAATGCCATTTTCTTTTCATTACTTTACATTCATTGCTTACATAAGTTATTTCCATTTCAATTATTAGATTTTTTATTATGTAAATCTCTTTACAATTTAATTCACTATTAATGGATTATTTCTTTTTCACATTCATTCTTCCATATATAGTATTATTGAATATTAAATCCATTTCTAAATCATTTCAATGCTTTCTGAAGTTATAATCATTCAATTAATATAGTACTCGCTTTAGTTATAAACTTACAGTGTTCATCCTTTTTATTTCATTCAATTTGTGCATTTCAAATTATTAACTTAAATTTATAACAATTTATAACATCAGAATTCTAATCTAAAAGAAATTCCATTGAACACTTTCATTTATAAAGTTTACTTGCACAATATTCTATTACATATCCTATTTAACATTTTAACTTTTTATATTTTGGTAAGTTATGTGTGTGTGTGTGTGTGTTTTTAGAATGCAACTGAATATTACTCAAGTTTCTCTTATATATTTAGTTAACAAAATGTCCAATAATTACCATTTCTTATTTTCATTTCCTTCTTATTTACCGTTTACAAAATTTCAATTTCTTATCTATTTCATTAATCATTTTAACACAAAATTTCTTATTTTCATTTCAAAAGTTTCCAATTATTAATATAGTCAAGATTCCATTCATTACAATAATTTCAATTTCTAATTTACAGAAACTTAAGAACTACTCATAACTCATATATATATATATATATATATATATATATCAAACTCTATAAATTAAAATTAGGTTTCTTTTATCAAAACGGATGTGCGATAAAACTACTATAACGGTCTTCCCACTTTAAAACTCGAAAATAGGTGATTCGTGCACTCATCACCGAAATTAGTTTCCAACGACAGAGAAGGGAGTACATAACTTATTTCCTTCCAAAACTCTTTTAAAACATTTCTTCCAAATCTTATTGAAATATTTATATTAGAAAATACTTCCAAATAATATTAATATTATATTTCAAAAATCCTTTGAAAGCAGTTTCAAAATCCCAGAACTTAAGTTCTCAAATTTCAATTCAGATTCATTTTCATTTTAATTTAATATAAATTTGCAACCAATATACATAAATTTCACTTTTTAACAAACAAATATATCATAACCTATCATTTATAAAATTTATTATTTTACATATAAATATATAATTGGAAAAATTATTTCATTTACCTATATTTCGAAACAATATTGTGTCGGTCTGTCCTATTAAGTGTCTAGAAAGCCCTATCAATGTCATAGCATCCTATGCACCAATCAAAATTCTTAAATACAAAACAGAACAAATTAACACAATCCAAAACCTTTTACAATACTAATAAATATGCTTTCTCATATATATACACTGAACGACTCATTCTAGGGTGTTAATACCCTATTCTCTAATGAGTCAGACCCTTAAGGTTATCTCTAAACAAATATCTGATACCAACAGTAACGACCTTCCTTTTTCGACGGTTTAAATCGACGATAAATCACATATTTCAGACTGAAACCATTCAAAAAAGCAGAGAAAGAAAGAAAAACAAATACAGAATCTCACAACGGAATGACAAAATATAATAATCAAATAAACGGTTCATGAAGCTGCTTACAAATAACATTGCTTACAAATAATCAAATAAACGGTTCATGAATCAGTTATAAAGGGAAAATAAAATTCGATATTCAAAATGAAGGTAAATTGAATTCATATGGAAATAGTAGAACCAATTTGAATAGAAATAGATATAAACTAAGTGGTGAAGTGAAAATAAATATAAGAACCGTATAAAATACTTATATTGAACTTAAGAAGAAATTGTGAAATTCTTAAGTAATATGGGTGTCAGAAAAATATATTGAATAAGCATTTGAGTGAAGATTTAATAAACATATGGCTCGAATGAATAGATATTGACCTATTGTAAAGCAGTCAATAAAATGTTTTTGAATGTTGTGATTGGATATTATTACCAAGTAGGATATGCAGGTATTATAAAGGGAAAGGAAAATTGGTTTTGATTTCAGAAGATAAATTTGAATTGCTCGACAAAAAGGTATGTGTTTAAATTTCTGTATGAAATTTGATTGGGTTTTTGATCTAGCCACTTGGCTTTTGTTTTCTTTTGAATTTGGGAGCCCGTAGAGGCATTCTGTAGTTGTACCGAGCTAGCCGCGCAAAGGAGACGCTGGCGAAATTTTTCAAAAATTTAGGGAGTTAGAAAATTTTTGATGAATTTTGAAAATTTAAACTTGGTTTTGAATTATAATTTGAATGGTTGAATAAGTAATATTGTTTTGGATTTACGGATAAGTTTGGAAAGCTAGAAAAGGATTAGTATGCTTTAGTAAAAAGGATTGTTTTGAGAATTGTTTGGAATTGTTTGGTTTTAGGAAAGATAAACGGGTATTGGACCATTCTTCCGAACTAGTAATTTCGGGGATGGAATTCTTTTTAAGGGGGAGGAACGTGACGACCCGGAATTTTTAAGCATTTGAAATTGGAATATTTAATTGATTTTAAAAATTTAAAAGTTAATTTCTAACTTGAATTCAAATATCACTATTTATTTGATAATTGAACTATTGAATTTAATAATTTAAAGTTGGGTAAAATGTTGAATCTGGAGTTTTAAGCCTGTTAAAAATAATTTGAAGGCTCGTAAAATTTATATTGATAGTGCTGAGGATAATAGAAGTTTTAAAATTGAATTTAACAGTGATTTGTTTAGTTTTGAAATTTTATCGTTTTAATTGAATTTAAAAATAGCCTTCCGAGGCACAGTCTCGGAATTCGACGAAACAAGTTCCATTAGATCCGTAATATTGTATTTTTATCGGATTTCAAATTTCGTATTTATCGGAGTTTTTGTGCAAGGGCCAGTCGCTACTAATCCTGAGGATTTTTTCCAAAATGGATGTAGTAGGAATAGTGCCTTCGGTTCCGTTCGAACTCGGGACGGACTTGTATGGATGAATGCTTTCAAAACATCGTCAGGTGGACGATGAGCATTCTAAGTGAAACGATCTAAAAGGTAACGCTTAGCCTAAACCTCATCAACCGGGAATGACTTAAAATCAGGGGTTATGCAGCAAGGCTAGGTGGGTAGCACCCACTTCAGGGTGAGGTCATCCCTGTCTAGATGTCTCTTTTATTTCGGCTTTGTAGTGCGGTTGTTGATCTTACTCGGGAATATCAAGTAAGGGGTAGTCCCGGTCTTGTGTTGCAGGGGGTCGGGAGTGATCCTCGGTATGCTGATCTAGACCAGGTACCGTGATGGTGGTCCTCCAGTGCCTAGTCATTAGTTGGAAATCCATTCTCCTTACGCGCCTTTTACGAGTTTTGTTTGTATTACACACTTTGTGGCTAGTAGCTGGAATTTAAAAGATGCAATAATTTCGGCTATTTTAATAAGTATTTGTAAATGGACCCTATTATAATATCAGAGGATTTTAATAAAAAGTGTTTTAACTATCGTAAGGTAAAAACCCGACATGTTTATTTGTGGCGTGGTCTTACGAGATGCTTTTGTTTTCAAAAGGGTTTTGAAACTTTAATAATCAATATGAGTGTGATTTCTCACGCTGGTATTCCAGACCGACTCGGGTGTTATTTAACTGTAATGCTCGGGTCAGACCGAGTATTATAGAATACAGGAAAGGATGTTGTGGAGCTCAGGAGACGAGCTGGATGGCGATACGTACTTCCGTATTTGATATTGTTCCGCTGTGTATCCAGTTGTACGTTATTAATGTTGAACTCTGATGATGTACTCTGATAATGTATGTATAAACAGATATAGTATATTGTTTTTGCTGTAAAGATCTGTGATTATCTATTATATTTTATTCCGCTACGATGGTTAGATTCTGATGTTGTTTTCTATTTTCTTCTATCTCTTCTTCTTTAACCCTAATGGTTCGTATTTTTGTTCAACTTGAGTTGATTGATGTAGAATAGTGTTGACTCAAGAGGTACAGATTTGCGGGTCATTGCAAACTCGTTCAATTTCCCAATCTCGACTTCCAATCAATTTCCCATCCCATTAAATTGATTCAATTCCAATTCAATTTAAATTATCTTCAATTCCTATCCAAAATTCAAATCAAATTCCATTTGAATTTAAACTTATTTAACTTCAATCTCACTTCCAATTAATTCAATTCAATTTTCCATTTGAATTTATTTCAATTCCAATCTCAACTTTAACCATCTTGAATTATATAAATTCGAGTTAAATTTTCAAATGTCGATTTAAATCCCTTAGATCAAATTTACATTTACTTTTAATTTAACAACCTTAGCCTTTAAACAATTTAATTCTGAGTCCAAAATTTTCAAATTCGTTTAAATTATCTTTACTTAACTTATCTTAAGGTTCAAGTAAGAGTTCAAATCATTTTAAACAATTTAAATCTTCAAAATCAAATTTATTACCTAATTTTAACTTCAAATTTCAAAACCAATTCTCAAACAATTTCAGTTTGCAAGTTCATTTTCTACATTTAAACTTTAAGTTCAAAGTGATTCCATTCCATAATTACAAATTCATTTCAAAAATACAAAATCTTTTAAATAGGTTATAAAATAAGGTTTTATTTCCATTTAATTTCCGTAATGGACATATATTATCTCAATCCACTTCTTAATTTATTTAAATAAACCAATTCACAGTTTCATAGGTTAATAATAATGATAGGATGATATCAGGTTAAGTCAAAGTAAATAAACATCCACATTATCTAAATATTAATCAATAGCATCCATTACCAATTTCTAGAACTCCAATCCATTTGAGATCGCACTTAACGCCTATTTCAATTCAACCCATTTAATTTCGCTAAGTTAAATTCAATTCATTTAATCTAGTCAAACATTACTTAATTTAAATTCTCCATTTCAATTTTTTTAAACTTCTTATCAATATCCTTTCCCACTTATAATTTCAAAATCTTATTTTACTTTGGTTTTTAAATCACCTTCCAGGGGAAAATTAAAAACCCAACACTTAGTGTTTACTTCCAATCAACTTGATATTATGTATATCTACTTATATATATATATACATATTTATTTTATTTGCACAACAAGTCATGCTTTGAATTTTAAACCATTAAAAAATTTCTTAAAAAAAAATTAAAACAACTCTTTTTTTAAAGTATGATTCCTACATTTAAAAAATATTTTGAATAACATTATTTATTATTTCTTTTAACACTATGAAACAAATTCCAATTTCTGAACTTAGATTATAAAAATTCATAATTTAAATCCTTTTCAATTTATAAGTTATACTTATCTAAATTGTTACTTCCTTAAAACATTACATTTTGCTTTATCATTGTTTAATTTAAAAATAAACATCCCTTTATTAAGATACAACAAACATTTTATGATAATAACCAAGATTATCATATCTGAAAACCAATTCATTATATAATATCTCATATTTCGTTGGAAAATAAAATCAGGGTAACTTAATTCAACATTCTAAAAACACTTCTACAAATTTCAGGATTATAATTTCTGGTTTGAATCCATGTCATATTATCCAATTACTATTTGGTTATTTATATTACGACTTAAATTATTATGATCATATTCAATTTCAATAATCCACAACCAATTGTCTTAATATATATAATAATTAGAAAAATTATTGCTTTTGTCTATCAAATATAAGCTTATATAAAATTTACTTTTAAACCATTTCTAAAATCATTATATAGGAAAATAACAAGTACACCCTCCTATAATACTCTCAACTCATTCTAGGGTACTACTGACCCTATTCAAATGAGTAATCCTCACCATAGCCAAGGTTCTCGCTTAACCTTCAACTCTGATACCAAATGTAATGCCCTGAAATTTTCGACGCCGAAAATTCGACACTAATACGTGCACTATAGGAGTGCCGAGCAATCGAACGTCGAAAATCCCAGATTGTTAGGGTTAAGAAGAAAAAGCGGTAGAAGAAGAAACAGAAACAACAGCACAGAATCTCACAATCGCAGCGGAACAAAATATAATATCAAATAACAACATTTATATAAAGAAAGATGTAATTGTCAATTTACAGATAATATATCAGAGTATAATCATTCACAAACAAATTGGACAGTTGTAATTAACTTGTCCCTAAATACAGACTACACGGTCTCTAATACGCTTCGGAATAATCAATACGTCTCTGCCATCCAGCTCGCCTCTTGAGCTCCAAAACGTCCTAACCTGAAAATCTGTAATACTCGGTCTGACCCGAGCATTACAATAAAGTAACACCCGAGTCAGGCTGGAAACCAGCGTGAGTAAATCCAATTAACTTGAAATACTAAGTTATAAAGTTTCTTCGAAAACGAGGGTAACTCGTACATCACTACGAGTTCTTATCTTGTTATAATCAAATACTTATTTCACAAAATTATATCTAACTATTGTTACTCAGTTTAATGATCCAGTTTACTTAATTTATCCTATGCCAGCCTATTTGATTTACAAATCAAAATTATAAAGAAATATATATTACTAATCAAAGTGGTTTCAGATATCGCTGATATCTGACCTTGATCTCTTCGAATCCAACACCATCCTTTAAGCCAAGTTGTTTAAGTAAAACAACAATTTAATTTAAATTTCAGAATGTCATATTCACACAGAAATTCAACACATATAAATAATTCACATTTATCGCAGTTCAATCCGAGGCAATTCATATCATAGAATATCACAAATTAACATACTCGAGGTATTAAACAATCATAACATTCAATACAATTGAACTATCCATAAGATAGATAACTGGTTACACCATTTCTAATTAATTTAATTTGATCACAAAATAAATTAAATTAATTATAAATCCTGCTTAATTGTCATTAATTAATTCCATACCATTTATTATTGTTTAATTAATTATTGGAATTAGTTAATTATCCCATAATTACTTAAGACCTTGATTAATTAAAGTGGAAATTAGCCACAAGGGCCTCTTTAGCAAGTGGAATTAGTTTCTAGGACACACAACTGAAATAATTACTTTCAAGGACAAAACACAAAATAATTGGTTTCTAGGGCCTAAAAACCTATGAAATTATGTCCTTGAAAGTAATTGGACTGCTGACTTTGTCCTTGAAAGTAAATATTATGCTGATTTTGGCCTTGAAAGTAATTTCTTTGAATGTGTGTCCTAAAAACTAATTGGACTACAAAGTTTGTCATTCTAGTGAAATGCCCCTTAATTAAAAGTATAAACCATAAATCTTAATCATTTATTTAATTATCATTTAATTTTGTTTAATAACCTTTGGAATTAATTTATTACTAACATATAAAATAACTAAGATCTTTAAGTTAATTAATATTTGAAAGCATCTAACCTGCTTTAATCAAGTATTTAATTATACTATTTAATTTCACTTTAATAAACTTAATAATTAAATAAAATAAAGGACATATATTAAAATACCTTAAACTTAATTAATTTAAAATAATTTAATCTTTAACTGAACAAAACTTTAAATAAAACATTTATTATTTAAAAGAATTTGTCAAGAAAATTGTTTCTAAAACTTGTTCTATTTCAAAATTTAAAACCTTGTAAATACGCTATAGAACAGACCGAGTCACCCCCTATACCAACCCAACCCAGCTCGAGAAATCTTTCTTCTCCCCGACTCTCTCTCTTCTCGCCAAAACTCGCATGCACACCTGACACTTCCCCAAGTCCAAACCCGAGGCTCATCTTCTTCTCCTACTCAACACAGCAACAACCACTACCCATGATACATGCTGACAACGTGCACATGCACACGCAAACGTCGACGCTTCGACCATCATTGCCATCACTGGCAAGTCAACTACAACCCTCTTCCTCGATTCCAACCACCAGAACCTCGAACGACCTCCAAAATCGAAAACGAGCAAAATAGAACACCACCTGGAACGAACCTGATTACCAACAACCACCATACGTTGCCACCTCCGGTCACTAGAAGGTTCGACACCCCACCCCAAGCTTCGTCGTTGACCCACGCTCCTATCCCCCTTACTCCAATCAATTCCGATGAATCGAGGACGACGATCTGGCCTCGAATTCGACATCGACCAAACTAGGGTCCAAAACCCTACAACGACATCGACACACCACCACGATGATCAAAAAATTCAGAGACTATTTTTCCCAAGCACCTTACCCCTCGAGCTTGCTCCAGCCATGATCTCGACCTTCCACCCTTCACCGATCACCAGAAATCGAGCAAAGTCTCGATTCAGATCAACTCGAGAATTCTACCCTAACACAAACTTAAAAATCTTGATTTTACTTTTAAAAATCATAGTTTTCGAAAATGAATTAGATGATATAAGCAAAAACCAAGATTTAAACATTTAATTTTCTGACCAAATTTAATTTTTTTTAATGTAAATCTTTCTTTCCAGTTAATCTACTTTCTAATTACACTTATGAACATTTTTAAAAACTAAATTTAGTCAATACAAACATTTTTCTTTAAAATATCCTAACCTAAAAGAAACTAGGGGAAGAGAATTGAATTTTTGACTTATTTTAGCCTGTTAATAAAAAATAGAGACATATATATATGTATGTATGTATGTATAGACATGCACATAATCAATTTCATTTTTATATACATGCAAGCATATTATACGTTCATGCAAACATTTTCACAACTTTACTTCAAGTATTTATCACATGCATCAGGATATAAACGGACTTAGCTTTTTAAAAAAATAGTTTACTCGCTGTATTTTGGTTTGAACAGAGAAGCCTTTGTAAAATCTGGAAATGCTCTTGATTTTGAAAACTGGATCTGGATTTTGATTTTGATCTGCTTTGTTTGAGCTTGAAGTTTGAATCTATACTAAGATGAACTTGAATTTAGCTTGCTTCAGTTTTTGAAATTTACAAGAGTTGCACGTTTTAGTTTTATTTTATTTTATGGTTTAGCTTTTCTTTTGCAAGATGAAAAAAATGAAAGAGTAGGAGTAGAGATGAATATATAGCCTTGTTTTATTATTATTTTAAAAAAAATGAAGAAAACAACTAAATTGACACTTAATTTCCATGTTATACTAAGCTTACAAATGTCAAATGCATGCATTTTTTTATATTTTCATTAATCTTTTTTCTTTTTATTTATTTATTTAAAGAAATAATATAAAACCCATTTATACATTAATTAATAACTATATGTATACATATGTATGGTTTTAAAATGTAGAGATTTAAATCCAATTTATTTTAAAGATATACATATAGAATTTTAAATCATAGTTTATATAAAATTTACATATGAATAATAGAAAATAGATAGCACATTTATTTGTTTTGAAAAGAATAATTTTGGCACATTTAAATAATTATAAAAGATGATTATCAAATCAATATTGCCAAAAAAATTAGATTATCACAATATCATATCTAGAGATATATGATGCTCGAAAGGTAGTTTTGACCCATATCATGGAGATCCACTTTAGTTCAATAGGGGTGTCTCCACGGAAAATAATCCATATACGAACGTGCCTCGGCTGCATTGATTATGTACCTATTATTGTTGTGCCATTCACATAGAAACTTTTGATATGATTTATGTGTTATACATTAGACATTATCTATCATATCACTATATGTTAAACTTAACAAATAGTTGGTTTCATTTGAGGAGAAAACCGTTATGGTTATCTATACGGTCTAAAAAGGTGCTATTATATGCCATCCTTATTTCTTGAGTTTCTCAACCTAGCTCATCAGGCTGATCTAGGTGTTATTTTCTTATAATGCCTGATTCAGCTCCATGCATGTCTCAAGATTTAGCTGCGGACGCTTTGGAACTTCTGGAGAAGAGATGGATGCTTACCTTTCATAGTATTCTTATTCCCAGTACACTACTGTATTATATATTAGCATTCTGAGGATATGCAGTTATAACTGTTAGAGCCGTTGATAGTATTTAGGTCGTAGTAACTTTGAAATTTCTATATTCAGAGTTACCCTTTGTACTAATCTTTTGATATTATATATTACCATTCCATTGTGAGATTCTAATGTTGTGTTCTTCATTTCCTGTTCTATTCATTTTTTAATTTTACCATAACTTTCTGTCTTTTCGGCACTTGCGTATTCGGCACACAATACTATGGATGTTTTTTGTTTTGACCTTCGAGATTTGAAAAGTTTGGTCGTTACATTTGGTATCAGAGCACAAGGTTGAGCGAACACCTTGGCTTTGTTTGGGTATGGGTCATTAGAGATAGAGTAAGCGACACCCTTGAATGAGTCATGTGTATAATACATATGCGAGCATATTTGTGTTTGGAAACCTAAACTTTTAAAATTATACCTTAGGAATACCTCTTTCTTCATAACCCTCTATTTAGATAACTCTATCCTTTAGTTTCCTAAAGCTGTTTCGCTTTGATTAGGTTGTAAGAACTATGGATACTAGGGCATCTAATGCTACAAGAAATATAGTAGAAAACGTAGTGTAGGTTCGACCATGGAAAAACTTTGCTTTGATATGGGATGAGTTTGAGGTATTTGGAAGAAAGAGTTTCAATGGCACTCAGACTATCATCGAGGTCCACGCATGGATTAATCTGTGCAATGTGGTATGTAAGGATATGATGGATTAAATCCAAGAAGTGCTCAAGTATATTATAAGTGCGGCTTTTCGGTTCGAGGGTTCGACTCCATGACTGTCTGTATTTGCACCGACCAGAGGGAACAAGCAAAAGTTTCTTTTGGTTCGAGATATATTTCTAGTTTAACATGTTGTAAGTGTGGGAAGAAGGGATACCTTATTGGGATTTGTAGGTCAGGTAAGGGAAGGCAATTGGTAGAAGCACCGTTAGTAAAGGCACCGATCACAAAGGTTCCGAAGATTGAGCCGCAAATGGTAAAGGTGAAGTTTGCATCGAGGATTTGCTACAACTGGCACCAGCTAGGTCATTTTGTTAGGGATTGTTTGATGAATCAGATAGGACAAAAACCTAGGGTGTTTGTACTTGCTTCAGCACATTCCACTTTTGTAGCTATAAAGGGAAAGCGGATTCTTAAGAGTATATTATCTGTTTATAGTTTACATATCCATGTTTGGTTTGATATCAGTGCTTCTCATAGTTTAATATCCCACAACCTTGATTGTTTTGTCATTCTTAGCATGTTAGGAACGTTGAGTATTGTTCATTGTTAATTTTTTATCAACCAATTTATGAGAAGCTTTACTTTTTTACATCATAGGGTGGGTAGACAGTAATTGCGAGTACATTGAAACAAACACATTGTGAATTAAGTTTCATGGTTTGACTATAAGGCGTTCGGTGATAATGTTGGGTTAGAAATTAAAATTTAGTAAAAAATGTTTACTATTACAAAAGGAAAGATAGAATATTTTCGAAATAAATATTTGCGAAAAGATTTATATAAGGAAGTGATTTTATATACGTTTAGTTTATAAAATATGATTTATAAACGGAAAGTATTTAAGTAGAGAATTTGAGAGCTTAAATCCTCGTATTTTTTGAAATTTTTTGAAATTTTTTGGAGAAAATAGCAATAGTATTATTTGAAAGTAAATATTTGGAAAACTGGTTTAGGAGATTGAGGTCATGATACTTAGTATTATTATATGAATTATTTGATACTGCTTTGTAATAATTTTGGTTAAATACCAATAGTATGGTTTGGATGTACTAAACTCACTCTTGTCACTTGAAAATAATTTCGTTGATGACTGCAGCAGCATCGGCGTTCATTTTTAGGTTTCTAAATGTAGGAATTCCCTAAAGTTGTTTTGGTAAAATGAATTTTAATTTAATCATAAAGTATGATTTAATATATAAAACTTTATGTGTATATATTACTTTATAATGATTTAAAATGAGAACCGATGTTTAGTTCTAAAAGTTTTCTTGTTAAGTTATTTCATGGACACATATAGCCTATGCATTAGAAAAGAACGATGTGTGCATCATGATATGATATGTTGTATGGTAGTTTTCATTTGTTAAGATGAAATGGAATTTTTTTGACGGTTTTGGGTAATCGAGAACTTCAGAATTGTTATAGAACTTGAAATTAAGTATTTTTGAAAATATAAAGTTGAGTTATATAACACTTCAATTTGAAAAGATAGGAAGTTAAAAAAAGTTCAAATTATTTATCATCCTTGTTAAGTAAGATGAATTAGATGTTTATATATACTCTTAGGATGTAATGGAGAGTTATACGAGTATGAACTTAAGTTATAAAATGTGGATAAACTTGAAGTTAGATTTTTATGAAATGATTCATGAATGATTTTAGTATTAAAAGACATACTATTTGGATAAATGAATTGGTGTAGTTAAGAAACCAATAGGATAAATAAATAAGTTGTACGTAGATCATTTTATTTGCATGAATGTTCTTAATTCAGTATTTGAGTACATGTTTTTGAGGTAGTTTACACCAGTCCGAACAAGGATTTTTCATTCGATTCTTGATGATGAACACTTGACATGGATTTATGATATGATCATAATGTTTCTATCATAGTATATGGCTATGTAAGGAGAACAGAGGTTTCTAATCATGGAACCAAATCGAAGTCTGCACAAGAGTGGCCAATTGATCTATAGTTGTTGGAAAGTAAAATCTATGTGATCGAATAAGTGATTAGATCAGATATTATATATGGATGGTTCATGTGCACCGTACAGGCTTTGGTACATTGTATACTATATTTGTTGGCTTATGAAGAGCTTGGGGGGATGACTCTTCTATTTATTATGAGGTGACATGAATAATAGTTAAGTAATGACTAAGGCTATTGAGAATAAGGTATGCTAGTAGATTGTTTATCGTCCTTAGGCGATGGAAAAGTTTTGAACCTATGCAAATCATAAGCATTAGTTGCTAGTAATTATGTATACTATTTGAGTATTTGTGTGTTTGTTCCTTTGTTAAGGTTAGAAGTGTGGAGCGAGGATGCTTGAGGTGGTACTAAGAAGACAGAAGACAGTTTGAAGGAGTTCTATCCAGAGTCGCTTATAGACTAGGGTTTCCTTCTTATCTTAGTATCGTACATTTTTGTTGTGTACTCACCGCTTGAGGTGGAGTCACCTAGTATGAATTTTGGTTTGCAGTTTAGTTTGTATACAGTTTCAACAGTACTCTATATACATATCTTGTTCGTCTATCTTCTTTGATTATCGTTTTTATTTGAATTTCGATGACGAAATGTTCTAAGTGAGGAAGAATGTAGCAACCCTGAAATTCGAACACTTCGTCTTCGAATATCGAAAAATTTTGAAATATAATTTAGTTATATAAATATGATTTTACAACCTTTTTAAACATCATTTAATTGATCAATAATAATAAGAAACTTGTTTTTGAAAATTATTCACAAAAATATATTCTTCGAAGAAAAATTGATAATGTGACTGAAAATCGGTTTATCGGTAAACGGTTTTCGATCGATATAAGTTATTCAAACTCTTATGCACTTATCAAATGATCAAATAAATTTACTGAAAACTAATTAACACACATATCTCTTCAAAAATCTTGGAACATTCCAGATGCTTCTATTAGGATGAGAGAGATATTATCATGAGAAAAAGTGTAATTAGCAAAAAGTAGAAGTGATGTAAAGGAGAATTGATGTGAGGTGAAGCTTCCATGGCATGGTTGGGGGGAGAGTGTAATCTTAAAGAACATCATCTTAAGCCTATATAAGGAGGGGCATACCCTTAGGAATAAATCGCTAATTCTCAAAACAAATACAAGCTTAAATCAATGGTTTCTTCTTCTTCCTCCTCTTTTATGTTCTAGAGGAAATTATTGCAAATCAAATCCAAATCAACTCAAAATTGGAGTAAAGCCTTGGGTAAATATTAGAACACCTTCCACCATATCTAAAATTTAAGAAGTGAAGCCATACTCCCACTTGAAGGCCGTGAGCAATTTGTGAGGGAGGAAGGCAAAAAGGCAAGTGCAAGGCAAGGAGGAGGAAGAAGGTGGTTACAAAGTTGTGTTTGGACTTAGGTGATTGGATCTTGGTTGTTTGTGAGGTTAATGGTAAGTTAAAACCTACTTTTAATGGAAAATATAACATATATATGTTGTGTTTGATTGTGTTTAAGTTGGTTGAATTGTTATTGACATATGTTAAAACATTGGTTTAAATTCTTGCTTTGAAAGTGACACATATGATCCATATGTATGAACATGGAATGTATTTGAATGGACTTGTATGACTTGTGAAAAGACCTTGGAATAAAGCACATAGGTTATAGACGGACTTTGGTTTAGAATGGACTCAGATTAAAAGTGTACTTATAACAATAGTCGCTATAGATGCAGTTGTGAATTGCCTTGTTTTTGGCGGTTCCTATGGAACTTCGTAAAGAGGTCCATAGGGGTTTATATATATATATATATATGTGTGTGTGTGTGTGTGTGTGTGTGTGTGTGTGTGTGTCTGTATGTGTGTGTGTATGTGTGTTTTTTTGTTGCTATAAAAGCCTGGATAGTAAAAAGTTAACTAGCATCTAGAAAAGTGGCCAAAACTGCCTCGTTTAGCCTTAATTCATGGATTTAAAATGTTTGAAAAGATATTTAAATTTAAGTACTTTCTTTCATTCTTTTTACAAGTGTTTTCTAACTCATATTGGAGTATTTCAATAGTGGTTTTAGATATTTATGATTTTTAAGATTTAGTTGCGAAGTTTTATAGAAGAGAGTTTTATAATAAAAACATGTTTTTTCAAGTTTTAAAGGAAATTATAAAGTTGTTATTTTCAACTAATATTTTAAGAAAATATTTTAAAAACCTATTATAAGGTATTTTAAAATCGTTTTAAAGTGTATATACTTTTAGAAAATATGTTGACTAGTTTGTTCTAAGAAATAAAATATCTTTTGACTTGTTTATTTAAATATCAAGTTTTACAAGAAAATTGCTATATTTATATATATCACTTTAGAAAGGGTTTTAAAGTATAAACAAAAGGTTTAGAAAGGGGCAAGAATTTCTTAATGGTCAATGGTTAATTAATTAATTACTTGGTAGAAAAGTAAATGGCTATGCTTAAACACTAAAAGCCGATAAAGTGAGGCTTATTTATTTATAAGAGTTAAGATTGATGTTCGAGTAGGGATGGAGCAATAGAGCTCTAACCTATAAGCTTCCCTCTTGACTAAGGATAGTATGTCGTTAAATGTCAGAAATATGTTAATCGTGTTGATTTCTATCTTATTTATGGAAATCATTAAAGCCATACTTAACACTAAAAGTCGACGAGGTAGACTTAACTATTTGTAAAATTCAAGGATGAAGTGTCTAGGAAAGTATTTAATGCAATCAATGCTCTATCTTACCTGGTTTCACTCTTGGACGAGGAATAGTTAAGTTGGAATGTCGGAAATAAGTCAAGCGTATGAATATTAATTTGTATAAGAAATTGTTTCGACTAGATACTCGATTAGATGATTACGAGCTTGACCAAATATGACTTAAGAAGTTATTGAAAGGCTTCACAATTTCATACTAATAAGAATCACCAGGGAGGAGTATTAGTAAGAAATGTCTCTAGCTTTCGCTTACTTCTAAGAGAGCCAGAATTAAGTTAATCGAAAATTCATCGATTGTTTTTGGAGAGTCCAGCAAGCAGAAAGAGTGTACTTATATGAGATGACTGAAACCCATAATCACTTCAAAAACCATATATGCAATCTATGTTCTAGAAGCATTTGTGAAGTGGAATGTTATAGTGTTGAACTGTCTATCCTAAGGTTATGTCCAAGGGAAAGGTTAGTGTTAACATTTCAAATGATGCTATCGTGAGGTACTGTTTATCTTGAGGATTGTTCCAAGAGAGAGGGCATTGTTTGCATTCTTCGGAGGACTTATGCGGGGAACCTAAATGAAGGTTCGAGATCTTTTCGAGATGGTTTAATCCATGTAGTGATTCGTAATCTATTCGAGATGAAGGAATCCAATTCAGAATTTGTGTGTTACTCGGGTGATGAAGGCTCGTGCGAGAGATGCCGAATGTAGCCTCGATATTGGAAATGACTAAAACCAAAGTGGGATGCACAATCTCGGGTTTAGTTTACCTATGAGGGTATATCAACACTAGATCTAGAGTATTCTTTTGATTATTGGACGTCGTGAGTTGGTTATACTTAGTACCATGCAGTTCACCGTTAGGCTAGTTGTGTTTATCTTAGAGTATATCATATCTAGAGATATACGATGCTCGAAAGTTAATTATATTCTTTATTATAAAGATCCATTTCAGTTTACTAGAGGAATCTCCATGAAAAACAATCCATATACGAACGCGCCTTAGCTGTATTGATTGTATATTATTGTTGCGGCATTCACATAACAACTGCTCAATATGATTTATATGTTATACATTATATGTTAAACTTAATGAAGGTTGGTTTCATTTGAGGGTAAAACGACTATTGTAATCCGTACGGTCTGAAAAATGTGCTATTATATATCATCCTTATTTCTTGAGTTTCTTATGCTGGTTCATCAAACTGATCCGGGTGTTATTTTCTTATAATGATCGGGTCAGCCCCGTGTATGTTTCCAGATAGATACGGATGCTTTGCAGCTTATGGAGAAGAGTTGGCTGATCACCTTCCACAGTATTCTTATTTCAACTACATTACTGTATTGCATATATCATCATGGTGAGGACAGGAAGTTATAACTGTCCAGGCCAATGAAAGTACATTGGTCTTAGTAATTTTAAAATTTCTGTATTCAAAGTAACTCTTTGTACTAATCATTTGATATTATGTATTACCGTTCCTTTATGAGATGTTGTTGTTGTGTTCTTCCTTTCTTGTTCTATTCTTTTTCTATTTTACTATAACTTTCTGTCTTTCTGGCACTTGGGTGCTCGACACATGAATATCGTGGATGTATTTAGTGTTGACATTTAAGAGTCGAAAAGTCGGGTCATTACAGAAAGTTTTCCAAAGAAAAGCTTAGGATGATAAGTTCTCAAGCTTTTCACTAAATTCCCCTCCATTGTACTCGAACCATCCTAATTTCTTTATTGCGAAGCTTCCTGGTTCCATGATCCACAATACCAATCGATCAGGCTCTACCACGGTGGTTGTGCTATGGAGGCATTTTCTCAAGTGCAAAATGTGAAAAACATCGTGGACTCCTACTAATTTATTTGGTATGTGCATACACTAAGCAAATCTTCCTATCCTTTTCAAAATTGGGAAAAGGCCAACAAATTTTAGTGCCAACTTCCCGATTTTTCGAATCTCACGACCTTCCTAAGAGGTGAAACTTCAACAAACACCATGTCTCCTGCCTTAAATTCCAACTCCTTTCTTTTCTTTTCCACGTAGGATTTTTGGCAATCTTGTATGGCCTTCATTCTCTGCCTAACCAATTCTACCTTTTCCAAACTCTCATGAATTAAATGTGGTTCGGGTAGAATAATTTCGACGGTTTTCCACTGATTATTTGGCGATTCACATGGCCTCCCATACAACACTAAAAAGGATGCCATGCCAATCATCGCTTAGTGACCATTATTATACCTGAATTCTACTAAAGGTAAGTGGTTCCCCCAATGTACTTAAAAGTCCTCGAAAGTCCATGATGCAAGCTCTTAACAAGTCCTCCAAAATCGTGTTCACCCATTCAATCTGATCATCGATTTGTGGGTGGTAAGCGGTGCTGAGATTCAATAGAGTTTCTTAAGTTATCAGCAAACTCCTTCAAAATTTGCTAGTAAATAAGAGCTTCGTATCCTTAACAATGTTAATCGGAATTCCATGTAGTCTAACCACCTCCTTGATATAAATTCTTGCTAGAAACGCTACGGTCCTATTACTTCTAATGGGGATAAAATGATCACTTTTAGTGAGCCTATCTATTATATCCTAAATAACATCATTACCCTTTTGACTTCTAGGCAAACCATCTATGAAGTCCATCGATATATGCTCTCATTTTCAAGACGGGATCTCCAGTGGGATTAACAATCCTCTGGGCTTCCCTTGTTCAGCCTTTATCCTTTGGCAAGTCAATATCTAGAAACAAATTCGACTATCCTCTACTTCATTCCTGGCCAAGTCACTTCATATCCCTATATACCTTATCTCCTCCAGGGTGAATGGTAATTATTGAATGGTGACACTCCACCAGATAAAATTTATTTTTCCTAAAATCCTAAAGTTTTTGGGATTGATGCACTCTTTATTCCTAGTTACTAACCTAATTTCCTTACTAACTTCCAGTCTTACGTACAGTTTATCGCTAGTTAAGTGTCTATATGAAATTTCCTTATTTACGTTGTTTCCCAATACGTATATATTAACCCAATGATAAAACAAGAACATCTCTTATAACATATCATATGCTTTTCCAATAATTTAAGGGAGACAACTATTGATTACAACCTAATAACTCTAAAAGAAAATTTTGCTGGAATTTGTCATTCTTCATCAACTGATGTTAATGATGTTGTGGTTCTAATACTCTCTATTAAGATGGACATTCTTAGTATGTCATTCCATTCACTCGTCTTCCTTAATTATCCTTCTTAGTCTCTAATAAACGTAGTCCATCCATTACTTCAGTTAATATACCCGACTATGGGATAAATTGTGCATCCTCATAAATGCTATATTAAATTCTCTAATCAGTCCCCATTTAATTCCTTTTAACTCTCTATTAATCAAAAATTTATTGCCCATTAAATCATTAATTAATGTCCATAAATCCTAGTCTTATAGTTGTTATGATGTTAATAACTAATGTGAATATCATTGTACACTACGCTATTTGTATATTTTTATTTTTGAATGTTAAATGCGATTATACGTGTGTGTGTGAGTGAGTGTGTATTTCTTATTTCTTATTCTAACTATTAATTCTAAACTAGAACATTCTTTTCCGCATGTAAATTTATCGAAGATGACTTTTGAAAAAGGATTACAATTATAACTTTCAATTGATTAACTAGAAGTGAGAATTTTGCTTCATTTGAAATTACAAGGAATTATTTCTTTTCTTCAATTAAAATAGGCAGTGTGAACTTCAGAAAAGAATATCCATGTCTTACACATCTTTTTCCTTTTTGGTATATTCTTAGATAATTCAAACGACACTCTTTTATACATATTTCGTAATTGGATAATTTATGGAAATTACATGGAATACGCAGTAAATGAATCAAACTTAGATATTCACATTCCAAATCAACTTGGGAAACCAAATTTACAACCCAAGTTTAGGTCCGGGATATATTTACAACTTTACTAATACTCTATAATTAAATATTTGGGATTGATTTCAAATTTCCAGATCAGGTTGTATATACCATATTTTATTCATATCTTAAAACCTTTATCCTATCATACCTAGGTAGCGATCCCTATCTACTCCATAAAAAAATTAGTTTAGTCCTCACCATTCTTAAAATCACAATCATGAAATACCTAATTCAAAACCTTTATCTTTGAAAATATAAATTTAAAACCCCTTTTTGTCAATTTCAAAATTGCTTAGTCCCTAAAAATGAGCCAATGAAAAAATTTCCTTTTTCTAACCAACTTTACCTTTTTAAGAACTCTCTATAATAGAGATTTATGTCTTTTTAAAAGTAGGAATTTTAATTCAAAACATTTAAAACTCAATTATTAAACCTGACTACTATTAAATAAAAATTCAAAAATCTTTTAGTTCCAAAAAGAAGCAAAATAATTTTCCCTTTTCAAAAACTTTCTACATCAATGATTTTTTATTCCTTTAAAAGTTCGACTTTAAATTCAAAACATTCAAAAACTCAGTTATCATACCCATTAACCATTTTTTCAACAACATATTTTATAGCTTTAAACAATGCAAAGTCGAGTAGACAAGGTAAACGTATTATTTTTCTTCTCCTACATTATTTCTAACTAGATTACTAATCCTATTTTACATAAATTCCTAACGCTACTACTATCTAAGTTTTCCAATATTGCCTCCATTTGTATTTCTCTTACCTAAATAGCTTTCATATCATTTGTTATCCTTCGTATTCTCTATATATTAATTTTAACCAAGTTCCACTTCTATTTATTTCCCTTTCAGAAAGATTTAAAAAATGAACTTCCAAATTTATGAAATAGGAAATCATCGACTCCAACCTATACTCTATTTTACATTTATTTCAAAAAAGAAAAATGTCTTTATCGAAAAAGTTTAAACTAAAAAAATTTTGATTCAACAATTTTTTTTATTTAAATAAGATTTTCAAAATTGAAAAACCCTTTTTACCAAAACTTTTTAAGAAGAAACTTTTGACTCAATAAAAATTTTAAATTATGAATTTCTAAATTTCCCTATGACAATAACTTCCTGCTAAATCCTTCGAAAAGCTCGTTCAAAACATTTCCAAGGAATTTTCCAAATTTTTTTATCAAATTCTTTGCTATAGGGTTGGATTTAGAAATTGACTTTAATCGTCCTTTCTATTGAACTTTCCTTCTCCCCTACTACATCTTCATAAAAATCCGTTTATCTTCTTGTGGTGATTAATGTACACCTTCTTGTGGAAAATTGCTCCACTCTTTCTTCCTATCTTGCTTCACTCCTATCATTCCTTACTTCTGGATGCTTACAAAGTATAGGTTCTTATCTTCCATATGCATGCATGAAAAGTATTTCTTCATCGACAACCCATCAATATCCAAAATCATAAGGCGGTCTATGCCTAATGAATGACTCAAGTACTATTTAGCTTCTAGGGTGCTTCTATACGTCATGGTCATGCTCTTCTTGGTCCACTTCTTACGATGTGACCTTCATCCCATGGGGTAATCGAGGCAGAAGTATAAATTTAACTCCATTTTATATTTTTTTTCCACTCACAGTTGCCTCATCCATCCTTTTAGAATATGGTTGGAATAACTTCTATAGTGATATAGACTTAGGCATATGTTTGAGATAAGTACACATATACAGTAAGGTTTTTGAAAAGTACTTTCAAATATAAAAATTATGCCTCTCATACATATACTTATCCCCGTTGATTGGGTAAACTAAGCTCTAATATCAAATGTAACAACCTGCCTCGCAACGGGCCAAATTTTCGACATAGAAAATCCCCAACGAACCTTGGACCCATCCCAAAACTGGTCGTTGGTTGGTAAAATTAGTATAAAGAACAACACAAAGAGCTATCTGTATACACATTCAAAATCTCATATCATAAGGATAAAATATAATATAAAAATAGTACCATTTATTAATAATTCAAATGTCAAAAACAAATAACATAATCCCACATAACAACGCCAAATATTCGTGGTACAATATCTCAAAGTACATCATGTCTCAATGGGTACATCATAAAAATAAAAATAACATAGATAGCTAAATAACCACCATAAGTCCACGTCTCCACCACCATCTTCGCAAACATGCATCATCTCTAATCTGTGTAGTAATGAGGAGAGAGTCAGAACAATAAGATTTGCTCAATAAAAATCTCTAGCCTTTCTTTGATAATACTTGGGTAGTATAATTTAAATAAGAATATGTCTTATGTATCCTAATTATATTTTAAGTCTTCCAACTATAAGCCCTAAGGCTTTCCTAATCCAATTCCATAACTATTACTCTTTCAACCCAATAACCCATATTTATTATCAATAATGTCCTGATAGTGTAAGAGATAGCACCGAAACCACTTAATACCTTTTTTTAATAGGAACTAGGAAGACTCTGACCATTTAATACCTCAGTCAAGTCCCCGTCAATTAATACCTATCCCAAGATGGATTCATCTCCGGTACATTTTAGCTAACATTACATAGAATCTCTTTAGGCCACTTAATACTTCTTTTTATGGGTGTGGCGGACTCCATAATAACCACTTAGTACCTCAAACCCAAAGCGGACCCTCCTCGAGATATATTCTACCATGCCTAATCGCCAACCCCGACCATTTAATACTTCATATAGTAAGAGGTGGGCCCTCAATCAGCCACTTAATACCATTAACCCCAAAATAAGTCCATCATATTATGACCCATAATCCAACTGTGATGTCTCATATTAGTCCGACTATTCATAGGGATTGGTAGCCAGATTAGCTGGGCAGGTTTACCTTATAGAATTTGGGACTAACCTCACATCCTACGTGGATACTTATTATTGGCGATTTCTCACAACTCATCGCATAACTTAGTCATAACTTACACCACTCTCTTAATATATTATCACAGATCTCACAGCATTCCATATCAAGGCCTTAGAAGAAAACTCTTATTTTTCCTTTGTGGTTAACTTCTTTCCTAAAGGGGTTTTAATGATAATCAATAGCATATTAACTACGTATTAATATATTACAATTATATGTTATTTACGATTATATACATACATACATACATACATACATACATACATACATACATACATACATATATATATATATATATGCGCCTAAAATATTTCTAAATGTGTGAAGATTGCTCCATAAACTAACTTTTAAATATCAAAACTTCGAATTTATGCAAGTCCAATTGCATATCAAAAGATATACCATATATCCAATATCCACGGTTCAATCAACAGACTTGTATAAAATAGCATCCATGCAAAACTTATTTTCTGCTAAAATAGTGGAATCAACGTTAATAAAAACTTCTAATTAAATATTTTTATGATTTATTCAACTTCTTTGTATAAAATGGAAAAGGGAATTTCTATTTAAATTGCAGAAATAGGAAGTGAAAACTACAAACCAAAGAATCCAAACCTTACACAACATTTCCTAACTTATTTCTTCTCAAAACCTTTAATCAGATCCAAAAAAATGATGAGAAGTAGAATAGAATGTAAAATATCAAAATTGCAATAACTTCACAATTCCACAATTTTAATATATAATAGATAGGATTCTAACTTAATAATTGACACTTCGCTTTAGTGGAATTTTGGAGTTTTAATGTGAAATCTTCATAAACAAAATTCCCAAAGGCGTATTTGTGACAACGCATCTTTCTGGCCTTGGGAATGACATCTAACACATCCTTGGTATTCTCGTGTTGTTGTCCAAGCATCTAAAAGATGAGATGTCATTATATAAAATAAAAAAACAGAAATCTCATAATGGAACGGTTAAATATAATATAAACTAAGATAGTACATAAGGCTGCTCCTTCAGAAAGGGATATAAGAGATACAATAAAAGTACTTTCATCAGCCTAGGCAGTCCTAACAACCTGCCTTTATACTTGTTGATAATATGTATATGCATAAACAAACATAACAACGGAAATAGGCAGCAAGATAGACAAGAAGCCTCCTGCTCGACCACCATCTTCAAAGAGCACAAAGAAACATGCTACTCCCAGACTATTCAAATATAAATGAGTACCCGAGAGTTTAGAAAAACAAACAACTTAGGTCAAACAACAAGCCTGGTATGAGTAAACTCCAAAATAAAAATGGAAACAACCTACAACATGTGAGACCATGTGGCTAAAACACAGAACAGGTTTTGTAATGACTCGCCTTTTCGACCCTCGAATGTCGACACTAATACATCCACGGTATTCATGTGCCAAGCTTCCAAGTGCCAAAAAGATGAATTGTTAGGCTAAAATAAAAAGAAAATGAAATAGAATAAGGAAGAAGGAACACAATATCAAAATCTCAAAACCATATATCATATCAAAAGATAGTATAAACTATCAACCTAAGATATAAAGTTTTTCATAGTTACAATAATCAGCCCTGATAATTATAATAAACTGTCCTAACAAATGGTGATGATACATAAAAAGTAATGCAATGAAAATAAATACTATGATAGGTAGAACTCCAAATCTTCTCAATGATCTCCAAAGCATCAAGCCAACTTTGGAACTGGAGCGTTATAAAAAAATACTCGGATCAGTCTAGTAAACCAATGTGAGAAACACAGATCAAATAAATTTATTATATCTTAAACCCTTCAAAATAAGGGTATCCCATAAGACCATGCTGCCAATAAACACGGACATGTTTTTACCTTACAATGATCAAATAGTTCATAAAGAATCCATTCATATAATAATAATGTTTAACTTTCAAAATAAATATTAACCATAGCCGAAATGGTTACATGGTTACATTCCAGCATAATAGAAGTACAACTAAAGCCGATAAGGTACGTTGCATAATGGATTTTTCATAGAGATCTCTTCGGGGAAGCCGAATCTAAACTCCATGCACAAGGACCAGAAACTACCTTCCGAGCATCGTATATCTCTAAATAAAATATATCATCAGGTAAACACAAGAGACCCGATGTCCATACACAAACATGAACAACGTGAACCAAATATCATCAACTCCCATCGGCCAACAATCAATAGTTATATCTAGAAATGGAGTTGATAACATCTTGACATGGGTCGCTAAACCCCATGTTGTGCATCCTACTCCATCTTTAGCCACTTCCGATGTTGAGGTTACGTTTGGCACCCTTTCACACAAGTCTTCATCACTTGAATAGAACACGAATCCCCAAATGGATTCCTTCAGCTCTTACAAATCATGAATTAATACATGGATTCAAGCAACTAGAACAGATCTCGAACCTCCATATAAGTTCCCCACGTAAGTCATCTAACGAATGCTAATGCTGACATTTCCCTTAGACTTAACCTTGGGATATTCATTTCAAATCTATAACATTTCACTTCACAATCGCTTCCAAAACATAGAACTCATATACTAGTTTTGAAGTGGTATTTGATAAGTAAAACACTTACCGATCCCGTTCTCTTCAAAATCAATTGATGAATTTTTTGTTTAATTCAATTCTGGTTCTCTCAGAAGTAAGAAAAAGCTAGGGATGTTTTGTATCAATACTCCTCCCTGGGGTTTCTTATTGTTATGAAATCACGAAGCCTTCCGATAACTTCTTAAGGCATATTTGGTCAATTTCTATAGTCGAGTAATTGACTATCCAGCATAAGATAGATGTTTGTAAATGGAAACCAAGTCTTGGTTACTTCCCATAAATAAACAAACAAATGAAATACTGTCATCATAAAAAACAAAATCGAGCCACATAAAGTATAATTAAGTTACTTAAGTCACTCCTAATCCCTTCTATTTAATTAATCCCTTTTACTAATTAAAACTTTTATTAGTAATCTTCATTTACCTAATAAACTTCTACTTTTTCTACTTTTTTCCAAAATATTCCATTACTTATTATTTCCTTTAAAGTATCCATTTTAAGGATCTAAGTACTTTCACAAATCAACTCAAAAGGTTTAAGACTAATGTTAATTAAACATTCTCAGTAAAAACCCAAAGCTATTTCTCTTTTGCTTATTTTTAAATCATTCTTTTAAAGATCTATTTATATTTCGTAAGTATAATCAAAATGGGTTAAAGATAAAAGTTACCAATACATTGTCACAACAAATCCAAAACCATTCTCATACTAGTTACTAACTTTACAATCATTTGTTTAAAGATCTAAGTTCATATTAAGTCAAGTTCAGTATATACTAGTAAACTATCAAGTTCTAAAGATGATTGCTTATATAAATCACAATTCATACTTTTAACTAATTTCTGACATTCCAACTTAACTATTCCTCGCCCTAGAGTGAAGTAAGGTAAATTTAGACAATGGTTGCTCCAAGCCTTGCCTAGACACTTTAGTCTTGAAACTCATAAATAGATAAATCTACCTCGTCGGCTTTTAATATTAAATATAGTATTAATGATTTCCATAAACAATAAGAAATCAACACGGTTAACATGTTTCCAACATTTTTCGCTTACCTATTGTTAGCACCAAAATCGGTCACTAACACCCGTAGAATTTCATGGACATTGGAGAATTAATGGAACCTAGAGAGCAAAGCATAAAAGTAAATTGGCACAAAGATTTTATAGTGGTTCGGTAATCTCGGCCTACGTCCACTTCAAATTTCATTCATTCTTCATTTGATTACAATTACATGAGTTGTTCGATTGGCTAGAATCCATTGATACAAATTTATGAGAAAAATAGCCATGGCAGAGTATTTGAAGTAGGAAGAAGAAGACGATGAAGTCCCCCTAAAAAGAGAGAGCGACAGCCCCCAAAAATGGCCCCCTACCCCTATATTTATAGATGAAGATAGCCTTCGGCCTAACTGACATCTTCAAGCGTGGACCCCTTTGGCCACTTGGGCCCACCATAAGAAAACCTCAGCCCAACACACTATACTGACCTCACTTATGCACTCTTCAACTTATCAAACATCTATGTCGACACCTATTCCACCAAGCTAACCTTCATCATTCTAACATCCTTTATCACCTATCCATTGATCATATTTACCTTAGGATGGATATAACTATTCGGATATCATGCTCTAGTTATAATATTCACCACTACAAAACATGCCATTTGCAATGCCTCATTTGAATCGGTTGAAGTAAAAACTGATGCAAATAGAACTATTTGCATCAGTTCTGTCTTAACAACCGATGCAATTGATACATAGAAAGCAATAGGTAATAAAAAGTCAAATTTGCATCAGTTGTCACCAACAACCGATGCAAATACGTCGATGCAAATAGTTGTAGTTGCATCGGTTTTAAAGTCAATGGATGCTACTAAATTAATTTGCATCCCTTTGGTTACGCACTTTCGTCGATTCCCGCCATCCCAATTTTTTCTCCCGCCGCTTATTTTTCCATTTGTCTCCAGTATTTCGCCTGCTTCCCCAAAAAAAAACCTTAACCAAATCCATGATTTAATCAACCGAATTCCTCTCCCATTTTCTCCTTCACCTTCTTCTCCTCTCTCTCATCTCAAACCCTAGGCATTTCGATTATTACATTTCACTGAGAATTGTAAAAACACGGTAACTACCTTTTCTTTCAAATTTTTTAAATCGAATCAATGAAAATCAAGTGGCGAATTTGGGTCGTGTTCGATGCTCGCTTGCTGTGAGATTCGCGAGTTCAGGTGTTCGATTTTGGAGGAAGTGCAATGGTGTTGTGGTGATGCTCGAGAGTCTAGATTAAAGGTGAAAGGGTTGGGTTCGCGACGTCGTTCAGGTAATTTCGTTATGCTTTGATCAGGTGAAGAGTTTCTTGATGATTGCTCTTTCACTTTAAGTAGTAAAGGTTGATGGATTGGCTTTGAATTCTTTTAAGTTACCTTGAATCTTTCTGCGCTGTTAAAAATGCAATTTTGACATTGTTAAATATGGTACTGTTAGCCGATATCGAGTGTACAGCTTGTTTACAATCGTTCTGTTTAATTTTTCCATCTGCTGCAAAATTAGCCTAGCCTATATTGAAACTCAAAAGCACTTCTTTGATTAGATTTTTTTTCGTCTTTGGCGTTATTTTAGAAATTTGGTGGCATTGATGAAGATCTTTAGGTTGAATGGCGACTGTGATTTTTCCATTTTACTTCTGAAACGAGAGGATAACGGAGGAAGGAACTTAGGGTATGTGATTTCAAATTGTAGTGGAGAATGTTTCAAGAGCATAACAGTGCACGGTAAGATTTTATAAGATAAGCATGTTCTCCTGGTAACAATTTTATTTTGTGCGGAATTCTTTTAGAAAATTACGTCTCTTAATATTTTTTGAAGTTCCAGTAACAGTGCAATGTATAAATGACCAATGCATATATTCTGTGATGTCCATCTAGTCTAGCATACAAATAAGGTGAACATCATATTATATATCAACAGAAGAAAACATATAAATAATGGGAACATCAAACTACGAATCAACGGAAGAAGACAAAATTGATAGGCTATTCAAAATAACCGCAGTATAGAAATCGAGAACGGAGACCTTTATATAGTTAACAACTATAGCTGAAGTTGGTCCACTGAATAATCTTGATCGTGTATCAAAAATCTGCTAAAGAACTTGCAATCATAAAACTCCCCTACTACAATTTCACTAATAAACTTCAGTACAACATGACTATCTAACCAAACTTGAACACTGAGTCTCTAATCTCTATTCACTCCTTGGAGGAGTTGCCGCATCATCTCTCCCAATATAGCTGCAAAAAAAATTTGAGACAAAGAGAAAGAAAATATTTTTTACGAATTTAATGCATTTGAAATGTGATATAGCGGTTCTAATTATTATAGTTGCCAACAAAATTGAAACGTGGAATATACGAAGTATCCGTTACCTAGAGCTGAATGCCTACTGTGTAGGTGTTTTGCTTCTGCAGCAAACATCAGCTTACATTCATCAACTTTGTAGGCCTCACAACCTACCAGCAAGTTCAGTCCACTCTGAACGACCATTGACATGTCTTTGACGAAATGATACAAATTCAAATGGGCATAGAAAGCACTAGCGGCAGCCAAGCTACGTGTAAACCAATTGTGTTGAGTCTGAAAAACAACAAAACTTATATTGGCATATGTTGGAGTGACTAGTTGACATACATATATTGGAATTGAAATATTCAAACACAAAGCTCGTTTTCTAAATCATAAAAAGCAATAGAACCATCAGGTGTCAGGCGTCATTTTACTGTTTCCCGATGGCCCACTGTCTCTTGAACGAAATTTCATACCAGGCTCATCACAATATTTCTAGTTTGTTGCAAAGTATAAAACATGTGGGAAAATAATGTTTTTATGAACCTCAACAGTGCATATAAATTTGATCAATTGATAAGGCTTTTGCAAGAAAATTATACCATACTAAACGTGTTCATAGTCCTAAAACAATTTGATGTTATCCACAATAAATAAACAAAAATATTGAAAGTAGCTTGAATGTGAATATATAACTCTTCAGAATTTATATTTTGAAAACATTGGAATAATTATATCGGTTTTGATAACGTTTGGTATTTCTCATGTAATTTAGCATAGATCATAATATATTCAACAATCTTTCGTTCCATCAACCATCAATTACCTGCTGAAGTTTTAACAATTAGTAGCCGGAAATTGTCCATCGATTAGTTTGAGAACAAACAACTACTGTAGATCCGAAGAGCAATTTGCAGTTTACATTGATTCTTATATTTCATTCTTATCGAAAGTAAATTCAAAATTGATTGGTGCTCCACCAGGACACCATCTCTTAGCCTATAGTCAATTGATGTGCTGCTATCTCTGTGTGATGTAATGAGTCATTTGTCATCAACTACTTACAAGATGTGCTGCACTACAAATACGAACAGATTGAGAGACTCAATGGTATACATGAATACCACTCGGCCTTTGAGTCTGGAAAGATAACAGAAGCATACCTAGAGACTCCATATTTACGGGTTTTCCTCGCAAAGTACAAGGGTTACGGTGCGCATGGAGGTACTAAATGCTTAGGTGGTTTTGGTTTCGTGTTTCCAAAAGGCTCTCCATTGAGTGATGATTTCTCAAAAGCCATACTACAGTTAGCAGAAGATGGAACCTTAAATTTCTTAGAAGAGAAGTGGTTTTCTCTCTCTATCGAGTCATGTCCAACCACAATCATGGATGGATCTCAAGATAGTCTCGGACTTGACAGTTTATGGGCGCTATTTCTTATAACTGGGTCGGTTTCTACAGCTATACTTGTACTATTCAAGGCTTGATTCCTTCCAAATTACAGCATTCGCAGTATGAGAAATGTCAGTCTGCCTGTAAGAAACGTATGTGTCAACATATCGAAATTTAAGCTTAATCCTAAAAGGAAGAGTCGGATTTCTAGAAGGCGTTCCTCTTTATCGCGCCAAGTTACTCGAGTTCAAGGACCTGAACTTGATGACACGGTCGAAGAAAATTCTCCAAACTAGGAATGCATTGTCACTGGTAAGTCTTTTACTTACAGAATAATTGTTGCTTGCTAGAAATTACATATGTATACAATGATTAGATGTATATATCTGAAAATAATAAATGAGTATTTCACTGCTATAAAGGAATATACATTTGTTCATAATCATTTGGAATAAGTCTATTTTTTGGCTTTGAAGCTGTGGTAATCACTAATAACTAATTTACATGTAGCTTCCATGTTGGAAACTTGGAATACAAAATTTACACTGAAGCAATGTCAAAAAGTCTCAAGAACTTGAAACTGCGCAAGAATTATTAGCAGCTTCATGAAATGATGAAGAAGCCATGGAACACTGATCAAGGAATAAAGAACTAAAGAAAGTTAACTTAAGGTCTTTCGGAACTCGACACTGAAGCAAAGCCAAGATGCAATTCATAAACACTGCATCGCATGGAACTATAATAGGCCTATTTCCTTCTAACCCGTATTCATCTTCAGACATTTTGAGAAGAGTTCTGAATATACTACTTATTAAATCTAAGAGTACTGTATTTATTAAATCTGATTATGTATTAACCCGTGCACTTATGCTATTTATTAAATCGGATTATGTATTTGCCATCAAATTTAATTTTGAATGATTGTAATATTGCATGCAATAATTGTTTGTTATAATCAATAATATATATATATAGTCTATTTGAGTACTGTAATAATGGTTTCTGAGAATGGCATTTTTGCATCAGGCATAAATAGCTGATGCAATAGAGGGATTAGTTTGCATCAGTTGGTATTAAAAACCAATGTAATAGAGGGATTAGTTTGCATCGGTTTTCAACAACAACCTATGCAACAAGTTCCTTTGTTGCATCGGTTTTCATTACAACCGATGCAATATGGGGGCTGTGTCCAAGCAATCAACCATGATATTTTGCATTAGTTGTTAGTAACAACCGATGCAAAAAGGAACTTTTTGCATCGGTTTCAGAACTGATGCAAAAGTGTTAAGCCTGTTCATCGGTTGCATATGCATTGGTTGTTGAACTGATGCAAAAGGGGAGTAAACAACCGATGCAAATGGTCTGTTTTGTAGTAGTGATTGTCATCTCATGACCATCTTTCTCATCAATAGTCAAGTTTGGTCCTCGTAATCACCTTTGTGTAGCCGGGCCAAAAGGCCGAATAACACCTATTCCTTGGTTAAGAGGGAAACCTGGTAGGTTGGAGCTCTATTGCTCCATCCCTACTCGACATCAATATTAACTCTCACAAATTGAAAAGATTACTTAGTAGGTTTTTTAGTGTTAAGCATAGTTAAGTACTTTCCTAATAAGTAATTAAACAATTTAACCATTTGGTCATTAAACAATTACTAACCCCTTTCTAAACATTTTGTTTTATAATCTTAAATAAGATATTTTTATAAAATATTTTTCAAGATATTTATATAAGATATTTCCAAGATATTTATATGAGATATTTTCCAAGAAGCGTTCCTTTAAAATATCACTCGAAAAGAATAAGTACGAAAGTTCATTAGCACCTTGAAAATGACACCTTTTTGACAGAATATCTCTCCTTTGAAAATTCACAACTAATTCTTATAAATTCATAAATATCTCAAACCACTTTTAAAGTACTTTAAAATAGCTGATAACCACTTGTAAAAAAATGAAAAAAATACTCAAATCTGAACATCTTTTCGAACCTTTTAAGTCTAACAGTCACGTTTGAACGGGGCAGTTATGCACTAGTGAAGTTTTGGCCATTTTAGAGATGTTACTTAACTGTTTACTATTCAAGCGTTTAATAGCAACAAACATACATGTAAAATATTGTAAATATGGTAAGAAACCCCTAAGGATCTCATTACAAAGTTATCAAAACAATTGCCAAAAATAAGGCAATTCCAAATAGCTTCTATAGCGACTATCACTATAAGTGCACTTCTAAATCCGAGTCAAAACTAAACCAAAGTAAGTCTATAACCTATATGCTTTGTTCAAGAACTAGTCAGATATCATATAAGTCATTAAAGTCCATTACAATTTTGTTCAAGTCCATGTACATGGATCACATATGTCACTTACCTTTAAAGTAAGAAGTTACAACCATTGTTTTAACATAAGTTAACAACAACTCAAACAACATTGGCACAATCAAACACAACATATATAAGTTAAAATTTTCATTCAAAGTGAGTTATTACCTCATTTTAATCTAACAAAAACCAGGATCAAAGAACTAAAGCCTAACCCCACTTGCAACTACCCCATTCCTTCCTCCTTTCATTTGCTTAAGCCTTGCTTTTGCTCCCTCCCATCACCATAATTGCTCATGGCCATAGCTTCCCATGGGAGTTTGGCATCACTTCTTTATGTATTGGCATAGTGGAAGGGTTTCTAATATTATACCAAGCCTTGTGGAAAAGTTTGAGTGATTTGGATTTGATTTGCCACTCTTTATTTTTAGAACATAAGAGAGGAAGAAGAAGGGAAGCCGTTAATTTTAGAACTCAAGCTTTGTAAATATTTGCGATTTATTCCTAAAGGCGTACCCCTTCTAATATAGGCTTAGGAATGTGATGGAAAAGACCAAATCCCCCCCAAAACTCTTATGACAACTTTACACCACATAGCTTAAAATTTATGTTATTTCCACTTATTGTAAGGACCCGCAAATCCGTACTCCTTGAATATACACTAATCTCCATAGATTAACTCAAGATGAACAGAAATACGAATTCTCAGTGTTTAAGAAAAAGAAAAAGATAGAAAAGAACAGAAAGAAAACAAAAACAGAACAACATCAGAATCTCACAATCGCAGCGGAACAACATATAATAGATAAATGAATAATCTTTAAACAAAGAACTATATCAGTTATTACATTTTATACATTACATTACATCATCAGAGTGTACAACAACAAACAACAACAAACAGCGGAAAAAGAAAATACTATATACTAGTAATACGCCATGTCATCCAGCTTGCCTCCAGCAACTCCTGAATTCCAGAATATCCTGATAAACCTGTCTCTTGATTGCCCGTATGGAAATTGGTGGGCACCCAGAGTTTAGGAAGGAAAACAATAAACTCCGAGTCAGTCAAGTGACTGGTGTGATAACTCAAAACAGTTTATTTATCTTTAAAATCAAAATAGAGGAATATTTTTAAAGTCAATTCGCAATGCTTTTAAAAATGAGACTACCATAAGACCTCCAACCACACACACAATGCAAACGCAGACTTGGAGGAGATTTCTCCTTATGATAGTCAAAGATGCTTACTACGTAAAATCAAATCATTTTTTTATGTTATTATTAGTGCATAGTGCAGAAAACATTTCGGAAGTAGAATATAAATCTTAGCCAGCATAGGTACCATTATATTATGCCTATTATAGCTACCATATTAGATGGCAGGTTCTACAACTAAAACCGTACAAGTCTCGTATTGTTTCTTTGGATTTCCAACAAATGGTCAGGCCAAGGAACTTCCCATTGCCACAGGAGAACGCCTCTGGAAGGACGTCCCCGAGAACCTAACCGGATCTCTGCCAATACAAGGCCGGGTTACCTTTCAAACTAGGTAACAACTGACACGAGTATGCCATCCCCCGGTCCTTTGGGACCTTTATCCGAGCGCTCGTAACCAACATCACACCGTAATAAATAAAGTGTTTCAACATGAGTAAGTATCTGGGCTCCATACCATGATACCACCCTTTTCCAGAAGGAAATGCACATACCCTAAAGGGAGCTACCCCTCATAACCTTGCCGCATCTTTTCTGTTTTGACCATTCCGGGGTGTGAGGTTCGACGAAGTCTCGTCCACAAAGCCACGCTTTATACAAAAGCTGTGCTTTGGGTCAACAAATGATCATAGAAATGATCACAAAGATAAACGATCAAACAAATGATCATATCACAAATGATCAAACAATGATCATTTCACAGCAACACTCAGCATGTCACATTACCAAATTGGGAATATATCGTTAATAACCTTCAATTACATAACCTCTGAGCTCGTACGTCTCAGAGAAGGGTGTTAAGCTAAGAGAATAAATTCTCCGCCACCAACAGAAATATATTTGAAAGAAATCAGCTTTATATCTCAATTTGTAATGTCAGACATACAATCCATACAAGTCTGTTCCGGGCTCGAACAGAACCGAAGGCACTTACAAAGAAGTCCTTGCATTACAGATAATTTCTAATCACGTCCGGACTTCCCGTCACTAAGGGTGATAAAACCTCTATATCGGAGATCAGCCGATGCAGAGTAACTCAACGGTAATCCTTCCGCTTTCAAAAATATCCGGTCTTCAACACCGATCATCAAATGCAATTCATAACGACGTATCACATATTCGGAATGGGTTATACGACCCCAAAGTCCTTTCCCGGTTAACCCGAATAGTGAGCGCTTATTTTAAAATTAAGTATGGCATTCAAGTTCAAGCAATCACAACAAATACCTATTTAAAGGTAAATATTGATAGTCGGATTATTTAACTATCAATAGGTATGCTCAACATCACCTAATTCCAAATAATTTCCCAAATTATTTACTTTCCAAAATATCTTTACTAGATATATCTTTCCACACTTCAAAAATAAATCAACGTTTATTTTTAATCAAATTCCCCTTTCTTTTATAAATTCCATAGTGAATTTACACTTCCAAAATATCCATGAATATATGATTCCCAAATCGATTTCTAATATTCATTTTCAATTTGTCTTCAAAAAGATAAATTCTCAAACCATTTCATTTCACATTGGAAAAACATTTCCATACTTATTTATTTATAAGTAATTCACAAATCCATTTATTTTCAATACTTAGAAAATATTCAATATACTTAATATCGAAATTAAGTATATATTTCATTCTTTAAGGAAAACATTCACTTAACACATTTATTTGGGTCAAAACGAATGTTGCGTAAAACATCGTTACGACGACCCAAAATCATTAGTATAGGGATTCGAAATTTAGATAGATATGTAAATCCCAATACTATACAAAAACATTTTCTTTCGGAAATCATTTACTATAACAACTGTGTTATAGTCCACCATTTCCTTATTTCTCGAAAACGTCTATTTCAACAATGAATGTTGAAATCTATGTTTTCGATGCTTAACACATTTTAAAACATCATTAAAACGATTAACTTCATTTTATAATATTCATTTTCCCAAGCATATCCATTTTATCTGATAATATATTCATTGTCCAAAATCGTGAATATACTTCCTTAACCAATTTCAACATTCAATTTATCAACTCCATTGATTTCGAATTTATAAACAATGTCTATAAATTCCATTTCTATTTATAAGCTTATAAATCTCCTTTATTAATCCAATTCAATTTATATAACTCAATTTTATACTAGAAGTCCATATTATAAGTTAAGAACTTATAATCCATTTATTTACAAAATCGTTCTTCTAAAACTTCACAAATTATAAATCCTATTACTTATAAGATTTCATTTATAATTCATTTTAATGCTTATAAATACTCGTTTTAAAATTCCTATATTTTTAATTTATAAATATCAAATTTTAAATCTTTTATATAAATCAATTTGTGTTATTATTTTAAAACATCTTTAAACTCCTTTATAATTTCATCATTTTGATTTATAAAATAATCAAATTTCATAAATCCTATTTTTAAACTTTTTATAATAAATTCAGAAATCCCAATTTAACTAAATTTATTCTTTTAATAATTTACAAATCGTTATTTAAAGCTTGTATACTTCAAAATCATACTTAAGTATTATTTTCCAAAAATCATAACTTTCATGAAAATAAAATTTATAACGTTTATTTATTTTAACAATTTGAAAATTTAATAAAACGTATACTTTCGAAAATCACTTTAAAATTCCTTTTAAAAACCAAAAATCATTATTTTAAAACTTCAGAAATGGATCCGATGATGCAGCAACACCAAATAGTCAATCACGACATCCTAATATCATATATCGATATGATAATCAACAAATATCACAATATCTGTAAATAAATCAATACAGTTGAGGAATCCAGTTGGATCGCTCCAACCTGTTTCCCTGCATCCACAAACATTAGCACAATACCAATTCCGTTCCAGTATGGAATTATCACGGTATATGGGATTTATAAAAATATTATCCGCTTAATAGACGGCGCAATAGGGTCTCATCCGCTATATAATGCGGAAAATCAATTCCAAGTACATAAATTATACCAATTTCACCGTACTGTGAAATATTCGTGGTATATGTTTTTAGTAAATAACCTCCGCTTATTAACGGCGCATAATGTCTATTTTAACAATCAATAGATAACAATCATCATTCAAACATACATTCAAGAATTTTAAATCTAACTATTTAAAATAAAATCGAAACCAATTCGATTGAGTGAGAAGTTCTCACCTTGATTTCAATTTTCGTTTTAGCAATTTATTTCGAATAAAATTAAACGCGCGTTAATTTTACCCGAAATTCTCACTAGCTCCAAACGACACCAATCCATTTCCGTCGCGTAGTGCTCGTCTATACGATTCCAACGCAACTGGTTTCGCGCGTTTTCGACCTCGTATGAAAAAGATATGAATTTTTAAAGTTACACGATTTATAATATATAAATTAATTCACATTTCTATTTAAAAAAAAATTAAACCTAACCATCACCGTGCATTTTGGGCTAAGAAAACCTGGCCGTCCCCTCTTCTCCTTCCTCCCTCACGTTTCTACAGGCCGAGAACCCATTACATATGCGTATAACCCTAAATCACTAGCCTAATTCCATCACTTTGGCGACGATCAGACAACGGCATATCGAAGCCCCCTCCACGTGCCACCATCGGCCACAATAGGTGAAGCTCGGTTCATCCATAATCTCGAAAATCATGCTCGAACTACAGCCGAACGCACCCCCCTAGCGACCACCACAACGCCCCAAATCCGATCATCACCTTATAGAATCGAAGCTCCCATCGTCCTCTAGAAGTTTGTAGTTGAATGTTTCTCGTAATTGTGAACAGATTGGAAGAGATTAAGGAGAGAAAGGGATGCATTTCTGGCCATTGATAACATAGCCAGCGGCTAGGTTTCTGAAACCCTAGGGTTTAATTTGTTTTGCAAAAATGAAGATTCTAGGGGTTTTTATAGAAAATTCGACGTACACTATTCACCCCGAATTTTCCAAACTCCAAACGAAGCGTGCCGGTTGGCGTTTCTAAGGTTTACCCCGCGTTTCGAACACAATGGAACGTGTTTGGGGAGCTAATTCGGTCATCTGTGGGAGTTATGGCAATAAACGTTCAATTTAAAATTAAACCGATTAAACGATTTTCTAGGCGTTTTAACTTGCACCGGACAAACGGTAAATCCGATTGACATGAAATTTGAAACCATACAATAATATCACATTACGGATCCGATGAAGCTGGTTTCGTCGAAATCCAAGACTTTTTGAAAAATGACTATTTTAACTCGCCAATTTAATATTAAAACAAATTCGATGTGTTTCGAGCTGCCACGGTCAAACGACAACTCCGATTGCTACGAAAATTGAAATCCGATAATAACAAACTATTACGGATCTAATGGAACTAGTTTCGTCCAATTATGAGACTGTTCGAAAAGTGGCTAATTTCACTAGTCGATTAAACATTAAAATATTCAATTTTCACAAATAAACTTTAAGTTCAACTTTAAAAGTTCTATAACATTATTCTAACTCCAATATGATAAAATAAAATTTTACAAATCATTTTCAATCATATTTAACCCAAATTTCAATTATTTCTGTATTTCCAACTATTAAATTATCGATTTAATTATTCAATTAAATCCAATTATTCGAAATAAAATTTATTCGACTTATAAATTTCACTTATTGATATTTAAAATTAATTAAATATACAAATTTTAATTAATAAAAATCCTGGGTCGTTACACTTATGCTCATTTCATAAATATCTAAGATGACATCACCCATAACATACTCTATAAAATTCATTTTCATAAATAGAAAAGTGTTTTTATTTCATTAAATTGATTTCCTAAGAAAATAAGTGTATGTAAAAGAAATCTGATCAACATTTGACGGTTGAAAGGGTGTTTATTGATAAAATGATTTTCGGTCACGTTATTGATATCTTTTCAAAGTATTTATTTTTGTGAACATTTTTCCAAAACAAATTTATCATCACTACTTATGATTTAAAAGGGAGTTAAAAGATTGTTAAATCATTTTAATGACATTTAATCCAAGATTCAAATATTTAAATAATTCATATATTTAAATACAAAGTGTGTCATTACAATCTCCCCCACTTAAAATATTTCATCCTCGAAATACCAACACGAGCAACCAAAGAAATAATCATACATTGACCCTTATCAATATCCCATTTGCTTGCAAACAAAGCTCATGGTTTGCTCAAGTCAAACCATCTTATTGCATAAGAATGATAATCAATCTACTAACTGTACCTTCCGCTTAATAGCCACAGCTTTTCTTAGGCAATTATTCATGCCACCCTAGAACAAATCGAAGAACCATTCGTTAAACTCTTCCTAAGCCAACACACATAGTACACCAATATACTAAAGCCTGTATGATGTACATGGACCATTCGTATGCAATATCAATTCTGATCACTTGCTCGATCATATAGATTTCCCTTCCCAACTAGCATAGATCACTTGACCTCTTTAATGCAGACTCTGATGTGGTTCCTTGATTAGAAACCTTCATTCTCCTTACATAGCTATATACTATGATAGAAAACTTCGAGATCATATAAAGAATCTATATCAAGTATTTATCGTCAAGAATATATTGAAAAATCCTTGTTCGAACAGGTATAAACTATCTCAAAAACATTTACTCAAACATTGAATCAAGAATAGTTATGCGAATCATATGATCTACGTACAACTTGCGTATTTATCCTATTGGTTTCTTAATTATAGCAATTCCTTTTAATCACATTCATTTAATTAGTATATCTTGTCAATACTAAATTATTTATGCCCCATTTCATAAATCATACTTCAAGTTTATCAACATCTTATAACTTAAGTACATACTTATATAATACTCCATTACATCCTAAGAGCGTATACAATCATCCAATTGGTTAGCAAGTATGTTTAACAACTTTAAAACTTGTTTTAACTTGCTACCTTCCCAATTCAATTATTATATAAACTCAACTTTATATCTTTAAAAAAACACTTAACTACAAGTTATATAAGAATTCGAAAGTTTCTGACTATTCAAAATCGTTAGAAAAATCTCATTTCATTTTAACAAATGAACTATCAAACAACATATCATCTCATGATGCACATCCATACTTTCCTAATGCATAAACTACATGATTCCGTGAATAACTTAACAAATTTCAATAATTTATTAAACACACTTTACCCAAAAGGTAAAACCAGAAAAGTTCCAACATTTATTATGGACTATGCCACTGCCACTCGAGCACCCTACATACAAAACTTTTCTACATAAAAAGGTTCATATCTAATCTCTTTCCAAAGAAAACTTTAGAACTAAACATCTATTTTTAATTCGAATCATTTTGAAATAATATGTACATATAACTTTTGTATATCAAATCTTACTTCGGGATTAAATCAGAATCCATTTACCAAAACAACCCTGTAGCATCTCACACTTTGAAACCCAAAAATGAATGTCAATGATGTTGAAGTCATCTCCAAAATTATTATCAAGCGACAGGATTGAGTTCAGTACATCCAATTTATGCCTTTTAAACTTAACCAAAATTATTTCAAAACGGTATCAAATACTTCGTAAATGATATTAAGTACCATGATCTTAGTTTCATAAACCAAGTTCCTAAATACTTACTTCAAATAATATTACTATTATTTTTCTCCAAAATCTTGACAAAAAATTCAAAGACTGTCGGGATTTAAGTCCTCAAATTCTCTATTTAAATCCTTTTCGTTTATAAACCATGTTTATATACAATTGCTTTATTATCTAATTCTTTTCGCAAATGTATATCTTTGTTTAGATAATAATAAACAACTCTTGTTTAAATCAATTTTAACCTGACATTGTCATCAAACGCCTTATAGTCAAACTGTGAAACTTAATTCGCATGGTGTTCATATTTAATGTTCCCATAATTTCTATCTACCCAACCCTTGTTGTAAAAAGGTAAATTTCTTGTAAATCGACAAACTATAGGAAATGCTCATAAACTGGCTGAGCACAATTAATCAAAAATAAATGATAATAATTGAATATTATCATTTCCTAAGAAACAACCATATCATAAGTAACTATATCAGTTTATGAAAATTGTGTGCTTGTATATAAAATATAATACTAGGTAAAATTTCATTTACCAATTTTGAAAATAATACCGTGTTAGTTTACTCTATTCAAGTGTTTAGAAATCCCTATCGATACCATGACATCCCATATACCAACCAGAATTCATAAACCACTTAACAAACCAATAAACACAGTATAAAATAGTTTTAGTATTCTAACAAATACGCACTCATATGTCTAATACTCACAACTAATGCTAGGGCATTCCATTACCCTATCTCTTAACAAATCATACCCACCAAAGTCAAGGTTCTCGCTTAACCTTCAGCTCTGATACCAAGTGTAATGACTCGCTTTTTTGACCCACGAATGTCAACACTAACACATCCACGGTATTCATGTGTTGAGCACCCAAGTGCCGAAAAGACGAATTGCTAGGGCAAAATAAAAGGAAAAAGAAATAGAACAAGGAAGAAGGAACACAATATTAGAATCTCACAATGGAACGATCATGTATAATATCAAAAGATAGTAAACTATCATCAAAGTTACAATAATCAGCCCTAATAGTTATAAAAACCTATCCTAACAAATGCTGGTGATACACATAAAGTTACATTGATATTATAATAATGTCTAAGGTTCAAAATAAATATTATTTGTAGCCGAAATGGTTACATTGATTACATTTCAGCATAATAGAAGTACAACCAAAACCGATAAGGTACGTATGCATAATGGATTTTTCCACGGAGATCCCTTCGAGGATGTCGAATCCAAACTCCATGCACTAGGACCTAAACTACCTTCCAAGCATCATATATCTCTAGATAAAATACACCATAAGGTAAACACAAGGGACCCAACGTCTGAACATAAACATGAACAATGTGAACAAATATCATCAACTCTCGTTGGCCAACAATCGATAGGTATCTCCAGAAATGGAGATGATAACATCCTGACATAGGTCACTAAACCCCATGTCATGCATCCTACTCTGTCTTTAGCCATTTCCGATGTCGAGGTTACATTGGGCATCTTTCACCCAATTCTTCATTACTTGAATAGAACATGAATCCCTAAATGGATTCCTTTACCTCGAACAGATCATGAATCACTACATGGATTCGAGCATCTAGAATAGATCTTGAAGCTCCACATAAATTCCCTACATAAGTCTTTTGACGAATGCTAATATTGTCCTTTTTTTGGAGTACTTATCAAGATAAACAGTCCCACCCGATAGCATCATTCGAAATGTTAACGCTAACCATTCCCTTGGACTTAACCTTAGGATAGTCGGTTCAACTCTATAACATTCTGCTTCACAATCGCTTCCAAAACATAGAAATGGTATATTGGTTTTGAAGTGCTATTTGATAAGTAAAACACTTACCGATCCTGGTCTTTTCAAAACCAATTGATGAATTTTCTGGTTAGCTCAATTCCGGTTCTATCATAAGTAAGCAAAAGCTAGATACATTTTGTACCAATACTTCTCCCCGGGGTTCTTATTGATATACAATTGTGAAGCCTTTCGATAACTCCTTAATTCATATATGGTCAATTTTTTTTGTCGACCAATCGACTAGCATAAGATAGATGTTTGTAAATGGAAACTAAGTCTAGGTTACTTTCCATAAACAAATAAACAAACAAAACACTATCATCATCTAAGCTACTTAAGTAACTCCTAATCCCTTCCATTTAATTAATCCTTTTTATTTATTAAAAATTCTTTATTAGTAAACTTCATTTACCTAATAAGCTTATACTTTTTCTATCTTTTTCCGAAAAATTATATTGCGTATTATTTCCTTCAATATATCCATTTTAATGATCTAAGTACTTTCACAAATCCGCTCAAAAAGTTTAAGACTAATGTTAATTAAACATTATCACTACAAACCCAAAACCATTTCGTTTTTTCTTTTCTTTAAATCATTCTTTCAAAGATCTATTTATAATTCATATGTATAATCAAATGGGTTAAAGATGAATATTGCTAACACATTATCACAATTAACCCAAAACCGTTCTCATACCTATTACTATCTTTACAAACATTTGTTTTAAAGATCTAAGTTCATATTCAGTCAAGTTACGTATGAACTAGTTAACTATCAAGTTCTAAAGACAACTGCTTATATAAATCATGATTTGTACGCTTAACTTGAATCTGACATTCCAACTTAACTATTGCTCACCCAATAGTGAAGCTTGGCAAGTTTAGGCACTGGTCGCTCCAAGCCTTGCCTAAACACTTTAGTCTTGAATCTCATAAATAGATAAGTCTACCTTGTCGGCTTTTGGTTTTAAGTATAGTATTAATGATTTCCACAAACAATAAGGAATCAATATGATCAATACGTTTTTGACATGTTCCACTTATTTATTTCTCGGTTAAGAGGGAAGTCCAGTAGGTTAGAGCTCAATTGCTCCGTCCCAACTAGAGATCAATCTTAACTCTCATAAATAGGTAAGATTACTTCGTTGGCTTATTAGTTTTTAAGCATAGTTAATTACTTTCCTAATAAGTGATTAAAAAATTAAACCATTTGGCTATTAAACAATTACTAACCCCTTTTTAAACCTTCTGTTTTATAATCTAAAACAAGATATTTATATAAGATATTTTCCAAGATATTTATATAAGTTATTTCAAAGATATTTATATGAGATATTTTACAAGATATTTATATAAAATATTTTTAACGAAACATTCCTTAAAATATACTTGAAAAAAATAAGTTCGAAAAATCATTAGCAATTGGAAAACGACACTTTTTTAACAAAATATATTTCTTTTGAAAATTCACAACTAATTCATTTATAAATATCTCAAACTATTTTTTAAATACTCTAAAAATAGTTAGTAACAACTTATAAAAAGAATGAAACAAGATACTCAAATCTAAATATCTTTTCAAACTTTTAAATTCATAAATCAAATCTAAACGGGACAGTTTTGCGCTAGTGATATTTTGACCATTTTCAAGACGTTACTCAACGTTTTATTATTCATGCTTTTAATAGTGAAAAACATACATATAAAACATTATAAATATAGCAAGAAACCCCTAAGGACCTTTCTACAAAGTTCCAAAATAATTTCCAAAAACATGGCAACTCCAAACTGCTTCTATAGCGATTATTGCTACAAGTGCACTTCTAAATCCGAGACCAAAATCCATTTATAAACTATGTGGTTTTTTCAAGGTCTAGTCACATTTCATATAAGCCCATTCAAGTCCATTCTAAGTTCGTTCAAGTCCATGTACATGGATCACATATGTCACTAACTTTTAAAGTAAGAAGTTACAACCATTTGTCTTAACCTAAGTTAACAATATTTCAAACAACATTAACACAATCAAACACAACATATATATGTTGTATTTTTCAATCAAAGTGAGGTGTTAAATCACCTTTAATCTAACCAAAACTAGGATCCAATAACCAAAGCCTAACCCCACTTGGAACCACCTTCTTCCTTCCTCCTTTCCTTTGCTTTAGCCTTACTTTTTCTCCCTTCCATCACCATAATTGCTCATAGCCATATCTTCCTATGGGAGTTTGGCTTCACTTCTTCGTATTTTGTCATGGTGATAGGGTTTCTAATATTATACTAAGACTTTTGGCAAAGTTTGAAGTGATTTACAATTGATTTGCAACTCTTTCTTTTTAGAACATAAGATAGAAAGAAGAAGAGAAGCCATTGGTTTTAGAAATCAAGTTTGCAATTATTTGTGATTTATTCTTAAGGGTGCACCCCTCCTTATATAGACTTAGAAATGTGACGGAAAAAGACCAAAATCCTTATGACACCTTTACACCACATAGCTTAACATTTAAGTTATTTCCACTTATACTCATTTCATAAATATCTGAAATGACATCACCCATGACATGCTCTATAAAGTTTATTTCCATAAATGGAAAAATATTTTTATTTCATTAAATTGATTTTCTAAGAAAATAAGTATATGTAAAAAAAATCTAAACAACTTCTGACGATTAAAAAGCTGTGTATTGATAAAATAATTTTCGGTTACATTATCGATATTTTTTTAAAAGTATTAATTTTTGTAAACATTTTTCCAAACAAGTTTGCCATCATTGCTTATGATTTGAAAAGGGTTAAAAGTGTATTAAATTAGTAAAATAACATTTAATAAAAGATTCAAATATTTAAATAAATCATATATTTAAATACGAAGTGTCAAATTTTTGGTTCATTGTAGGTTTTCCCCATATAGACAACATCTAATGAAAATGAATGGATATGAATAATTAAACATCACAAAGAGCGCTAGACTTTTCTCGATGCAATTAAGAAATAATTCAAGGATTTGAATCAAACAAGGAGAATGAAAATTTTCCAACAATGATTAGGAGGGTGCACCCCCTTACCAAAAGTATGCCTCTAGAAAATATACTTGAGACCTATGATGGCTCTCAAAAAATGTCCAAGTCGGACCCTGCTAACCTTACCAAGAATCTCCAATCTAAACTCTGAATCCAATAAATCAACTATATGTGAAGATACCTTACTGGGAGCAACCTCGTATAGCTTGACATCCATTCACTCTTCAATTTTAGTCATTTTCGATAAATTACATCAACGCTCAAATGAGTAAATAATCGTCTTAGGTTGATGATACATAAAGAAGATAGTGAAATCGATAGTCACTAAATCAACTATTCGGAATAATCAAAATGATCGTATACGGAAATTAATTCTCATGCCCTTATCGCTACTCGTCGATTTAAAACTTATAATGTCCCTCGGTTGAAAATAAAACCGAGCAAGTTAAGGTAGTGTTACCTCTAAGCCATGCCTTGATGACATCTTTAATCTTCGAAATAGAAACGAGTTTCCATACCTCAATATTTAGCGCTAGCAATATAATTAAACCCTTTCTATATAAGCGATATCGTTTCGGAAATTTAATTTCTTATCATTTCCATAACTGGATCAAACTTTTAAACTTTTAAAAACCAAACTTGTGCTTGGTTTTCACATTACAAACATACCAAAAACATTTAAAATCCTTGGAAATTATCTTAAAAATATCTATATGAAATCTCGTTAAGAGAAAAATAAGTTAGAACCAATTTTAAAATGAATTTAGAAAGATGTTGTAAAAATTCGTTGCAAAATAGTATCGATAATTTTTCTAAATCAGTTCCTTTCAGATGTAAATTTCTTCATATTTTTATAAAGTATGACTACTCTATTTTATTTTTAGAACAATATATCATAGGTCTAGTATGAATTCATAAAAATTTATTGAATTTGAAATCAAATAAACACATTTGAAAATTCTTTAAAAACTTGACTTTTAATGAAATTGATAAAGGAAAATTCATTTCTAAATTTTAGAAACTTTATTCAAGGAGTTCTAGCTTTTTCCAAGATGTTAAAATTTGGTTCAAACTACAATTTAAAAATTCCAAAACACGACCACATATTTGTTTTGTAAAAATCCAAGCATGGGATCAATTCACAAAAGATTTCAAAACAAATAATATTTCGAAATGTTCGTATAGCGATAGTCGCTATAATGACACTTCCATAGAAATAAGATACATGTCATATACATTCATCCATTCATTTCATAAACATAGAGGTGTGTGTGTATACACACAAGTGTAATTAACATTCATAAGGCAACGTAAAATTAGTCACTTTATAATTTATGCACTTTGAAGTGTGTCGTAGCGACCTGTTGCTATAAACACTTCGACTTCATTTCAAGTCCCTTGCAAACATCCAGTATGCCAACCGATTTCAAGCAGGAACCAAACTAAACAATAATCATTTTATACACTTATTAATCATAAGCAAGCAACAAAGATTATTATACAAATAATAAAATTTAAAACTTGATTTTAAAGTGAGCTTTAGTTACCTAGATCAACATGAACTTTTACCAAACTTCGCAACTTCACAAACCACACACGAACCTAACTTTTACTAAAAACTTGACTTTTAGGGCCTAGAGATGGGCAATATGATTCATCCATAGTGATGGGGGCTCGGCCTTGGCTAGAAATGAGAGCCTTTGTGTCTTGTTTTGGTGGAGCGATGTAGAGAAGAATGAAAGTGGTTTTAGCAATTTTATTTAACGAAAAAGTAGAAAAAGAAGCAACTTTTAAATAATATTAACTAAAACTCCATAAACAGAGAAAATAGAATGGAAAGAAGAGAAATCAATAATGAAAATGAAAATAAATGAAGTAAAGGAGGAAGTAAGGAGGTGGAGCTTCTTTTATAGAAAATGAGAAATGGTGAATTACACAAATAACCTTATCCAACATCCTCCACATCTTTGTGACAACTCACCCCTCCCTTTGCCTATATCCACATGCAAGCCTCTCCTCACACACCACCATCGCCTTTCTTATTTTCGAAATGTACTTTGTCTTGGTATTTTTCAATTTTTGTTAATTTTTAATCAAAAAGAAAAGTCAAATTTCACTTTATTTCTTAAGTATATTTTTAAACCAAAATATAACCAAATTACTTTATTAACACAAATATATGTTATTTATATAAATGTGTACACATGCACTAGTGTACACAATATATTCTAATAGCTTTTGGTCGATGAAAAGTCGAAAATCCAAAGAACGTTTTTCAGTCAGATTTTCGATTTTTCTCCGACCTACTTATTTTTGTAAACCTAATTTTAGAACAACTTTACCATCGTTGGTTATTACTAAAAAGAGGTCTATTAGAGTTACAAAATCCATTATTTAAATATTTAAAAATATATCAAATATTCAAATTCAAAGTGATTAAATTACAGGTCGTTACATCCTCCCTTCCTTATAAGAAATTTTATCCTTGAAATTAATCACACACAACAAAAGATCTCAAAAGAAACCCAAATGATATCATAAATACCACAAATAGATATAAAGAAAGTGACTTCACCATATTCGATGAGTGCACCAAAAGATACAACAGAATACAAACAACTATAATATCAACTCAGCATAAGAATCCCTGATGTATCCTTAGTAATTTTCCAAGTACAATCTCTAATATCTCCACTCCACTGAACCGAACAATATCACATCCTTCATCCTCGGTTGCTTTATATCTTGAGTGACGATACAAATATGTTGCCTAAGAATGGTTAGGTTAGGCTAAACCTCCAAATTAACTTATCGTGCCAGTTCTACTATCATCGAAGGGTCCTGTACATACTTACGTAAATGAGATATGTGAAATACATTGTGCACATCTGATAGTCTATTTGGTAACTTCACTTTATATGCAAGTCTACCAATCTGATCTAGTATGGGAAAATGGCCAATATATCAAGAGGCTAGCTTCCTTGATTTCCCAAACCTCATGACACTTCTCAACGAAGAGACTTCACAAACACTGAATCTCCTATTGAGAACTCTAGATCCCTATGCCTTTGATCTGCATATTCTACTGATCTTACACCTCCCTCATCTTCCTTCTAATATCAGCTACCTTCTTATTGGCTTCTAAGACTATGTCAGATCCAGGAACAACTCTATCTCCAAATTCAACCAACACAATGGAGAACGACATGGACGACCATAAATAGCTTCGAAAGGAGTCATATTAATGCTTGCGTGATTGCTGTTGTTGTAAGTGAATTTGACTAAAGGTAAAATATCTTCCCAAGAACCCCTGAACTGGAGACTGTATGCTTGCAACAGATCTTGTAAGATCTGGTTCTCTCTCAGCCTGCCCATCTATCGGGAGACGGTAAGATACACTTAGACTTAGCTCGGTCCCTAAAGCAGTCCATAAAGTAGATTGCAGTCCCTTCCCGAACTTGCTAGTGAATGTCGAGTCTCGGTCGCTTACTATACAACAAAGAACACCAAGGAGTCTGGTAATCTCCTTCATATAAAAATTAGCCAAATTTGTAGCAATCCTAGTCGATTAAACAGGAATGAAATGGGCACTTTTAGTCAGTCGATCGACTATAACCCAAATGTCTTTGTTCCCACTTCTTGACCTAGGAAGCCTATCAATAAAGTCCATAGAGATGTACTTCCACTTCCACTTGAGTATCATAGGTGGCTGAAGTAGTCTAGCTGCCTTTTGCTGGTCATTTCTAATCTGCTGGCAGTTTGCATATTAATTCATAAAGATTGAAATATCCAGCTTCATCTCCTTCCATAAGAATACTCACTTCGTATCTTTGGACATCATGATCACTCCTGTGTGGAAAGATAACTTTAAACAATGGCATTCGGCTAACACTTCTTGCCTAAGTATATTAAAGTGTGAAACGCATATACGCCCGTTCATTTTCAATATGCCTCAAGGATCAATATTAAAGCTAGAAATAACACCTTCTTCAACATCCTTCTTAAGTCGAGCTAAAATAGGATCAGCCACTTGACTATGTGCAATCCTTTCCATCATAACTGGCTTAACTTCTAAGTTTGCAATCATTGCTATATTCCTACTAAATTAGTAATGGCATTCGCATTGCCAGGGGTATAAAGAATCTCTAAATCATATGACGTGAGAAAATCAAGTCATCTCGGCTACCTCAAATATAAATCTTTCTGGTTAAAGAGGTACTTTAAGGATTTATGGTCCAAACGTATAACTCGAACTTTTCACCCAAAAGATAATGCCTCCACATCTTTAATGCGAATACAGCAGCCAAAAGCTCTAAATCGTGCGTAGCATAATTTTTCTCAGGACTTCTCCCAACCCAGTTCCACAAGAATTTCTATGAACAGTAAAACCTCCGCATCATCTCGAATGGTTAAAACAGGAGCACTAATCAACTTCTTCTTCAAATCAGTGAATGCTTGATCATACTTTGGCATCCATACGAACTTAACATCCTTCTTTGTTAACTTCGTTAGATGGGAAGCAATCTTCAAGAAGTCTTTGTTAATCCTAAGAAACTTCTATCTTCCATCGCTCATTTGGGCTTCTTCCAGTCTTAAATCGCAACAACTTTAGCTAGGTCAACTAATATGCCTTCTCTCGAAACAACACGCCCCAAAACCTGACTTTCGATTTCAAAAAACATCACTTAGAAAACATGGCTTTCAACACATGACTCCTTAACTATTGAGTTCAAAATAGAGATGATATTTGTGCTCGTCCTCCATCTTCGAATGGATAATGATGTCATCAATAAATAATAAAAAATTATTAAGAACATCTTGAAATACCCGATTCATTAAGTCCATAAAGTAAGCAGGTGCATTAGTCAGCCCAAACGACATAACCAACTACTTGTAAATATTATTAGGAGTCCGAAAAGCTATTGAATGCATAATCTCCACTGCTACACTTAATTGGTGGAAACCCACCGGTTGAAAGATCCAATTGAGAAAATAACCGATCACTATGAAATTCGTCAAACATATCATCGATCCTTGAAAAAGGATATTTATTCTTGATATTCATTTTATTCAACTCCTGGTAGTCTATGCATAACCTTAGAGTACCATTCGCCTTTGTAACAAAAATGACTGGCGATCCCGAAATTGAGGTACTACGTCGGATAACCCTTCTACAACAAGTCATAAGTCTACCCTTCTAACTTTTGCTTCTTTACTGAAGCCATCCTTTGTAGGGGTTGTACAACAGGTTAGGTTCTTGAAACCAAATCAATACGAAACTCCACTTTGCAGTGAGAAGGTAAAGCTTGCACTTCATCAAAAATATCAATGAAAACCCGAGCAACTGGTACATCTCCTAGCTCCTCCTTTGCCACTTCAAGTGAATAAAGAAAATTGCTCATTAACTTGTTAGGCTCTTCACGAAACACATCAATGCTTCTTCCTACCGCATTCTTTATCATGAACTTTCATCTACCATAATCAAGACAGCTTTAAACTCAGATAACCGATCCATTCCCAACAACACTCCAAAATTCATAAACCCAATAACAAACAAATCAAAAGGAAAGAGACGATTTCGACAAGAGATAGGTACTTTTGGACAAAAAAGTGTTAAGTTTGGCCGAACCCCCAATAAGGTTTTACACAAAGAGGATTACTCACGAGGTGGGTTTAATGTTAAGTTTATCAACAAGATCAACGGAAAAAACTATAGGAAGCACCCGTTTCAAATAATACTATCATTGGAATATCATAGTGGATAATATACCTTGCAACACCTGCTTCCCCTTCTGGCCTAAAGAAGTGAATGGTATCTCTTCTATGGAAAATGCCTGCCTTTAAGACCCCTTCATTGGACAAGGGCACTCGTTCTTCATGTGTCCACATTGGTCGTATTTGTAACAGATAATAGTTAGACAATGAGTTGTGAAGTGGCCCATCTTGTTGCACTTGAAACAAAGAATATTGGTCAAGTTGAGTTGCTTCTTTTGTATCGGAGCCCCACTCTGAGTTTCTTTCATGTCCACTGCTTCTTTCCCTTCCGCTTTCACTTTGGCTTGCCTCCAACTAGTATAGCTATACAGGCTTCGCACTAACTGCTAGCACTACTCCCTTATGGACTTCCTCCTTAATATTAAGAGCTTCAAACCTCAAAGTCATGTTGATAATGTTGGTCAATGTACCCATAAGATAATTTGTCATTTTGCAATGAACTCTGATTGGATCACATTCACAAACATTTCGCTTTGCTTGAGCGGCGTGTCTATCAATCCAAGTTCAAAATGGGATAAAGCATTGAACTTGTGCTCATACTGTGACACCGTCATATCACTTTGCTTTAAATACATCCAAGTTCTTTTAACCTCGGGAATAAACTGCACTTCATAAACTTCCTTGAAATGGGCCCAAGAAAACTTCTTCTCTGGAGTATTAGCTATTACAAAATCACACCAATTCATTATTGACTTTGAAGTTATTACGATGCCAACAACCGTTTCTCTGCTTCCCCAACTGAAGATCTCCGAATATTCATTCACAAGATTGGAGCCACATCTGCACTCAAGGAATATCTTCAGTTCTATAGAATGGTTTCCTGTCCAAAGTTTTAAAAGTCTTACATAAAGCCACAAAGTTCATAAGGGGCTGAACTAGCACTACAACTTCCTCTACCGAATCAGAAGCTTGCATAGTAGCATTTCTAGGTACCTACTTTTGGTAGCCTTGCTAGTTCCAAATCCTCTCCTTCCTCCTTTCATGTATTAATCTTCTATTGCTTGAGTCGAGTATTTTTCGAATACAAGAATAGGATCAAAATAGTTTAATGAAAACAAAACCAAAGAATCTAGAATGAGAGTTTAGAGGGTAAGTATTATTAGTATAAAAATTACAAATACGCTCTCTTAAGATTAACTCATTATAAGGAATCACTTACCCCATCTCTAATAAGTTGTACCCCAATCAGGCTAAGTGCTCGCTCAACCGAAGCTCTGATACCAAATATGACAACCCATCTTTCTGACCCTTGGGAATGACACTTAATACATCCTTTATATTCATGTGTCATTGCCCAAGCATCCAAAATACGAGCTGTCATGGGGTGAAATAAAAGAACAGAATAGAAATCTCACAATGGAATGGTTAAATATAATATAACACAAAAATAGTACGTAAGGTTATTCCTTAACAAGAGGTTATCAGAGTTACAGCAAAAGTACTTCCATCATCCTAGACGGTTATAATAACCTACCATTACACTTGCCGATACATATATACATATATAAACAAACATAACAGCGGAAATAAATAGGTAGAGAGATAAGGATCCTCCTGTTTGACCACCACCTTTAAAGTTCCCAAAGAAACCTACTACTCCTAGACTATTCAAATAAAAATGAGTACTCGAGAATTTAGGATGGTACGAGTGAACTCCAAAATAAAAATGGAAACAACCAACAACATGTGAGACTATGCCACCAAAACATGGATCAGGTTTTCCTGCACATTGACAACATCCAACCAAAAGGAATAGATATGAATAATTAAACAATGCGAAGAGCGCTAGACCCTTCCTGATGCAATTAAGGAAACAACTTAAAGATTTAAATCAAATAAAGAGAATGCAAATTTTCTAACAATGACCCCACTAACCTTGTCGAGAATATGTGTGTTTCACATCTTCTTACGCATACAACTGAATCTAATCTAGAGCAGATGTGAAGATACCCTAATGTGAGCAATCCCATATAGTTTGACGTCCAATCGCTCTCTAATTTTAGTCACTTCTGGCAATGGATATCAAGGCTCAAAGAGCAACAAATCATCCTAGGTCGACGATACACAAAATGATAATGAAATCGATAGTCAATAAATCAACTATCAGGAATTATCAAAATAATCGTATATGGAAATTAAGCCTCATGCCCGTACTACTACTTGTTGATTTCAGACTTGTACTGTCCCTCGGTTGAAAATAAAACCAAGGAAGTTAAGGTAGTGTTACCTCTAAGCCTTGCCATGATTACAACTTTAACCTTCGAGATAGAAACAAATTTCCATACCTCAATGTTTTGGTGCTAAGAATATGACTAAATCTTTTCCATATAAGTGATATTGTTTATGGAAATTTAATTTCTTATCCTTTCCATAACCGAATCAAACTTTTAAAAACCAAACTTGTGCTTGGTTTTCATATTACAAACATACCAAAAACATTTAAAATACTTGAAAATTATGTTAAGAATATCCATATTAAATCTCGTTAAGAGAAAAATAAGTTAGAACCATTTTTAAAATAAATTTAGAAAGATATTGTAAAAAGTTGTTGCTAAATAGTATCAATGATTTCTCTAAATCGGTTCCTTTTAAATCTAAATTTCTCCATACTTTTCTAAAATATTAATACTCTATTTTATTTTTAGAACAACATATTATGGGTCTGCTATGCATTCACAAAACTTTATAGAGTTTGAAATCAAATAAACACATTTGAAAATTCTTTAAAAACTTGAATTTTTACTAAATCCGTAAAGGAAAATTCTTTTCTAACGTTTGAAAACTTTATTTAAGGAGTTCTAGCTTTTTCCAAGCCATTTAAATTTGGTTTAAACAAAAATTTAAAAATGCTATAGCATGGCCAAATATTCGTTTTGTAAAAACCTAAGCATGAGATCAACTCACAAAAGATTTCAAAAGAAATGATATTTCGAAGTTTCGGTATAGCGATGGTCTCTACAACGACACTTCCATAGAAATAAGATACATGTTGTACACATTCATCCATTCGTTTCATAAACACAAGTATATATATATACACAAATGTAATTGACATTCACAAGGCAAGGTAAAATTTTCCTTTATAACTTATGCACTTCGAGTTGTGTCGTAGCGACTTATTTGCTATGAACACTTTAACTTCATTTCAAGACCCCAGCAAACATTATTTGTGATATCTCCTTTCAAGCAGAAATCAAACTAAACAATAATCATCACATACACTTGTTAAACATAAACAAACAACAAAGATTATTATATAAATAATAAAGTTTAAAACTTGAGTTTTAAAGTGGGCTTTACATATCTAAATCAACACGAACTTTAACCAAACTACCATAACTTCACAAACCATAGACGAACCTAGCTTTTGCTTTGAAAAAATTAACTTTTAGGACCTAGAGGGGGTCAATATGGTTTGGCCATGGTGCTAGGGCGTTCAGACTTGGCTAAAAATGTGAGCTTTTGGGTCTTGCAATGGTGGAGTGATGTACAGAAGAATGAAAGTGGTATTTTGCCGTTTTGTTTAAGGAAAAAGTGGGAAACAAAGCAACATTTAAGTTATATCAACTAAAACTCTATGGGAGGAAAGAAGATATGGAAATAAGAGAAAAAGAAAAAGAAAATGAAAATAATAGAAGTAAAGGAGGAAGTAAGGAGGCGAGGCTTCTTTTATAGAAAATAAGAAATGGCGAATTACATAAACGTGCCCAACCAATACTCTCCACGTCTTTGTGACAACCTACCCCTCCCTTTGCCTACACCCACACACAAGCCTATCCCCACACACCACCATCGTCTCATTTATTTTCGAAATGTACTCTGTATTGTTTTTTATTTTTGTTAATTTTTAATTCAAAAAGAAAAGTCAAATTTCATTTTATTTCTTAACTATAATTTTAAACCAAAATATAATAAAATTACTTAATTAACAAAAACATATGTTATTTATATAAATGCGTACATATGCATGCTAGTGTATATAACACATTTCGATAATTCTTGTCACTGAAAAGTCGAAAATCCGAAAACAGTTTTCGGTTACATTTTCGATTTTTCTCCGAATTACTTATTTTTGTAAACCAAATTTTAAAAGGACTTTACCATTATTAGTTATTACTAAAAAGAGGTCTATTTTGAGTTAAAAATTCATTATTTAAATATTTAAAAATATATTAAATATTCAAATTCAAAGTGATTAAATTATGGATTTTTACATATACTGAATCCAAGTTATACTATACAATTAATAAAATAAGAAAGATTAAGATTTCCTCTTAGAAAAAAATCCTAGCTCTTCCACTTCGATTTGTTTATGCCCACTTTAAATCTCTTTCCAGATCTCTTCCTTTAGAAATATACAAGAATTGGGTGTATATAGATTAGATTCAGAATTTAAAGGATTGGAGGAAAATAGGATTATAAATTAAATAATAAACACCTGAAATTTCTTACCTGAATCCCTAGAGAATTTTCTGAATCTTTGAAGCGAGAGACCGAAGGAGCTTCGCTTAGTTTCTAACTTTTTTGAATAAAACTGCAAGAGCTAGGATCTTATTATAGTGGTTAGAAAGCACCAGAACCGTCTGATTTATGTTGGTTAAAAATAATAAAATTTGGACCGTTCAAAATCACAAAACCATAGTCACCACCAATATGGACCGGTCGATCGATCCATCCTTGGTGGTCGACCACTAGTCCTAGGTGGCGGTCGACCGATTGGTCTATTTTGGGAACATTGTTTTCCTGCCATTGATTTATTTATTTAATACCTTAATTAATTTTTAATGTCAACAACTCAAATAAAATTGTCAACTTTTCACTTTTTTTCCTTTCATGGCATCTCCATCCTGCCCTATCCCTTCTTTCACGCTTCCTGACACAATTACCATTCCTTCTATGTCCTCTCCACCATCAGACACTACCATCCCTTCGTACGTATCGTCCTCTCCACCATCACTCTCTAACATCCCTCCTCTGCCTGACCCGCCGCCTATACCCTCTTCTGCCCCTCCCCCTCTCCTCGGCCCCCTTCCAGTTCCTCGTCCATCTATCCCTCCTTCTCCTCCTTCTCCTCCCCTTTGGAACTCTTTATTCAAAGCCCAACCACGCAATGCTGGTCACTTCAAACCTATCTTTTTCTCGTTAGTTTATGATGAAGGTGCTCTAGTTCCTCCTGTTGAAGTCATTAACGTCGGCAATGCTGTTTGGGGCCATTGTCTTGTTGGATTCTTTCTTGACATCCCGCTCCCCTATATGGTCGTCTTGCATCATCTTAAGCGGGTTTGGCGACTAAAAGGTTCGGTTGAAGTTAAATCAGATGGTTGTTTGTTCCTCTTCAATCTGTCTTCTGATGAAGATAGAAGGAAGATAATCCAGTTTGACCCAATCGTGATGAGGAACAAGTTGTTCATAGTTAAGGAATGGGATCCAACTATTGGTAACAGTGTTAGCACTATCAAGTATGTTCCTGTTTGGTTGAAGCTTTCTAACATCCCCCTGTACTGCTGGTCACATATACGAATTAATTAGTTATCTTCTAGGCTAGGGAAATTCCTTTGTATGGATGATAATACAGAAAATTTGGAAAGGATTGGCTTTGCTAAATGTTTGGTTGATGTGACTGCACGCGCTGAGTTGCCTGATACTTTCATGGTTAAACTTCTAGATGGCTCTGAGCAACAAGTCGGGGTTGAATATTTGTGGAAGCCACTTATTTGTGGTGAATGCAAAGTTTTTGGGCATCAGTCTTCTTGTTGCCAAGTATTGAAAAGCATTAATGTTGTGGACACTCCAGCTGCTATGGGTGAACTGAACATTTCACCAGAGGGTAAAGAAAAAAACTCCAATGGTAATGGTGTTCTCAGAAATGCTGGTACTAAGGGAGGGTGGAGGAAAGTTCCATTAAGGAAAGACAAAGACCACAAGTATAAGACTATGAATAGAAACATTGTTACAAAACTATCTGATAATGGTTTAGATCATTTCAAAGCAAAGACATCAGAATCGCTTCTGATCCCTGAGGCTAGTTCTGAAGGTAGGCCAGTTGTGCATGTTCCTGTGCACATTATAACTGATGATGGTTTGAATGCTGTAGGAAGTAATCCCGAAGTAAACATGCAAGAAGTTCATATGTTTCCCGAAGTAAATATGCAAGAAGTTCCTTTGTTTCTCGAAGTAGAGCTCAATGCTAACCCATTTTCTATCCTAATGCATGAAATATCAGAGCCCAATGAAAATGTTTTAATCACAAACTCATTTGAGGATGGTGAGGTTTGTTTATCAGCAGTTAAGAAGCATGTGCAAGCTGTTGATTCTGTCACAACACCACCTATTCCTTTGCAATTATTGGAAACTCCATCATCTTTTGAAATTGAAATTAAAATAGAACTTCAGAAAACAAGGTTGTCTTCTGTAGCAACAAATTTATGCTCTCATCCCTCTGGCCAATCAAAACCAAGTTCTTCAAATTCCCATGCAAAGGTGACTACTTCCAATCTGGATTTAACAACTCTTGAACAAGCTTTCATAAATCAAATTAAGAACTACATTTTTGATCTATTCAAACCATATGCTCTTTCTAATGTCCCCTCTTCCTCCTCTCCTCAGTCTGATTCTCCAATTCTAATTCCCTCTCCTTATACCTCTCACGGCACTATTCCAAGGTGGGCCTCTCCTTAATCTCAACTGAATATGCAAAGTCCCAGTGCTATGAGGTCATCCTCATTAGCAGCTAAATTTAAGTCTGTTAGAAATGATCCTCCTACAACTAGGAGTAGGGAAAGTTTGCCTCACCATTCAACATAGTTATTGATGAATAATATTGCATCATGGAATATCAAAGGAGCTCATAATCCAATCAAACTTGACCATGTTAAGTCTTTGATCAATGACCACAATATTAAGATTTTTGCAATCCTGGAAACCAAACTATCTCTCCCTTTGTCTCTTAAAGCAGTTAATTATATCAACCCTACTTGGCATGTCCATCATAATCTGGATAATGCTACATATGGTAGGATTCTTGCTGTCCATGATCCCCTCATCTACACTCTCTCCCCCATTCTATCTACATCCCAGCTAATCCACTTTCAACCCATATTCCTCCCTCTTAATCTCTCTTTTTACCTGGCCTTTGTATATGCTCGTAATGCTATAGCTTCTAGGCAATCTCTTCTTAATCTTCTCCCATCTCTAAGGCAGAACACTCACCCTTGGCTTATTCTAGGTGATTTCAACTGTTGTTAAACATGTATGATAAAGATGGTGGGCATCCTTTAATGCCAAGGGATATTTCCCCTCTAAATATCTCCATTTCAGACTCTGAACTTCTTCCCATAGCTCGAACTTGTGTGCCTTTCTCGTGGAACAACAGAAGTCGGTCTGGGCTTCGAACATTTACCAACATTGATCTGTCTTTTTGTAATGATTTAGCCTTATCCTTATGGCCTGCCATCTCTGCTCTTCTGCCACATCCTATCTTATCTGACCACTCTCCGATAATCATCTCTCCCTTCCTTATTCCATGCAGAGGAAAAAAGGCTTTTAAATTCTTCAATACGTGGGTCAAAGACCCTGAATATATTACTATTACGTCTACTACTTGGTCTAACTCTTTTCAAGGAAATCCTATGTTTATCTTGTGCAGGAAATTGAAGGCTACTAAGAATGCATTACGTCATTGGGCTTCTCACAAATTTGGAAATGGCTCCCTTGCTTCCAACTCTCTTAAGGAATTGCTTAAGAAGGCACAAATTCTCCTTGATAGGGATCCCACCAATCCTTCCCTTTCCCAGAACGAGTCCATCCTCTTTCATCAGCTTAATAAAGCCTTAAAAACTGAAGCCAGCATGATGAAGCAAAAGATGCATCAAAAGTGGGTTAGAGATGGAGATAGAAATACTGCTTTCTTCCATGCTTCAATAAAGAACAAACAATCTAGAAACCATATCCATTCTCTTTGGGAGGATGAAGGTGTTCATCAACATCATTGAAGAGATTGATCAACACTTCTCCAAGCTTTTAGGTAACCATGATAATTTTGTTCCTAACCTCGATATTCTTAACAACCTACCACTTCCCATGACAAGCTCAACTATGAATAATTGCATGAGGTTACTGACCAGGAAATTAAAGAAGCTTTTTTTGCTATGAATGCCTCGTCATGTGGTGGGCCTAATGGATTTAATGTCGTCTTCTTTAAAGCTAATTGGCAAATTATAAGTGATGACTTTATATCTGCTATTCAATTTTTTTTTAATAACTTCAAACTGCTTGGTGAGATTAATGCTACCAATCTCGTCCTAATTCCTAAAGTCAGGCCCATTGAAAATGCTACCTCATTTCGACCAATATTATGCTGTAATGTGGTTTATAAGTGCATATCCAAGATTCTTGCCACAAGGCTTGTTTTGGTGCTCCCAGCTATTATCTCTTCCAATCAGTATGCCTTTCTACCTAAAAGGAACATACTTGACAACGTTATAATGGATCATGAACTAATTAATGGTTATGGTAGATGCCAGATCTCCCCTAGAACTACGCTAAAGCTTGACATTTCTAAAGCTTATGATTGTCTGCAATGGTCCTCTATTGTTCGAGTTATGTCATTAATGGGATTTCCTAAAGTCTTTGTAGATTGGCTTTATGTATGTATATCTACCCCATCCTTCTCTCTTTGCTACAATGGGAAAATGTCAGGATATTTTAAAGGAAAGAAAGGTGTACGCCAGGGGGATCTGATCTCCTCATACATTTTTATTATTGTTATGGAGGCGCTGAACTGTATGTTAGCAACGAAATTTGAAGATAAGACAATCTCTTACCATCCTAAGTGTAAACACCTTCAAATCTCCTCCCTTTCCTTCGCGGATGACATTGTGATCTTTACTAAGCCTAATGACCATTCCATTGCTGGCATCCATCGGTGTCTTCATTCCTTTTATCTTGCTACTAGGCTAAAGATCAATCATTCTAAATCCCATATACTAATCTCTGGCATTAACTTGACTGACAAAGCTAGGTTTATGGCCCAATCTGGTCTAAGCTTAACTCTTGGACTACCAGATTGTTGTCCATGGCTGGCAGATTAGTGCTTGTCAAGTCTGTATGTTTTTCAATGACTGTGTATTGGGCTAGAACTTTCATTATGCCCACTAAATTGCTCTCTATGATAAGAGATGCTATGTTTAGATTCCTTGGACTGGATCAATCCACAACAGGAAGTTTATTCCTCTGTCTTACAGCAGTTTGGAAAAGCCACTCATTTATGGTGGTCTTGGAATCATCAATATCTCCATATGAAATATAGCAGCGGTCAGTACCCATGTGGATGCTTTGTTGAATAAAAAGAAAAGCCTTTAGGTGCAATGGGTTTGGAACTATCGAATTAAAAATAGGGACTTCTAGTCTATGAAAGTCTCTCAAACAACGAGTTGGATATGGCAAAAAATTCTGAGCATCAGAAGTATTCTCCTTCCTTATGCTAAGTACACTGTTTCCCCTGGTTGCTCTGTTAAATTTTAGAAGGATCCTTGGTTGGAAGATGGCTTAGTGTTAGATACTAAGCTGAGTGCTCAAGAACGAATGCAATCCCTTATAGGAAATAATGCTTGTGTTGTTGGGTACATTGTTAATGGGAAGCTGCACGCTCCTTCTTCTAGTAATCAGGTTGTCAACGCGTTATGGAGGAGTTTGTGTGAGCATGTGGTCCCTATCAATCTTGAATCTTCTTTATTTTGGAGGGGAAGTCCTTATAGCATTTGTTGGGTTTATGATCTTCTCCTTCAAACTGAAGCTTTTCCTATCTCCCATTGGGCTAAGGTGTGTTGGACTACTCATTCTCCAGCTAACGAAAATTTGATGTTTTGGCGAATCATAAATAAAGCTGTACAAACTAGAGACAAACTTTTGTCTACTGGTATGGTTATTGATCAGCTATGCCTTTCTATAATTCGTATCCTGAATCTGTTGATCACCTCTTTTTTGAGTGTGGTTTATTATTCAATATGATAAGCACATTGTTTAACAAAATTGGTATTGCGAGCTATGATGGCGATTCTACTACAAAATGGAACAAACTGAAGACTGCGACGAGGAATAGGTATGGCAACAGGGATATTATTTTCTTTGTTCTTAAAATCTACATCAGAACAGTTTGGAATGAAAGGAACTCTCGGTGCTTTAGACTTAAAGTCGCTGCTGCACCTCAACTCTGGGATACTGTTATGTCAAAAATTGATTCTGGGATTAGATTTTAACGCCATGGCTTCTCTCCTCATAGTCTTGGGTTTTGGATTTGACTTGCCTTTTTTTTTGGTTAAGCTTGGTTCATGATTCTGCATGTGCATTCTTTTGTGCATATCGTTTTTTCATGTCACTCTTGTTTGATTGCTGCATTGGATGCTAATTATCTCATCTTTTTTGTCCTAGTAGGTTGTTATCTGATGTTTGTACATCTTATTGTCTCTTGTTTTGTGACAAAAGCATGTTTTTGTCACGGTTTTCTTTCTTCATTTATCAATAAACTCTGGTAGGGGCCCAGCCAAACCCGCTTGCCTTTCAAAAAAAATTCAATGTCAACGTTTATTATAACGTTTACTTAACCCCCAAGTCTAATTACTATTACTTTTTAAATTTCAATTTAAGAATTAATTATTAATTTGAATTTGAGTTTCACTTAAGTTATTTTGAATCCAAAAACTTTAAAAGTCAATAACTTTTTCGTTTGAGCTCCATTTTCTAAACATTATATATGAAAACTGATCAGAAAATCACCACGATCGTAATGACATAACTTTTGCGGTCAAATTCTAACTTTAATAAAATTTTCACTTTTATTCCTATTATTAACTTATTAATTAATTATTTTATTATTAGTTAATTTCATATTAATTTTTATGGGTGTTACACATAGTAAGAGACTTTTTAGTGGTGGAAACATGCTCATGTTGGCTAGTTCGGTTTAAAATCGATATGGAACAACATTAGAGTTAATGAACCAGCTCAAGTTCAAACTCATCATTTATGGAATCCAATTAATTCTCCTAAAATGTCTATGTGTTTATTTTTAGCATCCTTAAAAGACTGCAAACACTAGACAAAATTAAAATTTAAGGCAATGTTCAATAATTGATTGTGGATTATGCAATAAACAAAAGGAGTCATGTGAACACATTTTCTTTCTATGTGAATATTCAAAACAAATTTAGGGCAGTATCAAATAAAGGCTTCTAAATCGTAATGTCAACTTGCAATTGATTACGCAGTGTTTAGAATACATGGAGAACAATTTGAACAAAAAAGGATTTCAAAAAGATCTATTTGTTGTACCAATTAATACAATGGTATGGCATATATCGTTAGAATGCAATCAAAGAATCTTTCAAAATCAATGTGTAACGGTAAGTGTTAGGTTAGATCTACTAATTAATAACTATAAAATATTAATAAAAAAATCAAAATGCTACTCGAATGTATGTACTAAAGATAGTATGTTGTGTAAGAACTTTGGACTCATCTAATATTCACATGGAAGTGGATTTTGGGGCAGATCAAAATGGTTTCACTACCCTTATGTAGTAGCCAGATCTAGGCTTCACTAATTAAGTGGGAGGCTCTGGAGTTAATTTGCATGATTAAGCTTACGCAGTTGGAATCTTCTGAAAGCACGAAGAAAAGGTTTAAAGATTGGGGGCTTTCAATTCCAAGGTCGAATGGTAGATGATCTGGTAGAATAGGTTGATCTAAGCTTGAGGGAAGTGGATATGAAGTGGTTATGAAGAGGTTGTGTCGGTATAAGAAGAAAGAGAATGAGCATCCATTGTAGAAGTGAAAGAGATGGAATGAGAAGTGGGAATGCTTAGATGAAGTTAATTTGCTCAATTGTATTTAATGCATCTAAAGATAATGAAAGTAAAGTAGGAAACGTGGTCCGGTGCTATTTTCGAGTGATTGTTCTTTGTGTTTGTATTGAATTTCTAGTCATATGATACTTTACTCCCCTACGACCGCATTTTAGGCCCCGTATAATATTTGTTTTAGTTGGTAGCAACAACTTTGTATTTTGTATGTTAATATATGGATATAGTATGTGCATTTTTTCCTTGAAATGTACCCATTTAGGTTAGGGGGTTGTAAGATTTTGATGACATATATTATTGAACTATATAAACTTTGCAGCAAAAAAGTACCAGCTACATATAAAAAAAGTTGATAAAAATCATTACCATGCATGATATTTTAGTTTAGTATATCATAAGTCATTGTAAAGTTGAGCATGGTGTCATATTCAAATCAAACATTTTATATACATATGAAAAAACCGATATATATATATATATATATATATATATATATATATATATTTGTATGCATGTATATGTGTTTGTATGTTAAAATTGACAAATATTAGTATCATAAATGAAATTTTAATATTGTATCACATTCTAAAGCAGAGCACAATCTTATATTCAAAATACATACTAAGATAAATTTTATTGTAAATTTAACATAATCTTATAATGAAGCAAGAAAATACAATGAAAAATCATATAATTTTGAGGACAAGAAAAATTATTTTACCAATTTATACATGATAAAATAATATTATGTTAATCGATTTTCAGTGAAAATATTTTTAAAGTTCGAAGGAACTTCGCTGTAAATGGTGTTGATTTGATTCAAATTGAATCCGAAATGATAAAATATAACTAAAAAGGGAAATCTTTTGAAAACGAGGACACTGCTTTGAAATTTTAATCCGAAAGAAAAAACATTAACAAAATGCTATATTAATATGTCATTATTTGTGTAAACAAAAATTAAATTAACACTATATTTATAGCAAAAATACTATAGCACGTGTTATGTGTATATAGCATTATACATTACTTCAGCCTTAAATTTTTGTCCTTAAATTTTTGTTTGCACCCTTAACTAGAAAAAGAACCTTGAATTACTTCCTTTAACAAAATTTCCTATTTTAAATAAAATAAAGAAAAACCTAAATTTTAATTACTTTACATTATTAAGTCCGTACAAAATTCCACTAAAATATATGCACCAATCTACTGCTAAAAATAAAGCAATGCAGTTAATTCTTACCTTTATTTCAAATATACGACTATTATAGAAAATGTTATCTCATAGCAAAACAACAAGGAGAACACACAAAAAATTCAAATATAATAAGAAAAGAGAAAATTTAACTAAAAAAGAGTCTAGCATGCATACACGTGCAATTGCGAAGCACAAATAACACACTGTTGTATAAACTAATACTACAAGGACACAATGTTTCATTTTTAGTCTAAAGGCCAAACTCTTGCGAATATGCATCACAACACCAAACTTACCTTGGTGTAGCTAAAATGAAAATGGCTTAGGAGGCAATGAGTTAAGGCTGAGGCTTCGGAAGTAACAAGGTGGCAATAGCTTGTGGTAGCGGTTGGTAGGGGTGTTTAGGGTTGATTTTGCTGAATGAAATGTTTTTGTGTTAAGGTGGTTTAGGAGGTGATGGAGGAGATGAGTGTTAGAGATGTAGCATTGAAACATGATGGAGACATGACGTTGATGATGGTGGCTGCGAAGACAATGGTTGCCGGTGGCGGTCGATTTTTTTGAACATTTAACTATTGATACCATAGATATTGGTTTTAATGACGACAACAAAATAAATATAGGTATTGCTGATTTTCTAGGTTGTATAAGATATTTTGCAAGATATTATACAGGTTTATAAACGTATAGGATAATCGAGTTTGAAGACTGATCAACAAAAAGACTAGAGATTAAGATTCAGAGATGATCAAGATATTTGAAGATTCATGTGTTTAAACTATAAAGATGAAGACACGAAGAGTTCAAGACTATAGTTTATAGTCAATAGTCATTAGGTTAATTTGTTAAAGTCCTTAAATAGCAACTTTCTCTTCTTTGAATACTCTCTTACCAAATTATTTATTTTATTACCTAAGTATTTATTTATTTTCAAAATATACTTCTACAAATATTTTATAAGAGTTTTATATAATAAAAGTACTTAAAAACTATATTTAAAAGTTTTACAAATTATTAGAATTTCAGAAACACTTTAAATGGATTGTTTTTTCAAAAAGAACAAGGGTATGTTGACATAGGCTACAAAAGTATGTCAACAAATGTACCGTTGAAGAGGTGTTTTTTGAATTTTGAATAGTTTTGATTTTTTTGTTACATTTCTTCATAAATAGACACATCTCTTCACTATATATAAGGGACTGAAAAATGAATTTTATAAACTACTTTCTCTACTTCCTTCTTACTCCAAATTCTCATTATATATTTTAGAAAATCCACTTTGTATCACTTTAGATCCACTCAAATTCAGTCTCCACTTTACTACATTCATTCTCCATAATATACTCACTAATTTGAAAGTATTCTCTCATCGATTCAAATATCAAAGTGCTATCAAAGGGCTATAGGATAATTTGTATCCAAAATACAACTATTTGTATTTGGAATCAACAACTCTCTACTATTATTTGCTTGGGTGTGCTTGTTTCTCGTTCAAATCAAGTGGGTGTTCTTATTGCCCGTACTAATCAGGCAGGTGATCTTGTTGCCCAATTAAATCAAGAGAGACTTTCCTAAACTCGAAAATCATGAGGGTGTATCGCATTGTCTTGAAATTGAGACTGTATTCCGGTTTTCTTTCTACCTATTCAAAGTAGGCATGGAAAGGAAATCTGTATGTATAATATACAGGACTTGACATAGGATCAATTACTGCAAACCAGTATAAAACTCCTGGTGGCACCTCTCTTACTTTTACTTTATTTTTACTACGTATACATATATATATATATATATATATATATATATATGTCATTGCCTGTTTGTATTTATTATTTGTGTTTAATTTATATCTTAAAATAATTCATAAAAGTTCCATATAAATTATAAAACACTATTCACCCCCTCTCCGGTGTTAAAGCAGCCTTAAGATCCATTCAAATTAGTACTACACCATTTCCGCATTTGGTATTGACGCATTAGGTTTTTAAAAACTCGTTATTTGATTTTTGAAAAGTATAAATGGTTAGTAACACTAGTAGTACACTTTTTAATAGTTCCATAGAAGGATAACCAACTGCTAGACCCAACTATCTAATGGTAGTGATTATACTTACTAGTTATGTAGGATGAAATTTTATTTACAATTCGATGGTTTAGATATTTCGAATATTACATAGAGCGAGTACACTGAACCACAAACTTAATACTCAACCTAAAACGATAAAAGCACTCAATAATTCTAAGGCCATGAATATTTTATTTTGTTTCTTAGATAAAAATGAATTTAATCGAGTTTCTATATTTAAGACTGCTTATGCAATTTGGAGAACAATGCAAGTTACACATGAGGGTGCTGGTAAAGTAAAACAAACTAAGATTTTTATGCTAGCCAATTTCTTTAAAAAATTTAGAATGGAACCAAGTGAGTCTATTTCTTACATGTATTCTAGATTTCAGGATATAGTTCATTCATTAGTATCATAAGGAAAATTTCGTCAAAAGTGGATTATGTTAGAAAAAAATCCTTAATTCACTCTCTTCTGAATGGGATCAAAAGAAATTAGCAATGGAGGAAACCAATGATATTAGTTTATTGAAAGTTGAAGAATTAATTAGTAATCTGATGTCCTACAAAGCACAATTGCAGAGTGGAAGGGAAAATAAGATGATTGAAAAGGAAACAATTACTTTCAAAGCTACAACAGACAATCAAGATTCAGAAGATAGTGATAATGATGAAGAGATTGCTCTTATGGCTCAAAATTTTAGAAATTTTTTGAAATATAGAATAAAGGACAACTTTCATAAAACTAAAAACAAAAATTCTAGAAATGGAAATATTATTAAGTAATACGATTGTGGTAAATTTGTCCATCTACGAAGAGGTTGCCTGCAGCAAGAGAAAACACCAAACACCGATTCATTCAAAAAGAGAAAAAAGGGCTTACAATGCAACTTTGGAAAATTCTGATACATCCAGCGACAACGAACCAGACACTGAAATATCAATATGTTTTTAATAGTAAAGGAAGATTAATCAGATCGAACAAGGGAAACAACAAAGTTGGTACCTTTTACATTTAGCTTTTTTGGAAATTACTTAATATAGGAATAAATATATAGTAAATATATAATATGATATATGTATGTATGTATGTATATATAATATAAATACATTTCCCTTATTTTTAAACTTTGAAATTTCGACCTATATGTCGACATTGGTAATATGGGTATGTCCACATATCAGACGAAGGTTAGAGAATCTTTTCAAAATTCAAACTTTTAAAATTCCCTTTCTTTTGCATTAATTTCAAAATTTTGAAAAATCACTTTTTCATTTGTCACATGACAATTCAATCTCTATTTACCCACTCTTTATCTCATCTTCTACATTTTGCTTCCAAAATTCAAACTTATTCTTCACTCTCTTTCCTTTAAAACAACTTAAAAATGTCTTCTCAAACCAACTCTATTCATCCAAAGCCATTAGGCTTACCAAAAGAATCAAAAGTCAACTATTCAATAATTAAGAGTCCATTGAAAACTATATTGAGTATGCTACTTGTGGAAGTCTTTTCGGGAAGATTTGCAAATTTCAAGTAATTTTATTCCTATGGTTTACAAGATCTTGCTTTACAAAATGATGTTTTTGGTTTAATCGATTTATCTTTGTTAAACCAAAAATTGGCTTAACACCTAAGAGATGTTGTACAAGATAATATTATTCAAAATGGCCATATAATGCCCATGGACTTCGTGAGGTTACTCAAAAGTTCAAGTCGTATGTCCAAGGGAAAAATAGCGAGTCAAGTAAATGTGTAATAGTCCATTAATTATTCGTTAATGGGAAAGTAGGCGATTCACATAAGTTAATGTTCCTTTGCTTGTATGTTGATAGGCATGATAGTCATTATGCAAAATAAGATTTGGTTGGATAAGAGTTTAAGTGGCCTTGTTCAATATGTGAGTCTGAATTAAAGTCCAAGTCCAAAATTAGTCATATGCATATCCATAGTTCACTAATAGTCAAGTATGAACAAATCAAGGAAAATGGGCTATGCGAAATTAATCATTCAAGTACTTGTTTGCATAAGCTTCAAAGGTTACAATCGGTTTTTAATTTTCCCTAAATCAGTTTAGGGTTTACAATTTTCTAATTTTAGAATGGGGGAAGAGAAAATGATTCACTCCTATTTGAATGGCCATGATGATCTATTTATATTGGTTAGGGCAGACGGCATGGTCGACACATGTCCATTTTGTTTGTTGTGTGCTATCCGCTTGTATTGCTGACATTTAGAATCTCTAATATTTCTTGGGTTTGGCATGTGTTCTGCAGGCATTAGATATCTTCACTGTCTATTGGGATTCGGCATCCTTTCTACTCGTAGCTGCTTTACAATAGCTGCCGTTATAGAAATTTGATATTCCTTTGTATTGCTAATATTCAACATCCTTCGTTTTACTGATGGTATTCAGCATCCTTCATAATTATAGACATTTGATATTCTTTATGTCATTTGAAGTTCGACATCGTTATCTTAAGATTTTTACGATTTCCTTGACCATTATTTAAGACATGCTTTTAGTAGGAACTCGACATCCCCTCTTACAATTACGCGTTCGATATCCCTTAGCAGCGTGTCATCTTCTTAAACTTTGTAGTATTCTAGTACCGGTATCTTCTCAATATTAGGCGTTCGATATACCTTTTTTGCTTCTAAAGCTCTGGTATCCTCTTTTATTCGTAAATATCCGATAACACTTTTTGCTCTTCTAAATCTTGACACCATTTATATCCTTTCAACAGATAATGCTGTAAAGGCTTGATATAACTTCCTTGTAATTAGGTATTTGATATCTTTTAGTGATATGACATCCCTCTTTATTCTACGTTCTATAGTACTTTGTAGTGGTTCGATATCCTTTAAATGGTTGGTATCTCCTTTTTTTTCTCAATTTTCATGAAGATTTGTCATTCACTCTTGACCTTAGATGCTTGACAACCTTAATGGTTATCTACGCATGATATTTACTATTTTTCAGAGTTTGTTGTGACTCAATAACCATATGCACTTGTTGATGTTTGGAACCATCATTTGTTTATCATATATTCGATTCCTTTTCCTGTTTGTAGAAGCTTGTTACACGTTCAGAGATTAGATGTCCTCTATTGGCTCGATAAGTACTTGGAATTCGACATCTTTTGAAATCTTCTTATAACCGTTTGGGATTTACTATCATTCTCCATTTTATTGATTCAACAACCTTACTTGTTTGACATCTCTAGTACTTTGATATGCTCTTTAAGTACTTCACTCCTGAATAGGAGTTCAACCACTACCTTTATGTCAAAAGTTTGATACTTCCTGCTTCCAAATCTTAATTATTAAAACTTATAAAATATGTGGATAACATTTTCCTCCTATTTGTATAAAAGAAGCTTTTTACAATTTAATGTAAAACCAAGTATCTTCTCACCTTTCTTGCTCTCTATTTCAATAAGATTTCTCCTTTAAACCCTGTCCACTTAAAAAACATAAAGTAAATGATGGTAACTTATATTATTATTTATCTCAAATTGATTATTTGGCTTTGCAAATGCCATTAAAATTTGTGAAAATATTTCTTGTTGATTTTTCAAAACTTAGAAAATTTGGTTTTGAAATTCATTTCTATTTGGAATCTATACGCTTATAGATGAGTCCTTTCAAAGTTGATAAAGACGTGAATCACTTTTCCATTTTCCTTTGTGTAAAAGAAACTTTCTATAATTTTATGTAGAGCCAAATTCCATTAAGAAGATCAAAAAACCATAAATTCAACTCGAAAGAAAACTACAAATCCATCAATCATGAAGACCATAATTTTCATTTGAATGGAAGGCTAGAAATCCATTTGGTAATAATACCATAACTTTGTTTGAATAGGAGACCAAAAATCCATCTGGTTATAATACCATTTTTTTTTGAATAGAAGACCAAAAATCCATATGGCACTTATGTTTGTATTTTCATCTGAATAGAAAACCGAAAATTCATCTAGTAATAATACCATAATTTTATCTGAATAGAAGACCAGAAATCCATCTGGTAATAATACCATAATTTTGTCTGAATAGACCAAAAATCCATCTGGTAATAATACCATAATTTTATTGAATAGAAAACCAGAAATCCATTGGACAATAATGTTTATAATTTCATCTGAATAGAAGACCATAAATTCATCTAGTAATAATATAATATTTTTTTTAAATAGAAGACCAGAAATCCATCTGGTAATAATACCATAATTATGTCTTAATGTAAGATTAGAGATCCATACAGTAATTTTACATCTCAACTAAAATAGGAGACTAGAAATTTGAGCAGTAATAGATATTCCCGTTATTTACTAGAATATTTTTAATCAAGAGTTCCCAACTTCTCAAATGTTCATACTTGACGCTAAAATCCTTAATTCTGAGTATTAGATACTTCTTGTCACTTTCTTTGAAGGCTGTCTTATTCTTACTTAGTGTAAGATTGGTCATGTCCACTTGTAGCATCAACGAGTTGATCTATTAGAGGTAAAAGGTAATAATCTTTAGGGCATGCCTTATTCAAATCAGTATTGCCGACGCATGTTCTCCATTTTTCATTGGAATTTTTGATTAGCACAAGATTGGCCAACCATTTTACGTAGAAAACTTCTCTAATGAATACAATTTCAAATAGTTTTTGACATCCTCTTTCAACGCATCGGCTTGAACCTTATCAAACTGCCTTTTCTTTTGTCGAATAGAAGTAATATTCAGATCTATGTTCAAGGCATGACTCGTGATTGTTGGTTTTATTCCAACCATGTCAATTAGGTCCAGGAAAATACATCCATGCTAGATTAAAGAAATTGAATTAGTTCCCCTCGAGCCTGTCGCCTAACCCTTTTCTGATCTTCACTATTTTTGTCAGATCAAGTGAATCTAGGCCTACCTCTTCTAGATCTTCTGTTGGATTTATTCTTTCTTGCTCATTACTAATTGTTTCCCAACCATTCTTGGTTAGTAAATTCACCATAAGATACTTTGGTGAAACAAACGCATCCACTTCATCCAGTACTGGTCTTCCAAACAAAGCATTATAATATAAGGGTTGGTCCATTATCACAAATAGAGTTTCAAGGGTTCTGAAATATGGTGGGATCCCCATTTGCACTAAGAGCTTGATCTGTCCTATTGGGGTAGATCTTTTATAGTTGAACCCAAAGATCGACTTAAAGCTTGGCTCCAACTTCTTTTCTAGAATACCCATTTGATCGAAAGCAAGCTTGAAGATGACTTTCACTACATGTCTAGTATCCATTAAGATCAATATTACTATAGAGAGCCTAATTTCTGAAGTTATCATCACTAGATCTATGACGACCTGGATTTTTTGAACGGTTAATTTGAGATATTTAAATGGATTTAAATATTTAATTTGGATTATAAATTGATTTTGAATATGAAAGGTTTGGTTTTTTAGATTCAGAATTTAATATAGCGGTTTGTTGGATGATATAACTATTTAATTTAATAATTGGCAATTGGGTAAAATATAGAATCTTGGTTTTGAGCCTGGTAAAAATAGTTTGAAGGCTTGCAAAATCTATATCAATAATACTGAAGATAATAGAACTTTTAAAATCAAACTTAAAGATGGTTTGTTCTGTTTTAAAAATATATATCGCTTAAATTGATATTTAAAAAAATAGCCTTCTGAGGCACAGTCTTGGAATTCAATGAAACCAGTCCCATTGGATCTGTAATATTGTATTATTATCGGATTTCAATTTTCGTAATGTTTGGAGTTGTTGTGTGAGCGTACGATATATAAACGCGCTGAATTTTAATCGAAAATTTAATATAATAACTAGGTCCCAAAAAGTTATCTTCTCCATACGATCGAATTAGAACTCGAAACCTTTTCCATTGCATTCGGAATAGGGGTATAACATTATAAATGCCTAGCGGCACGCCTCGATAGGAGGTCGAGATTTTTAGCTACGAATTCAAGTCGATTCAAATTTAAATTTAAATAAAATATCCATATATTGTTTTGACTGGTCAAGATAAGTCATATCAACCTACTTTCTTTCACCGTCATAACTTTTTCCTTTCCCTTCATATTACCGTAGCCAGCAAGCTACACGCAAGGTGTCTTCCTTCTTTTATATTAACAACCGTAGTTATCCTCTTCAATTCAAAGAAGAAAAAAATGGCCAAACAAACAAATCTTGTCTTCCTCTTTTACTAAATCCAGTTCTATCTTGAGCTTAGTTTCCTCTTTCCCAAAATCAAATCACAAGGCACAGGGATCTAGAGTAAGGTGGGAGGCGCCTAAGCGTGTGGCGGCCGATAGGTCGAGATGTCTTGGATTCAAGCGCGTATGGCGGTAAGGGGGAAGGGCGCTCTCGTGCAACGGCATCAGTAGGGTCTCAAGCTCGAGTGGCACTCGCGAGCAAGGCAGAGGGCTTCGCGGTGAGGCAGCTGCGTGGAGTCGTTCACGAGGCTTTGGATGGTGGCTGAGCCGATGATGGCGGCGTGTCGAGCTGAGGAAGCGGTGGTCGAGGTGAGGTCTAACAGTATTCGTTTTATTTTAATTTCCCTAAGTTTATATAATACATATGTACATGAAAGAAAAGAAATTTATTTTGTTATTTACTGCAATGATGTAATTTGAAATTTAGGTATGAATTATTATTAGTTTTCGGATTAGGAAATATATGTAAGGATTTAACAGAAAGAGAAAAAAAGAGGGAAAATTTGTTTAAAACTTAATTACTTGTTTAAATCAAATCGTTAGCTTAAATTAAATTTATTAAAAGGTTATTAATTATTCGGTTAGTTTAAATATTAATAAATCATATAATGTTATACAAGGTCTTAAATCGTGAAGAAAACAAGCTGGTTTGGAGTGAATTGCAAACAAAAATCAAATGTGAGTTAATCTCAATCATCTGGGTTTAATTTAAATTTAAATGGTTAAATTTAAATATTTGGTTAAATGATTGAATTGATTTGATGTGCTATATTATATATAGTAGTATATAGTATATATTGGAGTGATTGATTTCCCGCATTTTATAGCAGATGAAATTCTATGCGCCGCATAATAAGCGGAGGATATTATATAAATCCCATATACCGCGATATTCCACCTTGAAGTGGAATTGGTATTGTGCTAACATCTATGGATGCAGGGAAACGGGTTGGAGGGATCCAACTGGATTCCTCAAAATAGTTAGATTTGTTAAAATATTCTGTGACATAATAATTAGCTAGTGATGAATTATATTGATAATTGGAAATGTTGGATACTATGGTTGATTTAAAATATTTCGGTGAACTGAGTTATCAAATCTATAGAAATGGGATTTCTGAAAAGAAAATAAACGAGTGAATTTTGAGTAAAATAATCATAGAAATTTGAATAAATTTAAGAATGAACTGGAAAAGAATAAAAGTGATTTTAAAATTATAATTAATACATTCCGGGTATGAAAAAGGGATTTTGAATAAACAGAGAAATAATGAATTTTAAAACTTAAGTGATATCATTTAAAGGAATAAAGAATTTATTTTAAAATTCAAGGTTTGAATTTATTTAAAAGGATAAAGAAGGAATTTGAGGAAATCTGAAAATTGGTGTTTTCAGTTAAAAGATTTTAAATCATAATTAAGGAATAAAAATCTGAAGTTAATGGATTTTGAAAAAATTAGTAAGTAAAGGGATTTATTTCAAAATGGAGTAATTTGGAAATCAATTTGGAAATTGATTTAAGTATTTGAGATTGGAAATTTAAAGGAGAATGTGACTATGAAATTTATAAACTGGGTTTATAAAAGTGAAGTAATATATGAGCGGATATTTGAAAGAACAAATTCATGGTGGGAATTTATTAAAGGAATGGGTAAATTTGTTTAAAAATAAATAGTAATTTATTTTTAAAGGATGTGAAAGGGAAGCGTATTTCCCTGGATAGCCAAGTACGTTTTCAAATAAAAAATTTAAGTATAAGTAAATAGTTTTATGTTGTTTGAAGGTATGTTTTATAAAACTTATTATTTCCAAATGTTTAAATTTTAAAATAAGTTTTTTTAATTTATTATCGCAGTAATTATTTAAAGGTGGCTTGGTATTATGTTTAAAAGTTAGAAATTTAGTTTTATATTATACAGAGTAGTTTTATTAAAAATTCTTAAAGTATATATTTTGAATAAGTATTAAAGTAGTTTTTAATTTAAATGTTCTAAAGGGTATTTTATAATAAAATGTTTTAAATTAATATAAATCTAAAGTATTGGTACTTGGTGTTTTCAGTGGAAATAAATATTTTGGGAATTCAGTCCATGAGAAGAGTAGGGTTTGAAAACTATTTTCAAAAAGGGTTGAAAATGGCAATATATCTTGCGAAGATATTTTAAGGATAATAAATAATTTGCGAGATTATTTATTGTTTGATGGTTGTTTGTGAATGTTAATTGATAGTTAAATAACCGACTATCAATATTGGACAATGCACTGATCGTTTCGAAGAGACCGAGATCGGGATTTATTTTTCGAAAACCACTTCGATCCGGTTTGTACGTTTTCATGAGGAAGACGAGTTTGGATTCAAAGATGGAGCAGTGAAGTGTAAGAGCTAGTCGCTACTTATTCTGAGGGTTATTCCAAAATGGATGTAGTAGGAGTAGTGCCTTCGGTTCTGTTCGAACTGGGACGGACTTGTATGGATGAATGCTTTCGAAACATCATCAGGTGGACAGTGGGCATTCTAAGAGATGTGTTCTAAAAAGGTAACACTTAGCCTCAAGCCTCATTAACCAGGAATGACTGAAAATCAGGGGTTATGCAGCAAGTCTAAGTGGGTAGCACCCATTAGGGTGAGGTCATCCCTGTCTAGATATCCCTTCTTATTCAGCTTAGTGGGCGGTTGCTAATCCCAACCGCGAGGTGATCTTACTCGGGATTATCCAGTAAGGGGTAGTCCCGGTGTTGTGTTGTAGGGGATTCGAAGTAATCCTCGGTACGATGATCTAGGCCACATACTCTAACAGGTGGTACCCCAATGCCTAGTCATTAGTTGGAAATCCATTCTCCCTACGCGCCTTTTACGTTTTTTGTTTGTAGAACTCACTTTGTGGCTAGTATACTGGAATTTAGTCATGTAAAAATTTCAGATATTTTAATAAGTATTTGTATGTAGACACTATTATAATATCAGAGGATTTTGATAAAAAGTGTTTTAGCTATCGTAAGGGAAAAACCCGACATGTTTATTTGTGGCGTGGTCTTACGAGATGCTTTTGATTTTCAAAGGATTTTGAAACTTTAATAATCCAATTGAGTGTGATTTCTCACACTGGTATTCCAGACTGACTCGGGTGTTATTTAACTATAATGCTCGGGTCAGATCGAGTATTATAGATTACGGGAAGGGATGTTGTGGAGCTGGATGGCGAAACGTACTTTCGTACTTGATTATTAATTCTGTTGTGTATTCAGTTTTGAGGACAAGTTTATATGACTGTCCAGTTGTATATTATTGATGTTGTTGAACTCTAATGATGTATTCTGATGATGTATGTGTAAAACAGATATAGTTTCTTTTGTGTAAAGATCTGCTATTATTTATTATATTTTATTCCGCTGCGATGGTTAGATTCTGACGTTGTTTTCTATTTTCTCCTTCTACCTCTTCTTCTTTAACCCTAATGGTTCGTATTTCCGTTCATCTTGAGTTGATTGATGGAGAATAGTGTCGACTCAAGGGGTATGGAAATGCAGGTCATTACAGTTGGTATCAGAGCTGAAAGGTTAAGTGAGAACCTTAGCTCTGTTGGGAATTACTCATTAGAGATAGAGTCAGTAGCACTCAAGAATGAGTTTGAGCGTATTACTGGATATAAGTGCGTATTTGTTAGTGGATATAAAAATGGTTTTATATTGTGTTGATTGATTTATTGAGTGGCATATGAACCTTCATCGGCACAATCTGGACAACTGTATCGAAGGGGTTTCTAAACACTTGAATAGAACAATTCGACACAATATTGTTTTCGAAAACGGGTAAATGAAATAATTTTACCCAAAAATATATTTTGACATAAAAAGGAATATTTTTCTTAAATAGTTATATAACTTCCTGTGTTTGGATGATAATATTTTAAACAAACGAAATTATAAAATTAGTATGACTTGTATAATCAAATGGAAAAAAATTTGAGCATAAATTATACAAATGGATTATTGTTGAAATTGGATACAAATTAAAAATTGAAGATTTAAATCTCAGGGATTTTGGAAGTGTTTTCCAAAGTATTTTGAAAGGAAAATAATAATATTATTTTGGAGACATTTTTGAAAGAAAACGGTTTTAAATAGGTTTTGAAGATGCCATAGCACTGAAATCGCTTCGGTCACTGGGAAATAATTCCGATGATGATCGCGACATCATCGGTGTTCATTTTCGAGTTTCTAAGTGATGGATTGATATCGTGGTCATTGTTTTAGAATGTTTTGGGGAAAAACAAAGTTTGTTTTTGAAATTTCAAAGAAAATTTGTTGGGGATAAAAACCGGAATTGGTTTAAAAATTTGAGAAGTGTGATTTTGAGATAATGGTGATTTCAAAATGATTTGAAACAAAAGTCAGGCGTTTAAAAATCTTGAAATTCTTATTTAAATAATTTAGAGATCATCAGGATAAGTTATAAACTTATAAATATTGAGTGATTTTGATGAGGACGGGGATTGGATTTTGGAACTAAAATTAAAGGTGAAAGTTAAAAATGAGAATTTAACTTGGGTTATGATTAAACTTTGAAAGTTAATTGATGATTGGAAGAAATAATTAGTAAATCTTGAATGTGATTGGAATGGGAAAATAAAAATTAATTTGGATTGAGAAATAAAATTAATTAGAATTAAATTAACTTAAGCAAAGTTAATAATAATAAGTTGGATTTAAAGTAAGTTGAAAAGAATTGAAATGAAATAAAAGTGAATTGTGTGGGATGATATTAAGTGGAATTAAGTCCTTGCTTAATAAAATTCAAAAGAATGGTATGTAGCTAGATTTAACTGGAGTTGAGTTAAATAAAATTGAATTGACATAAATTCAGTTGAGTTATAGATAATATTGAATGGAATAAAATTTCTTACTGTAACGACGCGGATTTTGCCCGCTCGAAAATCGACATCCATACTTCAAATCGTATTCGAATGCCATAGATTCGACCGTTCAAATCCGATTCGCCGGAGCTTATAACAATCATTAAGTAAACAACACAGCGGAATAAAAGAATAATACATTGATATACAGCTTTGATACAATATCTGATACAACAGATGATCCAATAGATATCAATATACATCAGAGATATGATACAATAAATAGCAGCGGAAAAGAAAATAGATGATAACATCTAGCAGCGGAACAATATAACTCTAAGATAGTCTACAACGAAGAACTCCAAATCTGAACTCCATCTCCAAGAACTAATACAGCAATAGCTCGAACTCCCAATAACGATGCACCAAGCTCAGCAAGACTGGTGCGATCCAAAGACTGAACTAACTCCAGATAATCCACTATATCTAACTATCTGAAAAAAACCCAACTCTAGACTGCTCGTGTAGAAAATAATGAGCACCCAGAGTTTAGGAAAGAAACGATAAACTCTGGATCAGTCGTGGGACTGGTGTGAGCAACAAAAACAGTTTATTTTTTTAAAACATTCAAAGAAATATTTTAAAGTTAATTCACAATGTTTTTTGAAATGAGACTACCATAAGACCTCCCGCCACACACACAATGCAAACGCAGACTTGGAGGAGATTTCTTCTTATGATAGTCAAAGATGCTTGATACGCATTAAAAAGAACATTTGATATTATTACTAGTGCATAGTGTAAGAAAAATATTTCGAAAGTAGAATATAAATCTTAGCCAGCATAGGTACCATTATATTATGCCTAATATAGGCAGGTTCTACAACTAATACCGTACAAGTCTCGTATTGTTTCTTTGGATTTCCAACGAATGATCAGGCCAAGGAACTTCCCATTGCCACATGAGAATGCCTCTGGATGGACATCCCCGAGAACCAAACCGGATCTCTACCAACACAAGGCCGGGTTACCCCTAACTGAGTAACAACTGACCGAATATGCCATCCCCCGGTCCTTTGGGACCTTTCACCGAGCGCTCGCAATCAATTCACACAATCATAAAGTGTTTTCAACATGAGTAAGTATCTGGGCTCCATACCATGATACCACCCTTTTCCAGAAGGAAATGCACATATCCTAAAGGGCGCTACCCCTCATAATCTTGCCGCTTCTTTCCTGTTTTGACCATTCCGGGGTGGGAGGCTCGGCGAAGTCTCGTCCACAAAGACACACTTTATACAAAAGCCGTGCTTTTGGTCAACAAATGATCATAGAAATAATCACAAAGATAGACGATCAAATAAATGATCCTATCACAAATAATCAACACAATGATCATTTCACAGCAACACTCAGCATGTCACATTACCAAATTGGGAATATATCGCTGATAACATTCAACTACATAACCTTTGAGCTCGTACGTCTCAGAGAAGGGTGTTAAGCTAAGAGAATAAATTCTCCGCCACCAACAGAAATATATTTGAAAGAAATCGGCTTTATATCTCAATTTGTAATGTCAGACATACAATCCATACAAGTCTGTTTCGGGCTCGAACAGAACCGAAGGCACTTACAAAGAAGTCCTTGCAATCCGGATATTCACTAATCACGTTCGGACTTCCCATCACATATGGAGCCTCTATACCGGGGACCAGTCGATGCAAAGGCATTCGACGAGTTGTCCTTTCGCTTTCAAAAATATTCGGTCTTCAACACCGGTCTTCAAATGCTATCCATAATGACATATCACATATTCGGAATGGGATATATGACACAAAGGTCCTCTCCCGGCTAAACCGAACAGTGAGCGCAATATTTACAAGAAATATATGGATATGGGGATTTCAATTAAGTCACAACTTAAAACCCAAAACTTTCTTTCAAACGGTTTAAATCAATTACCATTTCTAACCTTTTAACAAAAAGATTTATTTCAAAAAGATCCATTCATAGATTTCCAAAACAATTTCATTTCGATAGGATTAACCCGTTAAATCTTTAAATCAAAGATTTAACTTATAGCTTTCTAATTGTTTCCATAACTTGGAAATTATCTTCATTTTCAAACTTGAAATTCTTTTTAACACAAATTGGACGTTCATTTCTCATGTGAAAGCTTTTATTATTTGAAAACAAACAGTTTTTTAGAAAAATCCAATTATATTTACACGAGTTAAAGCCCTTGAATTCTATTCACATCCCAAATCAATACTTTTAAAATAGTTTAACCCGTATATAACTGGTATAACATTTTTAATCCCTATTTTTAAATCATAGAATTCAATTTCAAATCTTGAATTTAAGTTCAAATCAAATTATTCAACTTCATATTTTATCGAGTTATTCAAAATAAATTTCATCTATGAAATTCCATTTCAAAAGCTTTTCACTTTAAACCCAATCCATTTCCAAAACATTTGAATTCAAATATTCAAATTTAAAACTATTTCAAAAATCTGTGACTTAATCGATTTCCTCGTGAAATCCATATTTGTGTGTGTATAAGTGTGGTCCAGGGGTTTTACACAGTAGTGCAATATCATACAATCATCACAGATCAAATCACAGAAATATAATTGATAAGCGATATATACTATAACGCTTATCGTCTATTCACAAATTCACAGATAATAGGCGAATGTAAATAAATGAATAAACCATACACGGCACAAACCGCAGAATAAAATATCACAGATCAGACATGACAATCAATTCAAGGTATGTCATACAATACAATCATTCATATAATTGTTTAATCCTAATTAATTCGATTTATTTCCAATTAAATTTATTACTTATGAATTAATTATCCAATTCTGATTCATTAGTTCGAAATCATTTGATATAAACTAATTTATCAAACACTTTAATTAATTAAATGATTCTTAATTAATCACATTAAATTAACCTTAAGTTAATTACATAATCATTTAAACTTAATTTAATTTCATTAAACAATTATCTTTAAGTAATTTATTACTTTTATGAACAAATCAACTTTTAATCACACTGAATGTAATTATATCTTAATCACTTGATTAATGAACTTTTATCATTATTTTTAGAAATTGACTAACCATTAATAATCTATTAGTTAATCCTAATTAATTAATTAATTAGGTGTTAATTGCAACTTAATTGGTTTTTAATAATTAATAAATTTCTAATCATAAATTATCCGTTTTCAATTCAAATTGAAATTCTTTTAACACAATTTGGAAATCTATGATTCTTAATTAATCACATTAACTATCTCTTACTTAATCCTTAATTTATAAACTTAATTAATTTCAAAATTAATGAATTACCAATTATTAAATCTTGATTTACTTATAAGTAAAACTCATATTTTTATTAATGATTTAATTAACACTCACGAAATATTTGAAACATTGATTTTCAACTGGCTTTAAAATTACCTATTAAAGTATTACTTTTATAAAGAATATTTTAAGAGAGTTTAAAAACAAATTCCTTTATAAACTTACATATTTAAAAATATACTTTAACATATATTTAATTAAACATTTAAATTTATAAGACTTACTTGATTTCAAAATCGAGGATTCAAACTTTATTCGCACCCAAACTAAATTTTGATTTAAACTTAGTTTAATTATCTGTTGCACTTTAAAATGTGTAAACAATCATCTATTCGAACCCTAAGCAAAACACTTCGAGTTACTAACCAAAATACTTCGACTCAAACTTACACGCACACGAGTGAAAACCCTCAACAACTCGAGTAAGCAGACGAGTCCATCTGCTACCCAAGCCTACCTGGATCCACTCGCGTACAACATCAAGCAAAACCCTTCCCCAGTTTTTTTTCCCAAGCTCGGCTACCCAAACTAAATTTCACCAGGCAACTTCCTTCCAGATGCACAACCCTGCACGGTGCACCTGCACCAGAGATCGACGCCGCTCCAGTGAACCACACGATCCCAGGCAAGTCGCAAATCCCATGAAAACGCCAAATCCAAACTCGCGTGGTCGTCAAAATTTACGAATTGAAAAATAGCGGTTCACTCGAAAAACTGCAAACACCATCATCAACTAAAACGCCTCGCCACTGCCTCCTAGACCACTGGAGATCCTCAATCTTCGGCCACACCACGACAACGCAACCAGCTTCCACCCTTCAAAATCTTGTGACACTCGATCACGTCACGATGGCGAAATCGAATTTTTACAGAACACGAAAAAAACTAGAGCCCAAACCCTATATGTATCTCGAACTTAAAATTCTTGCAGCAGATAATTTTTTTACAATTATCCTAAACTCCATGATGTTCAACCATACTTCATATAAAATTTTAACATCTAAATATTTTCCAGGTAACAGAAATTGATTAAAATATGCTTTGAGTTTAACTGCGAGTTGCACTCTACATACTTGACTAAAAATCACTGTTTTTGTTTTAGAAATCATGTTATGGTATAAAGATTTAGATTATATACCTGAATTCGCAACTAAAAATACTTGTATTTTAACAAATGTGGAGGTTAGCTCAGTTTTCTTACTTCCCAGAGATATTTACAAACTGTTTTAATTTAAATTGATTTTTAAAATTTAGTTTATGGTAAAACCAGCAGTTGTTGTTTTGATATTAAATCCAAACAATAGGTGGATTGTGCAAAAAAAATATTTTTGAATTAAAGTCCTTGTTTATAAGCTGAGACAGGGAACACATGAAAACAACAGCTTGCTACCAATCCTTCAATCATGTAGATATTCACAAAGCATTCAGATATAAACATATGTGTGTAAATATATTTATTCACAGATATATGCACAGATCATACTATTTGAGTTTAAATAAACAAAGGTTACTCACTTGGGTTTTTGAAATGGACAGAGCACAAGAACAAGGAACAGAGAAGATGTTTGAGCCTGCACACATTTTTTTCTTTAACTTTGATTTTTTGTTTTGCTGGGTTGCTTGCTGATGTTGAATGTTTTACTTAAGTTTTAAATGAAGCTTACTCACTACAGAGCTGAACTTGGATGAACGAACTCAAGGTGGAAAGACAGGGATATAAAGCAAAGAATTGTACAGGGTGATTGATATGTTATGGTGGCTGATGTGATTATTACAACAGTGTGATACCTTTGTTTATACAATAAACATGGCTGAGATGCTTGCATTCCTTTTTCTCGGCTAATATCATGCTTTTGCTTATGTACTTGATATGTTATCTTATCTTTTGTTGGCTGATAAGTTGTTTATACAATATCAGGTACAAGTATTTTATTTGCTATGCTTTTGTTTACAGCCTAGATTCTTGTCTTCATTTGTTTATTTACTTACTCTATTTACAACTTTGTTTCATATTATAATTCACATCTAATTTGATTTGTTTACTTTATATTTGAATGTATTTGTATCTTTTATTTTCTTGTTTGTACTTAACATCCGTTGATTAATTTTATTTTCTTTGTTTGTTATATTTTACTTTGTTTTGTTTCTTATTTATTTATTTGTTTATTTAGTTAGCTTTGTATTTGGATGTAGCCTTATTTTTAACTTGCTTTGAACTTTGAAATTGTTTGTTTGTTTTACTTTGTTTATTTATAATACTTGGTGGCTGCAGATACTTGCATATAGATATAGATATAAAGTAGTTTTAGTTATGTTATAAAATTTTAACTTATGAATTTAGTATATGCTTATTACTCAACTTATGGCTTTGCTTTATCTTTTTATATTTAAACTTTGTTTTGTCATTTCTTTTGTTCCATTGTCTTATTTGTATTCCTCTTTTATTTTAACTTAAATTGTTTACTTTACTTTAATATTTATTGTTTTAAAATAAATTTATAAATTCAAATTATTATTAACCATCAATTATAATACTTATTATTATCAATTATTATTAAACCATTCATTTACAATTCATATCTAATGTATATACATATATATTTCTATATTTATTTTTAAAACTATTTATTTAAAATTTTATTTCAAATTCAATATAAATATATATATTCACATACATACAAATTGTCAAATCCATATGACTTTATATGTTTTCTAGTCGAATCGGGGAAACTCGCTTCCATTTATAATAAATTTTATAAATTTTTATTCAAAATTTCATTTAATTATTAATTTAAATTAAATAAAAATTCAGGATCGTTACACTTACTTAAATAAATAAGCGTAAACTAAGTAAGTATTGATTGGAATAAATAAGCTTCGAAAACTTATAAAAAAATTGAAAAGCATTGATATAAAAATATATAATCCATAGTTAAAAGTAAAATGTGAATGTGATTGTCTGTAAATGGATGGAGAAGTATGAATATTAATAAGTGAGTAGCTTATAAAAATTTAAAAAGGGAATAAATAAGCCAAAAATTAAATGGAGTGATTTTTGAAGATAAAAATCAAATATTGAATTGCAAGCTGGAAGGGGCCTAATTTGAAATAAATGAGTTAATGGGTTTGTTAATGGCGTTTAAATTGGTTAAATTAAAGGTTGAATTCTGAGTTAATAAAATTGTTTTGTGAATTATAGTGAATGATAGAAATAGAACTTGAGTAAATAATATTCATCGCATATTGTAAGTGGATTAATTATGAATCGAAGTTGTCAAATGAAATGGAATTGGATTATAATAGAAATGATTTGAGTTGCAAATAAAATCCAATTCGAGTATAAATAAGTTAAATATGTGCTTGGATATTATTTTGATAAATTGAGAATGTGAATTAAAATTAAAATGTATGGGCTAACTGAATTAAATGGAATTTGATTTGATGAGAATCAAATTAAATGGAAGTGAACTTAGGTTTAGATTTGGAATAAATTAAAGTAAATTAACTTAAGTTTAAAATTTATAGAAGCATGGCTTCGAGGAAGGGTGAAAGTTTAGTAAATAAAAGTTTGGGTTAAATTAATTTGGAAACTGGTTATTGATATAAGCATTGAATGTTGTCAAGCTCAATGAAATGATTTTAAAATGAAACCAATGCGGAGATGAGATGAAATGCAAATGTATGGTTGGTGAATAAACTAGAAATGGGATGGAATTTAAAATAACATGAGTTGGAATCAATTGGACGTGGATAAAAACTAAAATGGATATTTTATTGAGTGAATATCGTCGAATTGCATAGAATAAGTTAGTCGTTCGACTTAAACGGAAGTAAATAAAAATTCTATGGATTGGTAGAAGTAAATAAAATTGATTTTTGGAATCAATTGAAATAACTGTGAGTTGTTGGGTTAAAAATGAATCGAATGTAAGAAATTGAGTTGTAAACCATTAAAATTGAATGAAATGGCATATGAATTGGTTGAAAGTAATTGAATTAGTTTTGAAATCGTATAAATTGCTCATGGAAAGTGTTTGGTGCATGTTGCTTATGAAATGCATGTGTTTAGCTATTGAAAGTAAGTGAAATGTTAATAAATTTCGTATATTTAGTATTCACATGTTTGAATTGAGTAGGTACAGGTACCGGGAAGCCGTATGGATGGATTTGATCGCGCAAAATGCTAAAATAATAAGCCGTCTGCTTAAAAACGCTAAATAAAGGTACGCCTACGCAATAAAAATAGGAAATATGAACTGTTTTTGTTTTTCCGACCGTGTGGGTCGATGTATATATATTTATATCTCTTGTCAAATTGCAAAAGCTCCTCCGTACAAAGGAGACTCTGCCAAAATTTTCCGAAAATTTTGGGAGTTAAAAATTTTTTGTTAGCGACAAAACGATTTCAAATTGGAATAGAATAAGGAATTTTGGAAATGGAAATTGGAACTAATTGTTTAGCTGGAACTAAAGGATTAGAAAGTGAATATGGGATTTTCACTAAGAATGTTTTAGTAAGTTAGTGGGTTTGGGACATTTTTCTGCCTTAGTAATTTCGGGGACGATATTCTTTTAAGGGGGGAGGAATGTGACGATCCGGATTTTTTGAACGGTTAATTTAAGATATTTAAATGGATTTAGATATTTAATTTGGATTATAAATTGATTTTGAATATGAAAGGTTAGGTTTTTTAGATTTAGAATTTAATATAGCGGTTTGTTAGATGATATAACTATTTAATTTAATAATTGGCAATTGGGTAAAGTATAGAATCCTAGTTTTGAGCCTGTTAAAAATAGTTTGAAGGCTTGCAAAATCTATATTAATAATACTGAAGATAATAGAACTTTTAAAATCAAACTTAAAGATGGTTTGTTCTATTTTAAAAATATGTATCGTTTAAATTGATGTTTAAAAAAAAATAGCCTTCCGAGGCACAGTCTTAGAATTCGACGAAACCAGTCCCATTGGATCCGTAACATTATATTATTATTGGATTTCAATTTTCGTAATGTTTGGAATTGTTGTGTGAGCGTATGATATATAAACGCGCTGAATTTAAATTGAAAATTTAATATAATAACTAGGTCCCAAAAAGTTATCTTCTTCATACGATCGAATTAGAACTCGAAACCTTTTGCATTGCATTCGGAATAGGGGTATAACATTACAAACGTCTAGCGGCATGCCTCGATAGGAGGTCGAGATTTTTTGCTACAAATTCAAGTCAATTCAAATTTAAATTAAAATTAAAATAAAATATCCATATAATGTTTTGACTGGTCAAGATAAGTCATATACGCCTACTTTCTTTCACCATCATAACTTTTTCCTTTCCCTTCATATTACCGTAGCCAGCAAGCTACAGGCAAGGTGTCTTCCTTCTTTTATATTAGTAGCCATAGTTATCCTCTTCAATTCAAAGAAAAAATGGCCGAACAAACAAATCTCGTCTTCTTCTTTTTCTAAATCCAGTTCGATCTTGAGCTTAGTTCCCTCTTTTCAAAAATCAAATCACGAGGCACGAGGATCTCGATTAAGGTGGGAGGCGCCCAAGCGTGTGGCGGTCGATAGGTCGAGATGTCTTGGATTCGAACGTGTATGGCGGTAAGGGGGAAGGGCGCTCTCGTGCAGTGGCGTTAGTAGGGTCTCGAGCTCGAGTGGCGCTCGCGAGCAAGGCAGAGGGCTTCGCGGTGAGGCAGCTGCGTGGAGTTGTTCATGAGGCTTTGCATAGTGGCCGAGCCGATGATGGCGGCGCGTCGAGCTGAGGAAGTGGTGGTCGAGGTGAGGTCTAATAGTATTCTTTTTATTTTAATTTCCCTAAGTTTATATAATACATATGTACATGAAAGAAAAGAAATTTATTTTGTTATTTACTACAGTGATGTAATTTGAAATTTAGGTATGAATTATTATTATTATTCGGATTGGGAAATATATGTAAGGATTTAACAGAAAGAGAAAAAAAAGAGGGAAAATTTGTTTAAAACTTAATTACTTGTTTAAATCAAATCGTTAGCTTAAATTAAATTTATTAAAAGGTTATTAATTATTCGGTTAGTTTAAATATTAATAAATCATATAATGTTATACAAGCTCTTAAATCGTGAAGAAAACAAGTTGGTATGGAGTGGATTGCAAACAAAAATCAAAGGTGAGTTAATCTCACTCGTCTGGGTTTAATTTAAATTTAAATGGTTAAATTTAAATATTTGGTTGAATGATTGAATTAATTTGATGTGCTATATTATATATAGTAGTATATGGTATATATTGGAGTGATTGATTTCCCGCATTTTATAGCGGATGAGACCCTATGCACCGCATAATAAGCGGAGGATATTATATAAATCTCATATACCGCGATATTCCACCTTGAAGTGGAATTGGTATTGTGCTAATATCTATGGACGTAGGGAAACAGGTTGGAGGGATCCAACTGGATTCCTCAAAATATTTAGATTTGTTAAAATATTATGTGATATAATTATTTGCTATCCTGTGATGAATTATATTGATATTTGGAAATGTTGGATACTATGGCTGATTTAAAATATTTCGGTGAACTGAGTTATCAAAATCTATAGAAATGGGATTTCCGAAAAGAAAATAAAGGAGTGAATTTTGAGTAAAATAATCATAGAAATTTGAATAAATTTAAGAATGAACTGGAAAAGAGTAAAAGTGATTTTAAAATTCTAATAAATAAATTCCGGGTATGAAAAAGGGATTTTGAATAAACGGAGAAATAATGGATTTTAAAAATTAAGTGATATCATTTAAAGGAATAAAGAATTTATTTTAAAATTCAAGGTTTGAATTTATTTAAAAGGATAAAGAAGGAATTTGGGGAAATCTGAAAATTGGTGTTTTCAGTTAAAAGATTTTAAATCATAATTAAGGAATAAAATCTGAAGTTAATGGATTTTGAAAAAATGAGTAAGTAAAGGGATTTATTTCCAAATGGAGTAATTTGGAAATCAATTTGGAAATTGATTTAAGTATTTGAAATTGGAAATTTAAAGGAGAATGTGAAATTTATAAACCGGGGTTTATAAAAGTGAAGTAATATATCAGTGGATATTTGAAAGAATAAATTCATGGTGGGAATTTATTAAAGGAATGGGTAAATTTGTTAAAAAATAAATAGTGATTTATTTTTAAAGCATGTGAATGGGAAGCGTATTTCCCTGGATAGCTAAGTACGTTTTCGAAGAAAACTTTTAAGTGTAAGTAAAAAGTTTTAAGTTGTTTGAAGGTATGTTTTATAAAACTTATTATTTCCAAATGTTTAAATTTTAAAGTAATTTTTTTTTAAATTTATTATAGCAGTATTTATTTAAAGGTGGCTTGGTATTATGTTTTAAAAGTTAGAAATTTAGTTTTATATTGTACAAAGTAGTTTTATTTTAAATATTCTTAAAGTATATATTTTGAATAAGTATTAAAGTAATTTTTCATTTAAATGTTTTAAAGGATATTTTATAATAAAGTGTTTTAAATTATTCTAAATCTAAAGTATTGGTACTTGGTGTTTTCAGTAGAAATAAATATTTGGGAATTCATTCCATGAGAAGAGTAGGGTTTGAAAACTGTTTTCAAAAAGGGTTGAAAATGGAAATATATATTGCGAAGATATTTTGACGATAATAAATAATTTGGGAGATTATTTATTGTTTTATGGTTGTTTGTGAACGTTAATTGATAGTTAAATAACCGACTATCAATATTGGACAATTCGTTGATCGTTTCGAAGAGACCGGAATCGGGATTTATTTCCGAAAACCACTTCGATCCAGTTTGTACGTTTTCGTGAGGAAGACAAGTTTGGATTCGAAGATGAAGCAGTGAAGTGCAAGGGCTAGTCGCTACTAATCCTGAGGGTTATTCCAAAATGGATGTAGTAGGAGTAGTGCCTTCGGTTCCGTTCGAACCCGGGACGGACTTGTATGGATGAATGCTTTCGAAACATCGTCAGGTGGACGGTGGGCATTTTAAGAGATGTGTTCTAAAAAGGTAACGCTTAGCCTCAAGCCTCATCAACCAGGAATGACTGAAAATCAGGGTTATGCAGCAAGGCTAAGTGGGTAGCACCCATCAGGGTGAGGTCATCCCTGTCTAGATATCCCTTCTTATTCGGCTTAGTGGGTGGTTGCTGATCCCAACAGCGGGGTGATCTTACTTGGTATTATCCAGTAAGGGGTAGTCCCGGTCTTTTGTTGCAGGGGATTGGAAGTAATCCTCGGTACGATGATCTAGGCCACGTACTGTGACAGGTGGTACCTCAGTGCCTAGTCATTAGTTGGAAATCCATTCTCCCTACGCGCCTTTTATGATTTTTGTTTGTAGAACCCACTTTGTGGCTAGTATGCTGGAATTTAATCATGTAACAATTTCAGCTATTTTAATAAGTATTCATATATAGACACTATTATAATATCAGAGGATTTTGATAAAAAGTGTTTTAGCTATCGTAAGGTAAAAATCCGACATGTTTATTTGTGGCGTGGTCTTACGAGATGCTTTTGATTTTCAAAGGATTTTGAAACTTTAATAATCCAATTGAGTGTGATTTCTCACGCTGGTATTCCAGATTGACTCGGGTGTTATTTAACTATAATGCTCGGGTCAGACCGAGTATTATAGATTTTAGGAAGGGATGCAGTGGAGCTGGATGACGAAACGTACTTTCGTACTTGATTATTAATTTCGTTGTGTATTCAGTTTTGAGGACAAGTTTATATGACTATCCAGTCGTATATTATTAATGTTGCTGAACTCTAATGATGTATTCTGATGATGTATGTATAAAACAGATATAGTTTCTTTTGTGTAAAGATCTATTATTATTTATTATATTTTATTCCACTGCGATGGTTAGATTCTGACGTTGTTTTCTATTTTCTCCTTCTACCTCTTCTTCTTTAACCCTAATGTTTCATATTTCCGTTCATCTTGAGTTGATTGATGGAGAATAGTGTCGACTCAAGGGGTACGGAAATGCGAATCGTGACATGATCATTAAGCATGTGATAGACACCACTCAACTCCTGTAAGGTTATTGTTAAGTTGGGCATCTGAAGTTTATATTTACGATTTTTGAGCGGTGGCTCCTCCTGAATAGAAAAGACTCCATCTCTTTCCTCCCTTATCTATATGCTCTTGCCTCCTTTGATGCTTCCAGTGAGATGGGGACCTCCATGGATGACATCTATGCGGTTGATTGGAGGAATAAAGTTCGGTTAAGAGCCATTCTCTATGAAATATGCAGTGTCGCTCAGGGGCCTCTAATTATTCCCTTCAGGATTGGAGGACTTATCATTCACTTTGACAAACTCTTCAAAAATCCAAATCTAATCATATTTTGGATTATTTCGGTTAGAATACGGCACTTGTCAGTTTTATGCCTGTTTGCCTAATGGTAACCACGGTAACTCTCCCTAGTTCTTTGGTTCTGGACTATTCCTTGTCTTTTAGGAAGTAGAAAAGTTTCATCCATCTTTAGACATAGCTAAAATATAGGAAATGAGTTTATTCAATGCCACATAGTTAGATTTAAGGATCTCCTCCCATCTCCCTCTTTTATTTTCATCCTATCTTGGCTTTTCGTTGGGGTGATTATAGCTAGATTTTTCTCCTTCCTTCTTTGACTGGGTTTTCTTCATAGCATAGTACATTTCATCCATACGGATAAACTTATTGGTCTGAAAATGAAAATCTTGAAGATCTCTACACCGATAAATGTAGAGTTCCTTCTAGAAGGGGGTCTTTTTAATTAACCCACCATGCACTGCTATTAGTTTTTCTTTGTCAATCATGTTTTTCGCCTTTAGTGCCTCGGTATTGAACCTCTTCAAATACTTGCCGAGAATTCACCTGGTGTTTGTTTGACATTTGTTAGCACACTAGAGTCAATAGTGGGATTTTTGCATATGCGGAATTGTGCTGAAAACTCATAAGAAAACTATTTCCAAGAATGAATGGTTTTCTCTCAATAGTTTCTATGCCATTTAGCGGCTGCTCCCTGAAAAGTCATAGGAAAAAGTTTACAATATACCGCTCTAGAGGCATTGTGCAAATCCATTTGGCTCTCAAAATCTAAAACATGGTCGTTATGGTCAATGGTTCCATTATACTTCAGTGATGGGATTTTGATATGCGATAAAATTCTAACAGACATTATATCTTCTATGAATGGAGTTTTATGAGGATTATTGTTTACCCTAGGGTCAAAGGTCCTTTTTCTTTTAAGATCAAGCATATCTTTTACTATTTTATTGGCCACGTCTTTCAAGTATGTTTCATTATCATGAAAATCCCTTCTAAGGGGCTTGTATTTTTTTGCCTAATGTTGAGCTGCCTGACTGCTAGAAAGATCTTCTTATTCTCATTTCTTGTCCTTCTCTTTGATGATTCATCTTAATTTCATTGTCTTGTGAGTTCAGGAAATACGCTGTCAGTCTTTCATTTTGAGTTTCTTTCTTTCCATGCGTACCCATAATGCTTTTACCCTTATCTTTGCTATTGATTAATGAGGGTTTAGATTCCTCCTTGGAGATTCTATCTTCTCTACTCTTTCAGTAAGCTTTGTTGTCTTAGAAGACTTCTTGGAAAGAACTTTTTTAAGGAGTTCCTATACCATTGCAAATTGTTGAGTTAGATCCTGAATCTGAGCTCACTGTTTGTTGGCTTCAATGTTGTCGAAAGTTGTCCAGGTTCCACATTTTCTGTATTGAAATCTAGAGTGATGTTTTCCTCCAAGTTTGTTTGTTGCACAACCACTTCGTTTAGTACATTAACCTTCTTAGCTCTTACTAATTTCCTACAACAAAACTTTACACAGCTGGTTTATAAGTAAGAAAATAATAAGATGGAGGTTCGAGCCTTCTTTCTAACGCCTAAATGTAAAATCAAAAATTGGCTTAACGCCCAAGATGTTGTACAAGATAATATTATTCAAAATGGTCCTATAATGCCCATGGACTTCATTGGGTTATTCAAAAGTTCAAGTCATATGTCCAAAAGTAAAATAGGCGAGTCATGTAAATGTGCAATAGCCCATTAATTATTCACTAATGGGCAAATTATGCAACTCACATAAGTTACATTTCCTTTTTTTCATATGTTGATAGGAATTATAGTCATTATGCAAAATAAGCTTTAATTTTTGGACAAGGGCTTAAATGGCCTTGTTCAATATGTAAGTCTGAATATAAGTCCAAGTCCAAAATCAGTAATATGCATTTCCATAGCTTGATAATAATTAAATATACACAAATCATGGGAAAGGAGCTGTGCAAAATTAATTGTTCAAGTCCTTGTTTGCATAGCTTTCAAAGGTTACAATCGATTCTTGATTTGTCCCAAATCAAGTTAGGGCTTACAATTTTCTAATTTGAGAATGAGGGAAGAGAAAATGATTCATCGCTATATGAATGGCCCATGGGGGTCTATCTATAGTGGTAACGGCAGGCGGCAAGGTTAACACGTGTCCACCTGGATTGATGTGCGTCATTCGCTTGTATTATTGACATATGATATCTCCAATATTCATTGGGTTTCACATATGTTCTATAGGCATTAAGATATCTTCATTGTCTATTGAGTTTTGACAGCATTACCGCTCATAGGTGCTTTACAACAGTCATCATTATAGAAATTCGATATTGTGAGAAATGCGGATTACGGATCTTAAGGCTAGAATTAACACTAGAAAGGGGTGAATAGTGTTTTAAGGAATTACTAAATCTTTTTGAGTTTATGTTAATTTGAACACAAATGTATGCAATATTCAGAAATAGATATGATCACAGAATCAAACACAGATGTAGAAATAAAGTAAAAGCAATAAAGGAAAGAACACACCGGATTTTATACTGGTTCGGAGTTACCCTACATCCAGTCCCGCATACAAGTACAGATTTACTTTCTAAAGCAATTTTTACAATTACACCCTCGATTTCAAGGCCACGAGGTACACCACTCTAGATTCACAATTCTCTGGGTATAGATACTTGATTTTACGGGCAACAAGTTCACCCAATTGATTTCACATGCTACAATCAAACCTTTTCTCGCTTGATTGATTTCACAGGCTACAATCACACCTTTTCTCGCTCAATTAATTAGAAAGAAGCCTATAACTCTGAATAGCACTGAGATCTTGCTGAGATAGTGATAGAGAATCAAAGCAGAGATGATCTAGTTAGATTCATTGGTGATTTCGATAGAGTAATGGTAAAAAATATATGTAAAGAAATGTGGAAGAAGAAGAGGAGTGAAATCAGAGAAAATATGTATGTAAATTCGTTTAAAACTGCCTCTATTTATAGTAGAACAACAGCCATGTCCATTCGTGAAAGGATATGATGAATAAACACTTCTTTCGAAATTCAAATTTTTGAAATCAACTGCCACATTGTCGACATGGGTCCCTAGAGGTTGTCGACAAGTCTATAGTATTTTTGGTGATTTGTTTTTCTTTGAAAATAACTTCTATCTTTTATTAAAATTATTTTAAACTTTATAAATATTCTTAACTGTAATTAAAATACATAATTGAGTATAGAGAATAATATTTTGGTATATATAAAATTTTACTATAATTTTATATTTAAATCTAAGTATAAATATTAAAAGTTAAATATATTATAATTAAAAGATAATTTAAAACCAAGGATAATTTGAATTTGAAGATAAAGATTATTTTGTGGCTAAAAGTATTTTAAAACCAGGATAGATGTTTTTGATTCTTTTTAAAAGGAAGGTTTTGAAATCATTTTGAAAACAAGATATAATTTTATAAAAACATTTGAATAAAAATTAGTGGATACAAAACAATATTCCACTAGATTTTTCGTAGGTTCCATCCTACTTAGGGTTCCATCCATTTAACAGGCTCAAATTGGATTCCATTCCACCATTAAATTGGATTTTAAGATGCCAGTGCTTTTCTAGGAGTTTTAACAAAATTCCTAATTAAATTACTTATTATTGAAATCTTGAACTCTTAATAATCTTGATACTCATGAGTCTTCAATCTTGATATCTTGAATCTCTATACTGTACAGTCTTCACTCTTAATACCTGCATGGTTAAATCCTGCATATACATATATATCTAAACTATAATGTTAGTATTTATTTTATAATCTTATTCTAAGGTTGTTGTCATCAAAACCATCTTCTTAGGGACTAACAATCTCCACCTTTTTGATGATGACAACCTTTGTTTATAAAATATTACTTATATCCTAATAACTCCCCCTAAAATTAAAAACTCCCCCTCAATCTATGCCTAACTATCATATTTTATACTTTTCCCCCCTTTGTCATCAACAAAAAAAACTAACTCTAAACTATATAACTCCCCCTTATTCTAAAAATATATGACATGTGATTATAATGATAGTGTTATCATAAATAATCATCACTTAATTCTAAAACTAAAACTTAGTCCTTAATAACTAACTATCCTAACTAAGAATCCATATATGATAGTACTTATAATAGTGATAATTCAAATATAAGAACACAAATCATTTATTAATTATTTATCGTTATATTTACATTTGCATAGAAAATATAAGTAAGATCGTATAATGATAAGAAAGAAACTAATGTTTATACATATTATGTTTTGCATACCAATTATCAATCCACACCAAACCAATCAAATCAAATCAATCCAAGCAATCAATTCAAATCAAACAAAGCAATCAAATAAATCAAACATTACGAGGAACTTCCACCCATCTTTCTTCTCCAAATACAGGGTCTGCTTTTATGGCATCCCAATTTTCATTTTCATTGGTGAGAGAGACTTGAGGATGTGCTTCGTCATCATCTTTGTGCAGGGAGGAAATCATCCATCGTATCGCATCGAAATGCTTTTCTTGCTCCTTGATCATCTGCATTGACTCAACTCTAAGTGTCGCTGATTACGAAGGATGAAAGAGATAATATTTTTGAAAAAGTTAAGGGTTTCTTCAAGATTCTCGGTCAAACTATGAATTGGATTGGCCATATTTGAGTTTGTGAGAAGAAATAGAGATAAAGTAGATAAGAAATAATTTTGAGTGATGAATTCTAGAAGAAATATGCATTTATAGGTGTAGAAATTCGTTTGAAATGAATAGACACAAGGTTGTTATTCAAATTTCAAATTTAAAATGAAAAGTCATTTCTGACCAGTACTTGTCGACATGGTCAAGAGGGGATTGTCGACAGGGGTCGGTTAATTTTGATGACTCATTTTGATTTTGTGAATAATTATGTGTGTGTATATATATATAATATACTAACATTTATTCTGGAGATAGGATAAGCTAGATAACATAAAAGTAATTCAATTTCATTTCACAATAGAATGATACAATGATTAAATATTAAGAACTACACGAACATTCAAATCAAAACAAACTAAAACTAATACAACATGACATGAAAAGGTAGAACTATTTAGAGGATGACAAAGATGAAGATAACCCAAGCTTCTTGCTGACTTTGGAGAAAAATTCGTTCATATTTGATGACATTTTATCTAATTTCTTACTAACGGACCGTTTAAGTGTCCGTTGATTCTCAACAATGATCTTTTGGTTTTTTAGTAAGGTTTTGTTGGTTGGATTAGAGGGATAGTCAATACTTTCCAAGGATGTTTCACTTTCTTCTTCTTCTATTTCCATTTCATCCCCTTCTTCTTCTTCTTCTTCCTCCTCTTCCATCTCCTCATGAGCCAAACGCTCTTCCTTTTCGGCAAGAGTTTCATATGGTTGAAAAACGTATGGAATTTTCATAAGAGAAATGTTTGAGTGATTAAAAACTTTTCTTGAAACAAATTCTTCTCCTTTGAAATATACTCCAAAATAATTAAAAATTCGAGTGAGATAGATTCCATGATACAAAGTGTTTTTCACCCATTTCAAGATTTTTGGGACGAAATTCATCCAAAATAACTTGCGCCAAATTAATATCATAATTTCAAAAAATAGCAAAAAGTGCTTTGCAAAATTTTGAAGTTGGATTGTTAAAACTCCCCGATCTTGGGGTCAAAGTATGTTGTAAAAGAAGATTAACAATTCTGGCTTTTGGTCGAAAGTTTCAATTTATGAAATCAAATTTATCTCCTTCGAAAATGTGATGAAATGTCTCACGATCATTTTCATCGGTATTAAAACTAGAAAGATCCATTCCCGTGCTCTTGCAATTGAGAATGGTACCCAAAAGATCACAATTTAAAATGATTCTAGTGCCTTTGACACTACTCCAAATTTCATCATCATTTCCATTATAAAATCCACGATTGAGATTTGCATAGAAAATTTTAACAAGATATGGATAACAAACAAAATCATTTTGTGAAGCATCAACAAGACTAAGAATTTGATTGTTTGCAAAAAGAAAATCGATTTCATAAGAAGAGAAATCTTCAAATAGAGCAAACTTCTTGGGATGGACTTTTCCATAGTTAGCATAGTTGATATATGCTTTTATAGCCTACGGATCATTGTAAAGTTGCTCTTTTATCTTTCTGGAAATTCTCATTGTGGAAGGGTTGCTTGAAGAAGCCATTAGAGTAGAGATTAGAGAGCTTGATATTTTGGAATAAGAGTTTGAATTTGAAAATGGAAATGAAAAATTGTGATAAGATATAGTGAATAAATAGATTCTCAAAGGACATGTTCTCTGGTCAAAAGGTGACTTTTCAGAGTCTTGAATGAAGTGAAAAGATGGAGGGAAATTCAACATTTGAATTCAAATTTTAAATTTCAAAATTCTGTACCCTTGTCCACAACATGGTGGGGACCTTGTCGATAGGTGTCTCTGAATTTTCAAGATTTATTTCTCTTAAGTATTCTAATATATATATATATAACTATATATTACTTTTAATGTCTATATGTATCTGGAATATTACTAGAATTATAGTATATTCCATAAAATATTATGATACTATTAAAAAATAAAAAATAATAATAGTAAAAAATAATAAAAATAAAAATTTTTAAATTAAAACAACACACCAATTCAAAATCAACCAATCAAGCATTCAATCCTAAGCATGCAATTTCAACCAATGTATTGTAAATGAGTACCTTTTTCTAAGTCCATTTCTCTGAATTCGTCGGAGTCGTGAACAGCCGTGAAACACATATTTAAATTATCTGTCTTCTGATCATCATCGCTTGAAGACGAGTCTGAGTCATCTAGAGTAGCAGTGAATGCACATTTTCGTTTCTTTGCGGAATCATTGTTTACAGGAAGATTTTGCCTATTTAGATGCGGACGGTCTCTTTTGATATGGCCTGGTTCATCACAGTTGAAACATTTGATATTGTTTGGCACTATATTCTGATTACTAGAGTTCTTATAGTTCTTTCTCTTGAGATTATTCATCTTTCTGTATTTCAGGAATTTCCGAAAATTCTTGGTCATAAAGGCCATCTCTTCATCATTATCGCTGTTTGAGTCTGATCCATCGGTCAATGCACTGAATGCCATTAATTTCTTTTCAGATGCTTTGCTTTCTCTTCTCTCAATCTTTTGGACTTCAAACGACATTAGATTTCCAATTATTTCTTCTATCTTTAAGGTACTGATGTCATTTGCCTCTTCGATTGTAAGTGTCTTTTAATCTCATTCTGGAGTAAGAGAATTTAAGATTTTTCTGACTTGATCTTCTTTCGAAAATTCATTTCCCAAGAATATTAGAGAATGCACAATATTCTGAATATCTGAAATAGACTCATTAGAATTCATTTTAAATAATTGAAACTGATGTGTGAGCATGGAAATGTTGGTCTATTTAACTTTGCTTATTCCTTTGTGAGTAACTTGCAAAGTTTTCCATATTTCATATGCAGACTTACAAACTGACACTCTATTAAATTCATTCCTATCTAGTGAACAAAACAAAATATTCATAGCTTTAGAATTTTTTTGTGCAAGGTCTTTTGCTCGGCAGTCCACTATGAAAAATCAGTTGTGGGTTCAAAATAGGTAGTCTATGTGATATTCCAAGTGTCTAGTCCGATAGATTGTAAATATATTTTCATCCTACATGCCCAATATGCATAGTTACCGCCATTAAAAAGTGGTGGTTTGACAGTAGACTGACCTTCTACAAATGAACTAATGACGGATAATAGAATCAGTATTGGTAGTATTAACAGTACCCGTGTTGGTAGCCATTTTGAAAATTTTTCAAAATTCAGATTATGAAACATTGAAAACCTTGCTCTGATACCAAATGTGAGAAATGCGGATTACGGATCTTAAGGCTAGAATTACCACTAGAAAGGGGTGAATAGTGTTTTAAGGAATTACTAAATCCTTTTGAGTTTATGTTAATTTGAACACAAATGTATGCAATATTTAGACCCAGATATGATCACGGAATCAAAGACAGATGCAGAAATAAAGTAAAAGCAATAAATGAAAGAATACACCGGATTGTATACTGATTCGGAGTTACCCTATATCCAGTCCCGCATACAAGTACGGATTTCCTTTCAAAAGCAATTTTTACAATTACACCCTCGATTTCAAGGCCACGAGGTACACCACTCCAGATTCACAATCCTCTGGGTAGAGATACTTGATTTTATGGGCAACAAGTTCACCCAATTGATTTCACTGGCTACAATCACACATTTTCTCGCTTGATTGATTTCACAAGCTACAATCACACATTTTCTCCCTCAATTAATTACAAAGAAGCCTATAACTCTGAATAGCACTGAGATCTTGTTGAGATAATGATAGAGAATCAAACCAGAGATGATCTAGTTATATTCAATGGTGATTTCGGCAGAGTAATGGTAAAAATATATGTAAAGAAATGTGGAAGAAGAAGAGGAGTGAAATCAAAGAAAATATATAAGTAAATTCGTTTAAAACTGCCTCTATTTATAGTAGAACAACAACCATGTCCATTCGTGAAAGGATATGACGAATAGACACTTCTTTTAAAATTCAAATTTTTGAAATCAACTGCCACCTTGTCGACAGGGGTCCCTAGTGGTTGTCGACAAGTCTATGGTATTTTTGGTGATTTGTTTTTCATTGAAAATAACTTCTATCTTTTATAAAAATTATTTTAAACTTTATAAATATTCTTAACTATAATTAAAATACATAATTGAGTATAGAGAATAATATTTTGGTATATATAAAATTTTACTATAATTTTATATTTAAATCTAAGTATAAATATTAAAAGTTAAATATATTATAATTAAAAGATAATTTAAAACCAAGGATAACTTGAATTTGAAGATAAAGATTATTTTGAGGCTAAAAGTATTTTAAAACCAAGATAGATGTTTTTGATTCTTTTTAAAAGGAAGGTTTTGAAATCATGTTGAAAATAAGATATAATTTTGTGAAAACATTTGAAAAAAGTTAGTGGATACAAAACAATGTTCCACTAGATTTTTCGTAGGTTCCATCCTAATTAGGGTTCCATCCCTTTAACAGGCTCGAAGTGGATTCCATTCCACGAATAAATTGCATTTTAAGATGCCAGTGCTTTTCTAAGAGTTTTAAAAAAATTCCTAATTAAATTACTTATTATTGAAATCTTGAACTCTTGATAATCTTGATACTCATGAGTCTTCAATCTTGATATCTTGAATCTCTATACTGTACAGTCTTCATTCTTGATACCTGCATGGTTAAATCCTGCATATACATATATATCTAAACTATAATGTTAGTGTTTATTTTATAATCTTATTCTAAGGTTGTTATCATCAAAACCATCTTCTCAAGGACTAACAGATATACCATTGTATTGCTAATAATGACATCCTTCGTTGTACTGAAGACATTCGACGTCGTTCATAACTATAGACATTTGATATTCTTTATGTCCTATGAAGCTCACATCCTTTACTTAAGATGTTTTACGATTGCTTGGACTATTATTTAAGACATGCTTTCAGTAGGAACTCGACATCCCCTTTAAAAATTACATGCTCGATATCCCTTAGCAATGCGACATCTTCTTATACTTCATGGTATTCTAGAAACTCGATATCTTCTCAGCATAAGGCATTCGATATACCTTTTTTGCCACTAAAGCACCAGTATCCTCTTTTATTCGTAAATATCTGATAACACTTATTGCTCTTCTAAAGCTCGACAACATTTATCATTTTCTAAAGCTAATGCTATAAAGGCTTGATATACCTTCCTTTTAACTAGGTATTCAATATCTTTTAGTGATACGACATCCCTATTTATTCTATGTTCTATAGCACTTTGTAGTGGTTTGATATCCTTTAAAGGGTTGGTATCTCCTTGTTGTCTCAATTGTCACGAAGATTTGTCATTCAGTCTTGACCTTAGATGCTCAACAACCTTAATAGTTATCGAGGCTTGATATCTATTGTTTTTCTAGGATTGTTGTGAATGGATATCATATGCACTTTTTGATGATTGAAACCTTCATATGTTTATCATATATTCGATTCCCTTTCTTGTTTGTAGAAGTTCGTTGCACCTTTAGAGATATGATACCCCTTTTTGGCTCGATAAGTACTTAGAATTCAACACCTTATAAAATCTCCTTATAACCATTTAGGATTTACTATCCTTCTCCATTTTATTTTTTCGACAACCTTACTAGTTCAACAACTCTAGTACTTTACCACCTTCTTTACGCTTCTTAGCTTCTGAATAGGTGTTCAACCACTACCTTCATGTTAGAAGTTCGATACTTCCTGCTTCCATATCTTAATTTCTCAAGTTTATAAATATGTGGATAACAATCTCAAAATGATTCTGATTGCTATCCAGATTTGGTTAAAATGTTTTATGCTAATTTGAGTAGAAAGTTTTTTCAAGGACAAGAAGATCAATTTGGAGTAATGGTAAAGACATTTTTAGATTATGAAATTCTTGGTTAAATTTTTGGTTGTAAAAGTAGTGGAAGTGACCTCTCCTCTTTTGAATTTGATTATAGTTATAGAGAAGTTATGCACGATTTACTTTCTAATGATGAAGAATATAGTATTAAAGGCAAAAACCTTAGGCCAAAAGTAGGACTAATGGGTCTTATTTTACAACAAACATTACATCGAGGAGGGGGAATTACAACAAACCCATTCAAAAAGTTTTAGAAGTTTTTTTTACTATTTTTGGAAAATATAATATAACATAGGCTCAAGTGATTTTGGATGACTTTGTTCAAAAAAAATCTCTAGGAATGAAAACACACTTTACCATGTGTGTATCTTACTAGAATTTTCAATTATTTTTTTATTGATCTAAGAGATAAAAACATTTTGCCTCATAAAGTTTTTGATAAAACAAACTTCTCTCTTATGCATATCCCTCTTGAGTTCGAACCCTATGAATATCTTACTGAAAAGGAAGAGAGATTGGCAAGGGAAGATGAGCAAGAGATTCAGGAAGAAGAAAGTGAAGGTGTAGAAATTGAAGAGGAGGAAGAACAAGAAGAAGAGGAGGAAATGGACATTTCTTTAAAAAAAGGTTTGACAAACCATCCCGCTATTCTAACAAAGAAATTCTTAAAAACCAAAAGAAGCTTCTCAATTATCAAAAGAAGCTTAAATGTTCATTCAATAAAATGTTCAGTGGCCTCTTGAATAAAGTAGAAAAATACTTTGGAAAGATTACTATAATTCTTTATCTTCATCAACATCTTTTTAGATCTCTTAGCTATCTTTGTATTCTCTAGTTTTCATGTCTTTTAGTTCTATTCATGTTATTTTCTTGTATATTGTATGCTCATGTATCTTTCTTTTTATTAATGAAAATTAATTAGAGACTTGACTTTGTTGTTATATAAGGTTGTTTTATTCTGTTGATATCATAAACTAAGACAGTATAAATATACATAAAAAGTAGAACATAAATAAATAAAAATACAAATTACTATATACGTGTCGAAAAAGGGTACATAGATATGTCGATATGCATTGGTAGTTTTCCAGAATTTTTTAATTTCAAAAGTTGTTTAATTTTTGGAGGGATTAGTTACTAATCCGATATTTCACTTCTATAAAATGATTTTTCTTCTAGAAAAACTCAAAAAACAATTCATCTTCTTAGCTTAGTCATTTCTGCAAATTTTCTTTCATAAAAATGAATTCAAAAGACAACTTTTTAAAACAAAATTTAAGTGAAAATCTAGAAGAAACTTTTCAATCCTTCAAAAATGCTCTTTGCTTCATTCTTTGCAATCAACGACATTTGGAGTTAGTAAAATGCAAATGGTCAAAGAATAGGAAAAACAATTTAATTCTCTTTGACGTTGTATCTCTAGTTTTTCCAAATAAGTTCAAAGCAATGCTCTTAGATGCTCGAACTCTAAAGCGAAAGTGGATAACTGAGATTGGGAAGTTATCAATACCAATCCTACCTTTGGATTCGAAAGATGAGTCAAAGTTCCCAATAAAATCTAAGTTTTATTTTTATTTTGTATTTATAATTTGTACTTATGATATATGTTTATTTTACATTTTGGCCATATTTGTACAATTAACTCTAGTTATATTTGTACTTTTCATGTAATTAATGAATAGATGTAAAATTTGTGATGTATGGTTGAAATAAATATAATTATAATTGTATATATGGTCATTTCTCAAAAATATTATTATTACAATAATTATTGATTTTGATTCCATATATAACATTATCGCATAAATATGTCATGTTTAGAGGGAGTTTATTTGCATCCATTTTGTCGATGACAAAGGGGAGAAAAATATGAGATATGCATAATATATGCATATACTAAGTGGGAGGTATACAAAATAAGGGGAGTTAACCAATTTAGGGGGGTTACCTTATATTTTATAATAAATGTATTTACATGGTTGTCATCATCAAAAAGTTGGAGATTATTGGCACTAGAGATATTGATTGATTTTGATGATAACAACATTATAAATATAGGTACTGATGATTTTTCAAGTTGTATAGAATATTTTACAGGATAATTTACGGGTTTATACAAGTACATGATAATCAAGTTTGAAGACTGAACAATAAAAAGACTAGAGATCAAGATACGAAGATGATCAAGATATTTGAAGAGTTTAAAGACGAAGACACGAAGAGTTCAAGACTATAGTTTATGGTCAATAGTCATTAGATTACTCTGTTAAAGTCCTTGAATAGCAATTTTCTCTTCTTCGGATACTCTCTTAACAAATTATTATTTTTATTATCTAAATATTTATTTATTTTCAAAATATGTTCCTACAAATATTTTATAAGATTTTATATATTAAAAGTATTTAAAAACTATGCTTAAATTTTTTATAAATTATTAGAATTTTATAAACACTTTAAATGGATTACTGTTTTTCAAAATTGATAAGGCTATGTCGATATATGCTACATAAGTATGTCTACATATGTACCGTTGAAGAGGCGTCTTTTGAATTTTGAATAGTTGTGACTTTTGGTTACATCTCTTCGCGAATAGACACATCTCTTCACACACTATATAAAATGGGGCTGGAAAACAAATTTTATAAACCACTTTCTTTACCTTCTTCTTACTCCAAATTCTTATTATATATTTCACAAAATTCACTTTCTGTGCTCTTCAAATCCACTCAAATTCAATCTATATTTTACTACATTCCTTCTCTACAATCTACTCACTAATTTGAAAGTATTCTCTCATCAACTCAAAGACCAAAGTGCTAGCAAAGGACTACAGAATAATATGTATCCAAAATACAACTATTTATATTTGGAATTAACAACTCTTTATTATTATTTGTTTGGGTGTGCTTATTGCCCGTTCAAATCAAGTGGATGTGCTTGTTGCCCATTCAAATCAAGTGGGTGTGCATGTTGCCTGTTCAAATCAAGTGGGTCTGTTTGTTGCTCATACAAATCAAGTGGGTGACCTTGTTGCACGATTAAATTGAAAGAGCCTACCCTGAACTCCAAAATCAAGAGGTTGTATCTCATTGTCTTGAAATCGAGACGGTATTCTAGTATACTTGCTATCTGTTTAAAGTAGGCATTGAAAAGGAAATCTGTATACATAATTGAACGTAGGATTGGTTAATCCAAACCAGTATAAAACTTCTAGTGGCATTTCTCTTACTTTTACTTTATTTTTACTGTTATATATATATATATATATATATATATATATATATCTGAGATTGCTTGTCTGTGTTGATAATCTGGGATTAATTTAAATCTTGAAATAATTCAAAAAGGTTACATGTCAATTGTGAAACACTATTCACCCCTAGTGTTAAAGTAGCTTTAAGATCCACTTACATTAGTACTACACCATTTCTCACATTAACTGTCGAAATTGTTAAATATAATTAACATTATCTATGAATAAAAATGAATATAGCATTATATGTGTGATGCTAATTTAATTTAGCATTAGTTTAAATTGTAAAATTGAATGACGGTACTAGTTTGATTTAGGATTTTTTCCGAACTATAAAAAATGAATATAGCATTATGTTGATTTATATTAGTTTAATTTAGCATTTTTTGAAGTATAGAAAATAAATATAGTGTTATATGTGTATGACGCTAATTTAATTTAGTATCTTTTTAAACCGTAAAAATGAATGATAATGCTAGTTTGATTTAGCATTTTTTTTTATTTATAAAAAATGAACATAGCACTATGTTTGTTTGTTGCTAGTTTAATTTAGCATTTTTGAACTATAAAAATTAATATAACATTATGTTGATTTAGTGCTGATTTAATTATCATTTTTAGTTTGTCGCTGTTTTTTTTATACTTCAAATCGACGATGATGCGTCGAGTTCTGGTGATGTGCGGCATGTCATGGTGGTGGAACGGCTACACTTAGAGTTCATGATTTAGGGTTTGGGTTGTGTATATCGATGTGCTTAGGTGATGATGGGTCCGTCAAGTTTTAGGTGATGAGGTGAGTGAGATGCGGATGACGAGGTGGTGCGGCTGCGGTGTTTCTCTGAGGTGACGCCGATGAGTTGGGTGGGAATTTGGATTAGAGGATGAAGTTTGTCTTTCTTTCCAAATTTTAAAACTAGTGACATAGATCTAAATAAATTTGTTATGTTTGTCATTTTCGCTAATTCGCTCTAAATTTCAATAACGTTACATTGGCGAGTCCTGACAAATTCCACTAATATATATGCACCAACCTACTGCTAAAAATAAAGCACTGTAGGTACTTCTTACCTTTATTTCATATATACTGCTGTTATAAAAAATGTTATCTCATAGCAAAACAGCAAGGCGGACAGATAAAAATTCAAATTTATTAAATAGTAGTAAAGTAGAAATATTTCTGGCTTTCACATTAATTTTATTATTTTTCTCACATCTTTTTAAGTCTCTATAGATATTTTATTGATATTTTATTTTAAAGTCCCACTATAATTTTTAGCTTTTATAATTGTTTACAGTATTATTTTAATTCTCTACTATCCTTTGACATTCAATGACCTAAATATTTTGATTTCTCCTATTATTTTCAAAAAAATTCCTTAATTTCCATGCATAATTCACATTTAAGTCTATATATTTAAATTAATTAAACAATCTTATGTATAAACTATTCAAATAAATTTAATCAACTAACATCCGTTGATTCATCTAATAGATCCCAAGAATAACAATGTCAATGTGTATACCACACTCATAATAACAAAATTGGTAAATATTATTTTTTCATTGAAATATAAAAATATATAAAACACATAAAGTAATTATATATATATATATATATATATATATATATATATATATAACGATAAAAAAATTAATGTGCAATTAATTTATCATAATATATAGTTGGTTAAATAATAGAAAGCTAATTACAAATCATCTCGATGGTTTTAGAAATCTACACCCCACCCCTTAATTCTTTGTGTTTTTTTAAATCCCTATAAACTATCGCTTTACATTTATCCAAAAGGCCGTGTTAATTTTTTTCCATGATTTTACGTTCATATACCTAGATTTTACAACTATTTACATAATTCTCATCAATTTTCTTTTAGTATTTCACATTCAAATCCAAATATTTAAATTAATCAGACACTTTATATTCAAACCATTTAAATAAATTCAAGTAACTAATATTCATATTATTTGTTTAATAAGTTCTTAAAAATATTAAAATTTTTAATTTGTTTATCACATCCATCTTAATAAAATGGTAAAACAAAATTTTCATTCAAATATGAAAATATATAAATCGCTTAACAAAAATTATATGCATAAACAATAAAAAAATGTTAAATTTTGATGGATACCACGCATTACAGAACAAAATTTTATTTTTTACAATATTTAAAAAGAGCTAGGATCCCCAACCCCTATTATTTAGCACACTTTCTAGCTCTCTATATCCACCGCATGTTTATAAATAAATATTTAGTCTTTCTCTCTTCTATCACATTGACTAAATGTTTAAATGTAAACATCTGGTAAATATCGAAATGTTAAATGATGGTGCTAAATAGAAAGGACAGCGGATCCTCTTTTTGAAGTATATGTTTACAACATATCGGATGCAACACACGAGTTACACACTAGTATAACAAAAAAAATTAACTAAAAAAGAGTAGCACGCATGTGCGTGCAGCCCGAACACACTGTTGTATAGACTAATACTCTGACATAGCTGCAAACTGGACAAACGCCTTATGCTTGATTTGTTTCAGAGAGAACTGCATTTTGCATTTAATTCCATATCGCCTTAGAAATTACTTATGTTAACTCTCAACCAATCATATCCGCTAATCTAAAAGTCGCGCTGGTAGTCTACGCTGCCTCTTCGGTGTAGAACGCTGGTCAATGAATCATTGGTGATATTGCATTTGCCGTATAAGACACATCTTTACACTTACCGACCACATTGGAAGGAGAGAGCTGAGCAAATTCTACACATATCACATCAAAAATTGACTGCTACAAACTTACAATAATACCGCAGGCTATTATATTAAAAAAAACCAATAAAACAAATATACTTATATAGCCTATACCATCTTATTCGCCATTTACAACTTTGTATGTATTGCCGTGTTTCATATCAACTCTTATCGCTTCAGGTATTCACAAACTACGACCTTCATGACATTCGGGAAGCAGTGTTAACGGCCTTTTCACGTTCACTTCAAGTTATTGTTTCGGGTACAGGATATGGATCTATCCAACATGTATCATCTTCAGCCGCTTTTCGCCATCTTTTTGTGAAAATTTCAGCTTCCACAAAAGATCTCATTCTTATCTGTATCAATGTCCCAAAGAGGCCACTGTTAGTATAAATATAGACACTGTTCTAGAACTAGAATAAAAACCGCAGAACAAAGTTGAAAAAATACTTGCGAGTACAACAAAGATACTGAACTAACAACAGACACAGGGGAACATGATGGCTAATAGGTAGGCAGATTAGGAGACCCAATTTAGACGCTATAACACTCAGTTATTTAAACCAAATCCAAATCCGTTTAAACTTGCATATAAATGGATTGTGGATGGATCTTTCAAATCCAATTCACCCGGACCGGGTTCAATTTATATGCATTAATTAATTTTTAGGCTAATTCTATTCATACATCAATAATCTTTCAACATGCACCAGAAAATGCAATAAACTGGTATACATCAAAAATTACTTTACATACATCATACCTTCTACAAAACTACTATTGTTTTCATATTCTGTACCTTCCTTCTTTAAAACTTAAAATCATTTTAAACAAAATTAGAAATCTGTAGCACCAAATTAACTTAAAATTCAGTGAAATGAACTTTAATTTTTGGCACTAATATGGTAACTGATTTAATTTTATTTTTTTATAGAAATTCTCTATTTTATCAAAATCAAATTTCGTTCAAGAAAAAAAATACTTTTAAACTAAAGCAGATAGTTGTGATAGTCATCATAATTGATATTTCATGTTTCATTAACTTCATCAAAGATATATAGATTTTGATAAAATATCATTAATTTCAATGTTTTAATTTGATGGATTATAAAAAAAATAAAAAATAAAAATTTAAAAGTGCACTTAAGAAGAAATGTAACTTAGTCATGTATTTTCTTAGCAAAATAATGGTGTATGTTTGGCGATTATTTGTGTATGAATAGAACTTACCTAATGTATGTAGAATGTTTGTTAGAAAACTTCTTTTATTTGCATGATCAAAACTAGTATAATATTTTCCTTTCGAATTTGTTGTGTTAGAAGTGTTGGTTCAAAAACTTCAGAATATATGTGAAAAATTCGAACCAGGTATCCATATCGTTATGCCAACACAAAATTGATACCTACGTCATATTGTATTCCAATTAATCCCACCTCAAATGGACTATAAACTGCTAAATGCACCATGTTTCTTTCTTCATACCCAGTTTTTTTTTTTTTAAATAATATCAAATCCATTAAATTTTGCTCTTCTATATACCAAATTCATTCCGTAATACTAAACAAAATAGTACTTCGTACATAACAGTAAGATTTGGTAGCCCAGTTAGTTAAAAGTGTTATTAGTAAAATACCTGGTATTTTATAAAATTGGTTATAGGAGTTAAATAGCACTTATAACAATTAACATTGACTTATGCTTTTGAAGGATTACAGATTTTGAAATGAACTCATTTTTTTTAGATGACAGTGTTAGCAAGAATCTAATATCTTCAATTTTTTTTTTTTTTTTTTTTTTGAAAACCCACGAGAACCCGGCGGGCCGGTAAACTCCTGAGAAGGGTATAGTAAAGCCGTCCGCTGATCCAAACCCTCATACCCCCGGTAAATTTATATAGGATAGGGAAGCGTATGGTAGGAAGAACCTGGGTCTTTTTACCAAAACCCTAGTCTCCTTTCCACAGTGCCGCACCCGCGGACTTTATCTTCATAAATTTATAACATCTGAAATTGTGTACCTTGAAGAGTAAGACACGAGTCAAATGGATGCTAAAGAACTAAGGTGCCACGAGCTTTTATGTATTTTTTAATACTCAAGTAAACTGACTATAAAACTATGAAGGGAATAAACATCAACCTCACAATAGATACAGTGTGTAATTGGCAAAGAAATTTATGTCGTTTTATGATTCGAAGTCGTTTCACAACCACATGGTACTTGCATATATGGTTCCAACATGTGTATGATTGACAGGTTTAGCAGTTAGTAAATGGATATGTGCCTCAGTCTAAGTCTATTATGTGCAGATTCATCGAATACATAGAGATCTGGACCTATATATTAAAAGTTTAAATCTAGACCATGTTTGGTCAGACCCAAACTGCATCAAGATAAGATGAAAACATTCGCACAAATGCTTAAAATGCAGTAATAAACGTTTGCATTGTCGTTGATTTTTCATAATGATCTAAGATGATAAATTACCACCAACCACTAAACTAACCAATCAATGAGCTATAGTTTACTTACAGCAGACCTCTCATCGAATTTAGGTGCTGTAGGCAGTACCTGCAATGTCAATCATATGCCATCAGTTATTGTAAAAAACAAAGTGAAAAGTTATATGACGAACATGATTAGAATACAAACATATGCATCCAAAAAAATAAAAATACATAATTGATGAAACCTACTGTGGTTGCAGAGGTAGAATTTTGTCGCTCAGAACTGTGCTTTGGTGTTTTCAAACCTATCTGCCAAAGAGAATCTATCAAACAAAATAAATAGAATATTCTGTATATTTCAAAAGTGTACTGATTGTAATATCCAAAGAATATAAATGAAAAATATATCTGATCAACTTCCAGATTTAAAAAAGATAAAAATTATTATGTACCTTCTGATTAACACTACCAAGTGTAGGTATACCCAAATGAACAATGTATTCACCATCCACAACTCCAACAAATTTTGTTCGATCGCCCTAATTACAAAGAATACTATACCTCATCCTTATTATCAATATTTTATAGAGGGAAATGTCCTTTTCACAATCATTATTTGCTTACCTGAGCACAATAACCAAGCATCTTATCTAGACCCCATGCATGTATTAAGTCATTCTGGAGAACAAAACAATAATATAAATGAATAGAAAAATTAGTCAGGCAGTAAATATGCAACCAAATAAACCTGAATCATATGCCATGCACAACGCCATGCTGCTTTAGAGAACACGGGAGCCATCATTTCCACCCATCTACAAATATATCAATTTATTTATTTATTGTTTATTGGAAGCTAAATACTGATAGTATAACGCACAAAAAAAAAACTAAAAAATGTCTGAACATGCAGTTTCATTTAGGATTAAATTGTTTTATTCCCCTACAGCATACATAGGGAAAATAGTTACCCTGTACATGGAGGAGCGGAACTATTCTTGTAACACCTCGAACCGCCTGTATACTTATATATCCTTCTGTTAGTCATCAAGATATTGGATGGATGTTAGTAAGTTTCAGATTGCAACAGCAATAAAAACATGTCAAGAATATAAGGTATAAATTGAAGAACCTGTGAAGATCTCCTTTTCTTTTGCGTGCCGTTATAGGATAATGAATTAGAGACTTAGATGAGTCTAATGCAGGTTGTGATATTTCCAGCTTTTCCTTTTTAACGATGGATATGTATCTGGTGCACATAAGAAGTAACAATTTTTTAATGACTCCCAAAGCTCGTAAGTGAAGTGGGAAAGGAATTTAGTATGTTCATTTTTAACTGACTTGACTCTGTAAATTACTTAAACCAAAACATTTTATCGGTGAACTTTTGATAAAATGTCTTGACTGTCATTATTGGGATTTGGCCTTGCACATCCTTGTTAACATCCCAATGCTTTCACCAGATTGGCTATTCTTTGGGGAGAAAATCCTTGATAATTTTTCAATAGCTGCCTTTAGAAAAACTTTAATGATAGGCACGAGAAATTATTCATTAAATCAACTATACATGATACGCTAAAATCATTCAATTAATCTATTCAGATACATTGCACTTCCTATTTGCAAGTAGCATGAGCCGTGGGGTAAGACCAGGCTAGTAATTTTGACTGGTCATTGGTTCAAGTAATGGGCACTTTATACCCAGACTAGCTCTGAGATGATTTCTTTCATGACACTTCCATAGCAACTAGTGCAATTTGTGAGGAATTAAAAGTGTATTTTTAGAAATATGAGTTATGTAAGTGGTTTATCGACAATTAAATATAATCACAACAACCCACACTTGAAACATCCCGATTACTTAATGCTCCCAACAGCAAATTTTGATAAGCTATTACACCTAAATATATGGATGAAATTTCAAGGGATTCATGTGAAAGTAAAAAAAACTGAATTTTAAAAAACAAGGTTGACAATAGGTTGATAATGGGTTGATAAACCTTATCAAACCATTTACGGAGATTCATTTTGTAGCCAAAATTCATTTCCCATTTTCGCAAAAAGGCTCAAGTTTAACAGAAATAATAATAAATTATTGCACAGATATGATTACCGTTTAGGATGAAAATGCTCCACACCAAGGTCCTCATCCCAAAGAAATACATAGTCATATTCTGCGACTATATCCGGATGCAAGAATCGCTTAGCAAACCACCTACAGTTTCAAACATTACTATGTGCGTGATATAGGTTATCAAAGACAAAAATATAAATATCACACCATTAAAGTTACCATTTTGATTGATTAAAGGCAGAAACATGTAGTGCAGCATTGTTCCATTTCAAGTCTTGCCAATTATCAACATTACCATCATAATGGAATAACATTACCGTGAAATTATTCGAAAAGAACTGAATGTAGTAGACAATAGGTTTAGACAATTCATTCTAAAGTAATTAAAATCAAAACATGTATAAAAAGTGAACTAAAATACCTTCTGCACGATTTCATCAACAATTTTCTTTTGCTTTATTCCAACTGCAACAGCTAATAAATTTTTTGGTTCTTTTTCTTCAGCCTGTTATAATATCATTACAGTACATTACGGCTTAACAATCAGAAGGGTGATAATCTGCCATCATTACGCAATGGCTAAAAAGTGGACCAAAAAAAAATCCAAAAAAGAGATTTTGTCAATTCAAATTTATAGAAAGAATGGTACAATCCAGCAAACTTTTACAAGTAAACTAAAAAATAAAAAAAAATAAAAAATCAAGTAATATGTCTTAATCCACAAAAGAAGTAAAAATGAAATTCCTGCAAAATATAGTTTTTTTTACCAACATCCATTTAGCATACCTCTTTTTTAATCAACCTTGAAACATCCCAAATAGACCGCATTTCAAAATTAGAGGTACTGCTGATGATTCCTCTCGGTAAATTTTCACATCCTATAGGTTTGTATTGACCCTGGTCAGTGTAAGAAATGTTAAACTCTTCAAAGATACAAAAATCAAAGATACAGTAAGAATGCTTTCATGTATAAGTTGTTTGAAAGACGAACAAACTAATAATAAAACCTTGCATAAACTAGACTGGGCCATATGTATCAAGTCAGAATTTCTCCGTGCCAGTAACATTTTCTGCAAAATATATATCACATTAGTCAATCAAAAATATTTTAATCTGATATCAGCCACATTGAAATTTTTAAGTAAACTGCATTTCTTCTTCATCTTCATCTTCATCTTCATAAACATAAGGAAAATTTATCCATCTAGACCACATTTGCAAACATATTACAGAAGCAGACATGTTTCAAAACTAATTTCAAAACAGGTATGTTTCTGTCACTTTGGTTTAAAGAAATGCTATGGTGCAATACAGATCGTGCCATAACTTTTTATTTATTTATTTGAAGCATGATGTGGGATAGCGCTGACTGAAGCTGTCCCAAATTGCACAAAAAAAATTAAAAAACAAATAAAAAGCGTGATTTAGGATAGTATCAGTTTGCGCTGTATTAAATCATGACATAACACACACGCGCACAAAAAAAAAAGAAAAAAAGAAATCCAATGTGATAGAAATATGTTTGTTTTTGTACTTAGTTTCAAAACATGCATATTTCTGTAATTTGTTCTCAAATGCGACCTATATGCATAAATTTTCCTAAACATAATTGAACATATAATACATTATTACCCATGTATATTGCTACATAAATAACATACCCGTTTAAAGTCAACAATGTAGGGGCTTCCCAAAAAAAGAGTGAGACTAATGAACATAATAACTGGAAAAGATTTGTAAGGGCATAATCTTTTTTGTGATACATCTTTCAGGTTGGTCTGCCAGAATAAGAATATTAGTAAAAACATAACAGATGCATGCTAATGTATATATCAGCAATAACCAAAATACAAAAATGAAATGATAGATACATACTCACCCAAAGCGCGAGACATAAGATTGTTATAAGTCCTATTTTAACATAAAAGCCAACGTCGTACCAATAATATCTCGTTTTTTGAAGTAGGTTATTGGTATTTACATTTTCTTTTCAACGAGAAGATCCAAACTTGTATCTCATCTCTATGCTAATTTTTAATGTTATTTGCACTGACATGCAGATTTGGTTTGCTAGTACCACTTGATCAAATCAATTTTGGAAATCTGACTTGTGTCGTATTTGGTGGTAGCTTGATTCATCCGAAATTATTTTTAATTAATTCAGTAAGGATAGGATAACTCCTTGTGGATTGAACCTCGGATGAAATATCTGGTTTTAAAAAGTTTAACTAGTTCTGCTAACCATTTTGGCCATCAAACTAATATTCTTGTAAGCATTGTTTAGTCCATTACTTCATTGCCACATACATATCTTAAATGTTAGATTTTGGTCATACAATATTTCATATTTAAGTAGATCTTGGAGATATTTGAATCTACGTGGAATTATGACTTTAATTCATTGCCTATTTTACAGATCTGATAGACATTGAAATGTGATTAATTGCATCTTTTAGAGATTTTGTGTATTTGGTAGAGTGGTTAGTTGCCTCTTTTATTGCATTAGAGATGACAACAGATTATCTACCTCGGAAAGATTTATGGAAATATTCAATAGCTTATAAATAAGATATTTCGTCAAGTCTATTATAAATAAACATGTCTATGGTTCATAAGATGTGAGGAAAAGTGTATTTTCTTGGTTGAATCAATAAAAGTTTCTGTTTTTTGAAACCTTTTTTGTTTGCTTTATTCGCTACTTTCCCTTCTAAATCTAATTGTGCGGTGATCCCGGAAAATTCCTAACATTAAGTTACATATTAATTTACCTAGAAATCATATGTACTAGATGCTGATGATACACAAATTAAAAGAAATTAAAAGATGTGAACTGAAGGAAAGAAGGAAAAAAAACTAGTTACTATTGTACAGTTTTAAACAATTTTAATTACAGTTAACAGTTGTTTACTGCCACACAAACGATAAACATTCACCCACATGATACTTTATCTACTACTGATAAAAAGGATTGATTGTATGTGTTTCGCCAGTTTTCATTGTTTCACCCGTTGTTAAAGACACATATCTCTATATCAAATCCATGATTGAGCGCACGTGATCATACAATAGTACTACTATTGATAAAGACAATATGATAATGTTTTAACCGTTTTACTATGAAACTGAACAAAAAGAAGAAAAAAAAGAAGAAAAAATCCTTTTGACCTTCCATTGCATCATCGTCTCCATAATGCCAAATGCAATTAATGTTAAAAAATTCAACATCCCAAAAAGTTATTTACAGTACAGTTGTTAATTTAATTCTTATTACAACGTTTATCGTTTGTGTAGCACATAAAGTGTACAGTCCATGTAAGTGCATATTTAGGACATCACTCAAAGTCTCAAACTCGTGTATATACACATGATTCGAGTGTTTTAGAACATATTAGCCTTGCCTAAGACCTCTGGATTTCGACAAGGATAGCAGCAGCAGCAGCAGCAAATCATCGTTCATAATGGAAGCCTAATACAGTTGGTAAAGTTTTCAACTTTAACATAGATTGTAGTCTTATACTCAGTGATTTCAGTTGAAAATTTGAATTGGTCCAAAATTTGGAAGATTCTATCTGCTGATTTTGCTTGACTTGAGAAAAATATGATGATAATCTACATTATTCATGTAGGTGCCACTGCTGAAGTTGGCCATGGGCAAACATGCATAAGATATGTATGAAAGTATGGCACCTTCTAATCTGCATAGTTTCTTAGAAGAAGAGGGGGTAATGATAATGATTGATGTGAGCAAATATTAATTGCATTTAAAATATACTTACCAAAAATAACAATTAAAAAAACTGTAGCACCTTTCACAACACAAAATTCACATAAATTCAATTCTTGTTGGTATAATCCTCCAAATAAATGGCGCGGACCAAAAAAGTAACTTACAAAATATGATACCGATATCTTCATCATACATAAAAAAGCCCAGCAAAATCTGCAAATAAAGCAGAACCACGAGAAATCGATAGCGTTGAAGGTCAACAAAGCAAATGACTAGGTTAACTGGAAAACAAATCAAAGATATTGCCTTTATTATATATACGAGAAGGTAATTGCTTTATGATTTAGCAGGGTTATCAAAGTAATGAATTTGAGGAGGTGCAGAATAACTTTCTGGTTAAAATTAACTTGTTGTTATGAGTTGGCATTTGAATTGAAGAATGAAGAAAGACAGAGAGAGGGGAACAGACAGAGAAGAGAATTGAATGAGTGGGGCCCAGTTGTTTATGGCATCCCACGTTTCACACAATCGCTAATGGAATCAAAATGCAGTGAGTTCCGGTCTTTTTTTTACTCTTTAGCTTCTTTTCTGCTGTTCGGTCATTCTAATATTTGGTGGTATACAGCAGTAAATACCATTAAATACACGAAGTGTATTGTGCCTGTTTTCCAGCAAAATGGTGTGAAGGACCCGACTTCAAATCCTGTCATTAGATCCGGCCTCCACCTCGCCACACCATCGTCCAGCTTGCTCCCCACCACTCTCAGGTTCAAACACCAGCACCTCCGACCCACACATCGAAATAATGATAATCCCTCATATGCCCCAAACTTGGTTGTCACACCACCTCATCAAAACTGTAACTGTCCATAATCTTTAACATTCAGTAGCTTAAACGGCAATTTGACTTAATTAAAAATTGGATTTAATTCAATTTCAAACTAAATATAACAAAGAAAAATGAGAATGAACAAATTAGCTAGTCGAGTCTTTTTCTATTGAGTCTGCAATGTCGTTCAGTAGATATATGCATCAAAATGTTTGACATTACGGATTTTGGATTGGACATGTGAAGTCGAAGTTTTATGCATTGATATGTTTGACATTACGGATTTTGGATTAGACATATGAAATCGATTTATAGACGTTCAAAAAGATAACTTTTGCATCTGATGAGACATTTTTCATTGCATCTATAATATCATTCAAAGAAGAAAACAAATAGTAAAGTTTCATAAATTTGAGCGCGTATTTTGTTTTTAGACCAAGGCCCAACATGTTTATTTATGTATGTGCTCTCCCTCATTTCATTTCAGTATACATTCTCATTCAAAACTCTAAGCTTTCCAACGCTAACACTTCTTTAATCCACTCGAGACCCATGAAATATATTCCCTAAACTCATGAAAATATCACGTCAATTCCTTTTAGCTTAGCTCTAGAAACCTTATTTTGTTTTGGAGCATATAAAAAGCTTTGAATTTCAATCATGAAGAAAATAAAGATTTTGGGAACGGGTTCTCTTACTCGAAGAGTGGGGAGAGTTCTCGCTTGCTTTAGGTTAGTGGGACAATTTTCCTTAAGTACATTTATCATAGGTTAAACAGATATTTGGTTATGAAGCAAAGTGACAATGGTTAGAAGATGGAACAAAGTTGGTTTGGGTTTATATCCATGATCTAAAAATGATAATATCGTTTTGTTGTTGACTCAAACATTAAAGGTGAACTTTCTAATTTGTTGATAAGCTTACGAGTTGGCTTAGGTTGATTAAGAGTGATTGAATTTTTTTTGGATTTTTGTTGAAGTTATGTAGATGATATAAACACGATTTTATCATCACATTGTCAATTTGAAATCAAAATAATAACATGTGAAATAGATAGTAAGCAAATTAACTTGTTTGAAAGCATCGAGCTTGATAAAAGTATGATTTTGAGACTTTTTTGGTGCTGTAAACATTGTCTTATAATTGTATTGTTGAAATGAGGTTTTAAAAATGGTACTTGGAAAAATTAGTAAGTTTGAATTCATTTCTGAAGTTATGTTAGCGATGTAAACATAGTTATATCATTATATTGTTAATTAGAAACTTAGGGGATATGCTTTTTTTAGCGAGGCAGGCCGGTTTTTATAGTGATCCGTTTACTTTTTATAAATAATGTTAGTACAGGTGTGAGGCAAAAAAACCTCAGCAGCTTCGGCATATATGCCTACAAACAACACGTTGCACAAGGCAATCACACTTACAAATTACATACCCATACAGGTGCATGACACTCTGACCAAACACTCCGATCAAAACAACTCTATAGCCATAAAAACCCTCTGACTAAACACACATTACAAACACTACAAAGATCCAACGATTACACCGATCGCACCAGCAACCACAATGACAAATATGAACACACTGCAAGAGCATGCCATATACAGTAGAAGGATTAACACGAACTTTGTGACCAAATGAAAATGACCAGGAAAATTACAATAGTTGCCAAAGCAATGCCTATCGACCAAAGCAGAGAAGCAGCAACAAGAATTCAAAGAGATGAAATAAGGGATTATATTTTCCAATAAAACAACTTGCAGAGAAATGAAACCAGCTCCAGCTTCAACAAACAAGGAGAAGCAAGCAAAACGCCTAACACGACAACCAACCAAAGTAGCAGGACCTCTATTGCAAAGCATCTATATTTAAAAATGAGGTAGCAAGCTAAAATTATTTTTGAAGAGCTAGACTTTATTTAAAATAGTGTTGATGTTAAATTAACCTTAACATCGATCTATTAAAGTGTAGGCGAATAATTGATGATATATGAATTTTTCTAAAGAAAGCAAATGATTTAGAAAAAAGTACAGAAGAGGCTTTGGTTAGTTAAACAAAAGACATTATTGTTTTTAACATCAAATATGGTTATGTTAATATTAAAATAATTAGATATATTTTGTCACATGATTTAACAACTTCAGATCCTTAACAATGGTTTTATGGAAAGTTAGAAAACCATCCATTGATTTTAAGATATCAAATCAATATTTATTTAAATAATGATTCAAGAAATGATTTATAAGAGGATTGGATTGGTGGTGATTTTGTACACGTGAGTGTGATATCACATTTTGGATAAGGGGCCGTAAGTAAAATATTGTAAGTAAACGGATGAGAATCAAACAATGTCATGTTTTTTATTTGAGATATGTATATTTGCATTTATGTTAGTATATATGTGTGTGTATGTGTATGTGGGTGTGCATCTGTGTTGTGTAGGTGTATAAATATGAATATGCATAAAATTTATTGATATGGCCATATACATAGATATATTATTAAGTAGTGAATACTTATGGATTGAAATTGATGCCATGCAAATTGAATTGGTAGATTAATTGTGATTGTTGATATGCGAATAAGGGTGTTTACGTTTATGTGTATGTGAGTGCATGTATGCATGCATATATGCACACACCATCGTGTAGGAATATGTATGTGTATCTCACGTAGTTAAAAGTTTCAATGAATGTGTTTGGATGTATAAGAGTTAAGAAAAACGAACAATCACTTCTTGAAACTCAAAACATCATTTGGGCTTGGTGTCATTGAAAGATCCACTGAAACAGTGTTCAAACGAATAACAAATTTCTTCAAACGATGGCCTAGTGGTGTTGGAGAATGGAGCGGGGAGTTGGCTCTTGGCCAAGAAGGCGCAGTGAAGTGGCAACTGAAATGAGGAAGGAATGGGCGACCTCAGGTTATTGTCCTAGAACATTTTTTGCTCTAGGACTAACAACTGGTCGATCATTTGGTGCTTGGAGCATCTGCTTCAAGCAGTACCTTGAAGAATGCTCTTCCATACGTCCTGCATTTTTTGTCCAGGACGATATAAAAGGTCTGAGGTGTCCATGGAGCGTCCAAAGAAACTTAAGAACACCGGCTGCAGGTCGACACGTAGTGAGGCCAAGATGTGATTTTCGATAACACGACGAGCAAATTTTGTTCGAAATATCAAGATGAGAATTTAGATTATCGATACAAGTAATTATTCACGTTATTGACATGTGGAACATGAGTGACCCTTAGGTGACTCAGGTGGCGAAATGGCTAATATATTGAGTCATGTCTCATGTTTTGATACGTTTTGTATGTATATGATTTCACACTGTGGAATACGAGGCTCGGTTCATTGATTCAAGCAATTGAATACATGGATATGAATTCACTTTGTAGTCTACAGTTGAATGTGGGACGAGATATGGTGTAGCGATAATATATGGATCCTATTTTCTCTCTCAGAGAAGATGGGATGCTTATCATAATTTTATGTGATTAGAGTGGGGAATGGTTGGGAATATGGCCCAATACTTATTGTCCATGTACAATATTATATGTTAGGTTACAGCATGATGCTTAAGCTAGTGGTTGTGAACGCTACTTATTTGCATTTAGCAGATCATATGGGTATTAGAACATCACTAGCCTTTGAATGTAGGAGAACCCCTATACTTGAGATTTAGTAGTATGGTTTAGCTAATTACGTAGCGTTTTGTTATAATAGCACTGTATTGTTTAATGTGGGCACTTGTTGGATGCAAGTAACGAACATATTAATGTTTGGCATTTGTGATATCTTTAAACAATACATGAATGTATGTCAATATGTAACTTCCCATGCGATAGGAAAAGTCATGCAAGCCTTTATAAATAGAGAACCACTCTTAATATTCAAGAAATATGAATTTTTTCACATATGTATATTAATATTGTACAAAAACATATAAAGTATATATGAAAACTGTATAGATACATAGTGTTTTAATGTTCATTATATAGTACCGTATATTCCATGTGTTATTTCATATACATACGTGTATATATTTTGGGTATAAATCGAAATATTATAACATAGATATGTATGTATGTATGTATGTATGTATGTATGTATATTGTGTATATGAGTGTTTATATTAATGTTGTTGGATATCTTGCATGTGAAAAATTGTTTGCAATTTCATTAATCAGTTCAAACAATATACTGAATAATGAATAATTAAAAAATTAAAAGTTAAAATTTTGAATTTAAATCCTAATCAAAACACAATTTTAAATTAAGTTAAACTAATTATTAAACTTAAATAAAAAAGAATATTTATGTTACAATCTTAATAAAATATTGAAATTCCCCTTTGAACCGTTTTGCCTAGCCCAATGATCCCGACATGAAGATCGTTTGAGATGAAGAGGCAAAGAAATAGAAAGAAAGGGTCATAGCGAAAGGTTTTCATCAAATTAAATATGTTGATTACGGTGAAGCCTTTTAGCCAATGGCCATGCTTGAATCATCTAGGTTCTACTTGTTATCTTTGCACATTATGGACATTAAAACAACTTTTCTAAATGGGGATTTAGAAGTGATAGTTTATGTGTTACAACCTGAGGGTTAATAGTTGGTAGGAGGGAAATGAAGGCGTGTAGATTATTGAGATCAATTTATGGTCTTAAAAAAGCATTGAGAATTTGGAAAAGGAGATTTGACAAAGTAATCAAAGGTTTGGTTTTAGTTAAAAACATAGGGGAAACATGTGTTTATAAGAAGAAAGAAAAAGGTATTGTTACATTCTTACTTTATATGCACACTACCATTTACTGACTGGCAATGATGTACTTCAATTGATAAAGCATGGTGTTCCACAAAACTTTAGATGAAGATTTAAATGTGGCATCATATATACCACGTATAAATATCTATAGAGATAGGTCGAAGAGGATGTTGGGATTGTTCCAAAATTTGTATGTAGACGCAATACTAGAATGATTTAGTATGGAAAATTCCCAAAGAGGATATGTTCCTTATCAGCATGAAATTTTCCTTTATAAAAGGATTCTTATCCATGGATGAGGAAAACGACATATAAGTAGGATTTCTTATATTTCAAAAAATGGATCCATCATGTAAGTCATGTTACATACAAGACCTTATATAGCTTATGCCTTTGACATGGTTAGTTGATCTCAATCCAATCTTGGTAAAAAAAACAATGAATGATAGATAAGAGCATCCTTAAGTATTTATGATGTACTAAGGATTTGTTACTAATTTACGTAAACAATTTACTCTTTTTAAAGGGGTGTTTTGACTCTAACTTCCAAAGTAACATCGATGATAACAAGTTGATTTCTAGTTTCATATTCACCCTCAATGGAGCCAGTAATTTGGAAAAGTTACGAACAAGAGGTAGTAGTAGACTCGGTGATGGAGGTTGAATACATACCCTAAACGATGCTTCTAAGAAGCCTTATGGATGCACAAATTTATAAGAGCACAATGAGTGGTCCCTTCCATTGATTTTTCAATTCTAGTATAAAGTGACAACAATGGCGCAAACCATATTGCAAAGGAACCAAGGTCTCATAAGAGGACGAGACACATTCTCCACAAATTGCACATGATAATATAGTTTATTAGTGATGGGTAAGTGGTCATCGAAAGAGTAGATACAAAAGACAACATTTCAGATCTATTCACTAGACGCCACTTTAAATATGTTATAGTAATATTGGTTGAAGGCATGGTTAAAAGATCGATGGGTGACCACAAATGACAGTGGGAGATTAATGGAGTTTAGCATGTGCCTTAGGGGAAATTATGTAATTAGGCTATGCAATTAAGCTCTTGTAAACAATCCTATTCAAAATAAAGTAAGCTTTTGGTTTTTGTTTTATATCCTTATGTTTATTATACTTAATGTTTCAAGTGCATTAGTTTCATGCATTTGGTAATTCTTAGTGAAGTGTTTGATTGAGCATTTATAAAGTAGTTTGATAATACGAGTTTTAAATCGATAATAAAAAATACTTAACCTAAATATTTTTAGTTGTTTGGTGTTCAAGAACGAGATATCAATACACCTGAAAGACCAGTATATGTAACATTATCTGTACGATGGTAAGTGATTTACTCATGACTGTTGGGTACACCAACAGGCTATGTACTTGTAGTTGTTTGGAGCAATTATACAACGACCCACCGAGAGTCCGTCTTTTGTGTATTATTTTATTTAGTCAAATCGATGATCTCACTTGACGATGTGTAGTAGTCCCTTGACTTGAAAGTACTATGAATGATCATACTTTTATTTTAGGAAATCACATAATACTACTTTATGTTATATCTAATTATGGGTATGTTTTAAACACGTGAAGTGAAACACTACTCAAGAGAGGATTTTTCTCCTTTTATACAGAAGGTTAGTGTTATTGTAATTGAAAGTGAAAACTAAGTCATAAGTCTAGGGCCAAAGCAATATGGTCAATCAATAATTGGTATCAAACTAAACCAATTTACTTCAAAGACACTTGGTTCAATCCGATACTTTCACCATTAACTGCCTATGTTATTAGAGTATAACCTTGATTGAGCTCTAGATATTTGAGTGACATAATTTTGATAAAGAGATAAACCTGCACATTATATCGTTGCTTAAGGGTGTTTAAATTTCGACTGTAAAATTATACAATAATTAATGATTGTGAAGTGTCAGATAATAGCATATATTTGTTAAATTATCTGACAATTGCTTGTTTATAAATATATACCAATATATGTGTAACTTCTTGTTTAATCAATTAGGAGTATTTGTTGAAGTAAGTATAACTCTTCTCATTGGATAGGAAAAGTAGCAACATAAACGTATATATATGTATATAAGCACACGCTTATTTATGTAAAAGAATTTGATGTGAGTGGGTAAGTTAATTGCGTAACTTCCTATAGGATGAGAAAATTCACACAAGTCTTTATATATAGAGAGCTTCCATTACCATTCAAGGAAACATAAGAATTCTCATATACATATATGTAGCCCTCCATTAATCAGTATCTATTCCATCTCTTGAAAGAAAGAAGGTCTTTGTTGTGGTCATCTCCCAAAGCACATCATGATAATTCTCAGCAAGATTTATCTAGCAATATTTTGATTACAATTTTAGTTTTTTTTATATTAATGGATTAATAATTACAGATATACATATAATTATATACATACATAATATTATTTTAAAATATAAAAAAGGAAAAAAAATTAGGTTCGTTAATAAATAAATAAACTCGACGATATGGCATGATACTTAAACCCGAAAGAGATTTAAAGTACAACATCGAAATTTGATTTTAATATCATATCTAAAAGGATATGATCTAACAGTTGTAGGTATGTTTTCAACAAGGAATACATATATAGTTGGAACATACTAAGCAACATTGACGAAGGATGATTGTAACACCCTATAATTTTATGGCAATTAATTAAAAAGAAAATTTATTAATAAATGATTAAACGCAAAAAATAGAATTTTCACAAACATCAGAATTCAGCTATGAAACTTGCACCACTGGTCTCGTGGAGATTTTCTGATCAACTTTCACATATAAAGTTTTTATCGGAGTTAAAACGAAATAGTTACCAACGTTTGAAATTTTCGAATTAGAAATTATTATATATGTAAATAAGGAAATAAAAATAATTAGTTAACATTACTTACCATCAGTTATACTTAATGGATAATTAACATTACTTAAATGTTAATACAATGATAATGGGAAGAAAATTATATCGGTTGGGTAAATAGAGAATAAACACACATAATCAAACAACACTAATTAATCACCGTTAAAACAAAGGGGCGGTCAACCCCTGATGTGCCTAGGTCCATCGGTAGCATTCGACCAAAGGTGAGGGGCGATCGATCATTGTCTAAGTAAAATCGATAGTAACAATTGGCCAAATGGCTCGGATTTAATACAGTTTTCTAACGGTTAGCAATGATTTGTGAACTCTTATAAATACAAACTAGACCCTCACTTCTAAACTCATATTTTTAGGACGACGCCGAAGCTCTACCATTTTCTCCTTTCCTCCAAATTCTAAATTCTTGGAAATAATTAGAGATTATATGTATATATAATTGGAGAATTATAAAAGATGATTGAGGAAAGGAATAGAGTTAAATCAAATTGACAAAGCCAGATTAAATTGTAAATTCCAGTCTAAAATATAAGCCAAATTCCAAATCTCTTTTCTAATCTAAATCTTTGATAAATTTGTATATGTTTGTGGTGTATGAGTCTAAATAGAGAGGAAAGAGAGTCAAATTGGAATAATAGAGTTTAGATCTGAAGATTTGGAAAGCTAAAAAGGTGAGTGGGGAATTATACATTTCTATATAATATTATATTTATATCATTGTAGATCTATTCCTATATGCATGAGATGTAAATTGGAGTTATAGGCTAAAAATTATATATGTGAAATAAAATATATAAACCTTGCCTACATACTTTGTTATTGATAACCTAGAATTGTACATTTCATGTATCTAGAAAATATTGGGTATTAATAATCCTTGAAATTAGTCTTTGAAATTTATAGAATATGTAATAGTTCTGGATTTCTGAATTTAATACGATTTATGCAAATAAAATGGTAAATTGAGTTATCAAAGTAAACGTGGGGATTTAAGTAGTAGTAGTATAATTTATTGGATTATATAGCGTGTTACAATTTGAATTTCTAGACATTATCAAATTTTAGATGTAAAAATAAAGGTGTAACGGTTGAAATAATAAGGAATACACCCAAAAAGAAAGAGATGTATAAAATAAGGATATTTATATATTTTGTACCGTCTATTTCAATAACTATTAAAGATAATTCCTTGTAATTCCAAGCATAACACCAATTCACTTTCTGGATAAGATACATAAATTTACATTATTAACCATCCCATTTGGGAGAAATATAATTCCAATGCATTAAAATATAGAAAATCCCTTATAATAAACTAAAAGAATCACAAATGTGATAAAAACAGTTTAAGAAAAGAATATCCACAATACAGGTAAAATGATAGTAAAATAAAAAGAAATGAAAAGATAGACAAGTTATAATTTAAAATAAAAAGGGTATAGATATTCCTTTAAAACAAGGTAGGAAATCAAATGTTAAAAAGGAATAGAAATAGGAAGTTAAATAATAAGGGTAAGGGAAAGTAAATGAGAAAAGATATTTAAAAGAAAGCGATAAATGATCTTAAATTAAATAAGATGTAACCATTAAGAAAAGTAAAGAAATATTGTCAAGAGTAAATAGTAGAGGCAATGTAATTAAACAAGAATGAATAAAGATATACACACACACAGAGACACTTATTTATATGTGTAAATAACTTGAATGGATAAGAATGACATAGTTATTAGGATGGGTTAGAATGCAAGGTCAATAGTGTTACACAATAGAAGTCTTCCCCTCGCAAGGGGCCACTAGTAGTTGTGTATACATTATACTAATGTGAGACATATTCAGCTGTAGGACCTATGGAGTATATATGTTTGTGTATAGGTGAAGGAATACCCTCACTAGAGTCCGCTTCAATGAATTAGGGATAGTATTTCCTTGATTGCGTTAAGTAATCTAAATAGGATGGTGAGCGGCTCTATGCTATGTCAGTATGTATTGGTACCAAATTAGGAGTAAGAGCTATACATAGGTTGAGTGAGTTACCGGTCAAGCGCGGTCAACGGGAAAGATAGGGTTACACCTAATGGACTACGCCTCCTACTAGGGTAGGTCTTGTTAGGTAATGCATCGCCACCATTGTTGACTTGTTTTTTTGTTAGGACAAGGCTAGTTAAACCGTAAAAGAGTTCTTTCCAAAACGAATGGGGTACTCTAAGGAGCTGAGTCCTCTATGATCAGTGGAGCTAAGTCCACTATGGCGAACCTCATTTCGAAAGGTTTAAATCAACAATAATCCACACATGTCCAACTTAAAAAATCTGGAACATAGATAATCATTAGGGTTAATTAAGAAAAATAAAAAAAAAGAATAAAACAACACAAAATCTCGCAGCGGAATGACAAAATATAATAATCAAATAAACAGTTCATGAAGCTATTTATATTATACATTTGATTATAATCTATACAACATTTATCAAAGTTATATATACATCAGGGATAAATAAATAATGCAACAGAACAACATGATATAGAAAATAATAATAGTAATAATATACCAAATCTTCATCTTCGTCCTGTGGAAAAATGATCGAATGCACTGAAAAACTTAGGCTGACCTGAGAATAGTGAAAAAAAAACACTCGATCTGGGACTAAAATATTCTTATGTGAGTCAAATTGACATTACATAAAACATGAGTGCAATGCGTTAGAGATTTTCTTCAGGATTCCACATCTCCTATCCAGTGAATAACGTGCGTGCAATAACTTAAGAGATGTTACGGGATTTTGCAACTCTTAAGGATCCGTCAAATTATTTATATACAGTAGAATACACTACATATATAATGTCTAATCAGTAAAATAAATATTTTCCTTAGCGCTAAGGCTTTACATTGATCCCCTTTAACGCGTTTTTAAGCATTGGCGTATAGTTTGCATTTGACACAACCGGTAGCACGTCGGTAATCAGTGAGGTGCAGTGATACGACAACACTAAACCAAAATCGTAGGGGTCTCGTATGGGGATAAAAGTATGACTAGGAACGTGAGGCAATGCCCAAGGTAGGATACTATCAATTTACCCTTCCTGCCTGATGGTAACCCCAAACGGCCCACCGCGTCTAGTACTCCCAAAATCCGAGGATGCGCACTAATCAACAACAATGTCATGATAGTAATACGAAGAAGTGTGTCCGCTAGATGTTGCTATCCTCGTTGGCAGGTACGGCTCATGTTTTAGTCATTTCAAATAGACACAAGTGTCAGGCCAATCCATCGTCGTTCTCTTTCTTTAAATCCAGCAAACGACGCCAAATCCACCCACTTCGTTCTGGAATCATCTCCACGTACCTAGTTGTTAAAGTGGTTCAAATATTGACATAGAGTATGACATAAGCGGCCCCGGTCTCTTTAGCAACCAAACGTCGTTTTATACACCGATTGGTACTTTTATATTTTGAAAACAGTTCGTACTTGATATCAAAATATCATATTCGCTTCAAAATCAAATTCATTTTGAAACCATCATACTTACTCAAAATATACTATTTCAATTCAAAACCATTTTCGCCTTAATATCTCGATTTCGCTTCCAAAATTGTTTCGAATTTCAGTTTAGGTTATAACTTCATTTAACCCAACTCATATTTAAATCCATGATTTAAATATAAACATTCCAGCCTTTGACCAGTTTAAATTTTAGAAAATAGTTTGAAATTTTTTAAATAGTTTAAAAGTTAAAATAGTTTAATATAAAATAGTTTGAGTATTGAAAATGGTTTATATAATAAAATAACTTGGAAAATCAAAATAATTTAAATACTTAAGAAGATAGATTCTAAACAGTTTATATTAAAATAATTTATTTAAAAATAGTTTCAAGTCAAACTGATTCAATTCCAATTCAAATCAATTTCAATTTCCCTTTCCATTTAAATCGATTCAATTCCGATTTCAATTCGAATTAACTTCGATTCCAATTTTAATTCAAATCAAATTCAATTTCGATTCCAAGTTAATTCAATTTCAATTTCAATCCCAATTAATTTCAATTCAATTCCAATTTGAATTTATTTCAATTAAATTTTCAATTTTAAACCATTTTGATTTATATAAATTCGAGTTCGATTTCAGAATATCGATTTAAATCACTTTAATTAAATTTAACTTCGATATTCAATTTAAGATTCAAATCTTTAAAATAATTCAATTTCGAGCTCAAATTTAGAAATAACTATTTAAATTACTTTTACTTGGATTTATTTCAAAGTATAAGTAAAAGTTCAAATCAATTAAATAAATAAATTTCCATCATCCAAATGGTTTCTCAATTACTTCAAAATTTCAAACTCGATTCTTTAAACAATTTATGTTGATAAGTTCACTTTTAACATTTCGAGCTCGAATTCAAAATGATTCCATTTCCATAAATTTGATTCTATTTCTTAAAATCCAAATCAATTTCCAAATAAAAATCTTAAAATCATTTAATTTAACCAAACCGGTGTCCGTATATAATATTCTATCTTATGGCCAAGTGAATAATTATTTCAATTTAATTCAGGGATGGATATATATCATTTCAATCCAAAACAATGTCATAGGTATATATCATTTCAACATGTTTCTTAGTTTATTCGAAATAATTCGATTTACAATTTTATATACTGTAAATAATTTACGGAGTGATAACAGGATATATATCAAAATAAATAAACATCCAATCATCCAATATTTCAACCTGTTGGCATCCATCACAGTTAATCATCCAAAAAATTAATAAATCACACCAATTAACCAATTATCAATAATCAGAAATTTTACTAGTAGTTTAATTCAAATTTCTATTTAACTGTTAATTCAAATTTTCTAACATATAAATTTCTATATCGATTTCCATGTCAGTTAAATTTTACCAAATAAAATCAATAGTTTAAATCGCTTCAGAATTTCAATTTAACTAATATAAAAATAATTTTGTACGTCGTAAGCGTTATAAAACCCTCAGTGCGCCGCCAAGCTACGCGACTCTTCCTAGGCAATCACTCCTATTGATTTTTTTCATCTTCGTTTGGTTGTTTTTTTTATATAATGAAGGCTGCGATTTTTGAAAAGAAAGGAAGAGGTGAGTGTATGGGTAGGCATAGTCAGCTGGATGGTACGAGTGTTGACTTGGGAAAGAATATATTGTTAAAATAAGAAAATATCTCGCCCATTGGTCCTTAAAATTTCGAACTCCAAACGAAGCATGTCGCTTGGCGTTTCAAATGTTTTACACCCATTTCGAACCCAATGGAACATGCCTCGAGGCCTAATTCGATTGTATGTAGAAGATAGCATTTCAAAATTAATTACTCAGATTAAATTCTAAAATTAAATTCTACGCGTTTCAAGCTCGCATGGCCAAATGACAAATCCAATCGCTACAAAACTTGAAATCCTACAATAATTTACTATTATGGATCTAATGAAACTAGTTTCGTAGAAATCCGAGACAGTGGCCAAAATGGCTATTTTTACTCATTAATTATAACATATAATTTCCAATTTTTAATTGTTCACTTCTAAACCCAATTTTAAATGTTAAAAATCTTCATTCGTATTTAAATAAAATTTAGATCAAATTTCGATACAATTTTCATTCATATTAAATTCAAAATTCAATTGTTCAAAAAAAAATTCAATATTAAATTTAAACAATTTAATTATTCAATAAATCACTATAACGGAAATATAAGTCATTTAACTTATAAAATTTACTTTTAAAACAAATCCCAATAATAAAACAACTATTTCCATTTCATAGTAGTTCAATATTATTATTCAATCAAGATATTGATTACAACACATTAAATACATAGAATTTCATTTCAATATTTATTATTGCCTAAATCTTCGAAATTAGTTATTTTAAAATTTTTATTCGAGTTCATACTAAGTTGCTACACTAATAAATCTTTCAATTTTTTATTTCTAACCATTTTTATTCAATAATCATATTAAATTTAATATTTAAAATAGTTAAAAATACGGGTCGTTGCATTCTCCCCTACTCAAAACTTTTCGTCCTCGGAAAGGGACTAAGTACAAAATTTAACACTTGATATATTTAATTCAAACAATCAACTCATAAACAATAAAATATTATTTACACAAGCATTACTACGCTCTCGCTATGCCACTTCGATATCGATTTTATGGAAATTACAATTTATTTTATAAAACAAGTTATAAAAGTACTAAAACTTCAAAAAAATTATAACGTCCGGATTTATGGAAAATTTCGGCAGCGTCTCCTTTGTGCGGCTCGATCAGAAATTTTTTCCAATACAATATATAACCCAAATATACCAAATAGATATCAAATATACATCTCATCTCAATGATGAGGCATCCCATAGGGAAAAATATAAAAGCACGGTATGTAATCCGAGAGGTGTACCTTATTATTATTAATACGAGCGAGTTCGCTCATAAGCAAGCGAAAGAAAAATAACGTGTGCGTGAGCTTTGAAAGCAAGCTAACGTCTTCTGTACCTACTGAATACTCAATAACCAAATGAGAACAAGTATATGTAGAGGAATATCAATATATAACATGAATATACACCAACCACATACGCACGTAGCGGATGCAGAAAAAGAAAACATCAAACAAACAGAATCCAACCAATTTATTCATAACCGTATCAATTAATATTATCCAATGTTACTATCTAATTTTTACTCTTGTTATTTCTCATTAACATTCATTCCATATTGACATCTAATTGATTTGCTTTCATCTTATTCACATTGGATTGATTTATATTTAATTTCATCTGTTTCCAATTGATTTACATTCATTCCACTGGTTATGTCCACATCTTCTATTTACATTTGTTTGTAATCACATTCTATTAATTTACATTCTCTTAAATCCAATTAACTTGCATTCAATTCTTTTGGTTTCACTTTATTTTTTTTGTTTCATTCACTGTTGATATATTTCCATTTAATTCATTTACATTTGTTTTATTTCGATTTGTTTGTTGTCAATTTATTCATTTATTCCACTTACAATAAATTTACATACACCACATTTTGTTTACTTTCTATTGATTAACATTTACTATATTCACTTTCACTTTACAACTTAAGTTCGTTCTTATTTCAGCTTCAAATTCTATTTCATTTAACTCATTTTATTAATTTATTTTGTTAACAGATTACGTTTATTCATTTTTATTAACTTTACTCAAGTTAAATCAAATTTCATATCCCAGTTTAGATTTTATTTTTTATTTTTTTTCATGTTTAATAATTTTGTTTAACTTATATTTATCAAACTCATAAGTTAAAATGCTTTACCTTTTTACATTAACATCATTAATAAATTATTTCTTACATCATTATTTAAGTTATTTTACAATTAAGTTCTCATTTGCTATCACATTTTTTTGCAACAGTTTACAAGATAAGATTAAATTTGATTATTCACCTACATTTTGAAATTCACATTCATTTATTTAACAACACTCTCTTTTTATATTCAATTTTTTTCTTATTAATCAATTCATAAAATTAATAGTATAATATTTATTATAACAACTTAAATTTTTGTTTATAAACATCCCTTTATCATATTTCATTTTAAACATTTTTGTTACTTAAGTTGGATTTGCTTATATAATACTTCACTACACATTTATTAACATTTTAAACTTTTAATATTCAGGTAAGTTTTATGGTTTTTTATATAGAATGCAATTAAGTATTATACAAATTTATCCCATTCATTTTAAATTAACAAAAGTGTTCAGTAATATTAACTTGTTTAAATTATATTATTCTTTTAATATATGAGTTACAATAATCTCTATATTAACCACTTAATTTGATTTCTTTATTCTCATATTTTAGAAATTTCCAATTATTCAAATATTTTGTTTCACTTAAATAATTTTCAACTATTAGTTTTACGGAACTTAAGAATTTTTATACCGCGTCCTTTCAAATCTTTTTGAAATAAATATATATACTTATGTCATTTCTATATATATATATATATATATATATATATCAAATCATACTTTTGGAGTTCAAAACCAAAATTAATTTATCAAAACAATTTTGTAGCATGGCTACTAATTAATTGGTCTCCCCCACTTTGAGACTCGAAAATGAAAGTCGATGATGTTACAGAGTCATCACCGAAATTATTTTCCAGCGACAGAAGAATGGAGTACTAAATTTTCTTCTTTTAAAGTTCCTCGTAAATAATTTTACAAATCCTTTTTGAAACATATGTATTTGAAAATACTTTCAAATATTTCTAATATTATTTTTCAAAAATTTTGAAAGCCGGTTTCAAAAGCACCGAAATTTAAATTTCTAAATTTCTTAGTTTAAATTCATTTTATTTGCCAATCATATTTTATAAATAACATTTATATAGTTTCATTTTCTTATAATCATACAACAGTTAATAGTTTAGGAATATTGAATAATCAACCACTAAATGATACAATTGATTATTATCATTTTTTTATAAACAAATATCTTATCTATCTAAATTTTCAGAAAAATTATTTTTTATGTAAAATATAATCCTAGGTAAAATGATTTCATTTGTCGATTTCGAAAACCACATTGTATCTGTTTCCTTGTTCAAGTGTTTTGGAATTCATATTGATAATGCTGATCAGATAAATCAATTAGAACCCAAAATTCAAACTTAACAAAACAAACAACACAATACAAAACAATTTTATAACATTAACAAATACGCTTTCTTCTATATACACTTAAACTCATTCTAGGGTATTACTAACCCTATGTCTAATGAGTTGATACCCCAACAAGCTAAGGTTATTTCTAAACCAAACCTCTGATACCAACTGTAGCGACCCACGTTTTGAAAGGTTTAAATCGACACTAACCACACATGTCCAACTTAAAAAATCCAGGACATAGGTAATCACTGGGGTTAATTAAGAAAAATAAGAAAAGAAGAAGAAAACAAACACAGAATCTCGCAACGGAATGACAAAATATAATAATCAAATAAACAGTTAATGAAGTTATTTATATTATACATTTGATTATAATCTATACAACATTTATGAAAGTTATATATACATCAGGGATAAATAAATAATGCAGCAGAACAACATGTTGCAGAGAATAATAATAATAGAAATAATATACCAAATCTTCGTCTTCGTTCTTCGAAAAAATGATCCAATGCGCTGAAAAACTCAGGGCTGACTCAAGCGTAATGAACAAAACACTCGATCCAGGACTAAAATATTCTTAAATGAGTCAAATCGATATCACATAAAACATGAGTGCAATGCGTCAGAGATGTTTACAGGATTTCACATCTCTATCCAGTGTATAACGTACTTGCAATAACTCAAGAGTTGTTACGAGATTTTCCATCTCTTAAGGATCCCTTGAATTATTTGTATATAGTAGAATGCGCTACATATATAATGTCTAATCGGTAAAATAATTATTTTTCTCAGCGTTATGGCTTTAAATTGATCCCTCTTAACGCGTTTTTAAGCATTGGCATACAATTTGCGTTTGACGCAAACAGTAGCACGTCGGTAGTCAGTGATGCGCCGTGATACGACAACACTAAACCAAAATCGTAAGGGTCTTGTATAAGGATAAAAGTATGACAAGGCACATGAGGCAATTCCCAAGGTAGGATACTATCAGTTTACTCTTCTCGGCTGGTGGTAACCCCTAACGGCCCACCGTGTCCAACGCTCACAAAATCCAAGGGTGCACACCAATCAACAATGATGTCATGATAATAATACGAAGAAGTGTTTCCGCTAGAGGTATCTAACCTCATTGGCCGGTACGGCTCCTATTTTAGTCATTTCAAATTGACACAAGTGTTAGACCAATCCATCATCATTATCTTTCTTCAAATCTAGCAAACGATGCCAAATCCAACCACTTCAATTTGATGTATCCTCCGCGTACATAGTTGTTAAAGTGATAACAATATTGACAGAGAATATCTCAATGTAACATCCCGCCTTTTCGCACACTTTAAACCGACACACGTGCCAATTCAAAGCATACGCAAGGGCGGATTGTTATGGGGTAAATAAGAAAAAACAAAGAAGAAATAAAACAAAATAGAATCTCACAGCGGAAGGATAAAATATAATAATCAATATACAGTTCATGATAACTGTTTACAAAATATTTATTTTACTTATACAATGAATATCAGAGTTACACATACCAATACAATCAATGCAGCGGAAATTTAGAGTGTGGTGCAATACTATAAATAATATAATACGGATTCTTCGTCTTCGTCCTCCAAAGCTAAAATCTTCGATCCTGAAACGCTCGGACTGACCCGAGCGAATTTGAAAAGACAAAAACACTCGAGTCAGACTAAAAGATCTTATGTGAGTTAAATTAACAGAAATAAATATGAGTACAGTAACTCAAGAGATGTTCGGGATTTACATCTCCTAAGGATCCATTAAACTATTTACTATGTAGTATATTGCGCTATTATAATAGTGTCTATTTATAAAATAAACTTACTTTTTAATAGCGTTAAGGGGTTACCCATATAGCCCTTAACACAAATAATGCCAATAGTCTATACAGTACCGTAATACCTCCTGATCGGGAAGCTACCAGAGGATACTCCATAGGTACGACACAAATAGAAACTCGTAGTAAAGGCTCGGTATGGTAGGTGACACGGCACAACTAGGCAATGCCAGGGTAGATATACCAATTGCTATCCAGGCTGGTGGAAACGCGTAGCCGCAGTTACCGCCCACCTCGGACTAACTCCCCAAAATCAAAATATAGAAGTGGCCACTGAATCAATCCAAAATCAAAGTATAATATCGAAGAGGAGGGTCCGATCAGAGGAATGACCTCATTGGCCTGAGAATCGCTCCTGTTTTAGCCACCTTATGCCAACTCACGGGAGTCGGGTCCACGTATTTACCTTACAGGAAACGTCGCCACCACCTACTTCATTCTGGAATCTCCACCGCGTACACGGTTAGTCAAAGTGGTTTTCGGTATCGACAGAGAGTATGTCCATATCCGATCCCGGTCTCTTTGCCAACCCATCGTTATTATAACACCGCGGTCATTTAAAAATAGGTTATACTTTAAAAATCAGAATAAACATTCCATTTCATAACCATGAATACGATATCATTTCAAAACCCAAAACCATATTTTATCACTTATCCCAAATATAATTCTTTTCCAAAATCATAATGCTTTAACTTCATAACGTCTGAAAATCAAATATTTCAAAGCATAATATTTTGAAAATCATAATTTAAAACCATAACTTCTAAAACTTGAATGGTTTGGACATTCAACGGTGTATGAATTAAATGGTTTAACTTAAATGTTACTTTGTAAAGAAAATAGTTCTCATGGCTTTATAAATACATTTCTTTATTAAAGTCTAAACCAAAATTTATATTATCTCTCTCAAGTTCCAAAACCACTTCAATTTATTTATATATACGTATATCCATTTTGAGTATCAATATTTCAAACTAAAGTCGGATTTTATGCTTTCAACAAATCAATTGTTCTATTAATTAGTCTTGAATATTCATATAAAATCCATAAATAATAAGACTTCAATTTCTAGTAATAAAATATATATATTTTTCCCAATTCAAATTATACTAGAATATTCATTTCAATTTATTTTGGGAAAAATCCAATTATAAATATCATATCTTAAAATTTCCAAACTTAACATTTAAACATATGATATAAATTATTAAACTCCATTTTCTTAATTTTCTTCCAATTTTAATAAAGATTTTTATACACCTTTTAATTTCAAAATTTTCAACTTCATATGTATATGTATATGGAAGAAAAATATTTATACAATATAAAATTTAAGATTATTATAAACCGTATTCCATCCAAACCATAGAAATCACATAAAAATAGTTATATATAGACCGCGGTGCCTGTATAAAATTTTCTATCCTATGGTCAAGTGATACGGATATTTATCATTTCAATCCGCAATTATAAAAATTTGCGGTTATATATCATTTCAAACCACAATCCCGAATGAAATGAAATATGCATGATAATTTGCAATTTAATGATATCCAATAAACATCCATTCATCAACATCATCCATCATCCAAATCGCAATTATCAATCAATATCAATCAATAACAATATTATTTTTGGTACTACATAACAGGTAATACTGGCAATTTTATTCAAATTAAATTTAACAATTATTAATCTACAGTCTATATTCAGAAATAAATTATATAACTGTTAACTAGCAGTTCATATACAAACAAATAAATTTTAACTGTAAATTTATACGCAATAAATGAATTAAATTAACAGTTAAATTTAATAAATGCATTTCAACAAATATGAGTGAAATAAACATGCCAAATACTCATAAATAAATTTCTATTCATTTATAAAATTAATTTAACAAACATAAAAGCTTCTAGTAGTTGTGAGTGGGTTAAAACACTCACCTTTGGAATTTAAATCGAAATTAAATCCAATTTAAACTCAAAATTTGGACAGTCTCCAAATTCATCCAAACTCGTGCCAAAACGTCAGAAATTCCGATACGATCCCAGCAAAACAAACCGCGCGTGAATCCGAGCTCGTATGCAAAAGTTATGAAAATTTGAAAAATGAAAAATTCTGGTCCTGGGTCGACTTCGGGTTCGACTTCGGTGCGCTGTCTCAATTCCCTGGTGCTTGCTTGGAGTTTTCGCCAAAATGACCCGGATCAACCAGAGTCATTTTCTTCCTGACCCGAAGTTGCTCTAGGGTTTTCTCCCCTGAAACCCGAAGCGCGACCAGAAGCTGCTGCAGATCCGATTTTTTTTTTTTTTTTTAAAATTTGAATTTTTTTTTTGAACTGACTGGATCTAGGGTTAGCCCCCATTGAAGAAGAAGAGAAGCTTGAAGAAGATGAACGTACAACAAATAGACAATAGAATGGAGCTAGGGTTTATAACTGTATATTTATAGGTAGGGTTGGGTTAGAGTAGATAGACTAGATAGATGAACGTACGAAACAAACTAAGGCCCAAAAAGCCCGTTCTGACCCCAGAACGAAATTTGTCAAACCCATATATTCAGATAGGTATTTTAAAATATTCTGAACGCGATGGAAAAAGTTTCACGTCCAAATTTGATCGTATGAAGAAGTTATGCTGAAAACAAGATTTCCAAATTGATTTCAAATTGATTTTAATAAAATTGATTTTCAAGGCGTTTCGCGTCCGTACGATCAAACGACAGGTCCGATCGATACGAAACTTGAAACCCTATAATAATTCACCGATACAGATCCGATGAAACTGGTTTCGTCGAAATCCGAGTCCGTGGCCAAAATGGCTATTTTTAATATTCATTAAATAAATTAAATAAATTATAAAAATCCAAATTTTATATTAAATTCTAAAATTGGCCAAATTTTATTTCTTATATGATTCGTAATCAATTGAAAAGATTTAACAGGCTTAGCTGTGAATTAAAAGTTGACAGTATATTAATTGCAATGTTAATTTCTACACTTTCTTATATTTAAGAATTTTATAAATTATATTCTCAAAACCCATACTTTAGATTTTTAATCTTTATATTCTCAACTTTCACCTAAAATAAAGATGCCATAAACATTAGTTCCTGATTCACATCATTATTCTTTAAGTCTGGTTTAAATCTCAATAACGTAGTATTTAACGTTAGAATCCATTTTATTATGCATAAATTCCAAATTTTACTGACCCAAATTTTCTTCTTTTCATTCCATATCAATTGTCAATCCTATAAGAAAATTTTAACATTAGGTTCATACTTATTACAAATAACTCCAATTTCTTCCAAATAATAATTACATAACTATTAAATATTAAATCCATTTAATTGCAATAAATTCAATTGATTGCAATTAATTTCCAAATAAATTTGGATCTTTATTTGGTTATACAAAAAAAATCCGTTATCACTTACCTAACAAAGTTATTATTACTTAAGATCTCATTGCATCCACATTTTCACATTTTCATTTCCTGGTTTCTTTACTTTATTCTACATAAATTATTATAAATGGGATTTTTCTTGGTTACATCTTATTTGTATTTAACATTACTCATTCACCAATTCATTTCACTTTAACTGCGGTAAATTGGCGGATAAATTGAATTTGATTCCCAAAATTTAAATTAACAAGCAACAAGAATAGGTAACACACAATAGTCGTTACGCTAAATTCTAGTCACCTAAATAAGCTTTTATTACTTTACAAAATGGAATAACTTTTAAACTCATAAATGTAATACCAAAACCGTTATAAATCCAATAAATTTCCAAATCGAAGTTTGTACACATTTTACACAACTATTATGATTTCTCACAGAACGTTGAATTTATTAAATGACCATTTATTATAATTTAATTCCCTTAATTGAATCAAATGCTTATAATTTTTACATTCTTGCCATTCCTTCCCATTATAAATTCATTAATGGATTTACAAATCTCTATCTTCCAATTATTAAATAACCAAACTGATTACAACCACTGTTCTTATCAAATTTTCATAAATTTGTTCAAATCTATACTCTTTTTCCATATAAATAAATTTTATGTTACTACTAGATTTTTTTATCCACTACAGCCATTAAATTTTTACTATCTACACTTATTACATCTTTGTATTAATGAATCCCATTCAAGTTAATATTTATATTAATATTCACAAATTCAACATTTATATGTTTCTTAAAATTAACTTTCAACCAAATGTGCCAATTTACATTTCATTTCTATTCAATATATATTCATTTTATTCCGTTCATTCGGGTACTGCATTGAAATATATTTATTCTCTAATACTAACGTTATTATCATTAAATTATGATTGGATTCCAAGTTTTTATTCAATACCTTGAACAATAACTTACATATTAACCAAATCCTTCTTCTACTTAATTCAAATTGGATTATGTTCCAATTCCTATAACCTAGGTCTTGAGTCACCATTTACATAATTAAATTTATCGTTTATTTCAATCTTCGTTTATAATTTAAAGTTCTACTAAACTAAATTACAAAACTTATGAACTTTAACAAACTTAATCCACCAATTAAATTTTTCTGATGTTTATATATTGCAATTCAATTCAGTTATTATTTCATTAATACCATTTTAATCAACTAATTATGACTTATAACCACAACACAAATCTTCGTTATTCCAATCTATGTCATATAAACATTTTAAATTATTTACCTTTAATTACAGTTACTAGCTAACCCCTACATTTACTCCATTAAAAATCCTAAGACTTCTATTTCAATTTAAATTAGATTAGAAAACATATCAAATTGACTCATTTAATATTATTGAATTTAACGGGTCGTTACACTCTCCCCCACTCAAAACTTTTCGTCCCCGAAAAGGAAAAAGAAGGGAGAAGGAAGAATTAAAACAGTACATCTATTTCAAATATTAACTTATAATCAATAATTTACTAAATTAATTACCTTAAATGAGCTATGCCCGTATTATAGTCATTATAGCCTTTATACTTAAATTATTAAAGTTGGAAAACATTCAACAAAATTCTAAGTCCAAAATTTACGAAAATTTTTGGCAGAGTCTCCTTTGTACGGTGAGGCTCGGGAGAAAGTATAATATCAAAATATACAAATATATTACATATATTATCAAAATATTATATCACAACACGGAAAAATAGCGCTTTAAACGTAATCCGAAAACGTACCTATTTGTCGGGCAATATACGCTTATTATTTTGGAACCAAAAGCAGTAGCAGTTGCTTCCATCACCTGTATTCACTTATATAATCTAAAAGGTTAAATATTTATTTTAAAGTGAACTATTCAAGTGGATTCAATCATTAATCAACCAAACAATTCAACAACCATCAACCTTACAAACAACATACATACACAAACGAAGCAACCATTTAATCCATCAAACAAATAGTTGTTTGGGTTCAAACTTGAAATTTGTATGAAATGAAATTAACTATCAAGTGCATCCTTTACTCAACAGTCTTAGATGGAACAAAGATAGATACTTATTCATTTAACCACTTCAAATTTCTTACCCAACAACATAAATCAAACAACACAATTCAAACCAACACCCAAATTTATTTATTATACATTTATCTCATGCTTCAATTGTTTGATTTTCTTTCTTTCATTTATGGAGTGATTTCTTTATTTCTTACAAATTTTCATTTTCCATTTATCACAAAATTCATTATATTTGTATTCCAATTTATTTACTAAAATTTCTATCATCTATTTATACTACTTACCTTTACTTATAGTAAAATTTCCAATTTAACTTAAGTCTATACAATTAATTCTCATTAATAATAGCAAATTAATAGAATACCTTTATTACCTTACTCTTCACTTGTAAGATTTCCCCTTACATTTTCCTACTAACATTGCAACTTTTTATTATATGGTAAGTTATGTATGTTTTAAGAATGTAAGTGAAAATTTACAAGTTTCTTCTCCATTCCTTTAATTAATATATTTTTTTTTATAACTTACAATTTCAACTTACCCTTAATTTCATTCATTTACTTAATGTTTACGTTCCTATTATATTTATTTACAATAACCCTCTAATTCCGCTTAATTTATTAACCTTATAACCTGCATTCCTATAAGTGAAAGATTTTACTCATTCATTAACTATGGATTGCAGTCATTTATATTTTTCCTACTTTCCATTATATTAGAATAGGGGGAATTAAAGCATACTTAAGTTAATAACCCTACAATCAAACTTTATAAATTAAGGAATTTCATTTTTACTTTCTTAAGGTTAAAATCACCTATTAATAATACAACCTTTAATTTTAGTAAAATTCCAATCATCACTTAAGTTAATACCATTAAATTCTTATTTATAACAGTAATTTATTGAATACTTCATTATTTCCAAAAATTCTACTTGTATAATATTCTATTCCAATCCCTTATTTAACATTTCAACTTTTTATATTTGGTAAGTTATATATGTTTAAAGAGAAATGCAATTGAACTTATACTAGTTTAATCTCAATTCTTTTAATTCATTGATTTTCCAATAAATCTTTACCATTATTTATAATTTAAAATTTTAACTTCCTTTATACTTAGCATTAATTCTCTTACTTATTAGAGGGTTTCAATCCATTTATTACTTACTTTTTTTTTATTCCACTAAAATTTAACAATTAATTAATGGAAAATTTTAGAATTAAATTCCGGGTCAGATTTCAATTTATTTTGAAATAATAGATAATTAGTTTCCTACAACTTTATATCTCAATTATATTTAAAACAAACAAATTCAGATATTTCCAACATAAATCTGCAGTAGAATTTACTACAGTAGCCTTTCCCTTCGAAACTCGAAAATGAAAGTCGATGATGCGGCCGTCATCACCGAAATTATTTTCCAGCGACAGAGGGGAAAGTACAAACTTATTTTCTTCAAAATCCTCTTTAAACCAATTCTTTCGAATTATACTAAATATTTATATAAGAAAATATTTATAAACCAAATCATTATATTTCATAAATCCTTTGAAAGAAGATTTTCAAAAATCCCGGACTTAAGTTCTAAAATCTCCAATTTGATTTATTATAATTTCAACTTAGCTTCAATTTATCACAAATATTTTTATATTACCTAACACCCAATCTATAGCAACCAGATATATATATATATATATATCTTTATAAAAATATTTTTATATATGAAAAATATAATAGGCAAAATTATTTCATTCACCTATATTAAAAACAAATATTATGTCGGTCCGTCCTATTAAGTGTTTAGAAATCCCTATTGATGTCATAGCGTCCCATGCATCAACCAGAATTTATAAATACAAAGCGGAACAGATTAACACAATATCAAAATCTTTATTAACACTAACAAATATGCTCTCTCATATATATACACTCAGCGACTCCCATAGGGTATTACTACCCTATTAACAAAGAGTCAAACCCCACAAAACCAAGGTTTATCGCTAAACCAAAGCTCTGATACCAACTGTAACATCCCGCCTTTTCGCACACTTTAAACCGACACACGTGCCAATTCAAAGCATACGCAAGGGCGGATTGTTATGGGGTAAATAAGAAAAAACAGAGAAGAAATAAAACAAAATAGAATCTCACAGCGGAAGGATAAAATATAATAATCAATATACAGTTCATGATAACTGTTTACAAAATATTTATTTTACTTATACAATGAATATCAGAGTTACACATACCAATACAATCAATGCAGCGGAAATTTAGAGTGTGGTGCAATACTATAAATAATATAATACGGATTCTTCGTCTTCGTCCTCCAAAGCTAAAATCTTCGATCCTGAAACGCTCGGACTGACCCGAGCGAATTTGAAAAGACAAAAACAATCGAGTCAGACTAAAAGATCTTATGTGAGTTAAATTAACAGAAATAAATATGAGTACAGTAACTCAAGAGATGTTCGGGATTTACATCTCCTAAGGATCCGTTAAACTATTTACTATGTAGTATATTGCGCTATTATAATAGTGTCTATTTATAAAATAAACTTACTTTTTAATAGCGTTAAGGGGTTACCCATATAGCCCTTAACACAAATAATGCCAATAGTCTATACAGTACCGTAATACCTCCTGATCGGGAAGCTACCAGAGGATACTCCATAGGTACGACACAAATAGAAACTCGTAGTAAAGGCTCGGTATGGTAGGTGACACGGCACAACTAGGCAATGCCAGGGTAGATATACCAATTACTATCCAGGCTGGTGGAAACGCGTAGCCGCAGTTACCGCCCACCTCGGACTAACTCCCCAAAATCAAAATATAGAAGTGGCCACTGAATCAATCCAAAATCAAAGTATAATATCGAAGAGGAGGGTCCGATCAGAGGAATGACCTCATTGGCCTGAGAATCGCTCCTGTTTTAGTCACCTTATGCCAACTCACGGGAGTCGGGTCCACGTATTTACCTTACAGGAAACGTCGCCACCACCTACTTCATTCTGGAATCTCCACTGCGTACACGGTTAGTCAAAGTGGTTTTCGGTATCGACGGAGAGTATGTCCATATCCGATCCCGGTCTCTTTGCCAACCCATCGTTATTATAACACCGCGGTCATTTAAAAATAGGTTATACTTTAAAAATCAAAATAAACATTCCATTTCATAATCATGAATACGATATCATTTCAAAACCCAAAACCATATTTTATCACTTATCCCAAATATAATTCTTTTCCAAAATCATAATGCTTTAACTTCATAACGTCTGAAAATCAAATATTTCAAAGCATAATATTTTGAAAATCATAATTTAAAACCATAACTTCTAAAACTTGAATGGTTTGGACATTCAACGGTGTATGAATTAAATGGTTTAACTTAAATGTTACTTTGTAAAGAAAATAGTTCTCATGGCTTTACAAATACATTTCTTTATTAAAGTCTAAACCAAAATTTATATTATCTCTCTCAAGTTCCAAAACCACTTCAATTTATTTATATATACGTATATCCATTTTGAGTATCAATATTTCAAACTAAAGTCGGATTTTATGCTTTCAACAAATCAATTGTTCTATTAATTAGTCTTGAATATTCATATAAAATCCATAAATAATAAGACTTCAATTTCTAGTAATAAAATATATATATTTTTCCCAATTCAAATTATACTAGAATATTCATTTCAATTTATTTTGGGAAAAATCCAATTATAAATATCATATCTCAAAATTTCCAAACTTAACATTTAAACATATGATATAAATTATTAAACTCCATTTTCTTAATTTTCTTCCATTTTTAATAAAGTTTTTATACACCTTTTAATTTCAAAATTTTCAACTTCATATGTATATATATATGGAAGAAAAATATTTATACAATATAAAATTTAAGATTATTATAAACCGTATTCCATCCAAACCATAGAAATCACATAAAAATAGTTATATATAGACCGCGATGCCTGTATAAAATTTTCTATCCTATGGTCAAGTGATACGGATATTTATCATTTCAATCCGCAATTATAAAAATTTGCGGTTATATATCATTTCAAACCACAATCCCGAATGAAATGAAATATGCATGATAATTTGCAATTTAATGATATCCAATAAACATCTATTCATCAACATCATCCATCATCCAAATCGCAATCATCAATCAATATCAATCAATAACAATATTATTTTTGGTACTACATAACAGGTAATACTGGCAATTTTATTCAAATTAAATTTAACAGTTATTAATCTATAGTCTATATTCAGAAATAAATTATATAACTGTTAACTAGCAGTTCATACACAAACAAATAAATTTTAACTGTAAATTTATACGCAATAAATGAATTAAATTAACAGTTAAATTTAATAAATGCATTTCAACAAATATGAGTGAAATAAACATGCCAAATACTCATAAATAAATTTCTATTCATTTATAAAATTAATTTAACAAACATAAAAGCTTCTAGTAGTTGTGAGTGGGTTAAAACACTCACCTTTGGAATTTAAATCGAAATTAAATCCAATTTAAACTCAAAATTTGGACAGTCTCCAAATTCATCCAAGCTCGTGCCAAAACGTCAGAAATTCCGATACGATCCCAGCAAAACAAACCGCGCGTGAATCCGAGCTCGTATGCAAAAGTTATGAAAATTTGAAAAATGGAAAATTCTGGTCCTGGGTCGACTTCGGGTTCGACTTCGGTGCGCCGCCTCAATTCCCCGGTGCTTGCTTGGAGTTTTCGCCAAAACGACCCGGATCGAGCAGAGTCATTTTCTTCCTGACCCGAAGTTGCTCTAGGGTTTTCTCCCCTGAAACCCGAAGCGCGACCAGAAGCTGCTGCAGATTCGAATTTTTTTTTTTTTTTTTTTTTTTTTTGAATTTTTTTTTTTGAACTGACTGGATCTAGGGTTAGCCCCCATTGAAGAAGAAGAGAAACTTGAAGAAGATGAACGTACAACAAATAGACAATAGAATGGAGCTAGGGTTTATAACTGTATATTTATAGGTAGGGTTGGGTTAGAGTAGATAGACTAGATAGATGAACGTACGAAACAAATTAAGGCCCAAAAAGCCCGTTCTGACCCCGGAACGAAATTTGTCAAACCCATATATCCAGATAGGTATTTTAAAATATTCTGAACGCGATGGAAAAAGTTTCACGTCCAAATTTGATCGTATGAAGAAGTTATGCTGAAAACAAGATTTTCAAATTGATTTCAAATTGATTTTAATAAAATTGATTTTCAAAGCGTTTCGCGTCCATACGATCAAACGACAGGTCCGATCGATACGAAACTTGAAACCCTATAATAATTCACCGATACGGATCCGATGAAACTGGTTTCGTCGAAATCCGAGTCCGTGGCCAAAATGGCTATTTTTAATATTCATTAAATAAATTAAATAAATTATAAAAATCCAAATTTTATATTAAATTCTAAAATTGGCCAAATTTTATTTCTTATATGATTCGTAATCAATTGAAAAGATTTAACAGGCTTAGCTGTGAATTAAAAGTTGACAGTATATTAATTGCAATGTTAATTTCTACACTTTCTTATATTTAAGAATTTTATAAATTATATTCTCAAAACCCATACTTTAGATTTTTAATCTTTATATTCTCAACTTTCACCTAAAATAAAGATGCCATAAACATTAGTTCCTGATTCACATCATTATTCTTTAAGTCTAGTTTAAATCTCAATAACGTAGTATTTAACGTTAGAATCCATTTTATTATGCATAAATTCCAAATTTTACTGACCCAAATTTTCTTCTTTTCATTCCATATCAATTGTCAATCCTATAAGAAAATTTTAACATTAGGTTCATACTTATTACAAATAACTCCAATTTCTTCCAAATAATAATTACATAACTATTAAATATTAAATCCATTTAATTGCAATAAATTCAATTGATTGCAATTAATTTCCAAATAAATTTGGATCTTTATTTGGTTATACAAAAAAAATCCGTTATCACTTACCTAACAAAGTTATTATTACTTAAGATCTCATTGCATCCACATTTTCACATTTTCATTTCCTGGTTTCTTTACTTTATTCTACATAAATTATTATAAATGGGATTTTTCTTGGTTACATCTTATTTGTATTTAACATTACTCATTCACCAATTCATTTCACTTTAACTGCGGTAAATTGGCGGATAAATTGAATTTGATTCCCAAAATTTAAATTAACAAGCAACAAGAATAGGTAACACACAATAGTCGTTACGCTAAATTCTAGTCACCTAAATAAGCTTTTATTACTTTACAAAATGGAATAACTTTTAAACTCATAAATGTAATACCAAAACCGTTATAAATCCAATAAATTTCCAAATCGAAGTTTGTACACATTTTACACAACTATTATGATTTCTCACAGAACGTTGAATTTATTAAATGACCATTTATTATAATTTAATTCCCTTAATTGAATCAAATGCTTATAATTTTTACATTCTTACCATTCCTTCCCATTATAAATTCATTAACGGATTTACAAATCTCTATCTTCCAATTATTAAATAACCAAACTGATTACAACCACTGTTCTTATCAAATTTTCATAAATTTGTTCAAATCTATACTCTTTTTCCATATAAATAAATTTTATGTTACTACTAGATTTTTTTATCCACTACAACCATTAAATTTTTTACTATCTACACTTATTACATCTTTGTATTAATGAATCCCATTCAAGTTAATATTTATATTAATATTCACAAATTCAACATTTATATGTTTCTTAAAATTAACTTTCAACCAAATGTGCCAATTTACATTTCATTTCTATTCAATACATATTCATTTTATTCCGTTCATTCGGGTACTGCATTGAAATATATTATTCTCTAATACTAACGTTATTATCATTAAATTATGATTGGATTCCAAGTTTTTATTCAATACCTTGAACAATAACTTACATATTAACCAAATCCTTCTTCTACTTAATTCAAATTGGATTATGTTCCAATTCCTATAACCTAGGTCTTGAGTCACCATTTACATAATTAAATTTATCGTTTATTTCAATCTTCGTTTATAATTTAAAGTTCTACTAAACTAAATTACAAAACTTATGAACTTTAACAAATTTAGTCCACCAATTAAATTTTTCTGATGTTTATATATTGCAATTCAATTCAGTTATTATTTCATTAATACCATTTTAATCAACTAATTATGACTTATAACCACAACACAAATCTTCGTTATTCCAATCTATGTCATATAAAAATTTTAAATTATTTACCTTTAATTACAGTTACTAGCTAACCCCTACATTTACTCCATTAAAAATCCTAAGACTTCTATTTCAATTTAAATTAGATTAGAAAACATATCAAATTGACTCATTTAATATTATTGAATTTAACGGGTCGTTACACTCAATAGGAGTCATCAGACTCTTTAACAACCAAATATCGTTTTGCACACCGGTTGGTACTTTTATATTTCGGAAATAGTTCGTACCTGATATCAAAATATCATATTTGCTTCAAAATCAAATTCATTTCGAAATCATTATACTTGCTCAAAATATACTATTTCAATTCAAAATCATTTTCGGCTTAATATCTCGATTTCGTTTCCAAAATTGTTTCGAATTTCAGTGTAGGTTATAACTTCATTTAACCCAATTCATATTTAAATCTATGATTTAAATATAAACATTCCAGCCTTTGACCGGTTTAAATATTAGAAATAGTTTGAAATTTGTTAAATATCTTAAAAGTTTAAATAGTTTAATATAAAATAATTTGAGTATTGAAAATGGCTTATATAATAAAATAACTTGGAAAATCAAAATAATTTAAATATTTAAGAAGATAGATTTTAAAAAGTTTATGTTAAAATAATTTATTTAAAATAGTTTCAAAGTCAAACTGATTCAGTTCCAAATCTTTCAATTCAAATCAATTTTAATTTCCATTTCCATTTAAATCGATTCAATTCCAATCAATTCAAATTAACTTCGAACCAATTTTAATTCAAACCAATTTCGATTTCGATTTCAAATTAATTCAATTTCGATTTCAATTCTAATTAATTTCATTTCAATTCCAATTTGAATCTATTTCAATTCAATTCTCAATTTTAAACCATTTCGATTTATATAAATTCGATTTCGATTTCGATTTCAGAATATCGATTTAAATCACTTAAATTAAATTTAAATTAAATACTCAATTTAAGATTCAAATCTTTAAAATAATTCAATTCCGCGCTCAAATTTCGAAATATCCATTTAAATTACTTTTACTTGGATTTATTTCAAAGTTGATAAGTTCACTTTTAACATTTCAAGCTCAATTTCAAAATCATTCTATTCCCATAAATTCGATTCTATTTCTTAAAATCCAAATCAATTTAAATAATTTCCAAATCAAAATATTAAAATATTTAATTTAACAAAACCGGTGTCCGTATATAATTTTCTATCCTATGGCCAAGTGAATAATTATTCCAATTTAATTCAGGGAGGGATATGTATCATTTCAATCCAAAATAATGTCACAGGCATATATCATTTCAACCTATTTCTTAATTTATTCGAAATAATTCAATTTATAGTTTTATATACTGTAAATAATTTATCGGGTGATAACAGGATATATATATATATATATATAAATAAAAAGAACTAAACATCCAATCATCCAATATTTCAACCAGTTGGCATCCGTCACAATCAATCATCCAAATAATCAATAAATCACATCAATTAACCAATTATCAATAATCAAAAATTTTACTAGCGGTTTAATTCAAATTTCCATTTAACTGTTAATTCAAATTTTCTAACATATAAATTTCTTATCGATTTCCATGTTAGTTAAATTTTACAAAACAAAATCAACAATTTAAATCACTTCAGAATTTCAATTTAACTAATATAAAAATAATTTAGTATGTCGTGAGCATTATAAAACACTCACCTTTTATTTGAAACTGAAAATATTTCCAGCTTCAAATAAAATACCAAATCGATTCCATGCCAAAGCCCTCATCGATATGATTCCAATATCTCTTGTTTCATTCAAATCGAACCTCGTACGGAAGAATTACGATAATTAGCATTAACGGTATAATCAACATTTTAATTAACAAAACTAATTAAACTAATAATCTCAAGTAACCTTACTGCTCAGCTCCTCTCATACACGCTTCCTTTCCCTCTCATCTATGTTCGTCATGTCCAGCCACCTAATAACCCAAATCGCGATTGAAACTCGACGCGACCACAACCTCGAGACGCACGCCTCCCGCCTTCAGTTGCGACCATGCGCCATCACCACCCGACCCACCCTTGCCCGCACTGCCAAGAAACAACGCGCGCGCTCCATAGAAACACGACCCAAACCCTAGAAGGCAATCGATCGCGAGCCTCACCCACAGACCCTCACACGCGGTCGCCTACAACCCTCAGCGTGCCTCCAAGCTACGCGACTCTTCCCAGGCAATTGCTCCTATTGATTTTCTTTTCATCCTCGTTCGATTGTTTGCTTTTGATATATAATGAAGGCTGCGATTTTAGTAACGAAAGGAAGAGGAGAGTGTACAGGTAGGCATAGGTCGGCTGGATGGTACGAGTGTTGACTTGGGAAAGAATATATTACTAAAATGAGAAAATATCTCGCCGATTGGGCCTCGAAATTTCAAGTTCCAAATGAAGCGTGCCGCTTGGGGTTTCTAATGTTTTACCTCCATTCCGAGCACAATGGAACAAGCCTCGATGCCTAATGCGATTGTATGCACAAGATAGAATTTCAAAATCAATTAGTTAAATTATTTTTTGAAATTAAATTCTATGCGTTTCAAGCTCGCACGGCCAAACGACAAGTCCGATCGCTACGAAACTCGAAATACTACAATAATTAACTATTACGGATCCGATAAAAATGGTTTCGTCAAAATCCGAGACAGCGGCCAAAATGACTATTTTTACACTTTAATTATAATATATAATTTGCAATTTCTAATTGTTCACTTCTAAACGTAATTTTAAATGTTAAAAATCTTCATTCGTATCTAAATAAAATTTAAATCAACTTTCGATACAATTTTCATTCATATTAAATTCAGAATTCAGTTATTCAAAAAAAATCAATATTAAATTTAAACAGTTAATTATCTAATAAATCACTATAATGGAAATATAAGTCATTTAACTTATAAAGTTTACTTTTAAAACAAATCCTAATAATAAAACAATTATTTCCACTTCACAGCAATTCAATATTATTATTCAATTCAAGTTATTGATTACAACACATTAAATCGTAGAATTTCATTTCAATATTTATTATTGCCTAAATCTTCGAAATTAGTTATTTCAAATTTTTTATATGAGTTCATAATAAATCACTATAATAATAAATCATTAAAAAAATATTTCTAAACATTTTTATTCAATAATCATATTAAATTTAATAATTTTAAATAATTAAAAATACTGGTCGTTACATCCACAATAGGAAGCAGATAAGTAATAAATCCCCAAGGTAAGATAAAATACAGCTAAGCTATTATGACACCGTATTAGGCACTGCTAGTCGCACGACGGCCATAAACTACGATTTAAGAGGTGGACATGGATGAAGACGATGAGACACATTGGCGAGTTTATATTTTGGGTTTCCCTTCCTAATGCGTAGTTGTATGGATAGTCGTAATACGAGATATAGTTCCATATGGACGTGATATTGTGTTAATGATGGATCCTAACGTGGTGCCAGATTAAGGATACTAGCGGGGATAGTATCTTAGTCAAAAGGGGGACTATGGTACTTATATAGTCATATACGTACATAAGTAATTCTAGTCTACTTTGAATAGATGGTGTGTATCGTACGCATATGTGGACTCGAGATGATTAAGTAAAAATTAAATGACATAACACGTAATGGAAGACAATCGACATAAACTACTGTTATGTATAAAATGTATTATTCACTAGTCACCATAATATTATTCCGACACCCTCCTCGTTACAACCCACGATATAGCTTTAGAGGTGTAGGTACTGGTGCAAGGCGAGAACAATAGAAGGACATGTTTCCTTAAGCATGCTCGGCACTGACAAAGACACCACATATTGGAAGTGTCAATCTTGGTCAATAACTATATGCTTTATTATACTTTACTATTCCATACTGTGAATTATATCAATACTGCTCTGATATGCATTTATTTGTTTATTTGTACGATACCAAACCAACGATCCATATCTTGGTGCGCTTGGGTTTCGATTTGGAAAAAATTCAAGCCCACTGGGCTGCCTGTTGTTACATTTGGTATCAAAGCAAGGTTAGTCGATCTTAAAAATTAGAAAATGTTGGGTGAACATATTTGTATTTTGCCTATAATATAAATATATTATACGCCAAATCCTATAAATTCCGACGGTAGAGTAGTTGCAACCATACAATGAAATATGGATAAATTGATTATGAGTTGGAATATAGGAAAAAGTTGAAGAGGTACACTTACCTCGCTTACCTATGGATAAATAGGTCATATAGAAAGGCATTGACTTAAGAAGAACATGAATGCATCTTATGGAAGGTCCCTGAAGCTAGATAGTACGCGACTCCCTAGTTGGGCCTCGATAGCCCAATGGTTATAGAACCCCACACATGTAGATTGATGATGTACATTAGGTCCAGATAAATGAAAAATAAGAATCCATATGTTGTAAATATCCAAAAGCATTTGAGTTCCCGAAGGAAGATGTGAAGTAGCCACCCTAAGATAATGGCCGGATTTTTAGTATTTGAAAGGAGATAATTCCATAATACGTTGGAAAAAGAGAAGTCCAAAAGAATGGATAAATAGAAATCCACTCTGAGTCCAACCCAATAGAAAATAGTTTTTAAAGTTGAGAAAATATGTAAGTGATATATTTGGAAAGAAAATGATAATAATAAATAAGTAAATATTGGGTTTTGAGAAAAATATTTATATAATGAAAGTTTTGTTGATATATATATATATATATATATATATATATATATATATATATCTAAATTGAAAATTTTCCATATGTGGTTTTACAAAATATATTCATTTAAAAAGAATTTGTAAAGCATATATTGCTCGCTAGTTTCTCTATAAAGAAAGAAAGCGTTAAAGTTGAAAATTATTTTTGAATGGACAATAGGAAGTGTTACTAGTATTAAATAGGGTAAATAACGATGGAAAAGGAGATTCAAAACCCGATGGTAGAAAATTAGTACGCAGTGGTAGGCGAATTCACAGTGATAGGTAGGTCAGAGTTCCTTAGCGTAGCCAGAGAGAAGGTGGAGAAGATGGAGTCAGAACGGAGTAACGATAGTTAATATGAAGTAAATACATATTTGGTTTGGCCCGAAATGGGCCCAAGTTCAACGTGGCAAAATGCACAGGGAATGATCAACCTGGTTCCCAACGGTCAATTGGTAGTAGTCGACTGTCGAACCCTCGCGGTCAACCGTTATTGTGTAAAATTAATATATTACTCTAGGGTCGAGCCGATTCATTTACGCCTCTATTCCATTTTAACCGAAGAAATTTCTGAAATCCCTCCCTTTCTCTCTCTTAGCTGCTGCCGACCACCTCAACCACCACCAACCAAGCAACCAACGTCGATCTTCTAGCTCCCAAGAAACACAAGTTTTTCCCTCTCTTAGAACCCCAAAGCCCAGATCTACCTCAAATCCAAAATCTATGGCTCCTCCTCTCTACACCCTCGTGTCCTGACACCCAGGGTTGACCCCAATAGAGATAGCGTGGTCCTTGAACCACAAGAATATTGTCAAGAGTTATGACGAATCAGCCCGTTTCAAGTTTCCTCAAGGACGACTAGTGGTTTTCATGGACTTTGCAGCTTACAGTTTGAGGACCTATTCACCACCACTTGGTTGTTGCAAATTCTATGCAATGACATGTTTGAGCAAGTGTGCTACCTGAGATGTGTGCATCTATTTGATGCTAACTTAGTATTCACATTCGGTGAGAATGGGCTATCTTTACATCCAAAGTGAAGGGGACATAGATCGAGATAACGAATGTGCAGTTTGAAGGGATCTTATACATCTCCACATCAGGAAAGGATTTAGAGGAAATTGAGACTATGGATTTCAACATACTAGATCAAAATTTTCTATATAGGATGGGCAATTGGCATCCAGATAATTTGCGAGCCTAAGCCTGTTTAGTCGTTCACATTATCCAACGTAACATCGTCCCTAAGATGGGGAGTTATGACTAGATTTATCCTCTTGTCCAGAAGGCCACCATTGCCATTGTAGGTGGTATTCGGGTAAACTAGGCCAAGGTGATTATGGCCAATTTTGTGAGTTTGGTATAGGGACCCAAAGGAGCTCCCTCCTCTATTATGATATTTTCACTACCATCTTCAAATAGTTTAAGGCGAACCTTCGAGGTGAGACGACACAGAGTGATGTACCCCCACCTTTTGATAAGACCTCTCTTAGAATGATGAGGATAGAGGAGCTGCCTGTAGTTTTTGGAGCGTACCAAGAAGAGGTCAGGCCGACAAATATGAAAAGGGACCCTTGCTCAACCAGGAAGCTGCAGGATATCAACAGGCTCTAGACTATGTAGAGATCCTAGAGTCTCAGCTTTGGCTCGAGGCTAGGATTCATGCGATGCAACAACAACAACAAGAGATGCTAAAGAGCAATGGGAGATGCAGATGGAGCAGCAATGCTAAAGGCATGAGTTAGGATGCATAGCCGCCATGATCTAATCACTTAGGTGTGGCCGTGGCTCTAGCCCTCTAGGAGGACCATCTCCCAGTCCGTAGACAGTAGTAGTTAGTAGCTAATAGTAGTAGTTGCGTTTCCTTTTAGCGATTGTTTTTCTTTTAGTTGGGTTGTAAGCATTAGTTGTTTTTGTTATGTAAAAATGCGTACGATGTTTTCGAAAAAGTTCCTTTTTATGCGTTTCCCATGTGGACCACGATATTATTGGGAAAATAATAAGACAATGAAATTTGAGAAAAGACACTTAATTGATGCAAGTAAAAGGCTGGAATTATAAAATAAATTAAATGAATTTATCTAATTTGCTACTAAAGTAGAAGAAATAAGATTTAAGTCCCAAAACATAGAAATTTTTGAAAAGTAAATTTTGGCAAGCGAAGGACATGAGAAAATTTATTGCATGTCTCTGTACCTTTTCATATTTTCTCATGTCGGCATAATAGGATAAAGAAAAAGTTTGAAAAGTAATTTACTCATGAAAAGTTTGAAAAAGTTTGAAAAATTTCTCATGTCCTTCGCTTGCCAAAATAGGATAAAGAAAAAGTTTGAAATTTAATAATTTATCACCTAAATGGATGAAGTCTATTATGGACGTTAGGTTGTCGGCTAAACCCTGATTTCATGAGGTGTGGTTTAATTTATTTTGAAAAATATACATATGTATACCTTTGGAAAATAATATTTTGACAAAAAATATCTTAGAAAAAAGTTTTTGAAAAGTTTTTGATGAAAAATTTTAAAATCTAATTTTTTTACCAATATTGTAAAAAGTAGTATAAAAAATATTTGGGCGAAGAAAGAAGAAATTTATTCGAAATGCCCCATACTTAAATGGAGGAATAGTTGACAACTTAGCTAGTATAGATTTTATTATGCAACAGAAGTACTAGTAGAATAAAATACAAGTTGTGTATACATTATACTAATGTGGGACATATCCAACTATCGGACCCATGGAGTATATATGCTTGCATATAGGTGAAAGAGTACCTTCAGTAGAGTCTGCTTCAACGAAATAGGGAGGGTATTGGCTTGATTGCATTAGACAATCTGAATAAGATGATGTGCAGCTCGACGCTATGTCGGTATGTATTAGTACCAAATCAGGAGTAGGATATGTACGTAGGTTCAATGCGTCATCGGTCCTGCGTGATCAACGGGAAAGATAAGGATACACCTAACGGACTATGCCTCCTACTAGGGTAGGTCAGTTGGGTAATGTTTTGCCACAGTTGTTTGCTAGTTTTTTGTTAGGATAAGGCTAGTTAACCCATATAATAGTTATTTTAAAAACAAATAGGGTAATCGGATGAGCTGAGTCCTTTATAATCAGTGGAGCTAAGTCCATAGCATAAAGTCGACAAGTAGTAAATCCTTAATGCAAGATAGCATAATGCTAAGTTATTGTGACGCCATATTAGGCAACATGAGATGCCTGACGAGGCATGAATTACCATTGAGAGGTGGACACGAATAAAGATGATGAGAAACACTGGCAAGTCGACATTTCAGGTTCCCCTCCCTGATGTGTAGTTGTATGGGTAATCATAATACGAGATGTAGTTCCATACGTATATGATATTGCATTGATGATGGATTCTGACGTGGTTCTAGATTATGGATACTTGCAGGGATAATATCTTGGTCAAAAGAGGGATTGTAATACTTATATATTTATATACTTTATACGTAATTATGGTCTACTTTGAGTAGATGGGGTATATCCTATGCGTACGTGGAGTCGGGATGACTATGTAAAAATTAAAAGACATAACGTGTAATGGAAGACAATCGACATAAACTGGTGTTATGCGCAAAATGTACATTTCACCAGTCACCAGAACCTTGTTCTGACCCTCTCCTCGTTACAACCCGCGGGATAGCTTTAGAGGTGTAGGTACTGGTGCAAGGCGGAAACAGTAGAAAGATAGGTTTTCTTAAGCATGCTCGGCACTGATAAGGACACCAGATATTAGAAGTGTCAATCTTGATCAATAACTATATGATTTATTATACTTTACTGTTCCGCTACGAGTTATATATATTGCTCTGATATGCATTTATTTGTTTATTTGCAAGATACCAAACCAACATCCATATCTTAGTGGACTTGGGTTCTCAATTTAGCGAAAAGTCGGGACCACTGCAGTGCGGGTTGTTATAATAACCTCACAAATTTTAATTGTTGAAATTAGCATAACAGATTTATTTGTCAACGTGCTTGAGTTAATTCGTATTCTACTTGCAAAAATTATCGCTTAATATGACTTTGAATTTTTAGTACATCAACGTTGAAAAGAAAATTCTAAATGATGATTTAGAATAGGCATTTGCACATCATAATCAAAATGTAACAAAGACAGTGGGAGCGATAACTAAGTTTTTAAGTATTGATAGGATCTAAAAACCTATATGATAGTATCAATCAACAAGCATCAGAATTGAGAAAAAAATTTGATAGAGAAATATTATTTTTTGATTACTAGTCAAATTGCAGAGGAAGTGTGTGTTTGTAAGGAAGAATATACAAAGGTACTAAGGTATTTCTAAACTATAAGTAAACAACATACTACAGATTGTTAATGATGTACCCATGTGTTTAGTAGTTTGATTCTCGATTAGGATTTGAAAATGACATTTTTATAATAAGTATAAAAGAACGTTAGGATTGCCCCAAACATTACACACTAACATCATATGTTTAATATAGAGTATATGAGATGGATTCCTTATGGATCAGCAATAGGAATTATCCTATGTGTTATATTGCCTACTATATCGTAATTCGCTTGTGTAATTGGTATATTGAGCGAGTATTGGAGATTATTCGCTAAATGATAGTTATGAGTGTTCTTGAGTATTTATGAAATACTAGATAGTAGCTTATACAAATAATGAACTCCTTATCAGAGAATTTTCAGATTCGAACTTCATAAGTTATCGAATATAGTATTTCAATCCTAACTTCAGGTTCAACCTTACTTAAGAAGCTTTAAGTTGGGTATGCTCTAAATAAGAGGTGGTTGCTGATTCAACCGAAAGGCTAAGTATATCACCTTGAATAGCATCGCAATACAAGCAGTATGCATAAGTGCACAAAGTTATAACTAAACTTGGGACGATTCCAAATGTTGAGAATTCCATGACATTGTATTATGAAAAAAAAAGTCGCGATATTGAGAATGAAAAAGCTAGGGCTCACAAGATGTCTAAACACATACTCAAAAAGTTCCACTTGATAAAGGCAGTTTATCAATGAGGGAGGGATGTTTGCTGACAGAGTAGATAGTAATGCAATATAGCAAAACTGTTCACTAAAAGATTACCAATCGGTTCTGAACTAATAAGTAGAATGGATTTAGATTACATAATTAGCCTGGTGTGCAAGTGGAAGATTGAAAGAGTTAGTAGTATGCCCTAGGACAATTATGTAATTTGTTACATATATAACTCTATAGTGTAATATAATTAATTAGGTACTAAATTTAAAATATATTAATAAGAAAATCCTAATATAAAATATTATGTGATTATAATTGAAAATAGTTGCAATCGTGCATAATTAATCATGAAATAAAATAAAATTAGGTTATAAATATTCCCGATCAAGATGTTTCGAGAAAGAATATGTAACGCTCTCCAAATGTTAGGTAGTGTATTACTCATGGATCCTACTGGCACCATGGGTTTACGTACTCGTAACTATTGGATAACAATGGAATGACACATCTAAAAGTTCAATGTTGGTTGAAAACAACTAGGTCAAATATAAACCTTAGTGTTACGATGTTACATAGTTTCCTCGACTTGAGAATACTATGGTACTTCAATGTGGATACTCCACTTTAATTATAGTTAAATCATGATATAACATCCATCGAACGACTATGGTTGAGTCCAAGTTAAAGCATTGGAATGAAGCACTATTTAATATAGAATTTGTCTCCTCGGTTATATGAGGTTAGTATCACAACCAGTTTTAGTCAACTCAAAGTTAAAGTCTCAAGCCAAAGTATAACGGTTAATAATAAGTATTATTATTGAACCAAGGACTTTATTTATGGACTTATCAAGTAGAATATGAATAACACTAGTGTTTCGATTAGAACCTGACTTCACATGTTCTAATATGATATAGTGTTGGCAAAGAGAATGTGTGTAAACTATTGTAACTATTGGTACCACTTAAGGTAATATAAAATAAGATTTTACCAAAAAGTTCTATAACTGATGAATTCGATCAAAATGTCATACTACTAGCCAAGATAACCTGTGAACGTTAATATTTGAATTTTTCAATATTAATAGCTGACCGAATTCACAACTCCAAGTATCACAACTGTATTTGTGAATTTTCTAAAACACCAAACGATTTAATTAGTTTATAAAATATTATAAATTAGTTAAATTTTTTAGTATTGAAGAAATATTAGTTATTTTTTTTGATGTTTTAGGTGTTGTAATAATAATTTGGAAGTATATATAGAAGTTATATATGTCTTATGGTGTAACGAAATACGATATCACTATACATCTATGTGCTTTAAATATAGATAATTACTTTAGTGTGCTTTTAGATAATTTGCTCCATATGGTCCAAGATATGGTCGACGCTAACGACCTCATATTTTTAACATTTTAAATGGGAATATTTAATCTATATAAATATTCGAATTTGATTCGAATTTAATAAATAATAAAAAAATTAATTGCTAATAAAACGACTTAATTTTTAATGACGTATTCTTAAATAAATTCATAGGATTTTTCCATAATTTTTAATTTGTAAATATTTAAATTATCGTTTGAGGTATTTTTCGATAAACGTTGGCCTTTTTGAATTTTACAAATAAGATAACCAGTGTATTTTATTGTTATTTCACGATCATGTCATATTGTTGTGCGAGATTGTATTTTTATTTCGGTCATTCTCGATTTATATGCGAACAAAATTTTGTGTAGTGAAGTACCGGAAATTATAACCTTAATTAACCCAACACTTAACATATTTCATTGCTTCTTTTCTTTTTCCCCTTTTCATTTACAGTAAATGTTTAAACCTAGCTACCAAAATTAAAATTAAAATCCAAAGATTTAGGGCACAATAAATTATGAAACTAGATTCGTTGAACTCAGGGGAGTGAGAGCTTCATTTAAGTATACTCGATGATGTGTGTGGTCGATGTTGGTGGAGTCCGACGTGAATTAGGGTTAGCTTTTTCCATCGACTAAGGAGGAGTTAGGACAAGGAAAGGTTGGATTTGGGTTTCTCATGAGAGGGAGAATTGGCAGCTGCATTTTGGGGGGTTCCGACCATGGATTGGTGATTGTGACATCTCGGGTCGAGGGGGGCTCGGGTCACAATCATGTAGGATACTTCGAGTATGATGGCATCGGGTCCATGAAGAAGCTCATGCATAGAGGAGAATGTTGGTGAAGGTGGCATGTGATTTCATCTAGCGAGACGGCAGGAGGGATGTGTGCACAGCCTGGGTTTGTGCACTCTTGTGCGTGCACCATCAAGTAGTTAGAGAGAGGATGAAGAAGGGTTAGTGAGTGATTAGTATTTAATTAAGCAATTAATTAAGTTGATTTATCTAAAAACTTATAAATCAATAACTTCTTCATACAAGGTTCATTTGAAATTTGGTCTTTTGCATTGTGCTCGGAGGAATGATATCTACACACTGGAGTTGATTTCGTCGAGTTTGGACCAACTGGAATTTCAAACTAAGATCAAATACCATTCGATTTTAGATCTAACCGGAATGCATAAGCGACAACTGGAATTTTGATGAGCTAATTCACCTTTGATTGAATAGTATATGATATATGGTAGATGTAAATTATTGTTTTTATGCTTGAATGACTTATTAGTTTGGTTTGGTTGAATTTCCGATTTGAAAAGAAAATGACATATAAAATGAAATGCATGGATTTTTGTAGACGAATCTGAATTCCTCGCCATTGTGATTTTAGATTTTAGTTATATACTTGTTGTATAAATTGTTGAATGCTAAAAGTTTGGTAGTTGGCCATATTAGATATGACATTGATATATGTTGAAAGTTGAACCTTTTCAGTTATAAAGGTAGTAGTAGCATTAGTTAAGTGCTATGGTAGGTATTGGCCTCATTATAGTATTTTGAAAATACTATTATTTGTTGTTTGATTTGAAAATGGTTTTGATTCATAAAATGACTTTAAATATGACTAATTGTTTTTCTATGATATTATATTTAGAAATAGTTTTTGAACTTTTCTATTTTACTCCAACTTTTTTGAAATGTTTTAAAAGTATTTCAAGAAATATTTATTTTCTAGAAATGTTAATATAATAATAAATGTTCATTTTAAAGAAAAAAGGAAATTTATCTTTTATAATAAAGTAATTTTGTTTTAAAATTAATAGAAACATTTTGGAATAATTATTTGTGAAATATTTTATATAAAATGTTGTATAGAAAGATACATTTATAAATCGTATTTTAGAAATAAAAGAATGGATTTATAACTAATATTTAAAAAGGGAAATTTATATCATTTTTATAATTTGGAAAATAAATCCCATTTGTAAATTTATAGTGATATATGGGACGATCGTTTTATGAAAAATATTTAGTTCGATTTTGGAACCGAAGATCTGTACAGTATATGATCTTATAAGAGAAGTTTATAAATAGAAATTAATTTTGAGGAGGTGTTTTATAAGTAAATTTGGAGATTTGTAAAAGGAGTTTAATAGATAAATTTGGAAATTTATAAAACGGCATTTTTAAAAGGAGATTTATAAAAGCGGTTTTATAAATAAATTAGAAGATTTAGAAAAGAAGTTTTATAAATAAATTTGGAGATTTATAAGAGAATTTTGTAAATATATATAAAAGATATTTATTAAAATATTTTTTATAAAAGGAATGAGATTTGATTTCCATTAATGATCAATTTAAATTATGGTGGTATAGAAACTATTCTTTTCATACTTAACACCAAACTCTAAGTTAAGGAAACTCATCCCTATCTTGAGAATTAAGTGTCTATGTCGAGGCAAGGATAATATGCTAACTTGTCTACCACATTGTTAATCGAGGGATTGTACAAGTTTGAAATGAAAAGTGGAGGTAAGTATATTTGGTTTAATTTCCATATGACCCGTTTACTTACGCTAAAAAAGATAGTGTTTTGGGTTTATTGTTATCAATGTTTTAAGTGACATTCGTTTTAATCCAAATAAGTATGGTTTTGAAAGTGAAATCTTCCTTAAGTTTTATGAATATACTTATACCGTTGATATGACTATATGGTTATATTTTCTAAGTATTGAAAATGTAGTGTTTTCTGAATATACTTATACTGTTGAGATAAGTATATGGACATTTTTCCAAGCATTAAAAGAGTTTCAATGAATATTGAATGAGTAGCATACATTTTTTTTGTAAAAGTATTTTGATACAAATATTTATAAAGTGAATTTGATTAATGAAAGGATTGATTAAGGAAGCTTGGTGGACTCACGTGCTTAACCATGCTTGTAATTTTGAAATTAAATCTCTAATTTGACTGTTTGTTTATTTGATAGTTAACTAACTGATTATTAAATCTTGGCCAGTTTTGAAACTATCGTTTGTTGGTTCGGAGAGACTTGGATTAGATAAGTATGAGTTATCCGAAAACTACTTCGAACAGGCATAAGCGTTTGAATTGAAGACATCTTGAAGATGATGGAAATTGAAGAATAAGTTCTTTGAAGTGCAAGGGCTACTTGCTACTAATCCCGAGGATGATTCTAAAATGCATGTTGTAGAAGTAGTGCCTTCGGTTTGTTCAGTCCTAAAACAACTTGTATGAATGAATGCTGGCATTGCATTGTTGCCTGGAGGACAATGTTAACATTCCAAGTGGGATATACTAAAAAGGTAAAACGTAGCCTCAAGCCTCACACCTGGTAATGACTAAAACTGGAGATATGCTTCAAGGATGTGTGATTAGCCACCGTTAGGGTGTGGTCGCCACCTGTATCTAGATCGAAATTTATTGAGGATTATGTATGCTTATGGTCACGAAAACGGTTTGTTAGAGACAACCGGGGTGATGACATATTTAGTACTATTTAGGAAGGGGTAGGCTGGTCCTGATTTGCAGGGTGTCTATGTGAGGCCCAAGGTACATTTTTCTAGAGGTGTACTGTAGCAGGTTGTACTTCTATAGCAGTTTCATTGTATGGAATCCATTTTTCAATATGTGTCTTACGGACTTAGTTATATACCAAATATGTTGGAATATGAGATGTTATCATTTCAACTACGTTATATGTTTATTTTAAATCCTAGAGAACACCTAGGCTTAGGTTGAGTGAATACCTAGGCTTTGGTGGGGGTAGACTCATTAGAGATAGGATTAGTAGCACCCTAGAATGAGTTGAGTGTATTATATATACGGGAGCGTAATTGTTAGTGCCATAAAAATGTTTAATATTGTGTTGATACATCTGTTGAGAGGTTTATGAATTCTATTCGATACAGAAGGAATAATTATATCGATAGGGGTTTCTAAACACTTGAACAAGGCAAACCGACACAGCATTGTTTTTGAAATTTGGTAAATGGAATAATTTTACCTGGGATTATATTTTATATATAAAAGAATGGTTTTAAAAAATTGATATAGCTATATATGTTATGTTTATTTATTAGGAAATGATAATATTCAGTTGTTATCATTTATTGTTTGATTAGTCATGGTCTACCAGTTTACAAGCGTTGACTATGGTTTGTTGATTATTGCTTTGTGCTCGACAAGTTTATGAGCTGTTTTACCTTTTCACTGCATGGATTGGGTAGATAGTAATTGTGGGAACATTGAAACGAATATCTTGTGAATTAAGTTTCACAGTTTGATATAAGGCGTTTGATGATAATGTTGGGTTAAATTTTAGTTTTAATAAAAGTTATTTACTGTAATCTAAACAAAGATATGCATTTTTGAAATGATTTTATGTAAGAAAGTGAAACTATATAAATATAGTTTATAAATAAAAAATGATTTAAAGTTGAGAATTTGAGAACTTAAATCCTGATATTTTTGGAAATTGTTTTTTAAAGTTTTGAGAAAATAATTATAGTATTAGTTGAAATTATTTATGAATAGATATATTTAATAGGATTTTAAAATAAATAGAAAGCACCGAACTCACTTCTGACGTTGGAAAATAATTCTAGTGATGCCTACAGCATCATCGGCGTTCATTTTTAAGTTTCTAAGTGGAGAATGCTGCCATAATAGTGTTGCTTCATAGTTGTTTTGGTAAAATAGATTTTGATTTAATCCTAAAAGTATGATTTGATATTCAAAATGAGATATTATATTATTATTTCAAAATGATTTATAATAAAACCGATGTTTAGTTCTTATGTTTTCTACGTAGTTATTTTATAGATGCATGATCCTTTGGATTAGGGTAGTTCGGTTTGTGCATCTCATTACGTTATGTAGTTTGGTAGTTGTCATTTGTTGAAATGAAATGGAATTTTTGGCTATTTTGGACAGCCAAAAACTTCCAAATTAGTTGAGAATTTGAAGCAAAGTGTATATGTAAAATATAAAGTAGACTTTTATAACTCTAGAGTGGAAAGATAGTAAATTAAAAAAGAGTTTTGAATTTGTTGAACATTTATGTTTTGTAAAACAAATCTGGTATTGTATACACACACTAAGGATGGAATGGAGTATTATACGAATATGAACCTAAATTCTGAAATGATTTAAATGAAATTTGTTTTAATGAAATGTTTTATATGTGATGATAAGCCTTTATCAAATGTTTCTAAAATAAAGATAGTGTCTTATGGAATGTTTTTGTAAATAATTTTGGAAAGTAAAAAGAACCAGTATAATTAAGAAACCAATGGAATGAGTATGTAAGTGATACGTAGATCATTTTGTTTGCATAATTGTTCTAGATCTAGACTCGAGTACAAGATTTCGAGGTGATTTACACCAATCTGAATAAGCATTTTTCGCTCAACTCTTGGCTGCGAACACTTGATAAGGATTTTTGACAAGATCCCAAAGTTTTCTATCATAGTATATGACTATTAATGGAAAACAAAGGTTCTAATCAAGGAATCTGATCAGAGTCTTCACTAGAAAAGTCGAGTGAGCGATACTAGTCTGAAAGTGAAATTTGTGTAATCGAGCAAGTGATTGGATTTGGTCTTGCGTACGGATAACATATGTACATCATATGGACTTCAATACATTGTATGCTTCTTTCAATAGAAATATAAGTTACATGATTTGATATGACATGCTTATGTGAGACGATTGCTATATAGTATTTAGCACGCTTAGACTCATGAAATATGATAGATGAGTTGTTACATTGTTTCATATTTCGTACTTAACTCTCTTTTGGGTTATGTAAGCGAAATCAGGTATATGGAAGCAAAGGCTAGCTTGCTGCTTTTGGTTTCATGAGTTGAGTTTGACTGCTTGCAAATTGGTACGTGTTTATGCTTAATGGATGTGTTTACTATGTGACATGCACACTCTATATGGTATATCATAAGTATATATTATTGTTTTGTTATCCCCAGATATGGAAGGTTCCAAATATTGGCTTATATTGATACTGTGATTTTTTCGAACCTAGGCATGCAAAGGAGGTGCTGCTGAAATTTTCGTAGCATAAAGGATTTTAAAAGTCTAAGGGTTAGAAGTCATTTTCTTCCTTTGGGAATTTCGGGAATGAAATTCTTTTAATGAGGAATGTAACGGCCCAGAATTTTTAACATTTTAAACGGGAATGTTTAATCTATTTAAATATTTAAATTTGAATCATAAAAATAAGAAAATCATTATTAATAACACAACTTGATTTTTAATGACGTATTCTTAAATGAATTTATAGGATTTTTTCATAATTTTTAAGTTGAAAAATATTTAAATTAAAGATTGACGTATTTTCAACAGACATTATTTTGGAAATTTTATAGAATAAGATAACCACTTTATTTTATTATTGTGTGTGATCGTATTTTTATTCTGGTCATTCGTGGTTCGTTCGCGAATAAAATTCTGTGTAGCAAAGTGCCAGAAATTAGAACCTTAAATGACCAACACTTGACATATTTCATCATTTCTTTTCTTTTCCCCTTTTTTATTTACAGTAAATGTTTAAGCCTAGCCATCAAAATTAAAATCAAAATCCAAAGATTTTGGCCACAACAAATTATGAAACTATATCTGTTGAAATCAGGAGAGTAAGATCTTCGTTTTGGTGTCATGGATGATGGGTGCGGTCGATGTTGGTGGAGATCGACATGAACTAAGGTTAGCTTTTGCCATTGATTGGGGAGGAGTTAGGCCAATGCGAGGTTGGATTTAGGTTTCCCATGAAAGAGAGCACCAGTGGCATTATTTTGGTGGGATCCGGCTATGGATTGGTGATCACGACATCTCGGGTCGCCGGGGGGGGGGGGGGGGAGGCTCGAATCGCGATCAAGCAGGATGGGTCGAGTGTGATTGCATCGGGTCTATCAAGAAGCTCATGCGGAGAGGAGAACGTTGGTGAAGGCGACGCGTAATTTCGTCGAGTGAGGCGATGGGGAGGCGTATGCGTGTACGGCCTAGGTTCGTGCACTCTTGTGCATAAACAGTGGAGTAGTTAGAGAGATGGAGAAGAATGCTTACCGGGTGATTAATATTTAATCAAGAAATTAATTGGTTTGATTTATCTCAAAACTTATAAAATTGATAACTTCTTCATACGAGGTCAAATCGAGATGTGGTTTTTGCATTGTGCTCGTAGGAGCATTACCTATGCAGTGGAGATAATTTCGTCGAGTTTGGAGCATGTGATATTTCGAGCTAAAATCGAACACCATTTTATTTTAGATCCAAGTGGAACACGTAAGTGTCTACCAGAATTTCAGTGAGTTAACCGACCTATTATTGAACACTATATGATATATAATCATTATAGATTATTATTGTTGTGCTTGAATGATCTAATAGTTTTGTTTGGTTGAATTTATGCTTTAAAAAGCGAATGACCTATAAATTGAAATATAGGGAATTTTGAAGAGGAATCTGGATTCCTCGCCATTGTGATTTTAAATTTCAGTTATATACTTGTTGTATAAATTGTCGAATGCTAAAAGTTGGTAGTTGGCCATATTAGATATGACATTGATATATGTTGAAAGTTGAACCTTTTAGTGATAAAGGTAGTAGTAGCATTGGTTAAGTGATATGGTAGCTATTGGCCTCATTATAGTATTTTGACAATACTATTATTTGTTGTTTGATTTGAAAATGGTTTTGATTCATACAATGATTCTAAATATGACTTTTGTTTTCTATGATATTTTATTTAGAAATAGTTTTTGAACTTTTCTATTTTACTCGAACTTTTTTTGAAATGTTCTACAAGTGTTTCAGGAAGTATTTATTTTCTAGAAATGATAATATAATAATAAATGTTCATTTAAAAAAAATGAAATTTATCTTTTATAATAAAGTAATTTTTTAAAATTGATAGAAACATTTTGCAATAATTATTTGTGAAACATTTAATATAAAATGTTGTATAAAAAGATAGAATTATAAATCCTATTTTAGAAATAAAAGAATGGATTTATAAGTAATAGTTTATAAAAAGGGAAATTTATATCATTTTGATAAATTAGGAAATAATCCCAATTGTACATTTATAGTGGTATATGGGACAATCGTTTTATGGAAAGTATTTAGTTCAATTTTGGAACTGAAGATCTGTACAGTATATGGTTTTATAAGAGAAGTTTATAAACGGAAATGAATTTATAAAAAGGGGTTTTATGAATAAAGTTGGAGATTTATAAGTAAATTTAGAAATTTATAAAAGAAGTTTTATAAATATATTTGGGGATTTATAAAAAGGAGTTTTATAATAATAAAAGGAGATTTATTAAAGAAGTTTTATAAATAAATTTGAAGATTCGTAAAAAAAGTTTTATAAATAAATTTCGAGATTTATAAAATAGTTTGTAAAGATATATAAAAAGAAGTTTCATAAAAGGAATGAGACTGGATTTTCATAAATGATTAGTTTAAATTATGGTGGTATGAAATGTATTCTTTTCATACTTAACACCAAATTTCGAGGTAGGGAAATTCATTCCTATCTTGAGAATTAAGGATGTATGTCGAGAAAATGTTAGTACGCTAACTTGTTTGACTACATTGTTAATCGAGGGACAATACAAGTTAAAATTGGAAAGTGGGGGCAAGTATATTTAGTTAAATTTTCATACGATCCATTTACTTACACGAAAAATAAAAGTGTTTTGGGTTTATTGTTATCATTGTTTTAAGTGACATCTGTTTTAACCCAAATAAGTATGGTTTTGAAAGTGAAATTTTCCTTAAGTTTTGTAAACGTACTTATATCGTTGGGTTAAGTATATGGTTACATTTTCTAAGTATTGAAAATGTAGTGTGTTGTGAATATACCTATACCATTGAGATAAGTTTGTGGATAGTTTTCCAAGCATTAAAAGAGTAGAAATGAATAGTGAATGAATGATATACATATGTATATTTTTGTAAAAGTATTTTGATATAAGTATTTACCAGGTGATTTTAATAATGAAAGGATTAATTAAAGAGGCTTTGTGGACTTATATGCTTAACCATGCTTGGTTTCGTTATGAAATTAAGTCATTGTTTGTTTATTTGATAGTTAAATAACATACTATCAAATCTTGATCGGTTTTGAAACTATCGTTTGTTGGTTCGTATAGACCGGAATCAGATAAGTATGAATTATCCGAAAACCACTTCGAACTGGCACAAGCGTGCAAATTGAAGACATCTTGAAGATGATGGAAATCACAGACGATGTTCTTTAAAGTACAAGGGCTACTTGCTACCAATCCTGAGGATGATTCCAAAATGGATGTAGTAGAAGTAGTGTATTCGGTTTGTTCAGTCCCACAACAACTTGTATGGATGAATGCTGCCATTACTTTGTTGCCTGGAGGGCAGTGTTAGCATTCTAAGTGGGGTTTGCCAAAAAGGTAAAACGTAGTCTCAAGCCGCACATCCGATAATGACTAAAACATAGGATATGCTTTAGGGCTATATGGTTCTCTACCATTAAGATATGGTCATGTTTTATATCTAGATCAATATTTATTGATGGATTATGTACGCTTGTGACCACAGAAACGGTTGTCAAAGATAACCAGGGTGATGACATATTCAGCACTATCCGACAAGGGGTAGGCCTGTCCTGATTTGTAAGGTGTCTATGTGAGGCCCTCGATACATTTTACAGATGTGTACTGTTGCAGGCAGTACCTCGGTAGCCTTGTCGTTGTATGAAATTCATTTTCCAATACGTGCCTTACGAACGTAGTTGTATATCAAATACGTTAGAATGTGAGGTGCGAGCATTTCAGCTATGTTATATATTTATTTTAAACCCTAGACATTATTACAACGTCATTATATTTCTTATAGAAATGGTATGTTTATCGTAAGGTAAAATTCCATCCATGTTTATGTGCAGCGTGGTCTTACGAGATACTTTATTTTTGAAAGGTTTCATATAGTTAAAAATCCATATGTTTTGTGTTTCTCATGCTGGTTTACCTGACTGATCTGGGAATTATATCCTTATAATGCTCGAGTCAGCCTAAGCATACTTCCAGATTTATTTATGGATGCTTTGGAGCTTCAGGAGACGAGTTGGATGCCTCAAAGACGTATTCACGTATCTTTATTTTCACTGCATTTGTTTTTATGTATTTACCAGCACTTGTGAACACGGGATGTTATTATTGTCCAGCTGATGATAGATTATTATTTTGATTGATGTTTGTATATTACAATTTTCTTTTACAAAGATCTATTGTATATTATATTACTCGTTATGATGCGAGATTTTGTTCTGTCTTTTCTTTCTTTCATCCCAACAATCTGTTTTTCCGGCACTTGAATGCTCGACATGTGAATACCATGGATGTTTTAGTGTTGACTTCTGAGGGTTAGAAAGGCTAGTCGTTACATTGGCCCATGCTAGGGAGAGGAAAGGGTGGATTTATTGAAAATTAAATTGGAATATAAAAGGGAAGGTTTTAATAAAGAGAATGAGAAAGGTTTCATTCTCTTCATTAACAATAAATTCCTTGATTTCATTTCTCACTTTAACATTTCTTTCTCTTTCTTTCCTACATCCATGGCATCCACCCTCTAGTCCAAATTTCATAGTCTAAATTTTCTTCTTTCATCCAAAAACTAAATCAAATAAAATAAAACAAGGTGGTTTGTCTGATTCTGGAAAAATTTGGTTGTTAATACAAAGAATCTAAGGAGGAATTTGCATATCATGGTGTCACACAGGGCTTGATCTGACATAGGTAAATTCTCTTTTCTAAATTTTAGTGTGTCATCTACCACAATCCATATATCTATATTGCCAAAATGTATATTTATGAGAATATTATTTTGAAAATGTTTGGAACAATTGATAGCTTCTAAATTGTAGACTTCTACAAATTATGAATGAACAATGTTTATAGACTTGTATCAATGATTGATTTTGCTTATGATTTTATAAATTAGGTTCAAATTTATTAAAACCTAAACTAAAAATAAATCTATAGCTTTATATAAATTATATGTATTTATGTATGTGTGTGTATGTATATTCAATACACACGATGCTTTATATATACTTAATATAATATGTTATACATATATAATTTGAAATATATATTATTTCACATGTTTAATCTAAAGCACCGTATGTTTATTTAATTGTTCTATTAGATTTGAAATCCACTTACTGTTTGATATATATATATATATATATATATATATATAATATATACATAATATATAAATGTATGTATGTATGTATATATAAAATAAGAGAAGTTGAATATAAATATTGGTATTGTGTCTTTGATGTTTTCAATTGTATTTTTATTTGAATAATGGTTTGATTTCTAAATCTTTGTTTAATGTTTTAAATCTAAAATTTAGTATTAAACAAATTTTGTTTGTATATATTTCAAATTATATTTCCTTTTTTACCTATAGGTTAGATCTTGTATAATTAACAAAACTTTATGTAAGAAAGATGATTTTTCTTTCTTTTTTATTTAATCTTCAGGTATGCCTAAGACATCTAATTTAATAATTTGCTTTTTATTCAATCGCCAAATCTTCAAATATGCATAAGATATCTAATTTAAAACATATAGTTTTAATTTCAAACAATGTTTATAAATAAATAATCGACAATACATGATATATATACATATTAATGTCTAAACTATATACATACACACATATATATAGTATTGTCATTATGTCTATACAAATCGTATACATACTATAGTATATTGAAATGTATGTATGAACTTAGACATTTATATTCCCAATATTCATATCGTATGCATATTTGTATAGACACACACAATAGATATAAATTCCAATATCCGTATGTATAGATATGTAGTTATACACATGTTTATACTACATTATCTTATCTTGTTATGTTATTGAAAATATACACGATATATTTGAATAAAAAATTAATTAAATTAATAAGTACGATTAATAAATGTGAATTAAATTAAATATGACATTATTCAATAATTAGATTGGATCTAATGCTAGTTGATAGACTTGATATGACCATTAAGATCTAATTAAGGTTTTTTTCTTTCAAAATTTACCCATTTCACCCACTACAAAACAGATCGGGTTCCTTTACCTTCTACAATAAAAAAAGAGCTTAGATAGCGTAGAAAAAACACTACAAAAGCCGATTATAGTGGTTCAAAAACAATGTATATCGATATGTTACTAAAAATAATGACTTATTTATAGCGTAAAATAAACCTCTATAATTTCATATCAGGTTTTTCGCAATGTAGATTTTAATGGGGACTAGGTTTTTCTACCGCCACCCTCTTTCTCCCCAGATCCAATTTTTCGTCTATTCCTCTCGAATCTCTTCGTAATTTTATTCGTCCTTCGTCCCTTCTTCTTACGATAAATGGGGATTACGGATCTTAAGGCTAGGATTAACACTAGAGGGGGGGTGAATAGTGTTAATAAAGAATTACCAAATCTTTTTGAGTTTATGTTAATTTAAACACCGATGTATGCAATATACAGACACATATATGATCACAGGAACAAACACAGATGTAGAAATAAAATAAAAGCAGTAAAGGAAAGAACACACCGGATTTTATACTGGTTCGGAGTTACCCTACATCCAGTCCCGCAACAGAAGTTTGGATTTCCTTTCAAAAGCAATTGTACAATTACACCCTCGGTTTCAAGGCTACGAGGTACACCCTCCAGAATTTCTATCCTCTGGGTAGAGATACTTGATTTCTGGGCCACAAGTTTACCCAATTGATTTACCAAGGCTACAATCACACCTTTTCTCTTTTGATTGATTTCCAAGGCTACAATCACACCTTGTAGAGATAGTGATAGAGAATCAAACTAGAAGTAACCGAGTTTGATTCAATGTTGATTTCGTTAGAGTAATGGTAAGAATATGTATTAAGAAATGTGGAAGAAGAAGAGGAGTGAAAATCTAGAAAATCTGACATAAAATTCGTTGAAACTAACCTCTATTTATAGAAGAACAACAGCCATGTCCATTCATGAAGAGTTACGGCGAATAGACACTTCTTTTGAAATTTAAATTTTGAATTCAACTGACACCATGTCGAAATGGTTACCCTAGGCATGTCGACATCCCAAAGCAATTTTTGGTGATTTGATTTTCTTTGAAAATAATGTTTATCTTATATTAAAACTATTTTAAACTTTACAAATATACTTGACTATAGTTAAAATTCATAAGTAAATATAGAGAATAATATATATAGATTTTAACTATAATTTTATATTTAAATCTAAGTATAAAGGTTAAAATTCAAAACGATAGTTTAAAATTAGGAGTAATTTGACTTTGAAATTAATGATAATTTTGAGGCTAAAATTATTTAAAATCAGGATAGAGGGTTTTGATGTTTTTAAAAGGAAAGTTTTGAAATCATTTTGAAAACAAGCTAATTTTGTACAATTATTTGAATCAAAATTAGTGGATACAAAAAAATGTTCCACTAGATTTTCGTAGGTTCCATCCTACTTAGGGTTACATCCCTTTAACAGGCTCGAAGTGGATTCCATTCCACGAATAAATTGGATTTTAAGATGCTAGTGCTTTTCTACGAGTTTTAACAAAAATTCATAATAAAAATATTTATGCTTGAAAACTTGAACTCTTGATAATCTTGATACTCATGAGTCTTCTATCTCGATATCTTGAATCTATATACTGTACAGTCTTCATTCTTGGTACCTGCATGGTTAAATCCTGCATATGCATATATATATATATATCTAAACTTATAATGTTAGTATTTATATTTTATAATCTATTCTAAGGTTGTTGTCATCAAAACTATCATCTCATTTACTAACAATCTCCCCCTTTTTGATGATGACAACCTTTGTTTATAAAATATTATTTCTATCCTAATAACTCCTCCTAAAACTAATAACTCCCCCTTAATTTATGTCTAACTACCCTATTTTATATTTCTCCCCCTTTGTCATCAACAAAAACTCACGCCAAACTCTATAACTCCCCCTAAAACTAACACTCTATGACATGTGATTATAATGATAGTGTTATCATAAGCAATCATCACTTAAATCTAATACTAAAACATAGTCCTAAACAATTAACTATCCTGACTAAGAATTCACGATAGTACTTATAATTAAAACACGTATAAGAACCCGAGTTATTTATTACGTATGAAGTTGTATATACATGAGCGTATAGAAAACATAAAGAAACACAAACAACAATGGAGAAGAAAGAAAAGAAACTATTGTGTGTTTTTAAACATAGGAGATCTATGAATCGAATAGTTTGGATAGTGGAAATAGAAATTTCCAAGTTGTTCGACAAGATTCCCATTCTTGTCAAAACACACTTCTCCAACACACACGACTTGTTCATCACCCTCCTCGTGCGCTTCCTCCATGGGTTCTTCTTCTTCTTCTTCGCTGGCCTCTTGTTCTTGATTGAGTGAAGAGTCTTCATCAATCAAGATAGGGTTGGCCTGGTTATCCATTAGGAATTTTTGCAAATTCGTAAGAATCTTGCCTTGCCTCTCTTGTTCCTTTGCCATACGAAGTTGAGTCACTTGAATTTCAGTCATCATCTGAAGTGCATCCTTCAGAGAGTCCTCTATTTTAGTCACACGAGCGAGACTAGTACGTTGAAATGGACCAGACGTAGGAGAGGGGAATGAAAAGGTTGATTTTATGTTTGATTTGGAAGAGGAGGCCATTGATTATTTGATTTCGGAGAGAAGAACGGAGAGATAACATAAAGGATGAATAAATTTTCGAAAATGTGAAGAATTTATAACCAATTATTTTGAATTTTGGTGGGAAAAGTTTCAAAATTTAAAAACGTTGCATGTCGACATGGGTATATGGGGGATGTCGGCATGGTCCTTTTTATTTTTACTATTTGATTTTAATATTAATTATTAACTATACTTGTTATTTATTTTATATTTCGGTTATAGAACAAATACCTAATTCTCTTATTAATTTGGTAAAAATTGATTCATTTAAGGGTTTTGTTAAAATATCAGCAATTTGATTTTCAGAATTGATATAATCGAGAGTAACTACTTCCTTACTTATATTATCTCTGAGAAAATGATGTCTAATATCAATATGTTTAGTTCGAGCATGTTGAGTAGTATTTTTGGATAAATTTATCGCACTCGTATTGTCACAATAAATTGGTAATTTTGAAAAATTTAAACCAAAATCTTTTAAGGTTTGTTGCGTATATATTACTTGAGAACAAGCCAAAGCAGCAGAAATATATTCTGCTTCAGTTGTTGATATAGAAACTGTATTTTGCTCTTTACTAAGCCAAGAAACCAGAGAATGCCCCAAAAAGTGACAAGTTCCACTTGTACTTTTTCGGTCTGATTTACAATCAGCATAGTCAGCATCACAGTAAGATATTAAGTTAAAATAATCATTTTTAGGGTAGAATAAACCATAATCAGATGTGTGCTTAACATATCTTATGAATCGTTTTACGGCTTTAAAGTGGGTCTCTTTAGGTTGGGATTGATATCTGGCACAGAGACAAACACTATGCATGATATCAGGTCTACTAGCAGTAATATAGAGTAGTGATCCAATCATTCATCTATATAGTTTTTGATCTACATCTTTCGAGAGATCTTCTTTACTGAGGTACTCATTGGTTGCCATGGGAGTGGGTTTTCCACTCGCAGTAGTCAAACCAAATTTACTAATTAGGTCTTTAGCATATTTTTCTTGACTAATAAAGATACCATTATCTAGTTGTTATATTTGTAATCCTAAAAAGAAATTTAATTCACCCATATGACTCATCTCAAACTCTTTTGTCATTATTTAAGAAAATTCTTTATTCATTTCAAAATTAGTTGAACCAAAAATGATATCATCTACGTAAACTTGTACTAGTTGAATATCATTTTTATTTCTTTTAATAAAAAGAGTATTATCTACTTTACCAATTTCAAAATTAGATTGCAATAAATAAGATCTTAGTCTATCATACCAGGCTCTAGGAGCTTGTTTTAGACCATATAATGCTTTCTTAAGTTTGTAAACATGATTTGGTAATTTATCATTTTCAAAAATTGATGGTTGTTCAACATATACTTCTTCTTTTACAAATCCATTTAAAAAGGCACTTTTAACATCCATTTGAAATAATTTGAAATTATTATGATTTGCGAAAGCAAGTAGAATCCTAGTGGCTTCTAATCTTGCTACGGGAGCAAAGGTTTCATCAAAATCTATTCTTTCTTCTTGACAATAACCTTGAGCGACTAATCGAGCTTTATTTCTAACTACCTCTCCTTGTTCATTCATTTTATTTTTATAAACCCATTTAGTTTCAATTATAGTTTTATTTTATGGTCTAGGAACAAGTTTTCAAACATCATTTCTAATAAATTGATTTAATTCTTCTTGCATAGCCAAAATCCATGAATCATCAGTTGATGCTTCTTTTGAATTTTTGGGTTCAATAGTTGATATAAAAGCTACATTACTCATTTGACTTAGTTAATTTCTAGTTTTAACAACAAGATTGCATATCTCCCAGTATATTTTCTATAGGATGATCTTTTAAAAGTTTAGTCCTTTTATAGGATGATTAATTTCATTATTAGTTTCAATTGATTCTTGATTTTGAGTGATTAAATCCTCTTCATCATTTGTATCTTCAAAAATTTTAAAATTTTCATCAAATGAAACATGCATTGTTTCTTCAATGGAATTAGTTTTTAAATTAAACATGTACGCTTTACTTCTATTAGAATATCTGATAAGATACCTTTGTTGAATTTAGGGTCAAATTTATCTAAATTATCTTTTGTATTTAAAATAAAGCATTTACTTTCAAAAATTCTAAAATAAGATACCTTAGGTTTCTTTGAATAAAGAAGTTCATAACATGTCTTATCAGTTAAAGGTCTAATTAAAATTCTATTTAAAATATAACAGGCTGTAGCAACTGCTTCTGCCTAAAAATTCTTTGTTAAATTACTTTCTGTAAGCATAGTTCTCGCACACTCTTGAATCGTCCTATTTTTACATTCTACTACTCCATTTTGTTGTGGAGTTCTTGGAAATGAAAAATTGTGAGTTATTCCCTTTTTATTGCAGAATTCCTCAAACTTTTCATTTTCAAATTCACCACCGTGATCACTTCGAATAGTTATAATTTTTTAGAGAAAATTGATTTTGAATTCTTTTTGAAAATGTCTTAAAGCATTCAAAAGTATCACTTTTATGTTTCAAAAATATTGTCCATGTAAATCTAGAATAATCATCTACAATTACAAAGACATATTTACTATGATTTATTGATAGAACTTGAGATGGACCAAATAAATAAAGATGAAGTAATTCAAGAGGTTTTGAAGTTGAAATCATATCTTTTAACTTAAAGGAACTTTTTCTAAGTTTTCCTAATTGACAAGCATCACATAAACTATCTACTTTAAAATTCATTTTAGGGAGACCTCTTACTAGATTATGTTTTGACAGTCTAGATAAGAGTTTGAAATTCAAATGCCCAAATCTCTTATGCCAAATTCAAGGGTCACTTGTACTTGCCAACAGACACAGGTTATCATTTGAAAATTTCCTACTAAGAATATAAATATTCTTTTTCCTGATTCCCTCAAATATAATGGTTGAATTATTATCTTCTATATGACACTTATCTTTTTCAAATTTAATTTTATATCCTTTATCACATAGTTGACTTATACTTAGCCGATTATGTTTCAGATTCTTAACTAGCAAAACATTAGTAATAGTAGGAGTTTCAGAATTACCGACTTTGTCGATGCCAGTCACATATCCTTTCGAATTATCTCCAAAGTTAACCAGTCCTCCGTCTTTGTATATTATATCATTCAGTATATTTGGATTGCCAGTTATATGTCTAGAACACCCACTATCAAGTATCCATTTGTTCTTTCTGATCTGCACAATTTGACCGTTGTGGATTGATTCCTCAACACCCATAAAGCATGATTCCTGCACTTCAAACAATCTTGATAAACAACTTGAATTTGAATATTGATTATATGCAGACTCAAGAAACAGTGATGGTTTGAATACTTCTAAATTAGTATTAACAAATATAGCCATTCTAAAAAAAATTCAAAAATTAGATTATGAAACTTTGAAAACCTTGCTCCAATACCAATTGTGATAAATGCGGATTACAGATCTTAAGGCTAGGATTAACACTAAAGGGGGGGTGAATAGTGTTAATAAAGAATTACTAAATCTTTTTGAGTTCATGTTAATTTAAACACTGATGTATGCAATATACAGACACAGATATGATCACAGGAACAAACACAGATGTAGAAATAAAATAAAAGCAGTAAAGGAAAGAACACACCGGATATTATACTGGTTCGGAGTTACCCTACATCCAGTCCCGCAACATAAGTACGGATTTCCTTTCAAAAGCAATTGTACAATTACACCCTCGGTTTCAAGGCTACGAGGTACACCCTCCAGAATTTCTATCCTCTGGGTAGAGATACTTGATTTCCGGGCCATAAGTTTACCCAATTGATTTACCAAGGCTACAATCACACCTTTTCTCTTTTGATTGATTTCCAAGGCTACAATCACACCTTTTCCCGCTTAATAGATTACAAAGAAGTCTATAACTCTGAATAGCACTGAGAACTTTGTAGAGATAGTGATAGAGAATCAAACTAGAAGTAATCGAGTTTGATTCAATGTTGATTTCGGCGGATTAATGGCAAGAATATGTATTAAGAAATGTGAAAGAAGAAGAGGAGTGATAAACCAAAAAATCTGATATAAAATTCGTTGAAACTAACCCCTATTTATAGAAGAACAACAGACATGTCCATTCACGAAGAGTTATGGCGAATAGACACTTCTTTTGAAATTTAAATTTTGAATTCAACTGACACCATGTCGACATGGTTACCCTAGGCATGTCGACATCCCAAAGAAATTTTTGACGATTTGATTTTCTTTGAAAATAACCTTTATCTTATATTAAAACTATTTTAAACTTTACAAATATACTTGACTATAGTTAAAATTCATAAGTAAATATAGAGAATAATATATATAGATTTTAACTATAATTTTATATTTAAATCTAAGTATAAAAGTTAATTATATAATTCAAAAAGATAGTTTAAAACCAGGAGTAATTTGACTTTGAAATTAATGATAATTTTGAGGCTAAAATTATTTAAAATCAGGATAGAGAGTTTTGATGTTTTTGAAAGGAAAGTTTTGGAATCATTTTGAAAACAAGATAATTTTGTAAAATCATTTTAATTAAAATTAGTGGATACAAAACAATGTTCCACCAGATTTTCGTAGGTTCCATCCTACTTAGGTTTCCATCCCTTTAACAGACTCGAAGTGGATTCCATTCCACGAATAAATTGGATTTTAAGATGCCAGTGCTTTTCTATGAGTTTTAACAAAAATTCCTAATAAAAATACTCATGCTTGAAATCTTGAACTCTTGATAATCTTGATACTCATGAGTCTTCTATCTCGATATCTTGAATCTCTATACTGTACAGTCTTCATTCTTGGTACCTGCATGGTTAAATCCTGCATATACATATATATCTAAACTTATAATGTTAGTATTTATATTTTATAATCTATTCCAAGGTTGTTGTCATCAAAACTATCATCTCACGGACTAACACTTCTGTCATTCGCCTATGCCCTAGTTTTCCCCTATTTTTTCCTCTATTCCCTTCAATTCTACCGTTGGCGGCTTTCCTTTCTTCCCCGCCTCGCCATTTTTCCTCTTCCGCACCTATTCTTTCGTACCAAGCCTCTTGCCTCCCTTAATCTGTCTTTGTTCTTCTTCCTTTTCCTCTCTTTTCCCACCAATCCCCTTTAAAGTGAAGCCAAATCGCTCCTTATGCTTCTCCTTGCGATGCATATATTTCTATGAGTTTTGTTATTTTGTTTTTGATCGAGCTCTTCTCGACTGCTTGGTGGTTTAAGGATGACATTGAGGTTCATGTGGAGGTTTTTTTGGCAGCTTCTAGGATTAGAATTGGCTATTGTGTTGAAGTTTTCAGTTTGTCTATGAGGTATATTGTGTGTTGCTTTAAAGTTGGTGGTTGGTATCGTTTTGGTTGAACTTGCTTAGGTGTGCAAATTTTGTTTTCATGTGCTGTGATTTAGCTTTTTTGCTTTATATTTTGTGAGTTATAAGTCTGCCATGTGCATCTACTGTGGGTCTGCCTTGTGTAGCCGTTTATCATATGTTGTAACGAACCGCTAATTTGGACCATTCAAATCGACAATAAAACCATACATGTCCGACTTGAATAATTCAAAATACCGAATTGTTAATTAAAACTTGGCAAAACTTAACAAATATAGTAAATAAATCATCACAGATCACAGACACAGAGTAATATAATGCAACAGAATAGATAAAGAATAGTAGTTCATGAAGCTACTATATACATTGGAGTAAGAAATAAAATACAACTGAATATCATAGATGTAGTGAAGTCTCCAGTATGCGCAGATGACTTCTCTGAGCAAATCAACAGGATGACTGAAAGGATAGATAGCTGGATCTTCAAGCAAGGCTCCAACTTCGAAGATGAGTCTCAAATGTTGTATCACTCAGTCTGACCCGAGCGTAAAGCAAAACACAAAACACTCGAGTCAGGATTAACATTCTTATATCAATAAATCCAACTCAAGTGAAATATCAACTGAAATACAAATAACTTAAAGGATGTTTGGAATAACCATCCTCTAAGGGTCCATGGAACTATCTACAGGGTAGAAATATACACTATAACACCGTGGTTCATTAATTTTAATTTATACCTCAAAATCAAATATCATTTCACTTCAAATATAGCTATTTTCCAAAATAGTATTTAGATATATTAAATAATTTATACCGTAAAATATTTTCAATTTAACAAATTGTTTCAACATCAACCCGGCCTTCCCATTTAAATTAAATTCAATCTCAATTTATCAATTTAAATTCAACTCAATTTCTAAACTAACCACTTCAATTTTATCGATCTCAAATTTGGATTTGTAATCACAAAATACCCCTTTATATTCAATATTTTTAAACCTTTAAGTATTCAACGTTTCAACTAAATTTTTATTCAATTTAGATTTCTAAATAATAAATTCAAATTTAGTTCAACCTAAATTTTCATTTTAATTCAATTTAGTTTCTAAATAACAAATTCAACTATATTGATTTCAAATACAGTTTCGAATCTTAAATTTAAACCATTTAAATTCCAATATAGTTTAAGGCTTAAAAATTTAAATGTTCAATTTAACCGTTTCATATAGATCTCGATTAACCTCATTATCATTTAGTTTTGAAATACTTCCTCATTTGATTCAAGATTATTTAATTAACTTTAAATTCCATTTTTCTCAATATTTTCTTTAATTTACTTAAACGTGAAATATGCATTTAATCGCTTAAATCAAAAATCCAGTTATAAAATCCTACCTTTTTAAAATTTCCCATTTAAAAATTTTAGATCGATTTAATTAAATAAATCCTTATTTAGATACCATTTAATAAACTCAAATTTATCTCCCCATCTTAATTTATCCCAATTATTTCAAAAATCTATTTGAAATATAATTTACATAAATATTAACATAGTTTAGGTATTAAATCAAACTTAATTAAATTAAATATTATTAAATCTATATATATAGAAATTTAAGAATTAACATTTATTAAGACCATATATTTCTTTCCAAACAAATAATTTATTTCCAAAATATTTATATATGAACCACGGTGTCTGTATATATTCCTTATCATCTGGTCAAGTGTCACGGATATTTATCATTTAAATTCGTACACTAAATATATACGGGTGGATATCATTCCAATTCATAATCCCAAATTTAATTAAATGAAAATCGCTTGGGTCTATCATTACAACCCATAACGAAATTCTCCTATTCTAAAGTCTGTTCGGGTATGTATCATTTCAAACCATAGTGAATTCTAAACTACAGGGAACTTGCAGAGTGATAACATATAACAAAAATATAGCAGGATATGATAATAATATACAATAGGAATATATCATCAGTACTTAAATAAAGTATAAACAATAGGATATGGTGTCACATCCCGTAGGTGAACAGATACAGGTAATAGCATAAATATAACAATTTAAATAACTACAGCAACATATTTCAACTGTCGTTTCAATTGAAATCAAATTTAATAAATAAAAGAACGTTAATCGTGAGTGATTGCTCACCTTTCGAGCCTAGAGGAAAGGGCGGAATGAGAAGAGATACGAATCCAAGCACAGATTTCGAAGCAACGCAATATTGGCAAGAATTTTAACGATCAAAGCTGATAAAGAGGAATTGACGAAACTCAAATCAGAGTTGGGTCGATTGAAGATAAATAGGATAAGTGAGCTATATATAACCATATACAAATAAAACTGTATTCTAAATTTATACATATATTAAATTAAATATATATTTTCAAAAACCATTCGTGTAAACAAAACATATCTATATGTAGTATAGTTTAAAATAATGTATATGTTTAAACCTATATACAAACCAATATCCAACACCATTTAAAAATTTAAATCTTTATAAAGTAACCCTTGTAAATAAAATATTAAAATCAATATTAAAACATATTCTAAATTTAATATACATACATTCCAAATCATTGTTTTTAACAAAACGTATATACACTAAAATCAGACATGTATGCAATATATATGTTGAAATAATACTAATTAAAATATAAATACATATATATAATGCACGTTTATTTGCAACGTATCAACTACCACATATATTATACTTTTAAACTTAATATATCTTGAAAACATAAACTGTACCAACTTTTATAACTTAAGATAATTTATATTATACATACTGTAACTTATATAACCCAATTTATATAAACAGACCGAATCAACAATTTATACTTATGTAAAACATAAACATAACGGATAAAAGAAAGGCACGACCTGACATATTATAGTTAAAGTCAAAACAAATGGAACTAATATTATAACTTGTAAAATATATATAATCATAAAACATACCCATACTTGAATAAGGATATGTATCCACTATATGTAGATACGCAGCCGAAGCAGTAGAGTGAGATGGTGAGCGGACGTTGGAGGTGGAGCGAGCAACTTCTCAACATTTTTTTCGTTTGGGTCTGAAAGAAGAGAAGAAGGGGAGGAGGAATATAATGGAAGAGAGAAAATGAACAGGGGAGACAAAAGAGAACAATGATGCAAACAGAAGAGAATGGAATATATATATTAAGTCACAGAAGAGAACAATGTTATCCCGCTTTTTGGCAAAGCCGTGATACCAAAAGATTGGCCAAAAACAAAGGACAGTTCGTCTCAGAGATTGGTTGCACTTCTCTTCACTATGGATATCGATGAATTTTGTCCGAGTCCAGATTGAGCTACAATTGATAGGACATGACCAGAAAGATCATAGAAGTCCGCGAATCAAAGTACAAGTAACAATTCGAAGTTCCCGAAATACGGGCCGAGATATCAATATCAACTCCCAATTCCCATAGCGTGGAATGGAGTGTAAACATCGATAACCCTCAGATTCCTGGAATGCAAGACAGATTATCAATCTCAAATTGTCATGAATCCCCAGAAGGGGGGGAGGCATGTGGTCAGGGCTTGCAATAAACGCGATTAGCCACCAGAATATGAGTATTATTCCCCGCAACTAAGGGGCAAAAAGCTGGGTGCTAATCGCTGGCTTAAGTGATAATATACTCAGAATCCGACTCATTCATTAAATCACGACACGAAGCTATATAAATACCAAGCGGATACAACACAAATACTGCAAGGCATTCAGGTAAGAAGAAAAGTGTAACTTCCCATTTCATCAACCAACAAAAACAAGTCTGATTACATGGCAAGTAAAGATGTTTCAATTAAGTGGAGGCCGCATCCATACATACACATGGCCCAAGAAAGAACAAAAGAAAAGGCAAAAGAATTGTTATCTGTAAATCTCACGACAAAGCGAGGGGCTCACTCTTTCTTCCTCCGGTGCTTCTTCCTCGGAGTTGAGCCGCTAGACCCACTGCCTGGCTTCATACGAGACTTTTTGCCTTTCTTTGGAACATCCTCCGGTTCCGGCATGATATCAACATCTTCCTCAGAACTGGAAGGGATGGAGATCCTTTTACAAGGACGAGCCAGGGGCACGGGAGCAGTAACGGATACTTGTTCAGCAACACTCGAGACGGTTACTGTGCCACCAGGAGAAATCATCATTAGAGAAGATAAGCTTGAAGGAACGACGTCACCATCGGGGCCAACTGTCACTGTCTTGGCCATCTCGGCACTTATCTCTGCTAAAATCTCCTCCTCTCGAGACAGTTGAGCTGCGCTAGGTACGCCGGTGGTCGTCACGATCGAACCAGAAACAGGAGCAGCTCCGCTCGTCACAAAAGAGAGGTCGGGCATGGGGTCAAGAGGATGACCAAATAGCTCTTCAAACATTTAAACATCGAATGATATTGAGCCTCCTTCTCCCGTATCACCAACCATGGCGGCAGTTGAAATCGCCTCGGTGACAATAACTCCACGTGTAGGATGTAAAGCCGAAGGGACAGGGAGCACGGGTGCGACACTCTCGGTCACTAAACAACCAAAATTAGAGCTATCAGACCAAGAAATTCCCTCGAAAATCAATGTTTTAAGACGTAAAGGGAAATACCTACTTTACCTTGCCTTGGAGCTTGAACAAGCTCGGGGACGAGCGTCTTGCCCGAGGACAGTTCCGGTTGGTCCGGATTGTAGGCGGGAATAGCTTGTGAATCAACCACGGCAGCAGCTTCGGGTGAAGTCGAAACAGGGACTTCAGTATTCTCGCTATGGTGCACGATACCCGAACCTTCGCCAACCTCCGTTCGATGGGCGACAAGTCTTTCTTTTTCAACAGAAATGATTGCTTCATGAAGGGTTCTCCTCTCATCCTCGCTGAGCAGACGTGACTCGAGCTCAAACTCATCTAATACCGAATCCGGACAAGACATCCTCTTGTTTTCCACTAATTTCTTCCAAGCATTGTAGAGAGGCATTGAGTAATCCCCTAGCCAGGAGAGATTTCTATGCTCCAATACATTGGCATTATATGTGTCCAAAAGATCGTCGAATTCGGCCTCCATTTTGAACCTCTCTGCTTGGACTCTCTCCTCCAACTCCGATTCAACCTCCTTAACCCTTGCAATTGCCGCATCGCGCTCGGCCCGAAAAGATACAGCCTGCTCACACGCCTCTTGCGCAGCCACGTTCGCGTCGTCTTTTTCTTTATTCATGTCAGCAAACCTAGCCTTTAGCTCCTCTAGTTCCTTCACTGCCGCATCCCGCTCAGATTCAACGTTCTTGTATCGATGATATAAGTCTTCAACTAAAGTACAATGTGCCTGTTGCATTTTCGCCATTTCAGCTAATGTATGTGCACACATAACGAACTAACGTTCGATTTTGAACATTCACAGGGATCAAATATTCACCCTGTTATAGAAACGACAGCCAACGATTAAGCACAGTCGCACAGTAATCAATCATATCAAGGCAAGGTTACGGCAATACGGTATATGAGTCTCAACAAAAAGAGAGCAATGATTTTTCAGAAAGAAATGGCAGCTATTCAAAGCACGTCATGTTCCCACAAGACATACTTTGGGGGGCAAAATGTTATCCCGCTTTTTGGCAAAGCCGTGATACCAAAAGATTGGCCAAAAACAAAGGACAGTTCGTCTCAGAGATTGGTTGCACTTCTCTTCACTATGGATATCGATGAATTTTGTCCGAGTCCAGATTGAGCTACAATTTATAGGACATGACCAGAAAGATCATAGAAGTCCGCGTTTCAAATTTCAAGTCAATCCGAGGTCATATGCTCAAGTTATGATGGATCCAAGTTAAGAAGGTGCACATTGCTCGGTTCGAACCCATCATGTTCGAACCCATCATATTCGAACCCATCGTGTTCGAAACCATCGTGTTCGAAACCATCATGTTCGAAACCATCGTGTTCGAACCCATCATATTCGAACCCATAGGAAGAGGCGACATTCGAATCCATCTAAGTAACTCCCTACTTCGAATCCATCACAAATTCGAGTCCTTCCTATGCTTCGAATCCACCACAGCTTCGAATCCATTAATAGCTTCGAACCCATCACAGCCTCGACTCCATCGCTCACCTTCGAATCCATCCATCATCTTCGACTCCATCACTCACCTTCGACTCCATCGATTTCGACAACTTCGAATCGATCCAGGGCGCATTTGGATCGATTCGAACGAATCCACTCCATCGATTCGAAGACGACCTTCGAATCCAACAAAGCAGCTAAGCTAGCGCGAACATGGATCGGCTCGAAGACAGGCGCGCCCCAATCGATTCGAAGTATTCGCTTCGGCCATGCATCGATTCGAACGAATCGATTCCATCGATTCGAACCAAACAGCATGCCGAACACCCAATTTCGAACCAATCATAACTCCAAATCTACTGATCCAAATCCCATGAAATTTTTACAGAAGTTTGTCTGCATGACGAAGAACGTCCACGCCAAGTTTCATTGCAATTGGACGATTTTTTTTGATCGATTCGAAGTTCACTTCGGATCGATCCCAAACTGGGCACGCACTTCAAGAACTCGGGCCTGTGGGTCCCCCGTCACGTGCCAAGCAGTCTCTCCATGATTTAGGTGGGATTTTGGCCTTCCACACCTATAAATAGAGCCCCCTGGTCATTCAGAAAGGGGGTCGGAGAATTTGGGGAAGAAGAACAAGTCTAAACGCTGTCAGGATCACTCCATGCTGTCTCAATTGCTGTCAATTTGGAGTTTAAGTCCATTTCCCGCTGTAATTTGCTGAAAAGCACTTGTAATCTTCAAGTATTAAGAAATAAAGTGAAAAAAAACTTCACAGTGGACGTAGGCGCATAGCCGAACCACTCTAAATCCTTGTCTTCTGCGCAATTTATTTTTCTGTGACTTGGAGTTTTTGTTAGATAGTCCCTATTTCCAATTCAAGTTCTTTATTTACCATCTCTTCAAAAACTTCCGAAGGGTGTTTGCCCATTTTTGGTGCAAACATTTTGGTGCTTTCACTGAGAAAGAAAAAGAACCAGTTCTTTCTCCCGCTCCATGGATCTATCTTCGATACCGGATTGCACAAATCTAAGAGGGAGATCCAGACTTCAAATTCAGATTCCATCCATTCTTTTCAGGTTTGCTCAAAATCTAGGATAGGAGTCCAACCTACAGGATGGTTAGTACGAGAACCACTTCCAACATTGGTAACCAAGAAGGTCAGGATAGGCAAAATCCCGCACAGCTACAGTCAGCCAATCAGGATACCGTTGGGCAAACGGATCAGTCGGGTCCGGTTACAAGACAGGAGTTCCAAACATTACTGCAGGAATTAACTAAAAGCCGACAACAGCTAACTGAGCAGCTACGTATCAATGCTGAATTGGCTAACCAACTAAACCACCAAGGGCGAAGGAGATCAAAGAGGGACCACGCTCCGCATTCTTCCACGGAAAGCTCTGCCTCATCCGACTATAACGGCAGATCTACGCGCCCCAGGCTAGACGGAAGTCATGCGCATGCTTCTGGCCTCCGGCAGACATTGACTGTTGGGCAAATAAGAGTTGGCCCCTCTGCCAGTTTTCATACGGGACCCTCCTCTCGAGGAGGCACTGTGCCACAGCACACCGCAGATAACCAAGCCACCGCAGTTGGCACAGGAGTTGACACCCGAAATCACTCCAGTCCAAACTACCACCCACAGGAACGTGTCCCAGGACCGAATATCCCAGAAGATGTCGAGCCAAGGAGGCGAGATTCGGATCGTCGACAGCGCCCGATCCCACCTCGCACTGTGGAGCCCGACCACACTTTGGCTCGACACCCTTCGTATACAGCAACACCTGATCTCTCAGCTATGGTCCGCCAAATGGTTCGCGAGAGTCAAGGTTTGACAAATGACGATTGGGGGATCTCTCGAAGTCACACCCCGTTCACCGATGACATATTATATGCTGAGCCTCCCCGGCGATTCAGAATGCCGGCTTTACCCATGTATGAAGGAAACTCCGACCCTAGCCAGCATATTCTAAAGTACGAATGGTCCATGACTGCTGCAAGAGCTGATGATGCAGTAAAGTGCCGTAGTTTTCCTATTTCCTTGGGGGGGATTGCGACAATGTGGTTTACACGATTACCACCACGGTCTATCTCCTCGTTTGACCAGTTGGCAACCAAGTTTATCGAACAATTCCGTATGCACATCGCCAGGCCTAAAGACGTAAACACTTTATCTAGTGTCACTCAAGTTCCTAGGGAAACACTCAGGCGATACCTGGAAAGATTCAACGCCGCCTGCGCAGAAATCACTAACCCCAATGATAATTCAATCTTGATGGCTCTTACTAAGGGGATTGACCCCGACTCTGATTTTGGAAACTGGCTAGCTGGGAAACCTCCCGCGTCGTTGGATCGTTTCTATTCGAAAGCCGCCCAATTCCTAAGGCGTGAGGATGCGAAACAATCTAGGAAGCAGGACGATGCAAGGCCCAACAAGGAGGGGGTTCAAAGCAATGTGGCGGTCAAACAGTCAGGAGAGGGCTCAGGAAGGGTGCAGTTGAATATTCAGAACAAGCAAACCCAGCCAAGGAATGGCGATAATAGGAATAAGAAGCAGGATCAGAACCGTGGCCCCCGACGTAGGGCGCAAATGTTTGAAAACTATACACCACTGAATACGACATTGGAAAACGTATATCTACAAACCTGTAATGCAATGCAATATAAGAAGCCGACTCCGAAATTATCATCGGAGAAACAGATTCAAACGGGGAAGTTTTGTAGATTTCACGAAAGCTATGGACACAACACCAATGACTGCAGGCATCTGCAAGACCTTATTGAAAAACTGATCAGAGAGAGGAAGTTGGATCAATTTGTGCGAGCACCACAAACCGGCGGTGTGGGACCGTCAAACCAAAATCGTGCGCAGAACCAAGAAAAACAGGAAGAGCCCGCCCGTACAAGCGGAAGGTTGGTCATAAATACAGTCAGTGGTGGCCCTCATCCAGCGGATCGAAGTTGGAGGGAAATGAATCATACGCCAATTCGATCAGGCACGTAAGTTTTGAAAGCTGTAGTACACTTGATGAAGGGACTCCGGCTAAACAACAGAAGACGATGACGGATGATATCATCTTTAGAAACCGAGATGCTGACAAAGTCGAAGCCCCGACCATAGACCCACTGGTCATATCCGCACAGGTTGGTCCTGCTTGGATGAAGAGGATCCTGGTAGACAGTGGAAGCTCAGTAAACATCTTGTTTAAAGGGGCATATGATCAGATGAAGATGGAAGCTAAAGATCTAAAGCCTTGTCAATATAGGATCCACGGCTTCGATGGAAGTGCTAATATACCCACCGGGATGGTGGAATTGCCAGTAGAATTGGGAAACGGAGAACGCCGTAGAGTCCGAATGTTACAGTTTGTTGTCCTGGATATCCATTCACCCTATAATGCCTTTCTGGGCCGACCAGCCCTTGCAGAATTCAGGGCAGCAATTGCCCCGTGGTGTCTGACTCTAAAGTTCCCTACTGACCATGGGATTGGGGTCATTCAAGGGGACCAGGCTGCCGGGATAGCCTGTTATGTTGCTGAACTACGAGAAGCGCAAAGGAAGGAGAAGGGAAAGGGCGTGGGGGAATCTCTCCGCGTCCGCTTTGCCGACGATTGACAATTAGCGCCTGGGCCTCGGCCCGGGCACCACGACCAATTCCAGAAGGATCTTGACCCTCGAGACACTGAAGATAATGATGAATCCAAAGAAAATCAAGCTTCTCCAGCCGAGCTGACGATCGATGTTCCAATTGATGACAATAACGATTCGAAAATATTGAAAATTGGGTCTCAGCTAAATCTACAAGCACAACAGGAATTGGTCGAATTTCTCCAAGGGAATCTAGACGTATTCGCCTGGACGCACTCCGATATGTGTGGAATCTCGTCGGACATCGCGAGCCACACCTTAAATATTGACCCGCGATACATCCCGATCAGGCAAAAAAGACGCGGTATGGATCCAGAGAGATCTGCCGCCCTCAAAGAAGAAGTCGATAAGTTGAAGACGAATGGGTTTATCCGAGATGCTTTATACCCGGAATGGGTATCCAATCCTGTACTTGTCCGCAAACCGAATGGAAAATGGAGAACGTGCGTCGACTACTCTGACTTAAATAAGGCTTGTCCAAAAGACAGTTTTCCACTTCCTCGAATCGATCAACTTGTGGATTCGACGGCCGGACACGAATTATTGTCTTTCATGGATGCTTACTCTGGGTACAATCAGATACCTATGCATGTGCCCGATCAAGAACATACAAGCTTCGTAACTGACCTAGGACTATACTGCTACATGGTCATGCCTTTTGGTTTAAAGAATGCCGGAGCAACTTACCAACGCTTAGTCAACCGGATGTTTGCCGATCAGATCGGGAAAACCATGGAGGTTTATGTGGATGACATGTTGGTAAAATCACGATACTCCATTGATCATGTCAAGGACTTGGAGTCAATGTTCAATGTCCTTCGGAAATATGGGATGAAGCTAAATCCGTTAAAATGTCATTTTGGGGTTGCTTCCGGAAAGTTCCTTGGATTCATCGTCAACGCCCGGGGAATAGAGGCCAACCCCGAGAAGATCTGGGCAATCAGGAATCTTCAAACCCCGAGGACCATAAAACAGGTTCAGAGTCTCAACGGAAAGATTGCAGCGCTGAGCAGGTTCATCTCGAGATCAACGGATAAATGCATACCCTTTTTCGATCTGATCCGAAAAGGGAAACGAAACTTCGAATGGACTACGGAATGTGAGGACGCGTTTCGATCACTAATCCAGCATCTTTCCACACCTCCGATTCTTTCAAAACCTGTTGATCACGAGCAATTATACCTTTATCTGGCTGTATCTGAAAACGCTGTTAGTGCAGCATTGGTTCGAGAGGAAGACCGAACACAGAAACCAGTCTATTACGTCAGTAAACGGTTAACCGGGGCCGAGAGAAATTATCCAAGGCTAGAAAAGTTGGCATACTGCCTAGTCATTGCCTCGAGGAAGCTCCGTCCATATTTTCAGGCTCACCCTATCATTGTATACACCGACCAACCGTTACGACAGGTCCTCACACGACCTGAGACGTCTGGCAGGTTACTGAAGTGGAACATTGAGCTGAGTCAATTCGACATCGCATATGTTCCAAGGAGAGCCATACACGGTCAAGTTTTAGCAGATTTCATTGTCGAATTCACTGTTCCTGAAGACTTACCCGAAACTAGTGACTCCCCCGAATATATATGGAAACTATACACTGATGGCGCATCCAACGATCGATGCTCGGGCGCAGGGATTGTGCTTGAGACCCCCGAGGGCCGATCCATCTGCTACGCCTTAAAGTTTGGTTTCCGGGCAACCTACAACGAAGCTGAATACGAAGCCTTGCTCACCGGGTTGAAGTTGGCCCGAGACCTGAAAATTATCGCTGTGGAAATCTACTGCGATTCCCAACTGGTGGTATGCCAAGTTCGGGGTGAATATCAGGCCAAGGATCGAAGGCTAGCCGCTTATCTAGCCCGGGTCCGAGAAATACTGAATCAGTTTGATTATTATACCATTTTCTACATACCCCGAGAGCACAATCAGAAAGCCGATTCATTGGCAAAGCTGGCAAGCACAAGCGAAGCTCAACACTTGGGACTCGTCCCTGTCGAGACATTATCCTCTCCGAGCATTGGTCGAACGGAGAATGAATTCACATTAGAAGCTACCTCAGAGAAGGAATCATGGATGACTCCCTACCAAGATTATATTGAGCATGGCACACTGCCCGAACGACGAAGTGAAAGAAGACAGATTCTTCGAAAGGTGTCACGATTTGTCATTCAAGACGGAGTTATGTATCGGAGAGGTTACTCTGTCCCTCTTCTCCGGTGTATCGCGCATAACGAAATCAAGCGAGTGTTGCGTGAGGTGCACGAAGGAGAATGTGGCGATCACACTGGGGGACAAGCGCTTGCCAAGAAGGTACTTCGATACGGATATTACTGGCCTACCGTTAACCGCGATGCTATGGATTATGCCAAAAGATGTGATAAATGCCAGAGACACGCTCGGGTCCCTAGAGCCCCGCCTTCTGAAATAACCCAAATGGTCAGCCCGTGGCCATTTGCAATGTGGGGGATGGATATAATCGGTGCATTGCCCTTAGCTAAAGGGGGTGCAAAATACGCCATAGTTGCGGTTGATTACTTCACCAAATGGGCTGAGGCTGAGCCCCCTGGTCATTCAGAAAGGGGGTCGGAGAATTTGGGGAAGAAGAACAAGTCTAAACGCTGTCAGGATCACTCCATGCTGTCTCAATTGCTGTCAATTTGGAGTTTAAGTCCATTTCCCGCTGTAATTTGCTGAAAAGCACTTGTAATCTTCAAGTATTAAGAAATAAAGTGAAAAAAACTTCACAGTGGACGTAGGCGCATAGTCGAACCACTCTAAATCCTTGTCTTCTGCGCAATTTATTTTTCTGTGACTTGGAGTTTTTGTTAGATAGTCCCTATTTAAAGTGAAAAAACTTCATAGTGGACGTAGGCGCATAGCCGAACCACTCTAAATCCTTGTCTTCTGCGCAATTTATTTTTCTGTGACTTGGAGTTTTTGTTAGATAGTCCCTACTTCCAATTCAAGTTCTTTATTTACCATCTCTTCAAAAACTTCCGAAGGGTGTTTGCCCATTTTTGGTGCAAACATTTTGGTGCTTTCATTGAGAGAGAAAAAGAACCAGTTCTTTCTCCCGCTCCGTGGATCTATCTTCGATACCGGATTGCACAAATCTAAGAGGGAGATCCAGACTTCAAATTCAGATTCCATCCATTCTTTTCAGGTTTGCTCAAAATCTAGGATAGGAGTCCAACCTACAGGATGGTTAGTACGAGAACCACTTCCAACATTGGTAACCAAGAAGGTCAGGATAGGCAGAATCCCGCACAGCTACAGCCATCCAATCAGGATACCGTTGGGCAAACGGATCAGTCGGGTCCGGTTACAAGACAGGAGTTCCAAACATTACTGCAGGAATTAACTAAAAGCCGACAACAGCTAACTGAGCAGCTACGTATCAATGCTGAATTGGCTAACCAACTAAACCACCAAGGGCGAAGGAGATCAAAGAGGGACCACGCTCCGCATTCTTCCACGGAAAGCTCTGCCTCATCCGACTATAACGGCAGATCTACGCGCCCCAGGCTAGACGGAAGTCATGCGCATGCTTCTGGCCTCCGGCAGACATTGACTGTTGGGCAAATAAGAGTTGGCCTCTCTGCCAGTTTTCATACGGGACCCTCCTCTCGAGGAGGCACTGTGCCACAGCACACCGCAGATAACCAAGCCACCACAGTTGGCACAGGAGTTGACACCCGAAATCACTCCAGTCCAAACTACCACCCACAGGAACGTGTCCCAGGACCGAATATCCCAGAAGATGTCGAGCCAAGGAGGCGAGATTCGGATCGTCGATAGCGCCCGATCCCACCTCGCACTGTGGAGCCCGACCACACTTTGGCTCGACACCCTTCGGATACAGCAACACCTGATCTCTCAGCTATGGTCCGCCAAATGGTTCGCGAAAGTCAAGGTTTGACAAATGACGATTGGGGGATCTCTCGAAGTCACACCCCGTTCACCGATGACATATTATATGCTGAGCCTCCCCGGCGATTCAGAATGCCGGCTTTACCCATGTATGAAGGAAACTCCGACCCTAGCCAGCATATTCTAAAGTACGAATGGTCCATGACTGCTGCAAGAGCTGATGATGCAGTAAAGTGCCGTAGTTTTCCTATTTCCTTGGGGGGAATTGCGACAATGTGGTTTACACGATTACCACCACGGTCTATCTCCTCGTTTGACCAGTTGGCAACCAAGTTTATCGAACAATTCCGTATGCACATCGCCAGGCCTAAAGACGTAAACACTTTATCTAGTGTCACTCAAGTTCCTGGGGAAACACTCAGGCGATACCTGGAAAGATTCAACGCCGCCTGCGCAGAAATCACTAACCCCAATGATAATTCAATCTTGATGGCTCTTACTAAGGGGATTGACCCCGACTCTGATTTTGGAAACTGGCTAGCTGGAAAACCTCCCGCGTCGTTGGATCGTTTCTATTCCAAAGCCGCCCAATTCCTAAGGCGTGAGGATGCGAAACAATCTAGGAAGCAGGACGATGCAAGGCCCAACAAGGAGGGGGTTCAAAGCAATGTGGCGGTCAAACAGTCAGGAGAGGGCTCAGGAAGGGTGCAGTTGAATATTCAGAACAAGCAAACCCAGCCAAGGAATGGCGATAATAGGAATAAGAAGCAGGATCAGAACCGTGGCCCCCGACGTAGGGCGCAAATGTTTGAAAACTATACACCACTGAATACGACATTGGAAAACGTATATCTACAAACCTGTAATGCAATGCAATATAAGAAGCCGACTCCGAAATTATCATCGGAAAAACAGATTCAAACGGGGAAGTTTTGTAGATTCCACGAAAGCTATGGACACAACACCAATGACTGCAGGCATCTGCAAGACCTTATTGAAAAACTGATCAGAGAGAGGAAGTTGGATCAATTTGTGCGAGCACCACAAACCGGCGGTGTGGGCCCATCAAACCAAAATCGTGCGCAGAACCAAGAAAAACAGGAAGAGCCTGCCCGTACAAGCGGAAGGTTGGTCATAAATACAGTCAGTGGTGGCCCTCATCCAGCGGATCGAAGTTGGAGGGAAATGGAATCATACGCCAATTCGATCAGGCACGTAAGTTTTGAAAGCTGTAGTACACTTGATGAAGGGACTCCGGCTAAACAACAGAAGACGATGACAGATGATATCATCTTTAGAAACCGAGATGCTGACAAAGCCGAAGCCCCGACCATAGACCCACTGGTCATATCCGCACAGGTTGGTCCTGCTTGGATGAAGAAGATCCTGGTAGACAGTGGAAGCTCAGTAAACATCTTGTTTAAAGGGGCATATGATCAGATGAAGATGGAAGCTAAAGATCTAAAGCCTTGTCAATATAGGATCCACGGCTTCGATGGAAGTGCTAATATACCCACCGGGATGGTGGAATTGCCAGTAGAATTGGGAAACGGAGAACGCCGTAGAGTCTGAATGTTACAGTTTGTTGTCCTGGATATCCATTCACCCTATAATGCCTTTCTGGGCCGACCAGCCCTTGCAGAATTTAGGGCAGCAATTACCCCGTGGTGTCTGACTCTAAAGTTCCCTACTGACCACGAGATTGGGGTCATTCAAGGGGACCAGGCTGCCGGGAGAGCCTGTTATGTTGCTGAACTACGAGAAGCGCAAAAGAAGAAGAAGGGAAAGGGCGTGGGGGAATCTCTCCGCGTCCGCTTTGCCGACGATTGACAATTAGCGCCTGGGCCTCGGCCCGGGCACCACAACCAATTCCAGAAGGATCTTGACCCTCGAGACACTGAAGATAATGATGAATCCAAAGAAAATCAAGCTTCTCCAGCCGAGCTGACGATCGACGTTCCAATTGATGACAGTAACGATTCGAAAATATTGAAAATTGGGTCTCAGCTAAACCTACAAGCACAACAGGAATTGGTCGAATTTCTCCAAGGGAATCTAGACGTATTCGCCTGGACGCACTCCGATATGTGTGGAATCTCGTCGGACATCGCGAGCCACACCTTAAATATTGACCCGCGATACATCCCGATCAGGCAAAAAAGACGCGGTATGGATCCAGAGAGATCTGCCGCCCTCAAAGAAGAAGTCGATAAGTTGAAGACGAATGGGTTTATCCGAGATGCTTTATACCCGGAATGGGTATCCAATCCTGTACTTGTCCGCAAACCGAATGGAAAATGGAGAACGTGCGTCGACTACTCTGACTTAAATAAGGCTTGTCCAAAAGACAGTTTTCCACTTCCTCGAATCGATCAGTTTTTCAATAAGGTCTTGCAGATGCCTGCAGTCATTGGTGTTGTGTCCATAGCTTTCGTGGAATCTACAAAACTTCCCCGTTTGAATCTGTTTTTCCGATGATAATTTCGGAGTCGGCTTCTTATATTGCATTGCATTACAGGTTTGTAGATATACGTTTTCCAATGTCGTATTCAGTGGTGTATAGTTTTCAAACATTTGCGCCCTACGTCGGGGGCCACGGTTCTGATCCTGCTTCTTATTCCTATTATCGCCATTCCTTGGCTGGGTTTGCTTGTTCTGAATATTCAACTGCACCCTTCCTGAGCCCTCTCCTGACTGTTTGACTGCCACATTGCTTTGAACCCCCTCCTTGTTGGGCCTTGCATCGTCCTGCTTCCTAGATTGTTTCGCATCCTCACGCCTTAGGAATTGGGCGGCTTTGGAATAGAAACGATCCAACGACGCGGGAGGTTTTCCAGCTAGCCAGTTTCCAAAATCAGAGTCGGGGTCAATCCCCTTAGTAAGAGCCATCAAGATTGAATTATCATTGGGGTTAGTGATTTCTGCGCAGGCGGCGTTGAATCTTTCCAGGTATCGCCTGAGTGTTTCCCCAGGAACTTGAGTGACACTAGATAAAGTGTTTACGTCTTTAGGCCTGGCGATGTGCATACGGAATTGTTCGATAAACTTGGTTGCCAACTGGTCAAACGAGGAGATAGACCGTGGTGGTAATCGTGTAAACCACATTGTCGCAATTCCCCCCAAGGAAATAGGAAAACTACGGCACTTTACTGCATCATCAGCTCTTGCAGCAGTCATGGACCATTCGTACTTTAGAATATGCTGGCTAGGGTCGGAGTTTCCTTCATACATGGGTAAAGCCGGCATTCTGAATCGCCGGGGAGGCTCAGCATATAATATGTCATCGGTGAACGGGGTGTGACTTCGAGAGATCCCCCAATCGTCATTTGTCAAACCTTGACTTTCGCGAACCATTTGGCGGACCATAGCTGAGAGATCAGGTGTTGCTGTATCCGAAGGGTGTCGAGCCAAAGTGTGGTCGGGCTCCACAGTGCGAGGTGGGATCGGGCGCTGTCGACGATCCGAATCTCGCCTCCTTGGCTCGACATCTTCTGGGATATTCGGTCCTGGGACACGTTCCTGTGGGTGGTAGTTTGGACTGGAGTGATTTCGGGTGTCAACTCCTGTGCCAACTGTGGTGGCTTGGTTATCTGCGGTGTGCTGTGGCACAGTGCCTCCTCGAGAGGAGGGTCCCGTATGAAAACTGGCAGAGGGGCCAACTCTTATTTGACCAACAGTCAATGTCTGCCGGAGGCCAGAAGCATGCGCATGACTTCCGTCTAGCCTGGGGCGCGTAGATCTGCCGTTATAGTCGGATGAGGCAGAGCTTTCCGTGGAAGAATGCGGAGCGTGGTCCCTCTTTGATCTCCTTCGCCCTTGGTGGTTTAGTTGGTTAGCCAATTCAGCATTGATACGTAGCTGCTCAGTTAGCTGTTGTCGGCTTTTAGTTAATTCCTGCAGTAATGTTTGGAACTCCTGTCTTGTAACCGGATCCGACTGATCCGTTTGCCCAACGGTATCCTGATTGGCTGGCTGTAGCTGTGCGGGATTCTGCCTATCCTGACCTTCTTGGTTACCAATGTTGGAAGTGGTTCTCGTACTAACCATCCTGTAGGTTGGACTCCTATCCTAGATTTTGAGCAAACCTGAAAAGAATGGATGGAATCTGAATTTGAAGTCTGGATCTCCCTCTTAGATTTGTGCAATCCGGTATCGAAGATAGATCCACGGAGCGGGAGAAAGAACTGGTTCTTTTTCTTTCTCAGTGAAAGCACCAAAATGTTTGCACCAAAAATGGGCAAACACCCTTCGGAAGTTTTTGAAGAGATGGTAAATAAAGAACTTGAATTGGAAGTAGGGACTATCTAACAAAAACTCCAAGTCACAGAAAAATAAATTGCGCAGAAGACAAGGATTTAGAGTGGTTCGGCTATGCGCCTACGTCCACTATGAAGTTTTTTCACTTTATTTCTTAATACTTGAAGATTACAAGTGCTTTTCAGCAAATTACAGCGGGAAATGGACTTAAACTCCAAATTGACAGTAATTGAGACAGCATGGAGTGATCCTGGCAGCGTTTAGACTTGTTCTTCTTCCCCAAATTCTCCGACCCCCCTTCTGAATGACCAGGGGGCTCTATTTATAGGTGTGGAAGGCCAAAATCCCGCCTAAATCATGGAGAGACTGCTTGGCACGTGACGGGGGACCCACAGGCCCGAGTTCTTGAAGTGCGTGCCCAGTTTGGGATCGATTCGAAGTGAACTTCGAATCGATCAAAAAAATTGTCCAATTGCGATGAAACTTGGCGTGGACGTTCTTCGTCATGTAGACAAACTTCTGTAAAAATTTCATGGGATTTGGATCGGTAGATTTGGAGTTATGATCGGTTCGAAATTGGGTGTTCGGCATGCTGTTTGGTTCGAATCGATGGAATCGATTCGTTCGAATCGATGCATGGCCGAAGCGAATACTTCGAACCGATTGGGGCACGCCTGTCTTCGAGCCGATCCATGTTCGTGCTAGCTTAGCTGCTTTGTTGGATTCGAAGGTCGTCTTCGAATCGATGGAGTGGATTCGTTCGAATCGATCCAAATGCGCCCTGGATCGATTCGAAGTTGTCGAAGTCGATGGAGTCGAAGGTGAGTGATGGAGTCGAAGATGATGGATGGATTCGAAGGTGAGCGATGGAGTCGAGGCTGTGATGGGTTCGAAGCTATTAATGGATTCGAAGCTGTGGTGGATTCGAAGCATAGGAAGGACTCGAATTTGTGATGGATTCGAAGTAGGGAGTTACTTAGATGGATTCGAATGTCGCCTCTTCCTATGGGTTCGAATATGATGGGTTCGAAATAGATGGTTTCGAACACGATGGTTTCGAACACGATGGGTTCGAATATGATGGGTTCGAACATGATGGGTTCGAACCGAGCAATGTGCATCTTCTTAACTTGGATCCATCATAACTTGAGCATATGACCTCGGATTGACTTGAAATTTGAAACGCGGACTCCTATGATCTTTTTGGTCATGTCCTATCAATTGTAGCTCAATCTGGACTCGGACAAAATTCATTGATATCCATAGTGAAGAGAAGTGCAACCAATCTCTGAGACGAACTGTCCTTTGTTTTTGGCCAATCTTTTGGTATCACGGCTTTGCCAAAAAGCGGGATAACATTTTTCCCCCCAAAGTACGTCTTGTGGGAACATGACGTGCTTTGAATAGCTGCCATTTCTTTCTAAAAAATCATTGCTCTCTTTTTGTTGAGACTCATATACCGTATTGCCGTAACCTTGCCTTGATATGATTGATTACTGTGCGACTGTGCTTAATCGTTGGCTGTCGTTGCTATAACAGGGTGAATATTTGATCCCTGTGAATGTTCAAAATCGAACGTTAGTTCGTTATGTGTGCACATACATTAGCTCCGCCCTTATTAACGTCGTGTGTCCATGAGTCATGTCGGTCTTTGTTTGCTGCCGAACTCCATCCCGGTTTTCTCCTGAATCGATTTTAGATTCAAGCCAAAGTGTTGCTAATTAGTGGTTTTTGATGGGTTCGAAGGTTAGAAGGATTCGAAGCTCCCGATGGATTCGAAGCTTAGATGGATTCGAATCAATGATGGATTCGAGGACCCTGATGGACTCGAAGCCCTTGATGGATTCGAAACTTGGATGGATTCGAAGTTTCCCATGGATTTGAAACTTGGATGGATTCGAAGTTTCCCATGGATTCGAAACTTGGATGGATTCGAATCAGTGATGGGTTCGAAGACTCCGATGGATTCGAAACTGGGATGGATTCGAAAGTGGTCGTTCGAATCGATGGGAGTCGAAGTGACACTAATCCCTCTTGGAATCCGTATAAATACATGAGGTTGACTTCTTTTTCACTTTTTACCTTTTACCATTGCTTTAGCTGCTTCTCTGAATCGATTTCCCAGAGCCAAATCAAACGTGCTTTTTCACGAATCGACCAAATTCCTTCTAGCTTCCATTTGTAATCAAACTAAATCAGGTAATCAAGGGGTCGATTCGGTTTTGAGAATGATAGATTAATCTTTTTTGGCATTGATTCAACCCCTCCTTCTGGAAATTTTTGGAGAGTGACGAGGTTTGAACGAAGTAGGCCGACTCCATGGAACTGAGGAATGCAAACCTTTGAGCCGTATCGATCAGGGGTGCGCGCTTTGAGTTGGTTTCGAATGTGTAGCTTCGAACCGATGATTGCAGGAGAACACAACAAAAAAGGCGTGCTGTGATGGATTCGAAACAGTGGCATTCTGATCGATTCGAAGGAGCTCACTACTGATCGATTCGAAGCAGTGATACGTTCATCGATTCGAAGGAGTTCAACTCCGATGGATTTGAAGCTAGGTGGGACTCCGTGGATTCGAACCGCCCTTGATGGATTCGAAGGAGCACGATTTCGATGGATTCGAAGCTCCATGGATTCGAACCGCTCTTGATGGATTCGAAGGAGCCCGACTTTGATGGATTCGAAGTCAGGTGGGGCTCCATGGGTTCGAGCTGCGCTGATTCGAGGTTCACCGATCTGACTCGTGTCGAATCAAGTCGATCGATTCGAACGTTCTTGCTTCTGAACTATGACCACTTTTAAATCGAACTTTTAACGAACTCACTAAATTTTTAGCATATCTGATTCCGACGAGCTTCGTCCTTCGCATGATCAAAGTTGACCTGACCTGTCTTTTTGAGCTCGTCGATGGCACCGTGACTTAAACGAATCCACACTTGAATTGGTCAGTAGTATCCGAGGGACGCGAAAGCGACGGTCAGTGATGACGGTCGTTTTCGTTCTCTGATTCAAAAGCCTAGTCATTCAGATACCGCGTTTTACTCTTGTAAAATTTGTTTTAGTTATGTATTTGCATTGCACGACATATCCATATGCTTCACACCGGGGAATATACGGGCTTTCTTCGTTTTTAACGCTGCTTTTTCGTGAGTTAGTTAGTTATGGAGTCTTCGGGTTCTGAACAACAAGAGTTACAAAGCTTGCCTCCTCTGATGCTAGAAATTCCAGAGATCATTCCTGAAGTAATAGATCCTGCTCCGGATGAATTGCCGGAGGCCTTATTTATCGAGGATCCCATAGATTCCGTCCGATCTAATATTTCTGGAGCATTATTGGGTCGGATATGTTCGAAGCATAGCTTATCCCCGGATGATGTTTTGCTACCGGGAGTTGATGATAGGCCTCACAATCCACCCGAGGGCTATACTGCTTTTTATCGTCACGCTTGTGCGGCTGGAACTCTCCCCCCGTTTAACCAATATATCAGGGAGATGCTATCGTTCATTGGAATCGCTCCCGCACAACTTCACCCTAACGGACACGCGTTACTGAACGGTGTTTTCATCTTATTCATGGACCGCCTTTTTCGTCCGCCTAGGCCAGCTGAAATTAGACATATATTCAACTTCAAGAGCAGGGGTGATAGTCCATCGTTCACCTTTCTGGAGGCAGTTAGAAATTGCCAGATTGTGACGGGAGCCTGGACCAGACTCAGTTACTTTAAGAATGAATGGTTCTTTGTCCGATGCCTCCCAGGATTCGCTAGGCGATGGCTGTCCAGACGTAAGTATCGTAAATCGTGTTAGCCTTCTTTAATGGTCATTGTCAACACTTGAACTGACATCAGGTGTTTGTTTTTTTTTTTTTTTTTTTTTGCAGCTATCATATCAAGGCCATACGGTGGTCGATACAGAAACGTCATCCGAAGTCTACAAGAGGTTCCGAGTGACCTGCGGCACATTGACTTGGTCTTAACCGATGATAACTTAAGGACGCCGGGCTTAATTGTGACGAACCAGAGTATTGTCGTTGAAGGGTTCGTGAAATCGGCTCCGAAGGCAAAGAAGAGGACCGGTGTAGCGATAAGAGGAATGGGCGATGATGAGAGGACGCCTACTGACACCGGGCTAGCGGCTGATTTTCCCCAAGCAGGAAAAAAACGGAAAGGCAAGGCCGTTGTTCCCAAATTTGCGAGACGGAAGTCTGTAATCGTGTCTCGCTTGACTTCTGGAATTATTTCTTCTGACTCCGCTCTTTGTCAATCAGGAAACATTTTCACAGGACTGGATGACGTTCCCATCCCGGAATGCGTTTCTCTTTATCACAAGTCCGGGCTGGTTGAGCTCTGGGAAGCGTTAGACATAAGCGGGCTTTTACCCATTAGTGCAGTCGAAACCTCTGGTTGGTCGGGGGCTTTGCACATTTGCATACACTCTCATGACACTACATGACTGCTTCACTCGCCTTATTGATTTTTCCTGGTACTTAACTGAACTGTATCTCTTTTCCAGGTAACATGGCTGGTCGTCAGACTACATTGGACAAACTCCGGAGAGTGCATCACCCCTCAACCTATTATGAATCTCGTCGTGGAGGCCCCGATCGTGATCGTGACCAGAGGCAATATGGCCAGGTGTATTATGCAAAGGATCATCGCCGTGGTAACTCCAGCCAGGAACGATCAGACAGAGATCGTAGGCATCGCTCCCCATCTCGATCTCCTCCGCAATCCCGAAGTCATGTCCAAGCATCCGAGCCTCTGCGACATCAGTCATCTTCGCAGGTTTCGAGGCCTGAGCCACATCATTCTCGAACCGGGGTCGCAACGTCTATGCCTGGGGAGGAGACCCTTGTTGAGTCTTCTGGCGAAGGGGCCATCAGGCTTGCACAACTGAGGAAAGATTTTCCAGAGATTTGCTTTGATGCTTGTATTTTTCCTCCCAATCTTAAAAGAATTCCCGATGATGCCGCGACTTCGGCGCTCAACTATACCCGTGACTTTTTTGCTCAGTACAAAGAATGGTACAAAGCGGCTGTTAAGGCTTCCAAAGCTGCCTTCGACCGGGCCCAAATCATTGAGAAGCTAGAGGCCGACTTGGCTCAAAAGAGTCGCATCGTCGACATACTCCAATCTGAGGCGGAATCTTCCCATAAGGCCGAGGTCGAGTCGTTACAGAAGGTTGATGAGACATTAGCTGAAATGGCGAAAATGCAACAGGCACATTGTACTTTAGTTGAAGACTTAGGTCATCGATACAAGAACGTTGAATCTGAGCGGGATGCGGCAGTGAAGGAACTAGAGGAGCTAAAGGCTAGGTTTGCTGACATGAATAAAGAAAAAGACGACGCGAACGTGGCTGCGCAAGAGGCGTGTGAGCAGGCTGTATCTTTTCGGGCCGAGCGCGATGCGGCAATTGCAAGGGTTAAGGAGGTTGAATCGGAGTTGGAGGAGAGAGTCCAAGCAGAGAGGTTCAAAATGGAGGCCGAATTCGACGATCTTTTGGACACATATAATGCCAATGTATTGGAGCATAGAAATCTCTCCTGGCTAGGGGATTACTCGATGCCTCTCTACAATGCTTGGAAGAAATTAGTGGAAAACAAGAGGATGTCTTGTCCGGATTCGGTGTTAGATGAGTTTGAGCTCGATTCACGTCTGCTCAGCGAGGATGAGAGGAGGACCCTTCATGAAGCAATCATTTCTGTTGAAAAAGAAAGACTTGTCGTCCATCGAACGGAGGTTGGCGAAGGTTCGGGTATCGTGCACCATAGCGAGAATACTGAAGTCCCTGTTTCGACTTCACCCGAAGCTGCTGCCGTGGTTGATTCACAAGCTATTCCCGCCTACAATCCGGACCAACCGGAACTGTCCTCGGGCAAGACGCTCGTTCCCGAGCTTGTTCAAGCTCCAAGGCAAGGTAAAGTAGGTATTTCCCTTTACGTCTTAAAACATTGATTTTCGAGGGAATTTCTTGGTCTGATAGCTCTAATTTTGGTTGTTTAGTGACCGAGAGTGTCGCACCCGTGCTCCCTGTCCCTTCGGCTTTACATCCTACACGTGGAGTTATTGTCACCAAGGCGATTTCAACTGCCGCCATGGTTGGTGATACGGGAGAAGGAGGCTCAATATCATTCGATGTTCAAATGTTTGAAGAGCTATTTGGTCATCCTCTTGACCCCATGCCCGACCTCTCTTTTGTGACGAGCGGAGCTGCTCCTGTTTCTGGTTCGATCGTGACGACCACCGGCGTACCTAGCGCAGCTCAACTGTCTCGAGAGGAGGAGATTTTAGCAGAGATAAGTGCCGAGATGGCCAAGACAGTGACAGTTGGCCACGATGGTGACGTCGTTCCTTCAGGCTTATCTTCTCTAATGATGATTTCTCCTGGTGGCACAGTAACCGTCTCGAGTGTTGCTGAACAAGTATCCGTTACTGCTCCCGTGCCCCTGGCTCGTCCTTGTAAAAGGATCTCCATCCCTTCCAGTTCTGAGGAAGATGTTGATATCATGCCGGAACCGGAGGATGTTCCAAAGAAAGGCAAAAAGTCTCGTATGAAGCCAGGCAGTGGGTCTAGCGGCTCAACTCCGAGGAAGAAGCACCGGAGGAAGAAAGAGTGAGCCCCTCGCTTTGTCGTGAGATTTACAGATAACAATTCTTTTGCCTTTTCTTTTGTTCTTTCTTGGGCCATGTGTATGTATGGATGCGGCCTCCACTTAATTGAAACATCTTTACTTGCCATGTAATCAGACTTGTTTTTGTTGGTTGATGAAATGGGAAGTTACACTTTTCTTCTTACCTGAATGCCTTGCAGTATTTGTGTTGTATCCGCTTGGTATTTATATAGCTTCGTGTCGTGATTTAATGAATGAGTCGGATTCTGAGTATATTATCACTTAAGCCAGCGATTAGCACCCAGCTTTTTGCCCCTTAGTTGCGGGGAATAATACTCATATTCTGGTGGCTGATCGCGTTTATTGCAAGCCCTGACCACATGCCTCCCCCCTTCTGGGGATTCATGACAATTTGAGATTGATAATCTGTCTTGCATTCCAGGAATCTGAGGGTTATCGATGTTTACACTCCATTCCACGCTATGGGAATTGGGAGTTGATATTGATATCTCGGCCCGTATTTCGGGAACTTCGAATTGTTACTTGTACTTTGATTCGTGCTTCGGGAATCTGGATTAAATGTTTATACTCCAATTCGTACTCTGGGAAGTTGGAGTCCGTTCGCGCTCTGGAAACGACTTATTGGATGTTTTATACTCCAATTCACACTCTGGGAAGTTGGAGTCCGTTCGCGCTCTGGAAACGACTTATTGGATGTTTTATACTCCAATTCACACTCTGGGAAGTTGGAGTCCGTTCGCACTCTGGGAACGATTTATTGGATGTTTTATACTCCAATTCACACTCTGGGAAGTTGGAGTCCGTTCGCACTCTGGGAACGATTTATTGGATGTTTATACTCCAATTCACACTCTGGGAAGTTGGAGTTAGTAAAAGGATTGTCGTGTATCAATCCCTGTGAGTGCTGGTATTGTGTTTTGCCCCCGAGCTCGGGTCTTATTTAGTAAATGACTGGTCGTATCACAGTTACTCCCTATTTAGATAAATCCCACCGTGTGATGGAATTTAGCTCCTCGTGCAATGTGATATTATGTGCTATTTTCAATGAATCACAACTTTTGGCTCGAAGAGATGGCGTTTTATTGCTGAAACAAAAGAAGCATGACAACATCAGTTGCCTTATTACAAGTTCAAATTTCAAAATGCAAAAAACAAAATGCTAAGGAAGAAATTGATTGAAAGATAAATAAAGCCTGTCAGGTGTAGTAGGGACGGAGGCTTCCGCTATTCCAGGCTCTTGGTAAAGTGAGACCATCAACGGTCGATAACTTGAACGTGCCATCTCTGAGTTTTTGTGAAATCATATACGGCCCTTCCCAATTTGGGTTCATGTGCGAAGGAACCGGGTAAATTCTTTTGAGTACCAGGTCGCCGGATTCAAAAGTCCGTGGGCGGACCTTGGCGTTGTATATTCGAGCGACTCGACTTCGATATGCAGCTGCCCTTACGTCGGCTTCTTCACGTTTCTCATCAAGCAGATCTAGGGATTCAGCAAGTAGTATAGCATTCGTTTTCGGGTCGTAGTATGTCACACGGTGAGAGTGAACTTCCATTTCGATCGGGATAACTGCTTCGGAGCCATAGGATAGAGAAAAAGGGGTGTGTCCGGTCGCGGTTTTGTGAGTTGTTCTGTATGCCCACAGAGCCATTGGTAGTTCATCGACCCATTTGCCCCCGGCTTTCTCCAATCTTTTCTTCAATATAGACTTGATAACCTTATTGACGGCCTCGACCTGACCGTTTGCTTGTGGGTGCGCTACTGCTGAGAATCTCTTATGGATGTGAAATCGTAGACAGAAATCCCTGAATTCAGTACTGTCGAATTGGGCTCCATTATCGGTGATAATAGTATGTGGGAGACCAAATCGGCAGATGATGTTGCGCACCACGAAGTTGATCACCTTTTTTGTTGTTATCGTTGCAAGGGGCTCAGCCTCAGCCCATTTGGTGAAGTAATCAACCGCAACTATGGCGTATTTTGCACCCCCTTTAGCTAAGGGCAATGCACCGATTATATCCATCCCCCACATTGCAAATGGCCACGGGCTGACCATTTGGGTTATTTCAGAAGGCGGGGCTCTAGGGACCCGAGCGTGTCTCTGGCATTTATCACATCTTTTGGCATAATCCATAGCATCGCGGTTAACGGTAGGCCAGTAATATCCGTACCGAAGTACCTTCTTGGCAAGCGCTTGTCCCCCAGTGTGATCGCCACATTCTCCTTCGTGCACCTCACGCAACACTCGCTTGATTTCGTTATGCGCGATACACCGGAGAAGAGGGACAGAGTAACCTCTCCGATACATAACTCCGTCTTGAATGACAAATCGTGACACCTTTCGAAGAATCTGTCTTCTTTCACTTCATCGTTCGGGCAGTGTGCCATGCTCAATATAATCTTGGTAGGGAGTCATCCATGATTCCTTCTCTGAGGTAGCTTCTAATGTGAATTCATTCTCCGTTCGATCAATGCTCGGAGAGGATAATGTCTCGACAGGGACGAGTCCCAAGTGTTGAGCTTCGCTTGTGCTTGCCAGCTTTGCCAATGAATCGGCTTTCTGATTGTGCTCTCGGGGTATGTAGAAAATGGTATAATAATCAAACCGATCCAGTATTTCTCGGACCCGGGCTAGATAAGCGGCAACGTCTATGCCTGGGGAGGAGACCCTTGTTGAGTCTTCTGGCGAAGGGGCCATCAGGCTTGCACAACTAAGGAAAGATTTTCCAGAGATTTGCTTTGATGCTTGTATTTTTCCTCCCAATCTTAAAAGAATTCCCGATGATGCCGCGACTTCGGCGCTCAACTATACCCGTGACTTTTTTGCTCAGTACAAAGAATGGTACAAAGCGGCTGTTAAGGCTTCCAAAGCTACCTTCGACCGGGCCCAAATCATTGAGAAGCTAGAGGCCGACTTGGCTCAAAAGAGTCGCATCGTCGACATACTCCAATCTGAGGCGGAATCTTCCCGCAAGGCCGAGGTCGAGTCGTTACAGAAGGTTGATGAGACATTAGCTGAAATGGCAAAAATGCAACAGGCACATTGTACTTTAGTTGAAGACTTAGGTCATCGATACAAGAACGTTGAATCTGAGCGGGATGCGGCAGTGAAGGAACTAGAGGAGCTAAAGGCTAGGTTTGCTGACATGAATAAAGAAAAAGACGACGCGAACGTGGCTGCGCAAGAGGCGTGTGAGCAGGCTGTATCTTTTCGGGCCGAGCGCGATGCGGCAATTGCAAGGGTTAAGGAGGTTGAATCGGAGTTGGAGGAGAGAGTCCAAGCAGAGAGGTTCAAGATGGAGGCCGAATTCGACGATCTTTTGGACACATATAATGCCAATGTATTGGAGCATAGAAATCTCTCCTGGCTAGGGGATTACTCGATGCCTCTCTACAATGCTTGGAAGAAATTAGTGGAAAACAAGAGGATGTCTTGTCCGGATTCGGTATTAGACGAGTTTGAGCTTGAGTCACGTCTGCTCAGCGAGGATGAGAGGAGGACCCTTCATGAAGCAATCATTTCTGTTGAAAAAGAAAGACTTGTCGTCCATCAAACGGAGGTGGGCGAAGGTTCGGGTATCGTGCACCATAGCGAGAATACTGAAGTCCCTGTTTCGACTTCACCCGAAGCTGCTGCCGTGGTTGATTCACAAGCTATCCCCGCCTACAATCCGGACCAACCGGAACTGTCTTCGGGCAAGACGCTCGTCCCCGAGCTTGTTCAAGCTCCAAGGCAAGGTAAAGTAGGTATTTCCCTTTACGTCTTAAAACATTGATTTTCGAGGGAATTTCTTGGCCTGATAGCTCTAATTTTTGTTGTTTAGTGACCGAGAGTGTCGCACCCGTGCTCCCTGTCCCTTCGGCTTTACATCCTACACGTGGAGTTATTGTCACCGAGGCGATTTCAACTGCCGCCATGGTTGGTGATATGGGAGAGGGAGGCTCAATGTCATTCGATGTTCAAATGTTTGAAGAGCTATTTGGTCATCCTCTTGACTCCATGCCCGACCTCTCTTTTGTGACGAGCGGAGCTGCTCCAGTTTCTAGTTCGATCGTGATGACCACTGGCGTACCTAGCGCAGCTCAACTGTCTCGAGAGGAGGAGATTTTAGCAGAGATAAGTGCCGAGATGGCCAAGACAGTGACAGTTGGTCCCGGTGGTGACGCTGTTCCTTCAAGCTTATCTTCTCTAATGATGATTTCTCCTGGTGGCACAGTAACCGTCTCGAGTGTTGCTGAACAAGTATCTGTTATTGCTCCCATGCCCCTGGTCCGTCCTTATAAAAGGATCTCCATCCCTTCCAGTTCTGAGGAAGATGTTGATATCATGCCGGAACCGGAGGATGTTCCAAAGAAAGGCAAAAAGTCTCGTAGGAAGCCAGGCAGTGGGTCTAGCGGCTCGACTCCGAGGAAGAGACACCGGAGGAAGAAAGAGTGAGCCCCTCGCTTTGTCGTGAGATTTACGGATGACAATTCTTTTGCCTCTTCTTTTGTTTTTTCTTGGGCCATGTGTATGTACGGATGCGGCCTCCACTTAATTGAAACATCTTTACTTGCCATGTAATCAAACTTGTTTTTGTTGGTTGATGAAATGGGAAGTTACACTTTTCTTCTTACCTGAATGCCTTGCAGTATTTGTGTTGTATCCGCTCAGCATTTATATAGCTTCGTGTCGTGATTTAATGAATGAGTCGGATTCTGAGTATATTATTACTTAAGCCAGCGATTAGCATTCAGCTTTTTGCCCCTTAGTTGTGGGGAATAATACTCATATTCTGGCGGCTGATTGCGTTTATTGCAAGCCCTGAACACATGCCCCCCCTTCTGGGGATTCATGACAATTAGAGATTGATAATCTGTCCTGCATTCCAGGAATTTGAGGGTTATCGATGTTTACACTCCATTCCACGCTATGGGAATTGGGAGTTGATCCTGGCAGCGTTTAGACTTGTTCTTCTTCCCCAAATTCTCCGACCCCCCTTCTGAATGACCACGGGGCTCTATTTATAGGTGTGGAAGGCCAAAATCCCGCCTAAATCATGGAGAGACTGCTTGGCACGTGACGGGGGACCCATAGGCCCGAGTTCTTGAAGTGCGTGCCCAGTTTGGGATCGATTCGAAGTGAACTTCGAATCGATCAAAAAAATCGTCCAATTGCGATGAAACTTGGCGTGGACGTTCATCGTCATGTAGACAAACTTCTGTAAAAATTTCATGGGATTTGGATCAGTAGATTTGGAGTTATGATCGGTTCGAAATTGGGTGTTCGTCATGCTGGTTGCTTCGACTCCACTGATTCATTCGAATCCAAATGGTTCGAATCCATATGGTTCGAACCCATATGGTTCGAACCCATAGGGTTCGAATCCATAGGCTCGAATCCATATGGTTCGACTCCATATGGTTCGAATGTATGCGATGTGGATGGATTCGAAACCGATGGCTGATGGAGTCGAAGCTTGGATGGATTCGAAGCTTCTGATGGATTCGAAGCTTAGTGATGGATTCGAAGCTTCTGATGGATTCGGAGCTTCTGATGGATTCGAAGTTTGTGATGGATTCGAAGCATAGGAAGGACTCGAATTTGTGATGGAGTCGAAGTCGGGAGTTACTCAGATGGATTCGAATGTCGCCTCTTCCTATGGGTTCGAATATGATGGGTTCGAAATAGAAGGTTTCGAACACGATGGTTTCGAACACGATGGGTTCGAATATGATGGGTTCGAACATGATGGGTTCGAACCGAGCAATGTGCACCTTCTTAACTTGGATCCATCATAACTTGAGCATATGACCTCGGATTGACTTGAAATTTGAAACGCGGACTTCTATGATCTTTCTGGTCATGTCCTATCAATTGTAGCTCAATCTGGACTCGGACAAAATTCATTGATATCCATAGTGAAGAGAAGTGCAGCCAATCTCTGAGACGAACTGTCCTTTGTTTTTGGCCAATCTTTTGGTTCGACTCCATATGGTTCGAATGTATGCGATGTGGATGGATTCGAAACCGATGGCTGATGGAGTCGAAGCTTGGATGGATTCGAAGCTTCTGATGGATTCGAAGCTTAGTGATGGATTCGAAGCTTCTGATGGATTCGAAGCTTAGTGATGGATTCGGAGCTTCTGATGGATTCGAAGTTTGTGATGGATTCGAAGCATAGGAAGGACTCGAATTTGTGATGGAGTCGAAGTATTTTGTCCGAGTCCAAAAATGTTATCCCGCTTTTTGGCAAAGCCGTGATACCAAAAGATTGGCCAAAAACAAAGGACAGTTCGTCTCAGAGATTGGTTGCACTTCTCTTCACTATGGATATCGATGAATTTTGTCCGAGTCCAGATTGAGCTACAATTGATAGGACATGACCAGAAAGATCATAGAAGTCCGCATTTCAAATTTCAAGTCAATCCGAGGTCATATGCTCAAGTTATGATGGATCCAAGTTAAGAAGGTGCACATTGCTCGGTTCGAACCCATCATGTTCGAACCCATCATATTCGAACCCATCGTGTTCGAAACCATCGTGTTCGAAACCATCGTGTTCGAAACCATCATGTTCGAACCCATCATATTCGAACCCATAGGAAGAGGCGACATTCGAATCCATCTAAGTAACTCCCTACTTCGAATCCATCACAAATTCGAGTCCTTCCTATGCTTCGAATCCACCACAGCTTCGAATCCATTAATAGCTTCGAACCCATCACAGCCTCGACTCCATCGCTCACCTTCGAATCCATCCATCATCTTCGACTCCATCACTCACCTTCGACTCCATCGACTTCGACAACTTCGAATCGATCCAGGGCGCATTTGGATCGATTCGAACGAATCCACTCCATCGATTCGAAGACGACCTTCGAATCCAACAAAGCAGCTAAGCTAGCGCGAACATGGATCGGCTCGAAGACAGGCGCGCCCCAATCGATTCGAAGTATTCGCTTCGGCCATGCATCGATTCGAACGAATCGATTCCATCGATTCGAACCAAACAGCATGCCGAACACCCAATTTCGAACCGATCATAACTCCAAATCTACTGATCCAAATCCCATGAAATTTTTACAGAAGTTTGTCTGCATGACGAAGAACGTCCACGCCAAGTTTCATTGCAATTGGACGATTTTTTTTGATCGATTCGAAGTTCACTTCGGATCGATCCCAAACTGGGCACGCACTTCAAGAACTCGGGCCTGTGGGTCCCCCGTCACGTGCCAAGCAGTCTCTTCATGATTTAGGCGGGATTTTGGCCTTCCACACCTATAAATAGAGCCCCCTGGTCATTCAGAAAGGGGGTCGGAGAATTTGGGGAAGAAGAACAAGTCTAAACGCTGTCAGGATCACTCCATGCTGTCTCAATTGCTGTCAATTTGGAGTTTAAGTCCATTTCCCGCTGTAATTTGCTGAAAAGCACTTGTAATCTTCAAGTATTAAGAAATAAAGTGAAAAAAACTTCACAGTGGACGTAGGCGCATAGCCGAACCACTCTAAATCCTTGTCTTCTGCGCAATTTATTTTTCTGTGACTTGGAGTTTTTGTTAGATAGTCCCTATTTCCAATTCAAGTTCTTTATTTACCATCTCTTCAAAAACTTCCGAAGGGTGTTTGCCCATTTTTGGTGCAAACAATAAGTATGAATTGGAATCCAAGAGACTTGAGCAACCGATAAAAAAAAGGAATGCCACAAAAGTAACGTTCAAATTAATTAACCCAACGTAAAGCAATAAATTATGGACCGTTTGATTTAAAAAAAAATCAATGCAAACGTACGTTTTCTTTTCTCAACGGTTATAAAACAATGTGTAGGGCCTAAGGTTAGGAATGAAAAAGGAAATCAACGTACCATCAATAGATTAAGGTGAAAAAAGGCAGGGAGCAATCAAAAATCAGAATTTCCAATTTGAGACGTTCGAATTAAAGAATAGAACGTTTGTACTGAATTGGGAATAGTTACAGTCCCTTAAATTTCGAAGTTATGAAATTTAATAAAGCAATTTATTTTAATGCTTGGGATTCACGTTCCAGATTTTTGAAACCGAAGGAAGGAATAAAGTCACAGCTTAGGGTACCGTCAAATAAAGGCAACAGTTAAATTAAAGGAATAGAAACGAAAGTAAATAAATAAAGGTGAACGGCAACAAATCTTGTAAGCAGGGAAATAACGTAAAAAGAGGAAGTAAATTCTAGAAAAGTAAAGGTCACGTTGGCAAATAAATAAAATGCAAATTTGCCGTCACCAATCACGCGTTTGAAATTGAAAATCAAAGAAAAATTAAATGCAAATGGAAGTGGTGGACCAGCAGATTGAAATGGACAAGCAAGGTAAGAAAAGTAAATAGGCAGGTTATAAATTAGATTGGAAAGAAAAGCGTTGAGGTTAATTGATAAAAGAATTAAGATAATGAAAATGCATAATAATATTGTTGGCATTTAACGTTAACTAGCATCAATCATGTCAGACACCCATGTTAAAAAAAGAAACGCATATAGGAGCATGCATTTTCTTCTGACTTGCAACATCATTCATCATTTTGGCATTCGTGGCATTCTACAAATTAAGGTGGTGGTCAAAGTCGTGAAATGGTAGCAAATTAACGATGAATAAGATTCAATAATTCTTAGTGCAATGCACAAAATTGGAAAAATCAGCATGTGCCCTCTACGCACATGTTAAGATTTGCATAATTTCACTAATAACCTTTATGATTTTGCATTTTTACATGATAAATATAGATAGTTAGATTTTTTAACAATTTACACTGTGTATTAGTGATTATTTCTTGTTTGAGCGGTTGTTAGCATATGCCTACTAAATACATATTAACATAATCCCACAAAAATTTATGTGTACTCAAAATGTTCTTCTGATGAAGTTTTTTTTTTGGTCTCAAGATTATTATTAAACATTTAGAATATCATTTGACTTATCCGAAGGTTGATGATTTTCAAAGTTAAGGTCGCTAATTGATTATTGTTGAAAGCTAAGGATATTAAGAAAATACTATTATGTAATCCATATCTTGTACACGGAATTTGTTATTAAAATCGTATCATTAGAGGTACATGTATGATTATAAACAATAACATTCATAATTTACAACTACGATGTTGCAGATCCTATTTATTCTCTACCTATTAATTTATACGTTTCATTCTCTACCTATTAATTTATACTATTTATTCTCTACCTATTAATTTATACGTTTCATTCTCTACCTATTAATTTATACGTTTTATTCTCTATCTATTAATTTATACGTTCTATTAATTTATTAAAAATTATTAAAAATTTATGGGTCGTTACACTCTCCCCCACTCAAAACTTTTCGTCCCCGAAAAGGAAGGAGGTAGGAGAATAGAACAACCAGAAATAAAAGTAGATTGAAAATCAGGGGTAAATAATTGATTTAACTATATAAATTTTACTTGAGATATTCATACTTTTCAAAACCCATTTCTAAAACTTCTTGCTTCCTTTATAAATACCATTTATATTTTAAATAACACCTTTATAAGTATATGAAAACTATTTGAAAATAATTATTTACATCATTAGTTATATTTAAAGAAGCTATTTGAAAACATTAAATTCATAACTCATGAAATTTTTAATTTATCTCAAGATACTTTTCAAATATTATTAATAAATTAATAATCATTTTCTTTAAATATGTTTTATTTAATTAATAACTTCAAAAATATTTATACCACTAAAATTTTCTATTAACCAATGTAGTATACAGATAAGCAATCTTTAAAAGATTATATTCAAAAAGGAAAGGAAGGTAGATTCTGGAACGGAATATAGGTGAACAACTAAAGCTGAGAAGATAAGGTAGATTCAAAGAATAGAATCGAGCACGAATAATTAATCTAGAACCATAAGAATTTAAATTTCAAATATTAATTCAAAATTTCTTTGTTGGGAAAAATACTTTTATAATAAATACCTTTATAATAATACTTTTATAATAAAATACTATTATATCGAAATAAATTTTCCTTTCTAAAATACTTTTATAACTCGATGTTTCAACAAGTTTATCCTCGTTCTTGCAGACTCTGGCCATGCGTTGATCAGGCGCAAAGCTAGAATTCTTCAAGTACTTAGTAGACTTGTTTTAACACCCAGTTAAAATACTTGAAAAACCTTTAAAACAGATATGGAAAGTACAATCCAAACAAAACAACCAAACCAAAACCTTTGTCCGACCATGGTTCGTAGATACACAATGGTTACGCCTGGATCCTCCAGGAAACAATCCATATCCGTAAGCTTTCTCAGCCCTGCGAGTTACGCCATGATGACTAGTAGAGTGCAGGATACACAATGGTTACGCCTAGATCCCCCAGGAAACTATCCGTACCCCTAGGCAAGACTCAGCCAGGCACTTGCGCTACTATTCGCGACCTACACAGATTGCAGGATACACAATGGTTACGCCTGGATCCCCTAGGAAACAATCCGTACTCCTAGGCAAGACTCAGCCAGGCAATTACGCTATGCATTCACGAGAGAAAAAAAACCATGGGTTACGCCATGGTGGGAACACTCGAGTATTACATCCGAAAAACCAAAAATCAGAAAGAATAATATCGATAGAATGAATCCACGATGTGGCCACAAAGCGGATATCAAGCAGAAGGCACTTTCCATATCTTTACTTCGAAAATATATATCATATAGTACCTTTTCAAATCACTTTCAAATATCGTACTTATATAAAGTCCATATATATAGGATTCCATTTTTCCCAAATCGAATACTTTCCAAATCAATAGTAGATCAAATCATACTTATATATACTTCGATTATATAAAATCTCTTTCCAAATTGAGTACCTTTCAAATCAATAGATTTCAAATCAACTTCATACTTATACAATCCATTTTATATAAGTTCGACCACTCCCAAATCAAGTGCTTAATAATATAAGGTTCCCAAATTTCAAATCATTTCAATGTCAATTCAGTTTCAAAATCATATATGATTTCACCAAATTTTCTTCCAAATTAAATATCTAAATTTCAAAGTTCCCAAAATAATAGGCTTAGAAAATTACCCCATTTTCCAAATTAAAATAATTCAAGTCAAACAAATTCATTTTCAAAATCACCACATAAGTACTGGTTTTTAATTCCAATTTAATTTCAAAACCAAATATTTTCCCAAAATCAATTATACTCAAAAATGGTTTCCAAATTTATAATTATCCCCTTTTTTTACAACTTTTAAACTATCTATTTCTATGTGAAATATCCAATTCACCTTTCTGAAAACCATTATTCAACTATTTTTTTTCCAAAACATTTCAAAACTAAATTTATATTCTTTATCAAACATTTTATACTCTTCGAAATTTCTTAGCTTTGAAAATTTAATCTTGATTTGGAAGCGTTTGAACATTCGAAATAGTTAGGGAAATCAAATTTTCAATTCAAGAGTTGAAAATCAACAATAAATCAATAAATCAATTATTAAATCCGAAACTCGAGGACTGAACACCGGTCTCATTTTAAATTGTTTCAAAAATATACTTATATCTTTCTAAAATATCAAATTATACTTCGGAATTTGAAATCAAAAACGGTTTTACAAAATCACTTGCATAGCGAAGCTATTAAAGTGGCCTCTCCCCACTCTGAAACTCGAAAATCAATGTCGATGATGCGTGCACTCATCACCGAAATTATTTTCCAGCGACATAAGTGAGTTCTGGACTTCTATTTTCTTGAAAACTTCTTTAAATTTCTTCAAAATTATTGGAACTCATTTGAAACATTTCTTATTTGAAAAAATACCTTTAAATCGTATTATTTTTATATATTTTCCAAAATCTTAAATCCAATTTCAAAATACCGGAATTCAATTCTCGAATTTCAAATTTAGCCCTTCAGTTGTAAATCATTTTTATATAAATCAATTTCTTACAAGTTTTCAAATTTTCAAATCCTTTCAAAACTTTTATATATATAGAATAACATTTCTTATTTGTTTTATATATAGGTATATAATCCTTATCGAGAACAATTTCTTTTTATATATAGAATAAAATCATAGTTATCAAAATAATAATTTCGGTACAAAACAATTTCAAAAATACAACATACTCGATTTTTCAAAGGGTTATTTAAGAATGGATTTCAAAACAAAGGTAGAGATTTAAATTAGAAGACTCTAACCAATAGAATCCTGATTCGAAGATAGACTCGATCGAAGATGATTAAATTACAAAATAGGAGATGGATATACTTCTATAAATCACGGGCGACCTTAATCGGGTCAATCGTGCATTTAGCAATATGATGGATGCAGAATTCTAAGGCAAATCGACATTCGATCGCTAGAGATAGAATTTGGAATAACAGGAGAGAGTAGCATCTAAACCGAGGATACAAAAATCTTCGGTGAATCGACGCCAATTGTAAAGGAGTTTCATCCCCCTTTACAAATCATTTAGTGGAGTTATTGGATACTCCAGAATCAAAAGAATATAAATAGAGAGAGACAAGAATGAATTTGAAACCGAGGGACATTCCAAAATTCAAAGCAAATCGAGTCAGAAAGGAAGAGATTCAACTCGAGCGAAAGTGATTCTGTAAATAAATTTACCATATATGCTAAGTTTTGCCTAGAGCCAAAGCTCTGATACCAACCATAACGACTCGCTAATTTGGACCATTCAAATCGACAATAAAACCATACATGTCCGACTTGAATAATTCAAAATACCGAATTGTTAATTAAAATTGGGCAAAACTTAACATATATAGTAAATAAATCATCACAGATCACAGACACAGAGTAATATAATGCAGCGGAATAGATAAAGAATAGTAGTCCATGAAGCTGCTATATACATTGGAGTTAGAAATAAAATATAACCGAATATCTTAGATGTAGTGAAGTCTCCAGTATGCGCAGATGACTTCTCTGAACAAATCAACAGGATGACTGAAAGGATAAATAGCTGGATCTTCAAGCAAGGCTCCAACTTCGAAGGTGAGTCTCAAATGCTGTATCACTCAGTCTGACCCGAGCGTAAAGCAAAACACAAAACACTCAAGTCAGGATTAACATTCTTATATCAATAAATCCAACTCAAGTGAAATATCAACTGAAATACAAATAACTTAAAGGATGTTTGGAATAACCATCCTCTAAGGGTCCATGGAACTATCTACAGGGTAGAAATATACACTATAACACCGTGGTTCTTTCATCTTAATTTATACCTCAAAATCAAATATCATTTCACTTCAAATATAGCTATTTTCCAAAATAGTATTTAGATATATTAAATAATTTATACCGTAAAATATTTTCAATTCCCTCAACTTAACAAATTGTTTCAACATCAACCCGACTTTCCCATTTAAATTAAATTCAATCTCAATTTATCAATTTAAATTCAACTCAATTCCTAAAATAACCACTTCAATTTTATCGATCTCAAATTTGGATTTGTAATCACAAAATACCCCTTTATATTCAATATTTTTAAACCTTTAAGTATTCGACGTTTCAACTAAATTTTTATTCAATTTAGTTTTCTAAATAATAAATTCAAATTTAGTTCAACCTAAATTTTCATTTTAATTCAATTTAGTTTCTAAATAACAAATTCAACTATATTGATTTCAAATACAGATCCGAATCTTAAATTTAAACCATTTAAATTCCAATATAGTTTAAGGCTTAAAAATTTAAATGTTCAATTTAACCGTTTCATATAGATCTCGATTTAACCTCATTATCATTTAGTTTTGAAATACTTCCTCATTTGATTCAAGATTATTTAATTAACCTTAAATTCCATTTTTCTCAATATTTTCTTTAATTTACTTAAACGTGAAATATGCATTTAATCGCTTAAATCAAAAATCCAGTTATAAAATCCTACCTTTTTAAAATTTTCCATTTAAAAATTTTAGATCGATTTAATTAAATAAATCCTTATTTAGATACCATTTAATAAACTCAAATTTATCTCCCCATCTTAATTTATCCCAATTATTTCAAAAATTTATTTGAAATATAATTTACATAAATATTAACATAGTTTAGATATTAAATCAAACTTAATTAAATTAAATATTATTAAATCTATATATATAGAAATTTAAGAATTAACATTTATTAAGACCATGTATTTCTTTCGAAACAAAGAATTTATTTACAAAATATTTATATATGAACCACGGTGTCTGTATATATTCCTTATCATCTGGTCAAGTGTTACGGATATTTATCATTTAAATCCGTACACTAAATATATACGGGTGGATATCATTCCAATCCGTAATCCCAAATTTAATTAAATGAAAATCGCTTGGGTCTATCATTTCAACCCATAACGAAATTCTTCTATTCTAAAGTCTGTTCGGGTATGTATCATTTCAAACCATAGTGAATTCTAAACTACAGGGAACTTGAAGAGTGATAACAGATAACAAAATTATAGAAGGATATGATAATAATATACAACAGGAATATAACATCAGTAATTAAATAAAGTATAAACAATAGGATATGGTGTCATATCCCATAGGTGAACAGATACAGGTAATAGCATAAATATAACAATTTAAATAACTACAGCGACATATTTCAATTGTCGTTTCAATTGAAATCAAATTTAATAAATAAAAGAACGTTAATCGTGAGTGATTGCTCACCTTTCGAGCCTAGAGGAAAGGGCAGAATGAGCAGAGATACGAATCCAAGCACAGATTTCGAAGCAACGCAATATTGGCAAGAATTTTAATGATCAAAGCTGATAAAGAGGAATTGACGAAACTCAAATCAGAGTTGGGTCGATTGAAGATAAATAGGATAAGTGAGCTATATATAACCATATACAAATAAAACTGTATTCTAAATTTAGACATATATTAAATTAAATATATATTTTCAAAAACCATTGGTGTAAACAAAACATATCTATATGTAGTATAGTTTAAAATAGTGTATATGTTTAAACCTATATACAAACCAATATCCAACACCATTTAAAAATTTAAATATTTATAAAGTAACCCTTGTAAATAAAATATTAAAATCAATATTAAAACATATTCTAAATTTAATATACATACATTCCAAATCATTGTTTTTAACAAAAGGTATATACACTAAAATCAGACATGTATGCAATATATATGTTGAAATAATAATAACTAAAATATAAATACATATATATAATGCATGTTTATTTGCAACGTATCAACTACCACATATATTATACTTTTAAACTTAATATATCTTAAAAACATAAACTGTACCAACTTTTATAACTTAAGATAATTTATATTATACATACTGTAACTTATATAACCCAATTTATATAAACAGACCGAATCAACAATTTATACTTATGTAAAACATAAACATAACGCATAAAAGAAAAATCAAGGCACGACCTGACATATTATAGTTAAAGTCAAAACAAATGGAACTAATATTATAACTTGTAAAATATATATAATCATAAAACATACCTATACTTGAATAAGGATATGTATCCACTATATGTAGATACGCAGCCGAAGCAGTAGAGTGAGATGGTGAGCGGACGTTGGAGGTGGAGCGAGCAACTTCTCAACATTTTTTTCGTTTGGGTCTGAAAGAAGAGAAGAAGGGGAGGAGGAATATAATGGCAGAGAGAAAATGAACAGGGGAGACAAAAGAGAACAATGATGCAGATAGAAGAGAATGGAATATATATATATAAGTATGAATTGGAATCCAAGAGACTTGAGCAACCGATAAAAAAAAAGGAACGCCACAAAAGTAACGTTCAAATTAATTAACCCAACGTAAAGCAATAAATTATGGACCGTTTGATTTAAAAAAAATCAATGCAAACGTATGTTTTCTTTTCTCAACGGTTATAACACAATGCGTAGAGCCTAAGGTTAGGAATGAAAAAGGAAATCAACGTACCATCAGTAGATTAAGGTGAAAAAAGGCAGGGAGCAATCAAAAATCAAAATTTCCAATTTGAGACGTTCGAATTAAAGAATAGAACGTTCGTACTGAATTGGGAATAGTTACAGTCCCTTAAATTTCGGAGTTATGAAATTTATTAAAGCAATTTATTTTATTGCTTGGGATTCTCGTTCCAAAATTTTTGAAACCGAAGGAAGGAATAAAGTCACAGCTTAGGGTACCGTCAAATAAAGGCAACAGCTAAATTAAAGGAATAGAAACGAAAGTAAATAAATAAAGGTGAATGGCAACAAATCTTGTAAGCAGGGAAATAACGTAAAAAGAGGAAGTAAATTCTAGAAAAGTAAAGGTCACGTTGGCAAATAAATAAAATGCAAATTTGTCGTCACCAATCACGCGTTTGGAATCGAAAATCAAGAAAAAACTAAATGCAAATGGAAGTGGTGGACCAGCAGATTGAAATGGACACGCAAGGTAAGAAAAGTAAATAGGCAGGTTATAAATCAGATTGGAAAGAAAAGTGGAGAGGTTAATTGATAAAAGAATTAAGATAATGAAAATGCATAATAATATTATTGGCATTTAACGTTAACTAGCATCAATCATGTCAGACACCCATGTTAAAAACAGAAACGCATATAGGAGCATGCATTTTCTTCTGACTTGCAACATCATTCATCATTTTGGCATTCGTGGCATTCAACAAATTAAGGTGGTGGTCAATGTCGTGAAATGGTAGCAAATTAACGATGAATAAGATCCAATAATTCTTAGTGCAATGCACAAAATTGGAAAAAATCAGCATGTGCCCTCTACGCACATGTTAAGATTTGCATAATTTCACTAATAACCTTTATGATTTTGCATTTTTGCATGATAAATATAGATAGTTTGATTTTTTAACAATTTACACTGTGTATTAGTGATTATTTCTTGTTTGAGCGGTTGTTAGCATATGCCTACTGAATACATATTAACATAATCCCACAAAAATTTATGTGTACTCAAAATGTTCTTCTGATGAAGTTTTTTTTTTTGGTCTCAAGATTATTATTAAACATTTAGAATATCATTTGACTTATCCGAAGGTTGATGATTTTCAAATCCTATTAAGATTAAGGTTGCTAATTGATTATTGTTGAAAGCTAAGGATATTAAGAAAATATTATTATGTAATCCATATCTTGTACATGGAATTTGTTATTAAAATCGTATCATTAGAGGTACATGTATGATTATAAACAATAACATTCATAATTTACAACTACAATGTTGCAGATCCTATTTATTCTCTACCTATTAATTTATACGTTTCATTCTCTACCTATTAATTTATACTATTTATTCTCTACCTATTAATTTATACGTTTCATTCTCTACCTATTAATTTATACGTTTTATTCTCTATCTATTAATTTATACGTTCTATTAATTTATTAAAAATTATTAAAATTTTATGGGTCGTTACATATGTTTACACCCTGCGTGGTGTTAGAGTGAGGTTGTTTAGATATCTGTTCTTATCAGTCATTCACCCTGCATAGTGATATTGTTAAGTTATATGTAAGTTATAGTGGTCTGTCCACTTAAAAAACTGATTATAGCTTCTAAGGCATTTGTGTTTCACTCCTGTTAAAATTGAAAAGTGGTGTGTCCAATGTAAAACCAACTTGCCTATGCAAAATAATAGTACTTTATTTTGCTTGCAAAAAAAATAAACCGCTATAGAAAAATCATCGTTTATGGCACTTTTTATTTGCTATGTAATTTTTTAAGAGTGGTTTAATAAATGTTCTATCGACATGTTGTAATCGATAGTGAACTATTAACAATTACAAAATGCGCTATAAATATTTACTTTGACAACGCACTTTTGTAAACTTTCTGTAGCAGTTTATAAGTGTTATGGTTAATTTTTTTGCATTTTTAAAATCTATTGCATCCCAGTAAATCATGATAGTCAATACATATCAAAATGCTACATTAAGAATATTTCTAAAACATAAAAATCATTTTAATAACGAAAAATCACATAAAATATTAAACATAAAGACATGACACATTATATTAAACATAACCGAACACTCATACACATAATATCCCTGTGTCATTTTGGATGACGATTCCACCGCAATGATTTCCCTATTGCTGCTTCTCCTATATGCATGAAAAGAAATGCTCCCACGTTGCTTCGAATGGTGGTTCCGTTATCGATTTTTTATCGATAATGGGTAAGTTTCGATATATAGTTTCATCATATGTCATGGCTCATTTTTCGAGCACGAGTGAGCTACCTACATAGGATGGCCCGATTGTTGTGCACTGGACATGGGGCTCACACAATATAGATTTACACAATCACTTTCCTTGGTCAAAGATCGAAATCCGATTGGTCAACACACATCAATGTCCTTTGGATTCCGATCGCTGGTCATATAGGTTTGCTATTAATAGTAAAACATACCTGACTGTGTTGAATGCTAAGTTTTATTATTTAGAATGACTTATCGATTGTCGTGCCTCAAGTCTGATGAGGGTACATCCACTCCTGAAGCCAAGCTTTCTACAGCATAGGCTTTACCTTCTATACCTGTCAGGCCTGGACGTTCGATTGCTGCTAAATTACAAGGCGCAGTTGTACCAGCAATTCCACAGCAAAATCACCACCTCTGAATGAATACATTGGTCTATGGCTTCGAATGATCTGCCCGATCAAATGCCATCTATTCTTACCGTGAAAAAACTTCAAAAAATATGCCGCTAGCACACAATTCCTATGGATGACATATGGCCTTCTAACCTGGATAAATGAGCACATTTTCTTCCTTCAGGATACAAAGCTTGCAACAAATATATATGTCTCGACGATGCTATTTCGCCTTTCAATCCATTTCTTTACATGACTTTACAAGAGCTTGGGTTGGCTCCAGCTCAAGTTCGTCCAAACGATTACACTCCCTTGAGCTCTTTATATGTTCTCTTCATAATTCGCTTCAACAGGGCCCCAAATTTCCAAGAGGTTACCTACCTCTTGCACTTCAAACAACGGCATGAGGCTCCTTGCTATACGATCATTGAGGCTTGGTTCAGATGCAAAGTCATTGAGTCTCTCCACAACAAGCACTCATATTTTAAAAATGAGTAATTCTTCGTTCATTGACCGTATGACTTCAACAGGGTTTAGTTGTCTAGAAGTGGGTTCTCATGCTTGGGTTTACTATGTCCAAGCGCTTAACTTGCTGTTTGTGTCTTCTTAGGGATTCCTTCTCAGGGCATTCATGATGAGCATGCAGATACTTTGATCAGTTTACGGGACGTTACATTTCAACACTACACCATTTCCTATCTCACAACCAATGAGAATCTCAAGCGTTGCGATCTACTGCCACCCGATAGGTTTGCAATCCCTAATTCAACTCCTTCAAGTAGCTCCAAAGCGTCACTTGAACCATCCATCAAACTTGCAACTCCAACGAGTATCCATAGGGTGAGGTTGAAGGTCCTTCGGGTGTGGTACATGTAGAAGAACCTGCAATTAGCAATTTCCTCAAGAGAAAGGGACGAAGGAGTCAAGATGCAACCGATCCTGGAGAAGAGTGAGAATAAGGAGAGATGGGAAGGAGAAGGGCCAATGATTGAATAAAATGAGGAGGTATTAAGTGATAGTGATAGTAACTATTTGGCTAGCGTGGAGGAGGATGAATTCGGAGAGACACCCTATAAGAGCCCTGAGCTTCCAAGCCTATCTCTTTCAGAGTGAATCATCGTTGAAACTTCTAAAGAGCCCGGAGGACTGACCACACCCTTAGAAACAGTAGCGATTTGTCCTTGCAAATCAAAGATTTTCTTAACAGAGCACTACGCCACCAAAATATATGCTATGCTAAATTTCACCTAGGGTCTAGTGGCAAGTTGCCCTTCATCACATAGATCTTCATCTTCAATGATCTTTATCGTTAACACATTTCACTTCGAATATATAAATTGATTCAAAGTGGTTTTCGGATAGGAATCATCCAAATCCAACCTCCATCCACTTTCGAAATCCAATCATCAATAAAAAGATGTGAAGTTCATAGGTGATTATCATTCAATTTAATTCATCTTTTTATTCATTTAGAAATATCTTAGAGATACATTATTTTAAACTATTCCATTTATCTTTTTAACTGTATATGGAATCATTAAGCCTCATTTATCAAATCCTTTGGTTAATTAAACCCTTTTTAAATCTTATATTAATTCCAAACCATTTCACCTTTTACTTAGGAAAACATGTCCAAATCATTTCTTTAATCTTAATCAAAGATTTCATAACTTTTAAATTGGTCAAAAACAATGTTATTTAAGACATCGTTTACTGTAAACCCTGAGATAAATTTTGAGTATTGAGTAAAAGACTAAACTAATCATATCAAGATAAATTTCATATTCAACTCATACTATTTGTGGAATAATGGTGGAATCACCTTTTAAAGCCTTGCGGATAGTACAAGTTCCCTCCTCGGACGTTAATACAAAGTTTGACCAGAATATCCTTTATACTATTAAAAATCTGGTTTAACTTACTCTTTTGAAAATTCCTTACTTTCGTAAAAACTCAAATGAGATCTTTTTTAGAGCATTCGAGCTTTCCCTTCGATCTGTTCCACCCTTCAAATAAATGAGAAAACAAAGGCCAGGTAAGTTCAGGGAACTGGTTGCGTAAGCGTCAAAATTGACCACCAAAACCCAATAACACATGAAAAGAACCAATATCCAGTCATAGATCACAAATAGTATATGATGTAGAGAATATAATATGAAGAATAATCAAAATTAAAATGAAAGCAAGTAAAAGAGATAAAATTTATAGTGGTTCGGCTAAATCTGGCCTACCTCCACTCCAAACCAATCCTTTTATTATACTGAAATTTGATTACAGTTACAATCCATAATTCCAGAATAAAAATGGCAGAGTAGCCTCTGGGTAGAAGATGAAGAAAAAAAATGAAGGTCCCTTTCTAAAATAAGCCTGCTGTATTTATAGGTGAAATTTCGGCTACAGGGCCTTCCCACCTACATAGGTCCACCATATCGGTCGTCAAGCCCAACTCATCCAAAAATAATGATCGACATAGCCATGCCAAACATTATCCCTTCATTCGAGTTAATGCCGATCATTCCCTTTCCAATCTTCTAAATGTCGATCCATTCACAAATGCCGACCCCTTCTCCCTCCAAGCTTTTGAAGTATGCCGACCCTTCCTTGCCCATTCAAACGTACCGATCCATTCCTACTAAAACTTGTTGAATCCATGCTATGCCGAACTCTTCCTATGCCTACCATTACTTCCACGCCCACCCGAAGTATATCCTTTGCCGACCCGAAATGTAGCCTATGCTGACCCGAAGTAGACCGACCCCTAATCTATGCCGATCTGAAGTAGATTCTTTTCCGACCTGAAGTATAGCCTATGCCAACCCGAAGTAGACCGACCCCTAACCTATGCCAACATGAAGTAGATCCTTTGGCGATTCGAAGTATAGCCTATGCTGACCCGAAGTAGATCGACCCCTAACCTATGCCAACTCGAAGTATATCCTTTGCCGACCCAAAGTATAGCCTATGATGACCCAAAGTAGATCGACCCTTAACCTATGCCGACGCAAAGTAGATCCTTTGCTGACGCGAAGTATAGCCTATGCCAACTCGAAATAGACCGACCCCTAACCTATGCCGACCCCAAGTACATCCTTATACCGACTCGAAGTAAATCCTTATGCCGACCCGAAGTAAATCCCATGTCGATCCGAAGTAAATCCTTATGCCAACCTGTAGTAAATCTCATGCCGACTCAAAGTAAATCATATGCCGTCCCGAAGTAAATCCCATTCCTATGCCGATCCTCAACTTATCCAAGCCAAAATCCATATTCCAAGCATCTTGCATCGTTTATCCATCAACCATGCTTAATCTTGGCTTCATATTATTATTTTTATTTGTTTATCCACCCGTCCACTTAAGCCAAATCCATATACCTCAGTCTCGATAACCTTGAAGACTATTGGGTTAAATCCGTCTGTATACTGCCTTGCGAAAAGGTGGGTTAACACTTTGCCTCCCAAAATATGCCTTACAATAGGAAGGCGTGTTTTGAGTTGTCATAAGTCCAAAATCTAAAGTCCATAATCCATTGATCGTCATATTATCCACCCTAGAGTCCAATCCATTGCCAATCCCATCCCTTGATCTCTCCGGATCGTTAGTGAAATTCATGACTGTTCCGAATCGATATCCAATTCTGAATCCACAATCTTTCCGGATTGTTTTATCCAAGTCTGGGACCACTCTAGGTCCATATCCAAGTCCATAGACTTTTCGGGTCAGTTTGTCCAAATCCGGGACGTTTCCGAGTTCATATCCAAATACGGGACCTCCCCGAGTCATATCTAAATCCTTAGACCTCTTCGGGTCATTTAATCCAAATCTTAGACCTCTTCGGATCCATATCCAAAGCCATGACCTCTCAGAGTCCTTATTCAAATCCTTAGACCTCTTCGGGTCATTTAATCCAAATCCAAGACCTCTCCGGGTCCATATCCAAATCCCAGACCTCTTCTGGTCCATATCCAAATCCTTAGACCTCTTCAGGTCATTTTATCCAAATTCGGGACCTCTCCGAGTCCATATCCCAATCCGGGACCTCTTCGGGTCCATATTCAAATCCTTAGACCTTTCTAGGTCATTTTATCCTACTCCGACCTCGACTCTCCTGTCGGGGGCTTATCCAGGGTTATCCTTTTCTGGCCTCGACTCTCCAGTCAAGGGCTTAATCCTTGGGGCATCCTACTCCGGCCTCGATCTCTAGTCGAGGAGTTAATCCATGATTATCCTTCTCTGGCCTTGAATCTTTGGTTGAGGACTTAATCCACGGAGATTTCTACTCCGGCTTCGATCCCCAGTCGAGGACTTATCCGTGTTGGAGACCGTCATATCTCTCTCTGGCAAAGTGACTTTTAACTTGCGGTTATTGCCCTGTCTCTCTAGTCGGAGCCGTAACCGTGACCTATGTTTTTTATTACATTAATTCAGATCTAATCATTTCAGAGTCCAGTTAGTGAAATATAAAATAAAAGCCCGTATAACCAAGAAAACTAAATAGCATTGTACCAGAAAAACCAAAGTTTGCAGAAAACAGAAAAAATAAAATTACATGAACCCGAGCACCACGGTTCATCGTCATCTTAGAGAGCATGCTTAGAGATTGTCCTCGATCCCGTACATGTGTAAGTGACTTAACCACATTACTATAGGGTTTATTACTTATTCCATTCCATACATCCAATCAATTGATGATAAACTTACGATGATGCCTTGATCCAGTGCCATCTTCATTTGAGGTAGGTGGTGGCTGATCCTGTTCCACTGTCACCGCTTGATTCCTTATATATTATTGCAAATGACCATTCCTCACATGTTCCTCAATGATATCCTTCAAATGCCTATAGTCATTCGTGTTGTGCCTATCCAGCTCATGAAATAGGCAATGCTTTCCTGATGCCCGCTCGTAGAGGGTTCCCTCTTTGTCGGCCTTTGATATTGGAGGCGCCCTTGAGTATCCAAATAAATCCTCTTTAGAGTTTCAGTCAAATTCGTGTAAGAAGATAATTTCAGTTCTCTCCTACTACCATCATTCCCTTTTCGTTTACCTCTATCATTCTTGTTTGCATCTCCTGATGATCCTCCACTTTGCATGGCATTCACCTCTAGTTTGTTTTCCCATGCATCTTCCTGTAGTAGGAACCTTTCTGCTTCATTGTAAAACTCCCCCAAATCTATAGTGAATCCCGTGTTAGCGAATCCTTAAACTCCATCCTATCAACAATGCCCAATATAGTTGCCATCAAAACCATGGATGGATCTGGACGATCCACCAATGCCGCCGCAGCATTAAACCGTGTTAGGAAACTCCACAGGGACTCTCCAGTCCTCTATTTCAGGGTTGCCAAACTCATCACATTTTTGGGTCTAGAGATGTGAACTCTAACCTGCCTCATAGACCTTTCGATCAATTATGTCCACGTACCAATAGAGCCGCTTTCCAATTGTCTGAACCATAGTGCTTCAATATCCATCCAAATACAATGGGAAGCACCCTGCCATGACCTCCTCTGATGCCCTTCGTACTTCTATATGCCTTATATAGCTTTTCAGATGAATAGCGGGATTCGTTGTTCCATCATATGTCTCCAACATTGGTAGTTTGAATTTCGGTGGATTCCTAGCATGCCTAATCGTAGGAGCGAAGGGGTTCATATTCACATCCAACAAATCTCTATTTTCCAGTCCTCCTCCCATGGCCCTTCCGATCATTTCCACCAATATATCATTGTCGTCAAGCGGTAGTCTTTGTCTATTGTTTATAACCTGCCCCCTGAGTCCGCAAGGGAATCCTGAAACCTACCCTTCTAGACGAGCATCCATACCTCGATCAACGTCAAACTGCATAGAATCAACTGTTATCCTTCCTGGAGTGGAGCCAATATGACCTGAAGGCGCGACCCCTAGTATAGGACGATCGACATTGATCGTTCCATAACGATCAGCTATGGCATGGCCGATCGTTCCTGGTCATTCGAGGGCAGCTCCCGGTGACTCCGCTCTATCCAACATTTTGTTTGCTTCATTTCTTAGTTCTGATTCTGAACTTCCTTAGTACCTGTTGCTCCAACTCCATGATCCACATTTCCAGTATTTCCTGCCACTCCATTCCAATGGTTTTGCACTCCATCTTGTCCAATCTGTCGGAGTAGGTTCTGCATCATCTCCTCCTACCTCTTCAGCATCCTTTCTTGCATAGCATCCATCATCATCTCCATCTCGTCTCCGATAATGAAGATTGAGGTCTGATTAGCTCCTGAGAAAGCCTCCTACTTCCTTCATGATGGCTCCTCTCTGTTCTCTGTCTCCTTGTTGATTGTCTGCCATTTCTTCCTAAAACCAAGTTCCCAAGCTTTCAAATTCAAGATCCTAACTTGCAAATCCTCAAGTGCAAGCTATCACAGTTAAAGCACCAAAATATTGGCGTCAAAATTGACCATCAACACCTAATTTCATGTGAAAGCACCAATATCTAGTTACAGATCACAGATAGTATATGATGTAGAGAATATAATATGAAGAATAATCAAAATTAAAATGAAAGCAAGTAAAACAGATAAAATTTATAGTGGTTCGGCTAACTTCAGCCTATATCCACTCTAGAACAATCCTTTTATTATACTTGAAATTTGATTGCAGTTACAATCCAGAATTCCAAAATAAAAATGGTAGAGTACCCTCTAGATAGAAGATGAAGAGAAATAAAATGAAGGTCCCTTTTTCGAAGCCAAGCCTATTGTATTTATAGGTGCAATATCGGCACAGGGCCTTCTCACCTACATAGGCCCGCCATATCGATCGTCATGCCCAACTCATCCAAAAATAACGATCGACATAGCCATGCCAAACGTTATCCCTTCATTCATGTTTAACCGATCGTTATCTTTCCAAGCTACCAAATGCCAATCCATTCACAAATGTCGACCCATCCTCTTTCCAAGCTTTTGAAGTACGCCGACCCTTCCTTGCCCATTCAAACATACTGATCCGTTCCTACTAAAACGTACCAAAGCCATACTATTTTGAACTATTCCTATGCCAGCCGATACTCCCACGCCGACCCGAAGTAGATTCTTTGCAGACTCGAAGTATAGCCTATGCCGACCTGAAGTAGGCTGAGCCCTAACCTATGCCAACCCATAGTATATCTTTTTTGACCCGAAGTATAGCCTATGCCGACCCGAAGTAGACCGACCTTTAACCTATGCCGACCCAAAGTAGATCCTTTGCTGACTCGAAGTATAGCCTATGCCGACCAGAAATAGACCGACTCCTAACCTATGCCGACCCGAAGAACATCCTATGTCGACTCGAAGTAAATCCTTATGCCGAGCCGAAGTAAATCCCATGCCAACCGAAGTAAATCCTTATGCCAACATGAAGTAAATCCCATGCCGACCTGAAGTAAATCATATACCGACCCGAAGTAAATCCTTATGCCAACCCAAAGTAAATCCCATGCATATGTCGGCCCTTAACTTATCCAAGCCAAAATCTATATTCCAAGCAGCCTGCATTGTTTATCCATTGACCTTGCTTAATCCTAGCTTCATACTATTATCTGTAGTTGTTTATCCACCCTCCATTTAAGCCAAAACCATGATACCTCAGTCTTGATAACCGTAAAGTCCATAAGGTTAAATCCACATGTATACTACCTTGCCAAAAGATGGGTTAATAGGTAGCTCCATTCCTAATCTTAGTTACACACCCTGTTTTACCGTTTAGATCTTACAGGCGGGACAAATGTACTGCTCGTTTCCGCATACTCCTTCATTTTTAGAAATGAATTATAAAACTTCCAAATCATTATTTAAAACACTTATTATTCTTTTTTAAATCAATTATAAAATATATGAAAAAGAATGGCTAAGTTTAAAATCTATATTTCACAAGTTATTTAAAACTGCTGCGAAAAGTGTTGCAAAAAGTGTTTAAAAAGCTATATTGATCAAAACGAATTTTCTATCATTTGGGAAATTCGTTTTTTATAGCTCAAATTACTTTTAAAAACATTTTTAAAAAATTGAAAATTTTATTTCATATTTTTGAATATTTAAAATTTTCATTTTAAATCAATTTCAAATTCGGATTTTAAACTACAAAACCATGATTTTTCTTTAAACTTGTTTTAGACTTGCTTAAAAATTTAAAATGAAACCTTGGTTTTCTTTCTTCGTTTGAAAACTATGGATACAGTAGTTTTGAAAATTCTTATCTCGAAGAATTCTAAGCTATGTTCCATTATATATATATATGTATATGTTTGTCTTTTATGATGTGAAATCACGAACTACTGTTACGCGACGTGCCTATTTTTGACTCAATTTTTAATATTCATTTAAACTTTTCCAAAAAACTTTTAAATATTTACAAAAAATTTCTAAACCATATAAACCATTTTTAAGAGGTTTAAACATTCTATAATTTCGTTCAATTAAGGAAAATGATTTCCTTAGTGTTGATCGACGTGTATTAATTTGACCTGTATATACTTTCAACAACCATATCAAACATCCATATTATCATATTAAAGCATGCTAAAAAACCATTATTCAAAATCACATCCAAACATATATATCATCGAATAATTTATACAACTATAGTTTAGGATTTTTCTCACTTTAAGTTGCATGTTGCTAATTACTACTTTTTTATATATTCATCAACCAAACATCTAAACATCATTAGTATCCAAATGTTATGTTAAACATTTATAATTACTTATAATGGTTTAAAGTTGGAGTTCTCATCATAATTAATACCAATCTTTCTACCATCATTCATATTGCCACAACGCTTCAATTATACACTTTTACCATCACCTAAACAACTTCATCTCCTTATCCAAGTGCTCGACCACCCCTCCTCTATGGTTTTGCTCTTGGACTTAGCTTCTTTTCACAATTCTTGCTTACTTCTAAGACCTTAAAGTGCTCATAGACAAGATTTAGGAAGGAGGGAGATAAGTGGCGAAGCTACGACCTTGAGTTCTCCAAATCTGGACCCAAAAATAGGTCATCTTCTCTTTGATTTGTTGACCGTACTCTCAAAATTTGAAAACGTTGTTAATTGGAAAGCTGTTGCAATTTATTTTTTTATTAAATTTGAAAAAAGAGAATCGCTTGATTTTGAGTTTTTTTGAGGAATATATGATTGAATGAAGAAGAGGTATTCTCGGATTGACAAAAATCGTACCCGAAAATACACTTGAAAGAAATGGAATTTTGACAGAGCTATTCTAAAACAACTAGAAGAAGTGCTCAACATAAAAGATGTAACCACTGGAATTTCACATGGTTGGAAAAAAAGATTTTTTTTCTTCATTTGGATCGGTTTTGAGGAAGTTATTATCAAATGAAAAAAGGTATTCTCGGCCTAAAAACTGTGCTTGTGAATGCTCCGGAAAAAATGGAGTTTTGAGCATAGCTAAGCTTGGAAGGGAAGAAGTGGTCAAATAAAAAGTTATAGCACTGGAATTTCTCATGGTTTGAAAAAAAAATTCCCTATTTGGTTCTGCTTTGAGATAGTTATGTCAGTGAGAAGAAGAGGTAAAATATAGTTTATTTTTGAGGCGAATGGATATTGATTTAATTTTGTATATTTTGTATATATTTCGACATTATTTCCTCTCTCTTGAATTTTTTTCTATTGCTTCCCATTAGAGAGGAGAGGAAGAAGATGAAGAAGCTTAAAAAAGAAAGAAGAGGAGGTGTGAATGGAAGTGGAGATGGAGGTGAGTATTTATAGGGTTAGAAAATTTTGTAAAATATCTTTATGTGCAAAGACCAAAATACCCTTCCTCCAAAATATCTCTTATACCATAACTTTTCCATCATTTTAAGTCATCCTTACTTACTTCTTAACGGATGAATCTAGATGCATTTGTGGACCAAGGTGGAGATTGCCTTGGTTTTGGTGAGATTTGATTTGATGCTTTTTTTTTGAAAAGAAAATATCTTACTTACTTTTACTAATTAAAATTTAGAACATTATAATCATGCTTAGTAAAAGTAATTTTTTCTTAGTTATTTTATTTTACATGCCATGTTATAAAATGTATACATATACATGTTAATAAAAGTGCAATAATTTTGCGACAGTTTCCGTTGACGAACGATCAAAAATCCCAAAATTATCATCTGTCACATGTTCAGTTTTAAATTAAACTATTTATTATATATATAAAACTTGAAAATAAATTTCTTATCATCTTAAAAAAATAAAAACAAGTTTATTTTAGTTATAAAACTATATTTAAAAGTATTTAAATCCAATTATAAAAGTATGATGTTGATCTGCCAAAATGCGACGAAGTTTGTATATATTTATAAAACAAGTTTATAATTCATTCTAATTTTAATTACTATTATCGATTGAATTTGAAATGGATTATTCATCAAAATTATTTTAAAAACGATTATTTCAACTTATACTTAACTTTATTGGAAATTATCTTTCGTCAAATTTTACGATGAAAATCCAAACTCCATTTTTTAAACAAATTCTAAAAATAAGTTCAGCATGTTTATTTATCACATAAAACATGATTATTCAAGTTTGAAAATTTTATATTTGAATACTTAAGTTAATTAAATATTCCATTTTCAAAGTGGTAAAATTACGAGTCGTTACACTATTAATGAAGCCTTTTGGTCTAAACCCTCCAAAATGCATCCATAGAAACCCTGAAATACTGCCTGCCCATCAAAATTTTAGCACCTAAGAGTTTTAGGGAAAGAAAATTAAATTCTGGGTCAGACAGGGGTCTGTTGTGAGTAAACTCAAAACAACTAAATTATATCTTCTAAAATACTTTTAAAATCAAGGTTATCTCAAAAGACCACGCCACACATAAACACGGACGGGATTCTACCTTACGTTAACCGAAAGACTTTTATAGAAAAGCCAATGATATTATAATAATGTCTAACGGTTCACGTAAAATACGAATATAGCTGAAATTCTTGCATCTCACATTTCAACGTAGTTGGGTACATCTAAAACCATAAATGCATGTATTGGAGAATGGATTTCATACTATGACAAGATAGGAAACTACCTTCCAATGGTACGCTCTAGATAAAATGCACCAGGGTCTAACAAGGACATCTTGTACTCCTACCACATAGGATTGACTTACCATTTTACTAGTAGTACCAAATATGATCACCCCACTTTGGGCCTTGAAGCATACATGAGTAGATAGTAATCTATCTAGATTTGGGATGACCATACCTTGATGGGAGTGACCCACATGGCCCTGCTACATGCCCGATTTTTGTCATTTCCCGGTTGATGAGGCTTGAGGCTACGTTTTAACTTTATATGGCACTTTCCACTTGGAATGCTAACGCTGCCCTCCAGGCAATAATGCAACGCCAGCATTTATTTATCCAAGTTCGTTCTGGGACTGAATGAAACCGAAGGCGCTACCTCCACTATACCTATTTTGGAATCACCTTGAGGGTTAGTAGCTAATAGCCCTTGCACTTAAAACCTCTGTCTTAGATTCCATACTCTTTAAGATGTCTGTAGTTTGAAATGCTTGAGTTGGATCGAAGTGGTTTTTGGATAACATTTTCGATACCGTTCTCTTCGAAACAACTTTCGATAATTTCTTATAAACTCAACCTCGGTTCTTTCGGAAATAAACAGACAAGATAAGAGCGGAAATCACCTCCTAGCCATTAGTGGACGGATTTCCTTAACATTTATCCTAGAAGAACAAAACGAGATTCATACACGCAATACAACATCATTTAGGATGATTGTGTCATACAACTCATGTATTTCTCCTAGATATTTTCAAAGTTACGCTTTGGTCCAAATTTTGATAGTCGGTTATTTAACTATCAAATAAACAATCATCCAAACATTGATTTAATTCTATATAGGATTCACTAAGCCTTTATTAATTTAATCTTTAGTTAATAAAATCACTTTATAGAACTTGATCAAAAGGTCTTTACAAAACACTATTTCCAAAACCCTTACTTTTCCCTTTTACTTGGAAAATATTTATACTTATCTTAGGGATATAAGTATATTATCAAATCATTTGGAAAATTCCTCCTTTCAAATTTCTTTTTGAAAACATTACTTGTTATAAACCGATCCACTTATCACTTATAAAAGTTCCCATTTAAAAGCCCCCTTCACGTTTAAATACCTTTATAAATTTACAAAATCAATTTATAAAAAAAATTAATAGTCTACAAGTCAATTTACAAAACCTCTTTACATACCCTTAAAATCATTAACATTTTCCCATTTAAAATTCCATTGAAAATCTTCTTTAAGTAAAATCCATTACAAAATATCTTTTGCAACTCATCCTTTTAGATCACTTTAAATAAGCCTTTTTACTTAGTAAAATCCATTTTTATAAACAAATTATTGTTTATAAATACCTTTATAAAATAATAATATAATTTGAAAAAAATCATTTATAAAAATTAACTCAAATTCATCAAAGATTTGAAATTAATTCGAAATTATACTTTATAATTTAAAAATGAGGCTTAACAATCCCAATGGTAATAATTTAAGTTACCATTTAGTTTCAATTTAATTCCAAGTCACTTATCGATTATTTACATAGGTCAACATACATGTAAAACAAATCCATTATCAAATTAGGGAATAACATATCAATACAACTCAATTAGCATATACATGTCCAAACAACATAATAGCAGGATGGTGATTTGTCCTGCTAAATGGATGTCCAAAACAATTCAATCGATTTATAGCAGAATGAGAATTTATTTTGCTAAAACACATGTTCACACAAACAATAATTACATTATAGCACAATGGTGATTTATTCTGCCATCAGATGTCCAAACAATCGAACAATTTACATAACTCATTCATAATTGTTTATCTACTTAATGGCATCAACATTTGAATCCCTTGTGTTCAAAACCATTTTTGAAAAAGAAAGTATGTTTAAAATAGTTTGATTCATGGAAAATAAGGATTAAAATTTAAAACTCCCTTTTTAAAATAATTAACTACAAGTTAAACCCTTCATTAAACCATAATTAGTTTTTATTAATTCTAAACTTAGTCTAACTATAAATTAAGAAATAATTAACCTTAAATAAATAATTGAACAATAATTAACCATTACATAAATAATTAAACCTTAATTAATCCTTTATTAATTAATAAATAATACTTTAAACCCTCACTAATAATTAAGTATTAATTAAACTCAAATATTTAATGAAGTAATCTTTAATTAAAACTTAAATAATAAATTAAACCTTTAATAAATAATTTGTTATAAGTTAAAACCTTAATTAATTTATAGTTAAAAATAATTAAACATTATCTTAATAATAATAATTAACCCTATATTAAAATAATAATCAATTAAAAATAAATTATATACTTAACTCATAATTAATTAAAAATAATCTTACCTTTTGGAAGATAATTAGTTGATAACTAATCTTTAGTTAATTAAAATTAATAAACCTTGTTTAATACTTAATTAGTTATTTATCAAACTAATTAATTAATAAATAATTATTAAATTAACTTTCCTTAAACATAATTGTTAAGTTTCTAAGACATTTTAAAAACACTTTTTATTGTAAAAACCAAATTTTTGCAAAAATCGGGTTTTTAAGCGAAACAGCATCCATAGCGACTATCGCTATGGGTGCTGTAACTAGAAATGTTTTCTAAGTTAACTTTAAACCTCTACCTTATGAAACTCGCTCGCATTTCCGAACATAAAGTAAGTATTTCCAAAAATAAAACAAAGTTTAAAAACTTGAAATTGGTTTGAGTTTTAAAAATAATTTACTTAACTTCCACAAAGAATTCAAGTCGCCACTAGCACACAAATGTGCTAATTTTCTTTGCATAACTTCACAATGGAAATCACCACTACATAACATACAAAACCTACCTCATCATATCCAAATTTTCATATATAACCTCATTTTCAAGATCAGAAAATAACCTAATATACAAGATCAAAGCTCACGCTGTGATGACCTGGAATTTTAAGCAATATCAATTTAATAATCTGAATTAAAAATTAAATTGATTTGATAATCTTTATGATAAGATTTGAATTAATTTAATTATCCAATAAAATAAATAGTTAAATGATAGATCTTATCTTTTAAAATCTAATAAATTGTTTTCTATTTATAATGTATATAGAATATGTATATATTGTAAATAGATCAGCTTTGTTTTAAATTTAATAAATGAATAAATCTTGCTTTATAAATATATATATCTTTGGTAAAATTGGAAATTTTGATTTTTATTTAAAGTTAAACTTTTAAAAGCTATTTAATAAATAATATATGGTTTTAAATTTATAAGATATAAGTTTATTTTGTTTAAATTGATTTTTGAGTTTAAATTTAAATAAACTAATAATAAGGTTTATTTTGATTTCCTTTTTAAATATAGTGTGATAAGATAAATAATTTATTAATAAAGAAAAAAATTTCTTTTATAAATTATTTATATTTATCAATTTTGTTATTTTCAAAATATAATAATGTATTGTTTTTAACAAATAGATTTTTATAAAAATCATTGTTTTTCAAAATTTAATTGTGTAGTTATATATGTATATATATAAATTGATTTTAATTTGGATTCAAAGCTTTAAATTTAAAGTATAATTATTTTTAATTTGTTTTGATTTTGAAATATTTGTATAAATTTTATTTTTTTGAAATAAAATTGAATTTATTCATTTTAAAATTATCTACATATAAATAAATACATATTAACAAATTAATTAAACATGGATTTACATTTATCTTATATTAACATCTAATTAAAACACAAGTTAACTTAATTATAACTAATTAACATTAAAAAAAAATGTAAGCATTTTACAAATTAAAAGAACAAGTGTAAATCAATAAACATTACAAAGTGACAAGTGTTTAAATTGGAAGACAAGTGTCATTTATCTTTTTTTGTTTTTATTTTATATTTTTTTATAAGTATTTCAGTTTTTTTTATATAAACAAATTCTCTTTCATTTTATTTCTTTTCTAAATTTAAATGCAAAGAAAAAAACACACTTCCTTAAAAACTAAAATATGAAGCATCTTCAAAATACTGCAAATCAGAACATGCAAATCATTTTTCAAAATTGAATCAAAGCATGCAAGCAAAACTGTTTAAACCTGCATATTAAATCAAGGCAGCCTGCATATTTTCAAGTATGAAAGCAAATTTGTTTTAAGCCTGCATTTCTTAAATCTGGGAATCAAGCAGCATGCAGTTTCATTAAGCAATTCAAGATTGAAGCAAAAGAAAATTCCCAGTTTTTAAAAGCACAAAGTTTTTCAAAATCATTGCTCTGTCCATCAAGTTCAGGTGAGTAACATTACTATTTCTAAAAGATTAAGCTTATGAATAAGGTTGCATGTTAAATCTCTGTGATAAAAATGTATTGTATGCATATATGAATGAAATCTGCTGTGAATATAATGGATGTATGGTATGCTAGTGTTTTCCAGAGTACTCTCTGTTTTATAGTTCATAGGTTCAAGTTTTGATTTAAATTCAAAATCTTTAGATTGTGCCTCTGATAAAACTTTAGATTAAATCAAACTTATTTGTTTAATCTTAAACTTTAGTTTAGAATTTTAGTTAAGTTAAAATGACTTGTATTATCTCTGTAAACCAAGATTTACTAATCAAGTTTTAAAATATGTGAAAATTCAAACTGAATAATTTACAAATTCAGTATTATGAATTGAATACTAAGATCAAAACATGATTTTTAGAACAAAAATTAGGATTTTTAGTTAAGGGGTTAGGGTGCAGTTCTATGTTGAACATAAAAGGGGAATTTGGTGATTTCTGATGATCTATCGATTATGGGGTATCGGGTTTCTTCCAGTGGGTAGAGGAGAGATCAGTGATGCTTGGAAAAATAGGTGATGGTGATGCAAATCACCATGGAAGCAGTGATGATGTTTTCTTACCTATAGACCTAGTTTTTGGAGGATATTGTAAATTGATTGGCTCGGCTTAAATGTTTGATCGAGTGTCATATGCTTTTGGGAGGTGGTTACTGAAGTGTAGGCGAAGCTGTGGCCGTTGGTGGAGGATCTCCGGTGGTCGGAGGATGGTGGTTGAAGTGCTGACAGGTTTTGATGGGGTTTTGGACTTTCTGTTCCAGGTTTAGGATGTGAACTCGAATTTCGAATTCGAGTTGTATGTGAGCTATGGGATGATCAGAGTGGAATATGGAGATGGTCGTCGATGTGTGGAGTCCCCTGGAGGTGGCTGAAGTTGGTCGGAGGCACGGTGCACGTGCACCGTGCACTTTTGACATTATGATGCTTTTCTGGGTATAGGCAGTGGGGAAGCTCGAGAATATACTCGAGTAATTGCTGTGTTTGCTCGAAGTTTCTGACCCGATGACTCGAAGCAAGGTTAGGTTGGCTCGGGTAAATGTAGTTGTTGCAGTTTTTCTACAACCTGCCTGTAAATTTTAAATTTAAATGAATTTCAAAGTTGTAATGATAAGATTTAAAACAAGTTTAAATCTAGTATGTATTATAGTTTCAAATGGTTTTGAATCTTATAGTTTTTTTTAAATTTTGAAAGTGGTTTTTCAGTTGCTTTAAAAAAAGAAGGAACCTGACAGTTTCTGGAAATTGGAATTTTATTTCAAAAACCTGAAACCTAATTTAAAACTACAGTTTGAATTTAAAGATTAAGTTCAGTTTTGTTCAAAGACTTTTGAATCTTCAGGTTTTAAAAATGAAATTTGGGTTTAATAAAAAAGGTTTAAAATCAAGGTTTAAAACAAAGTTTAATTCAAGTTTTAAATCAAATGTTTTAAATAAATAATGGAGTCAAGTATCTTGAATTCAAAATCTGGATATTTGAATAAGTTTTAAATTTTTTGAATGTTTTCAAAACAAGTTTAAATTTAAATAGCTTGTTAAAGGTAAATTTGTTTTCAAAACAAATATTTAAACTTGATTCTTTTGAATAAGTCTTTATAAAAGTTTTATAAATAAAAGTTAAATGATTTGATAACTTGAATTTGCAAATATAATAGTAATGTACTTAAAAACTTAATTTTTAAATAAAATTAAGTAAATTAAGGCTTATCTTATATAAGTTTTAAATGTAAGTAATAAATGTTATTTACATTTATTTTAAAGGATTATGAATGGAATTTAAATTTGGTTAATGTTTAAATAAATATCATTTTGAATTTTAGATTTGAAATGGAATTTGAATTTAAATTTAAATTTAAAAATGCAATGTTCTAAGTACACTTTAATATTTATAAAATCATTAATAAGAAATGGATTTTCTTAGAGATTATTTAAGTATTAAAATGATTATATGAATAAGATAATTAAGGAATGTCTTATTTATTTAATGTATAATTTAATAATCTAGATTAGTTTATAATTAAGAAGTAATTAAAGAATGATTAATAGTTAATGAAGGTCATTAACTAAGGATTATTTAACTATTAATTAATACGATTAATTTTTACTAATTACTTAGATTAATTAATTAATGATAATCAATTGTGAAATTTATTTAAGTTTAATTACTCAATGAAAGTAATTAAGGAATTAATTATTTAATGCAATTAATGGAGTTTATTGTGAATAAATTAAATTAATTAATTAAGTTTAATAAATTTTAATCACATGTTGGTTGATAATAATTACTTAATGTAATTTATGGAATGTAATTACTTAGTGAAGTAATTAAAGATAATTACTGGATGTAATTAGTGGATAATGATGGAATTGTGAAAGTAATTTGGATTTAATCACTTTGTATAATTAATCAAGGGATTAATTAAAGAAATTAATTAAGGAATATTTAATTTGATAAGTAATTAAGGATATTTAATTACTAAATGTGATTAATCAAAGGTAATTAATAATTATGGTTTAATTGAGATTAATTACTGAATGTAATTAATTTAAATAAGATAATTAATTAAATATAATTAAGGATCATTAAATAATTAAGTAATGATGTAATTAAGATTGATTAATTAAGATTAATTAATCAATAATAAGTGATTAAGGTAATTAATTAATTGTAATTAATCAAGGTTTAATATAATTAATTATAGTTAATTAATTAATGAAGTAATTAAAGGTTAGTTACTGTATTTGGTTTAGAGTAATTAATTTTGTGAGATTAATTAAAGAATAATTAATCAATGGTGATTAATTGAGTTGATTAACTAGAGGATAATTAATTAATTAGTTTGTAATTAATTAATGGTTATGTAAGCAAGATTTATATTGAGATAAGTAATTAATTTAATCCACTTTAAATTAATTAGAGATGATGTAATTAATTTAATTCATTTTAAATTAATTATAGATGGTATGATTATAGATCATTGCTTATGAATGGATGATATTGGCTGCCTTGAATGGTTGAAGTCTCAACTATGAGATTAGTAATGTTGAGTGATATGGATGCATTGGTTGCATTGTGATGATGATATGGATTATCTTTTGATAAGGATAATGTGGATTATCTGTGGTTATGATAATGATAATTATCTGTTGTGAATCTGTGAATTATCTATCTGTGTGTATATATATAATTGTATGGAATTGTTTTAAACTCTAAAACAACTTGGACCTAAAAGACACGCTTTGGTTTTCGATGAGACCGGGACCGTGTTTCCATATTTGGATATTCGAAAACCACATCGGTCCAAATTAATGATAGGTCGTGAATCTTATGTGAAGAGTGAAGACTCGAGGTGTAAGGACTATTCGTTAGTATAACTCTAAGGGTGATTACGAGATGAGTTTGACAGAGATAGTACTTTCAAATTCGAGATAAAGATTCAAAGTGCAAGGGTTATCGTCGTTAACTCTAAGGGTGATTCCAAAACGAGTGTAACAAGATAATGCCTTCGGTTTCGTTCGAATTCGGAACGAACTTGTATGGATTGAATGCTTTCAGAACATCGTCAGGTGGACGATGAGCATTCTAAGTGATGCGTCCTATAAAGGTAATCGTAGCCTCAAGCCTCATCAACCGGGAATGGCTAAAACATGAGAGGTGCAGCAAGGGTAAGTGGGTCATGCCCAAGTAGGACGAGATCTTCCCCTGTCTAGAGGTCCCTTTTTATTCGGCTTAGTGGGCGGTTGGAATTGCACACCAACTGCGGGGTTGTCTTGTTCGGAACTGTTCAGTAAGGAATGGTTCCGGCTTTATGTTGCAGGGGATTGGGAGTGATCCTCGGTACGGTGATCTAGGCCACGTACTGTGACGGGTGGTACCCCGGTAGCCCTGCCATTGTATGGAATCCAAAATCCAATAAGTGCCAACAGTTTTGATTGTATTGTCCACTTTTGTGGCTAGTAGCTAGAATTTGATGAATGTAACAATTTCGGCCATTTCTTATTTACTTGAAAACCCTAGACCTATTATAATATCACTGGATTTCCTATCAAATGTTTTGGTTAGCATAAGGTAAAAACTTTTCCATGTTTATGTGTGGGAAGTTTTATGTGATACCTTTCTTTTCAAAAGGTTTTTAAAATTAAGCAACTTTAACCTGTTACTCACACCAGACCCATGTCTGACCCGGAGTTTATATTCTGTTTTCTTAAACTCTTGGGTACTCAAATTTTTACGAGTAGCCAAGGGATTCAGGTTATCTTTGACGAATTATGGAGGAGCAATGGAGCAGGAGGCTTCTGTGTTAGATATATAGTATTCCGCTGTGTTTGGTATCTCTGTGTTGTCTTTGAGTCGTACTGAGTTCTAATAACTAGACAAGTGTTTATAACTGTCTAATATGTGTTGTATAAGCTGTGTATCACTGGTAATTGTTGTATATTATGTAATACTTATGTTATTAATATAATTTATTCGTTCCGCTGTTTAGATTCTGATGTGTTATTTCTTCTTTCGTCTCTTTCTTTCTCTTTTCTATCCCTTTCTTTCTTATTAATGATGCCTCATTCTGTGGAGATGAATGGCAGGTCGTTACACACTCATTTACAACAATTTCTAAGCTAAACTTCATTTTCAAGTCTAACTTCCAAACACATACAACAACACACTAAAATCCAACAATTTACACAGATTCCATACAAAAATTTATCAAAACATATAAAAGTTAAAACCTTTAACTTTAAAACAAAGTTTACACAACAAAATTCTACAAAACTCTTTTAAAACTTGAAATAACTTTGCAAACTTGACTTAGGACCCTTGCATCTTGAAATAGGCTTGGCCTAGGGCATGCATGACTCAGCCATGATAAGAAAAAGGATGTGTAGGATTGAGTTGGAGAGGTGGAGGTACTTCAGAAAAGGTTGAATTCACAAAACCGGACCTAATAGTTAGTCATATTATCTTTGATTTTGGCTATATTACTCTCGGCATTTTGAAAATTAGTCAGAAGAACAGTTGTTGAAAATTCTTTTCTCAACAATTTCAAAAAAATAATCACTCAGTTTGGATCATTTTTAAAAGAGATATGGTCAAAATAAGAAGAGGTATTTCGGACTAGAAAATTTGAGTCCAAAAATAGGTCTGAAAGAAATGCATTTTGACATAGTTAAGACCAAAATTTAAAGAAGTGGTACAAATGGAAGTTGTAGTCATTGGAATTTTAAATGGAAGGCTGTTTATAAATAAAAGAAAAAAGAGAAATATCTATCTACCCTTGTACTTCTACCCTCCACATTCTTTTGCCACCTCAACACCCTGCACCACGTATGTCATTTCCACCCACCACCTTGTCCCTTCCTCGTCATGTCAAAGAAAACATGTTTTGTACTTGAGTCGCCTAAGTGTCAAATCGTGTCCAAGTATGTTTCTTAAAGCATTTGTAATATTTACATATATGTACTTAAGTATATATACCTTTGTATGTACCATTGTATACTAACTTATTTACATTTTGAATGTGTATAAACTTATAATAGAGTTCACAATGTTTCTGATAACTTTTAGTTGACGAAAAGTCGAAAATCCGAAAAATAAAATTCGGTCGTATTTTCAGTTCTTCTAACTAAATTTTGTTAACAAATTTAAAAAACTATTTCATCATCATTTATTATTATTTAAAAGAGTTCTATTTTTATTATAAAACCAATATATTGAATATTTAAAATTAATTAAATATTTGCAAATCAAAGTAGTGAAATTTTGGGTCGTTACAATAAGTAAACAATCTAGGATAATTTTTAATTTGAAATGAAGCTAGAGCTTAGGAAAGGTTTTTAAAAAACTAGAAGGAGAAAAATATTTAAAATTCTTACAAAAGTCCTTTTGTAAATTTTAGACCTAAATTTATTCATTTTTAATGAATAATATTCAAACATTTTGATGCAAAGATTAACCATATAATTATGGAAATTAATCTTTAGGGAATAATAAATAATTGGCATAAAAAATTAATTTTCTATTGTGTATATAAATTTTATAAAATTATAAAATATATCCAAATTAAAATTTACTTTCAAGTTTACTTTTTTTAAACAAAACACCGAAACAAAAGAAAACAAATTGGGCGAGTTAGGCATATGTAAATTCGTTATGAGAATAAACGGAACTAAAAAATTCATAGAATAACAAAAAATAAGCAAGGGTGATGATGAATCTAATCAAATCAAGTTGAGAAAAACATATATAATAGAGCGGTGAAATACATATGTGAATCTGGAATAAAAAAATCACATAATCAATTGAGATGAGAGTGGATTTCAAAAGGACCAATTGAATAGAGACAAATCTTACAAAATCCAAGCATGTGAATGATATAACACATATATATATAATATAATATATATATATATATATATATTTATAACTTGACCTTGGATGTTTCCTATAAATCACATAAATCACACCTTGAGATGAGGAATCAAAAGCTCCTAAACTCAATAGAGTCGAGCTTCGGAATTTGCAACAAAAAGAGATATGAACCACCTTTGGTTTTATTTTTATTTGATTTTGTTTTTTAAATTTTTTAGGAATGGGAGGCTATTAAAATTTGACCATGGCATAGGAAAAGGTGGTAGAGAGCAACAGATTTGATAACTAAATGAATGAATTCTCTTAAAGGAGGCAATAAAGGACAATTAAATATAGACGTGATTCACCAACCTTTATTATGTCTTAGCCCATTCATTTCAAATTCAAATAGACTTCTTCTTTCCCTTTAATGGCTGGCCATATCAAAAAGGAATTGGGCTCAGAAAATTTTCAAACAAGTTTAGTATTTAATCCATTTAAATCAAATTTAAATACTCCACCAATATCATATATTGATACGCGTGTTTATAGCTTTTAGTTATAACTTTATTAAATACTAATGGCATTCAAACAAATCAAATAAATTTTTAGTAATTAATAGTTAAAAAATGTTGATTAATTTATTTTATTTAAAACCCTCTTAGTTATTATTTTGTTAAATCCAATTTAAATATTCTACCAGCATCGTATATCGATACGCACATTTATAAATTTTGTATACATAAATTATTAAATACAAGTGGCATTCAAACAAATCAAATGAAATTTAATAATTGACACTTCATAAATAGTAATTAATTTATTTATTTATAATGATTATAAATTAATTAAATAATGCGGTTCATTTAGAGTATTCATCATTTTGATTGTGAAACTCAAAGGTATAAATTTATTCAGAGATTTAATATGAATAATTCAAATATTGACATTCACATGTCATTTTAGCTAGTGGAATGACATCTTGCTCAAATTCATCACTTAAACATCTTTTTGTAAAATCCACTTTTAATTATTATAAGCAGTACCTGCTAGTAATGATTATTTACGCTAGACTCTTCGGTTAAATTGTATCGCATTAGGACTTATGGAATTTGATTATGGTCAAAATTCCAACATCATGCACATTCAACTTTATATGTCCAAACTCCAAACGCAAAATCTTTACTTAACAATAAAAATATTAGTAATCGTACTGCTCTGGGTGGAGACTTAGTATAACGATCTGCCTTTCTTACACGTAAAGATGACACATCCTTTGTATTCATGTGTCGATCATCTAAGTGTTTGAAAGATAGGTCATGGGGTAAAGAAAATAAAAGGACGAGGAATAAAAGCATAGATTTTTTTCACAACGACAGAGTTACATATACATCATCATAGAATAGTACATATGGTTGCTCTAAAATATTACATCAAAGTTACAACAAGTACTATTCCCGACAAGAAGAGCTATTTCAGCCCGCCTAAACTGCTAGTACATAATGTACAAGACACGATGGAAATATGGACAACTACTAGATGATGATGAAAGCTCCTATTCCATACTACTTTCCAAAATGCTTCAAAGAAACCTGACTACTTGGCTACCCATAAAAATTTGAGTACCCAAGAGTTTAAGAGAAAGAAATAAAACTCTAGGTCAGACATGGGTCTAGTGTAAGTAAAGCTTAAATTTAACTTATAAAAAAAACCTTTCAAACCAAAGGTACCTCATAAGACCATGCCACACATAAACATGGACGGATTTTTACCTTATGATAACCAAAACATTTCTATATAAAATCTTTTGTTATTATCATAATGTCTAGTTAAAAATAAATATGGAATCATAGCCAAAATTGTTACATTAAGTAAATTCCAGCATAGTGCACATACAAATAAGTGCGTAAGGCAACTATTGGAAAATGCATTCCATCAATGACAAGGCATCGGGGTACCACCTGTCATAGTGCATCTCTAGATAAAATGCACTGAGAGCCATATATGGACTCCAGGCCAACATAGGGCCGACCTACCCCTTACTGGATAACACTAACTATGACCATAACTAGTTTGTGATCAACAACCATAATGGACCCGGAGCATAATATAAAGAATGATATCAACCTTAGAAAGGGACAAACATACCATAATGGGTGCGACCCACTTAGCCTTGCTGCATATCAGATTTTATTCATTTACGATTGTGAAGCTTGAGATTACGCTCTACCTTTCCTCCTAGCAGACCAACTTGGAATACTAACATTGCCCTCCAGGAAATCAATGTAATGATAGCATTCATACAAACAAGTTTTTTCCAGGATTGAACAAACATTTAACAATTTCCATCTTCCACTTTGGAATCTCCCTCAGGAAGAATAATGCAACTCCATAACATACTTCATAATGATCCCTCGTGAATGTTATTAGTTTGGAGTGATTCAGATAAATCATACTTATTCGAAACCGGTGTCTCCAAACTAAGTGGTAACTCCCAGCTAACTCAATTCTGGTTCTTTGGAAGTCTACAACAAGTTTTCAAGTCCTCACCGGGCAACTCGAATATACACAACAAACTCCTTGAGTTAAAACAAGTTAAGTTATAGATAGCAGACAATTCGCTACTTAGGGTAATTATACAGAGTTTTCATATGGATAACCATATACTTACTTTAAACATGACCCATTGATAGAAATTAAGCCTCCCATATTTATCATGTTCTAGATATTTCGACCTTACTCTATCCCTCGCCTAGAAATAAATTCTACATCTCATAGATAAAGGATTAGCATACTCATCGGTTTTTAGTGCCAACTATGGGATAACTTACTTCCCATGAATGCGTCACCACATTAGCATTCTTTTCAAATTTGTTTGAGGTTAATTAAGGGTAATCGACGAAGAAATCCCTTGACTTAAAACATTTTTGAAAAAGAAAAACAGTTTTAAACATAACCGATATTTTAGAAACAAAGCGATTTAAAACCCTTGTTTATTAATTAAATAATAAATTTAATCTTTATTAAATAATAATTAAACCTTACTTAAGTCCTAATTAAAATCTTAATTAAATTTAACTTGATCGATAATCAATTTATAATTAAACACTGTTTTAAATAAATTATTAGTTATTAATTAATCTTGTTGAATCTTTATTTTTAATATTTTAACGATGACGACTATATCATCATATTTTCTAGTTTGTAACTATATTGTAGGTGAAAGAGCTACAGCAAAGATTGATTGCATTCAAGAAATTCAAAGGCCATCTTCATCAAACTAGGGTATATATATGGTCATAGAATTATAAGTAAAATCTCTTTGGTATCTCGTATACATATATACATGCCTGCATACATAACTGTTTACAATGGGCTTATTTGTTTCTATATTTTGAAAAGGCAAAAATAAACTTATATTTTTTTTTTCTAAGTTTACTCAGTTTAGTCGACTGAGATATTTTCTCAGTCGGCTGAGGGTAGCCGACTGAAAAAAATACCTCAGTTGACTGAACCTTAATATTTTTACCAACATTAAGGTTTTTTGGAATTTTGTGCGAACTCTTCTGCTCTTAATCAGTAGACCACAATTTATACAGAATTGACTGAATGTTGTATAATGTCTACTATCTGAAGAGTTGCTTTGATAAGTTTCATCCTTTCTAATAGTAATAATCATCTACGAATGATTGCAACCGTTTGCTATATCTCTTTCATTTTTACAAATACACTACAAGATCAGAATCCAAAACTTAACTTGATAACTAACTTACTTGCTATAACTATATTCTCTAATCTCTTAGTACTCATTGTAATTCTTGATATTTACTCAAACTACTTCCATAATCATAAACTATGCACTTCCACCTTACCAAGGAGAATTGTATCAGCAGTCAACATCAGTGTTATTTGAAATGCAAAGTTTGGCAAAGAAATTTAGTTGTATTGGCCCATTCCTTCAGACGAAGTGAGAGTTAATTGGTTAAAGGAAATACCAAAGGGGAGCTTGGAGGCTGGATGTAGGACGTGAGGGTTAAACTTTTATAAAATATCTGGTGTGATTACTCTTATTTACTTTATACTATCATACACAGTTGCATAGTTCTACTTAGATTAGTATATATGCACTTATTATACACATAAGCAATATTATATATGATCCACCACACTCTTATATACAAGCTACATTATATAAAGATCCTATAGTGACCAACAATTGGTATCAGAGCTCGGTCATTTCAATCTACAATAACTCGTAATTGAAAAATCATTAATATGGCAAGCACTTTTCATGAAGGTCAATCAACTGCTTGTCTTCCACTATTTACTGGTTCTAACTATGCTTACTGGTCAACTCGAATGTAAGTATTTATAGAAGCAAATGGGTTAGAAATATAGCCAGCAACTCAAAACAAATATGAAGCACCTGACGTCGACATTAGCAAATGGACTGATGGACAAAAAGCAGCGGCATCTAACAATGCCAAAGCAATGAATGTATTATTTTGCTCATTTGACAAAAATGAGTTTTCATGTATCATGCTTTGAACCACTACATATGATATATGGTGCATTTTACAAGTCACGCATAAAGAGACAACCAAAATCAATCAAACTAAAATCTTAGTTTTACAAAATGAATTTTCATCTTTCAAATGAAAGCAAATGAATCAATTATTGATATATATGCTAGATTTCAAACCATTCAACATGATCTCATGGCACTTGGAGTCAAATTTAAAGACTTTGATATACTCACATGAATTTCAAACTCTTTGACAAATGAATGGAAAGGAAAAGTTTTAGCCATTGAAGAAGCTGATGATCTTTTTCAACTCAAAGTCAAAGAGCTAATAGGAAATCCGATGTCGTATGAAGCTAACCTGAGGGCTAGAAAGGATCAAAATCATGAAAACAGAGACATAACATTCCAAGCAAGTGACAAAGATTCAGACTAAAAAGAAGATGAGATTGTTTTTATTGCCAAGAACTACAACAAATTCAAAAAGTTCAAAAGGATGACCAGATTTAAAAATGGTGGCAAACTAAACTGCTCAAATCAAACATCAATTTAATGCTATAAATGTGACAAATTTGGCCACATGAAGAAGGATTGTCCACAGCCTAGTAATGATAAAAAGAAAAGGAAGCTTGAGATATTCAAGAAAAAGAAAAGAGTCTTTCAAGTAACATGGGACAATTCATATTCATCTTCTTTATCTGACAGCGATAGTGAAAGCAACCCAGAACAAGTAAATATGTGTTTTATGGATAACATTGATTAGGTACGCCCTATACTTACTTATGATGAAATAATGAAAATTAGCATTGAATTAGATTATAAGTAAGAATCAAAAATTAAATAAGGTATATATAGGAAAGTTAACTGAAGAAGAATTAGATATTGGATTATTAAAAGTTGAAAAAATAATCTCAGAAGAAGAATTAGAAATTACTCAAAAAATGTGCAACGTTATTATCTCAGGATGATATCTTATTGCATGATTTAGAAAATTATAAGTTAGAAAAAGCTAATCTTGAAAAAGAAAAATTAGAATTACTAGCAAGTTTAGATTCAAGCAATATTGAAATTTGTGATCTTAAAAGTAAGTTAGATAAAATAACAAATAATGTGACAAAATTCAACAAAGAAAAACAAAATTTAGAAAATTTGATTAAAATATATAAACCATCTAGAAATCGAAATGGATCGGGTTTTAGAGAAAGGCAACAAAAGTCAAAGAATTATACCACATTATACACCATTCAAAAAGCCAAAGCTAGAAACTAAGATTAAGAATTCATACATAAATATGGTCAAAATATGGATTCCTCAAACAAATAATAAACTAATTAGAGAAAAGTATATTAATGAATATTTAAAGAAAGTTGTATATAATAATAATAACATTTTAAAAGGAACCAAATCCTTGTGGAAATGGCTTCCTTCTTACATTAACACATAGGACCCTAAACAAAGAATGTGGGTACCAATTAAAATTTTCATATTTTGTAGGTACCAAAGCTAAAATAAAAAGCAAAGGGAGGTGGATACTCGATACTGGCTACTCCAAGCGTATGCCTGGAAATGCTTCTATGTTATCAAATATGACATATATCGATGGTAGCACTGTGACATTCGGAGATAACTCAAAAGGATTTGTCATCAGCATTGGAAAGTCATCAATATCGGTATTTCTGGTTCTCCTATAATTACTAATGTTTTATTGGAAGAAAATTTGAAATATAACTTATTAAATATAAGTCAATTATGTGATAAATGATTAAAATTAATTTCAAGAAAAAAAATGCAATATCCTTGACCAGAATAAAAATCTAATATTTGAAGGATTTAGAAATCGAAACATATATGTTTTAAACATGAATGTCAAACGACACTACTTATGCTTAGCTGCAAAGAATAATGATCCATGGTTTAAACATTTCTATCACATAAATTTCAAGAATATCAAAAAACTAGCTAGAAATGAATTAGTTAGAGGATTACCAAAAATCAACTACAAAGCTAAAAATATGTGCGACGCTTGTCAGTTTGGTAAATTGAAGTAAGGTACTTTTAAATCTAAAACGGAAATTTCCACAAAGCAACCTCTCGAACTACTCCATCTTGATTTATTTGGACCAACTCAAGTACGTTCAATAAATCATAACAAATATGTTTTTGTAATTATTGATGATTTTTCTATATATACTTGGACGTTATTTTAAAACATGAAAGTGATACTTTTGAAATGTTCAAATTTTTTGCTAAACGAATTAACAATTTGATGAATTTAAAAACTAAAAGTATACGAAGTGATCATGCAGGTGAATTTGTAAATGAACTATTTGCAAATTTTTGCAACAAGAAGGGAATTAGTCATAATTTTTTATTTTCACGTAGACCACAACTAAATGATGTTGTAGAAAGGAAAAATCACACTTTACAAGAATGTGCACGAACTTTACTAAATAGCGGTAATCTACCAAAATTTTTTTGGACCGAAGCTGTTGCTACCGCATGTTATATATTGAATCGTGTACCACTCATACCAATGACTAAAAAAACATGTTATGAAATGTTTTTCAAAAAGAAACCTAAAGTATCATATTTTCGAGTATTTGGATCAAAATATTTTATTTTAAACACAAAATACTATCTATGAAAATTCGATTCTAAAGCCGACAAAGGAATTTTTGTTAGTTATTCAGATTGAAGTAAAGCATATAGAAATTTTAATAAACGAACAAACATTATAGAAGAAAGTCTTCATGTTCCGTTTGATGAAAATTTTAAAAATAATGATGATGAAGAAGTAATAAATAATAATAATGTACCTTTAATTGAAAATAATGATAATAATATCAATAACAATAATGATAATATGATAACATCATCACCTAGGATATTAAAAGACCATCTAATTGGTAATATTATCGGTGATTTAAATACAAAAGTATCAAACTAGAAAAATAGTTAAATCAAATGAGTCATGTTGCATTTATATCAAATTTTGAACCTAAAAATTATAAAGAAGCATCTAAAGATGATTTTTGGATTATTGTAATGAAATAACTTAATCAATTTAAAAGAAATTGACGTATGGGAACTTGTACCAAGACCAAGCGATCAATCGGTACTTGGAACAAAATGGATTTCGAAAAATAAAGTAGACGAAAATGAAAACATTGTTCGAAATAAAGAAAGATTAATAGCTCAAGGACATAATCGAGAAGAATGAATTGATTATGAAGAGACATCTGCTCCAGTAGCACATCTCGAAGCAATACGAACATTACTTGGTTTCGCATGTCATCATAATTTAAAAGTTTTCAAATGGACGTAAAAAGTGCTTTTTAAACCAATTTATAACAGAAAGAGTTTATGTCGAACAACCTTCGCTATTTGTCCATGAGAAATATTCCGATCATGCATTTAAACTTAAAAAGGCTTTATATGGATTAAAATAAGCATCTCATGCTTGGTATGAAAGATTAAAAACTCATCTACAAAATTCAGGCTTTCAAATTGGTAAAATTGATTCTACTTTGTTTATAAAATGAGAAAATAATGATATATTAGTTGTACAAATATATGTTGATGAAATTATATTTGGATTAACTAATGAAAAATCATGTTATGAATTTTCTAAAATAATGAAAGATGAATTTGAAATGTCACATAAAGGTGAATTACACTATTTTTTCGGTTTGCATATAAAACAACTAGAAAATGGAATTTTTATAAATCAAGAAAAATACCGTCGACATTTATTAAAACGCTTAGGAATGGAAAATATCTGAAGTAAACCGACCGCAATGAGTACTAATCTACATTTAGATAAATATGAAAATGAGAAAGATTTCGATCAAAAATTATGCAAAATTACCATAGGACCTTTGTTATATTTAAGGGCTAGCAGATCATATATTATGATGAGTGTATGTTTATGTGCACAATTTCAAGCACAAACAAAGGAATCACATCATCGAGCGGTTAAAGAAATTTTTAGATACTTAACCAACAACAAAGATTACGGTCTTTTTTACCCGAGAGGCAGCTCTTTCGAACTCATGTCATATAGTGATATAGGTTTTAATGGTTTCAAAACGAATAGAAAAGGCACAAGTGGCACATGCCATTTTATAGGTCAATCTTTTGTTTCGTGGTTTAAAAAAAACAAAACCGTGTTTCTCTCTTAATATGTAAAACCAAATACATCTCAGCAGCTTTAGCATGTGCATAAGTAATTTATATGTAACAAACTCTTCAAGATTTCGATAAAATCATAACAAATTCTCCTATATATTGTGATAATACTGGTGCTATAAATTTATTAAAAAATCCTATTAATCATTCTTGAAAAGTATTGATATTCGTCATCATTTCTTAAGAGATAATGTTGAAAAAGAATTATATCACTTGAATTTGCAAACACTGAAAATCAAATTGCAGATATTTTTACCAAACACTGAATGTACCAACTTTTATAAAACTAAGACGAGACTAGGAATTTTTATTAAAATGAATTAGTAAACTAAAATATATAACTTATATATAACTCAAGTAAAACGCACAAAATAATTTTGTAACAGTAGTTACAAATGTTTTTATCTATACAAAAACTAGCTAACTTCTGTTAGAATACGATGGTTAATTCTACCATCCTTACAAACAAACTACTAAAAATAGTAAACAACACTTATATTAAGGAATTCTTCTATAAACTAAATACATATGTTATTTTTACCAACTTCAAAACCTTACACCACTTCTATTCAAAATGTTGTCTGATCACGACTCCACTTATTCAACTACCGACTTTAGCTCACCTTCATCGAATAACACCTCCGAATCACCAACTCAAACACACCTCCATAAATTCAATCAACCTCTCTAAACATTATTGCATCGCTTACCTATCATACCAGCGTTTCTCTTAAGGAAAAGATAGCCAAACGAGCAATTGATCTAGAATCGACATCTCTCAATACCAAAGTTGGTGAAATATATATCTACAAGAAATAATGGGAGTTCAATGAGAAATGTATTACGACAAATGACGTCAAGGATCTCATCCTAACTTTCTTGAAAAATTTATTCTAGCTATTTATGGTCATTCACCAACAAAAAATTGTATTCATCAAAAATCTTCCTGTTTAACCGAAATTCCTATAAAACCTTATAACATTACTCCAAGAAATTCATGCAACCCAGGACCATCAAACCAGCTCACCTAAGTTGGTCTCCACAGAGGCCGTATGTTAAAGAGACATAAGTTTAGCCGAATTCATGGGACTTACAAGAAATTAAAAAGTCTAACACCTTTAATGAAAACTAGAATTATAATGTCGATATGTCTAAATATTTGTTTGATGAAATAATGTTTTATTCCTTTTATATATATTATTGTATGCAATAATCATTTGAATTTTTTCATATTCAAATATTCAAAAACAAGCTAGTTCTAAAAATAGACAAATGAATTATATTCTAGATACAAGTCAAAAATCAGAAAACTAACTATCAACAGGTCAGTCGACTTAACCTAACAACTCAGCCTTTCAAAGTTTAATTTTAGCCTACTGACTTCTTCCCTATTCTCTGTCTCGAAATTGACCCTTTTTAGTCGACTGAAATTAAGGGTTGGTCACTGAAATAGTTCCAGTACTCTCAGCCTCCAAAATGACACATTTTAGTCGACTGAAATCTGATCTCAATCGACTAGATCGAACTTATATGCTTTTTACAAACCAATAACTGTTATCTCTTCCTCCCATTCTTAAAAATTATTTCCTCAATCAAAAAAATCCCAAAGATCTTCTACCTAAAAATCAATGGCTTCAAGTCAAAAGTTTCCCCTTTCAAAAGAAAGCACACAAAGGCAAAGAACTGGTTAGTCCGTCTCATCCTGAATTTGCTCCGGATGAACAGTTACAACAGTGCTTGCATGGAAATAGAAAATCTCTTCAATACTTTGACGAATCGAATGACGAGTGTACATTTCAAGAAACCTTCTACAAGATGTCTAATTTCTCCTAATTCAACACTGAAGCTTTGGCCCGGGAACAAGGATTTTTATCATTAATCGATGCTAAGGAAAATAAGATGAAAATTTATCCCATTTTAGTAAGAATTTTCTATGCAAACCTTCAGGGTGATTTTTATAAACCTCTATATGGTAATGATAATGGGCAATTATGGAGTAGGGTTTTAGCGGTCAATATTGTCTTAAATGTCTATGACCTAGGAGTTATTCTTGATGGTAATAACTTTGGTGCAAAAATAGAGGATATTAATCACCATAACATGGTTTATGATGAAGTAAGTTACCTTTTCCATACCGAATAGGCAAAAAAAATTTGATCAATTTATGACCTCAAGCATGTATAATTAACAAATTGACGCTTCATTCTACTCTACTCCAAATTGGAAGTTATGAAAAGACGTAGGACAACAACTATAAAGTTTTGCATGCAATTTACTCAAACCAAAAGTTGAATTGGGCTAGAATCATTCTCAATGAAATCAAAAGCTTTCATGCCCGTACTCGTCATACGATATTTTATAGTGCTAATCTAATGAAGATCATCACTCATTTGGAATCAATATTGACTCGCTGCAAGACTCACTTCATCTAAAGATTATGGACCAATTGTGATGACCCACATTTCGAGAGGTTTAAATTGACAATAATCCATACATGTCCAACATAAACAATCTGAAACATGGATAATCATTGGGGTTAATTAAGAAAAATAAGGAGAAATGAAGAAAACAAACGTGGAATCTCGCAGCGAAATGACAAAATATAATAATCAAATAAAGAGTTCATGAAGCTGTTTATACTATACATTTGATTATAAATTTACAACATCTACTAGAGTTATCTTTACAATAGAATAATAGGATAATGCAGCGGAACAATAGAATGTGGTGAAATAGTACAAGCAATAATATACCAAAATCTTCGTCTTTTAGAAAATAATCTTCAAAGTGCTGAAAACTCAAGGATGACCCGAGCGTAATGAAAAGACAAAACATTCAAATCGAGACTAAAATATCCTTATGTGAATCAAATCGACATCGCATATAACATGAGTGTAGTGGCGTTAGAGATGTTTACGGGGTTTCACATTTCCTATTCAGTGTATAACATGCATGCAATAACTTGAAAGATATTATGGGATTTTCCATCTCTTCAAGACCCGTCAAAATATTTATATATAGTAGAATATGCTACATATATAATGTCTAATCAGTAAAATAAATATTTTTCTTAGTGTAAAGGCTTTACATTAATCCCCCTTAACTCATTTTTAAGCATTGTCGTACAGTTGCATATAACGCCCAGTAGCACGTCGAGGGATAGGGATGAGCCATGATACGACAACACTAAACCAAAATCGTAGTGGTCTTGTATAAGGATAAAAATATGACAAGGCACGTGAGGCAATGCCCAAGGTAGGATACTACCAATTTGAATCGCAGGGATGATGGTAACGCATCGTAGCCACGATCGCCCACCACGTCCATCCATTCCATGTCGAGTCAAAGGGAGGTTGTCTCGAAATCAAGGTGCACCAATCGAAACCAACAACAAGAGTAATAATATGGACCAGATTTAAGAAGAAAATCGAAGAACGGATGTCCGCAAGGGGTAGCTAGCCTACTTGGCCCTGTCATACCGTCTTGTTTTAGTCATTTCAAAATTGGCACAAGTGTCGGAGTCTATCCATCATCGTTCTCTTTCTTCAAATTCAACAAATGATGCCAAAGCCAACCACTTCGTTTTGGACTTTCCTCCACGTACATAGTTGTTATAATGGTTCCAATATTGACAGAGAGTATGCCAACAACAGATCCAGGTCTCTTTAACAACGAAATGTCATTTTTCGCACCAGTTGGTGCTTTCATATTTCAAAAACGATTCATATTCGACATCAAAATATCGCATTCGCTTCAAAATATCATTCGTTTCACAAATCCTCATATTTACTCAAAATACGCTAATTCAGTTTGATATGTCAATTTCACTTCAAAATTCGATTCGAATTACAATTTAGGTTATAACTTCATTTTACATCGTCGCATTTAAATTTATGATTTAAACGATTCCCACTTTGACTAGTTTGAATTTTTAGAAAATAGTTTGAATAGGTTATATAATTTAAAAAGTTAAAATAGTTTAATATAAAATAATTTGAGTATTAAAAATGATTTATGTAGTAAAATAGATGGGAAATCAAAATAATTTGAATATTTAAAAGATAGGTTTTAAAACAGTTTATATTAAAATAATTTATTTGAAAATAGTTTCAAAGTCAAACCGATCCAATTCCAAATTTTCCAATTCAAATCAATTCAATTTCCATTTCAATTTAATCGAATACTATTTCGATTTCAATTAACTTCGATTCCAATTTCAATTCAAATCAATTTAAATTTCAGTTCCAAAAAGATTTCAACTTCAGCTTCAACTATTCGATTCAATGGTTACATTTCAACTCAATTCTCAATTTTAAACCATTTCAATTTATACCAATTTCAAGCTCAATTTTCCAAATATCGTTCTAAATCACTTAAATCAAATTTTACTACGATATTCAATTCAATGTTCAAATCTTTTAAAATAATTCAATTTCAAGCCAAAATTTGAAATATCAATTTAAATCTCTTTTTCTAATACAAATTTCAAAGTTCGAATAAATTTCAACCTTCCAATAATTTTTTTATTTCCATAATTAATTATACCTTCAAATTCCAAATTGAATTTTTTAAATGATTTCTTTACATATTTAAATTCAATATTTCAGAACTCGAGTTCAAAAATAATTCAATTCCCTTATTTCAAGTATTATTATTTAAATCAAAAACATTTAAATAATTTCAAATCAAAATTTTCAAATCATTTAATTTAAGCAATTCAGTGTCCGTATATAATTTTATATCTATGGCCAAGTGATTAGTTATTTTTATTTTAATTCCGGGGATGGATATATATTATTTCAATTCAAAATAAAATGTCATAGTTATATATCATTTCAACCTATTTCTTAATTTATTCGAAATAATTCAGATAACAGTTTATGTACTGTCGAATAATTTATAGGGTGATAACAGAAATAGATAAAATAAAAACATCCAAATCATCCAATATATCACCAAAAATCATCCATCACAAACAACGTCCGAATCAGTCAAACATCATAACAATTTACTGACTATCAACATCAGGTGTCTAACTGGAAATTTAATTTCAATTTCAAATTTAACTGTCTATTTTAATTTCTACAATCAATTCATATGTCAATTTCATTTTCAAACAACAGTCAATAAAATTAAATAACTTTACGATCTCAATTTAACGAACATAAAAATATTATCAAACGTCGTGAGCGTTAAAACACTTACCTATATTTGAAACTGAAAATTATTCAGAGTTAAATAAATTTCAAGCTAACTCCATGATGTAGCCTTCGAAGATACGAACTCAACGCAACTTATTTCGTTCAAATTGGACATCGCGTGAAAAAGTTATACAATTTATTAATAAACGATTAATTAAAAGTTTGATTAACTTAAAATAAAAAGACACCTGTACCCTCTCTTCCTGAAACACGAATAGTTCCAGGCTCATGAACCCATAAGCATGCAGTCGTTCATCCATGCACGCGCAGCTCTAGGCGGTCGAAGCTTGATCCCACCATCCCACTGGACACGCAACCCTCCTAGCATGCCCTTACACCAAAGCGCATGCGCTCAGTCGTGCAAAAAGCCACCAAAAACCAAAAACTGCCGCAACCAATCGCCTCGATTCTAGTGATTTCAAGTCGCCTTGCCTAATCCAACCACACGGAATGTAGAGCTCGCTGTGCTCTTCATCTTTCATGTTGAAGCCATTGCGTAAAAGCATATGGATTGAGAGAGAGAGCGATGAGGAAAGATAGGCCATTTTCAATCATTAATGATTTAGAGAGAGAGCGGCTGAAATATTTAGATTAGAGTTACGAAAAAAACGTGGCCTAACATATAATCTCTGACTCGATGCACACCTGAATTTTCTTAACTCCGAACGAGCGAGCCACCCGGCGTTCTATATGTTTTACCCCCATTCCGAACATAATGAACTAGTCTCGAGGCCTAATTCGATCATATTTAGAAGAAAATATTTCAAAATCAATTTACTTTAATTAAATTCCTTTAATTAATTTTTACATGTTTCAAGCTTGCACAACCGAACGATAAGTCCAATCGCGAAAAAACATGAAATCCCATAATAATTCACTATTACAAATCCGATGAAACTGGTTTCGTCGAAATCCAAGACAATGGCCAAAATGGCTATTTTTACTCGTTAATTAGAACAAGTAAATTTTGAATATCAATTTAATCATTTTAAACTCAATTTTAAAATTTAACAATCTTCATTTTCATTTAAATAAAATTTAAACCAACTCTTGACATCAGTTTCATTAACATTAAATCCAAAATTCAATTATTTAAACAATTCCAGTATTAAATTTAAACAATTTATTATCCAATAAATCACCATAATTAAAATATAAGTTATTTAACTTAGAAAAATTGCTTTTAAAATGAATTCAAACAATAAAATAACTATTTCCATTTTACAGTAATCCAACATTATTATTTAATCCAATTATTGATTGTAACACATTCAGTACATAGAACTTAATTTCAATACTTGTTATTGCATAAATCCTCGTAATTGGTTATTTCAAATTTTATTCAAGTTCATATTCAATAAACTAAGATAATAAATCATTAAATATTTAGTTTTAACCATTTTATTCAATAATCATGTTAAATTCAATAATTTAAAATGGTTAAAAATATGGTCATTACACTCTCCTCCACTCAAAAGTTTTCGTCCTTGAAGGTTAAGTAAGGAATTGAACATACAATATATTTTATTCAAAATAATAAACATATAAACGTAAACTTCGTATTTACAAAACCTTTACTACGCTCTCCCTATGCCAGTCTGATCGGCTTATGAAAATTAGAACTTATTTACAAAATAAGTTATAAAAATTTTAAAACCTTAAAAAAAATTAACATTCGAATTTGGGGAAAATTTCGGCAGCATCTCCTTTGCGTGGCTCGATCGAAATTGTCATGTCCCGAAATCCAACGATTGAAAAATCGACATCAAATACCTCGACCGTCGGAGATTCAAGCGTCGAACTTCAGTACGGATGGAGCTTATAACAACATTAGATGAATATAAACAGCAGAAACAAAATGAATATCATTGATCACAATACATATACAACTATGATACAATCTCCAATACAACATCGATCACTAATATCAAAGTGATACAAATATGATATAACAATAATATGACAACAGAAACTTCAATAAGTTTCCGACATACTTCTCTTTAATATGGTCTTCAAACTCCAACACTTCAAAAGATTTCCAAATCCAAAAGCTTTCCAAATATCTGATAGCTTACAAAAGACTTCAAAATCAAAGTAGGCTCAAAAAACATGGATAACCTGCTTCTAGGCTGTCCGTGTGGAAATTATGGCCACCCAGAGTTTAGGAAACGAACAATAAACTACGGGTCAGTCATGGGACTGGTATGAGTAAACAAAAACAGTTGTTTGAAATAAAACAGTTTATAAAAGAAAGTCGATATGCTTTTTGGAAAATGAAACTACCATAAGACCTCCCACCACACACACAATGCAAACGAAGACTTGGAGGAGATTTCTTCTTATGATAGTCAAATATGCTTGATATGAGAAAACCCTTTTAAATATTATTATTAGTGCATAGTGTAGAAAACATTTTCGAAAGTATAATATTAATGTTAGCCAGCATAGAATTTTCGTACTATGCCTACTATAGCTGCCATCTAAACAGTGGTGACCACCATAAGTAAATGGAAGGTTATACAACTAAAACCATAAAGGGCTTGTATTGGACGATTGGATTTCCAACAAATGGTCAGGCAAAGGAACTTCCCACACAAAATGGAACGCCTCTGGAGGGACGTCCCCGAGAACCTAACCGGATCTCTGCTACACAAGGCTGGGTTATCTCTGTAACTAGGTAACAACTGACACGAGTATGCCACCTTCCGGTCGTTACCAACCTTTATCTGAAGCGCTTCTCAACCAACAACCACAAAGCAATAAGTCTGCAGCAACCACAAGTAAGTATCTGGGCTCCATACCATGATACCACTTATAATCCAGAAGGAAATGGACACACCCTCAGGGGGCGCCAACCCTAAATAACCTTGCTGCCACAATTCGTATTTCGACCATAACCGGGTTGTGAGGTTCGACGAAATCTCGTCCACAAAGCTACGCTTTTTCACAAAGCCATGCTTCGATCAACAAATGATCAACAGCACTCAGCATGTCACACTATCAAATTGGGAGTATATCACTAATAACCTTCAACTACATAACCTCTGAGCTCATACATCTCAGAGAAGGGTGTTAAGCTACGAGGATAAATTCTCCACCACCAACAGAAATGTATTTGAAATAAATCAGCTTTATATCTCAAATTGTAATGTCAGACATACAACCATACAAGTCTATTCCGAGTTCGAACAGAACCGAAGGCACTTCCGAAGAAGTCCTTGCAATCTGGGCATCCACAATCCCGATCGGACTCCCCATCACATATGGAGATCTCTATACCGGAGCAACTCAGTGCAGAGTCATTCGACAGGTTATCTTATCGTTCTCGAAGACGCCCGGTCTTCACCACCATCTTCAATTGCTATCCATTTCTTCATATCACATATTCGGAATGGGTTGTATGACACAAAGGTCCTCTCCTGGCTAAACCGAATTGTGAGCGCTCAATTTAAAAACACGTGGATGCATCAATCACAAAGATTCACATTCAGGGTTCGATGTGGGTTTGGATAACCAACTGGAATCGGACTCCCTGTCGCATTGAAATTCAAATGCCGTTTTACGGGCCAATGGGCTTTCACATTCACACAGAAGTATATTCATCACAGATATCGCAGCTCAGCACAATTACATAGCATCACATCACATATCAGAAATATCAATCCAACACATAACATTCAATTACAATCAAACATCTTCAGTTAAGATGAATAAATCGTGTGGTTTTAAATTTATTAACCACATAATTACTTTCATTAGTAATCTTTAATCAGTGATTAGTTATCATTAATTACTATTGATTAAGTCTTAATCACCTTCATTAATGAATCATTTCTTAATTAATTATCTTAATTAATTAACCCTTAATTGTTAATTAATTAACTCTTAATTACTTTTATTAATTAATTACTCCTTATTAATTAATAATTGATTACAAATTAATTAACCTTAATTATTTATTAAATTAATATTTAATATTAAATAATTACTTTTAAAATAATTAAATTAACAAATCATTAATTACTTAATAAACTAAAAGATAAACCTTTTTTTATCTTTATTAATCACTTTGGTTATCTTTTAGAATTTGTTTAATAAACCATCTTCATTACATTAGTTACTTAAAAAGGTTAAAATTAGTTTAAAAAACATTCTATCTTAATTACCCTTTTTAAATTACATTATTTATTTTATATAAATGACTTTATAAAATAATGTATCAAAATTAAACAAATTAAAACTTAATTACTTTAAATCCTTAATTGATTCAAACTTAAGTCAAAGGCATAAATTTGAAAACATGTTTTAAAAGTTTGAATTTTTTTTAAAGTAAAAACTGTTTTATATTTCAGGCTCGAGACCCGCTTCGAGTCACCCCCGAGAACTTTGCTTGTTTGCTTCGGGTTATATCAAAAATCAACCCATGCTCCAATTTTTCTTCAAACTTAAAATTTCCCTAAGTAATAACCCGGCGCATCAATAATTCTACTCGAGACCAGACTCGACTTATCACACTTCCTCCCCGATACCTGCTTCGAGTCGAACCATGCTTCTTCTTCTTACCAACAACCGACACACAACTTGGTGGTGTGCACATGCATGACGGCACTGATGAACATCGACCGACGCCACCCCCTTCCACATCTCGGCAGTAGTTCGCATGGGTCATACGAGCACCCAGATAGCCAGAATATGGACGATTTTGCGATCGAGCATGTTAACCCAAACTAGCACCAGAACCAGACCACCAGAAACGCCTCGTCCTCCCATGTCTGGCCATCAGAGGCCACGAAAATCTAACTGCAGCTTCGTCTTCATCATACGCTGCTTTCCCGACCGGAGCGATCAACTCCGGTGGTCTGACGAATCCACGTTAAACTTGTTTTCTGCTTCGACCAAAATAGGGGTTAAAGCCCTAGATGAACGTCACATGGCCATTACCAAACAAATAAAAAAAATTGAGTATTTTTCCCCGAACCCATTTCACTTCAGCCACCACCATCCTCAACCTCGACCATCATCATCATGCCGATGACCAGAATTCGAAAAAAACCCCAAATTCAATCATTTCTGCTTATCTCAGCAATTACTGATTTAAAAATTATGATTTTACTTTCAAAAATCAATATTTTTGATAAGCTTTGAGATGATAAACTTGAAATAAAAATCTACGAGGTTTGAAATTTAACATGATTTGAATTTTAACTGTATTTTTCAAATGTTACAGAGAAGTTTGAATTTGTTTTGCCTAAATTTATTTTTAAAGCTTAAATCATGTTTATACTTACAATCTTTGTCTAAATTTCAAAGCCTAATAAGCAACAGGGAGGAAGAAATCAAATTTTGGATAGGGTTTACATCCCTGTACCCTGTAACAGAGGTGATTTAAATTTGAACTGACATGCACAGGCAAAAATATACACATATTCACAGATTTTGTGCATTCAAACAATTGTTCAAACTTGTTTAAATCATACATTCAAACAACACATCAGACATCAGAACTTAGAAAGGTTTACTCACCTGTTTTGTGAGAGCAGGGGAGAAGAAACCTGGATGTTAATTATTTGAACTGGAACTTCTATTTTAACTTGATACTGGATTTTATTTTACCTGCAACTTTAGTTTATAAAAACAGAGAAGAGCCTGAGTGTTGAAATCTGGAAATTGTAATCTTGATTTGTTTAATTGAAGGCTTGCTGAGTTGAAACCTTAGTTTCCAGTGCGTAACTCTTAAATTTGATGATGAACTTGATCATTAGCTGAAGCTTTGATTTGTTGAAATTGGATTTTACAAAGCCTGATGCCTGAATCTTCTCTTGATCTTAAGTTGCTGATTAAAGAATTGAAGAAGTTGTTCTTTTTTTTTCTGGTTTGTGAATTTGTTGGTTTGAGGGTTTGTTGCTTCTCAGATTTTTTTTTCTTTCTGATTTAAAAACTTGTACAGGTTTTTTTTTCTTTAGGTTTTTGAAAATGAGATAAAAGTGATAAAAGGACGAGAGTAATAACTTAAATCTCTTTTATGGATTTTCCAGAAAATTAAAATTAAGGAATATGACACTTGTTCACTTCCATTATTTACATCCTAACACTTGTAAGTTTTCACATTATAAATGTTACACCTGTGCTTTTGCATGAAAAAAATAATAATACATTATTTTTAAATTGTTCTTCTTATTTTATAAATACATTTTCTTTTATATTTATACAATCTTTAAAAGAAAAAGTTTTAATACTAATTTATAAACTATATACATATGTTAATGTATTTGAATCCAAATAAACTTACTTAAGATATTTATTTTTAAATTTAAATTCAAACACAAATTCAAATTCAAATTCAAATTCAAATTCAAATTTGAAATTCATTCCATTCTACATACATATGTATATAGGTATAATATTAAACAAACAGACTCAATATTTCACTTGTTTTGAAAATTTTAAAATTAATTCAAATTAATTTCAAATTGAATTCCAAAAATTCAAATAAACTACTAATTTTAAATTGATAAATTTGGGGATGTTACAGGTTCCCCCCTTAAAAAAATTTTGTCATCGAAATTTGAAAGAGAGAGAAAGGCAAACAAAGAAGATACGAAGATATAAAAGATAAAGACATGGCTTACCAGATTAAGCCGAGATATCCACTCTGTAGTTGGGATAGGACTTCTGCATACTATCCTCTATTTCCCAAGTACAATACTTTGGATCGCCACTCCATTGTACTTTAACTAGTCTCACAATTTTGCTTCTCAGCTGCTTTTGATCACGATCAATGATATTTATCGGTTCCCTCTTTACCGCCAAGTTGGAAGTGATCTCAAGATCCTGCTGAGCTGCCTCTTTAATGATACCATCTGGGTCTTCCACCAAAACATTCTTTTGATATCACGATACATTTTATTGACTCCTGGATGGATGCAAAGTTGGGACTTGTGCCATTCGTCCAAAACTTCACGTTTCAGCTCTGGAATGTCAGGGACACAAATTCTTCCTTTTAATCTTACAATTCCATCATCATCGATTCCAAAACTGGAATCCTCACCTTGCTGTATTCTTTTACAAATTCCATGAAGAATTTGGTCTTCCTTCTGTTTGCTAGCAATCTTTTCAAGGAGAGTAGGAGTGACAACCAGATATGCGAGAATAGCATGCCTCATACTTAGAGCATCGGCAACTACATTGGGTTTTCCAGGTGTATACTGAATATCTAGGTCATAGGATGCTAGAAATTCCAAAAAACGTTGTTGTCGTAGATTCAAATCTTTCTGGGTGAAGAGATACTTCAAAGATTTGTGGTCGGTGAATAATTCAAAATTTTCACCTAAACAAGAAATATTTATTAAGTATAAGTTAAGTTGAACTTTAAAATTTTCTTTTAGAAAAGCTGAAGGAGATTCTTACCTAGAAGATAATGTCGCTAGTTTTTTATGGTGAAAATAACAACCAAGAGCTCAAAATCATGTGTTGGGTAGTTTCTCTCATGCGGACGTAATTGTCTACTTACATAGGCAATTACCTTCCCATTCTGCATTAATACTGCACCTACCCCATCACCACAAGCGTTAGTATAGACAGATAAGTCTTGGTTCCAATGATAGCGAGAACATGAGCAGTGGTCAATCTCTTTTTCAATTCCTGAAAAGCTTCATCACATTTCGAAGTCCAATTGAACTTGGCATTCTTCATTGTTAGCTTAGTCAACAGACTAGCTATCTTAGAAAAGTCCTGAACAAACTTCCAGTAATAGCCTGCTAAACCCAGAAAACTTCAAACTTCTTTCAGAGTTGTAGGTCGCTTCCAGTCAAGAATAGCGGAAATTTTGCTCGGATCAATAGAAATCCCTTCTTCATTAACAATATAGCCAAGAAATCTGACTTCTTTGACCAAAAAGTGGCATTTAGAAAATTTAGCGAATAAAATGTTCCTTCTCAATATCTCCAAAACAATTCTGAGATGTTCAGCATGCTCCTCTTCGATTTTGGAGTATACTAGGATATCATCGATAAATACAAGAACAAATTTATTCAGCACCTCCCGAAACACACGGGTCATCAAATCTATGAAGTACGCAGGAGCGTTGGTTAGTCGAAAGGCATGACTAACCACTCGTAGAATACATCTGGACCCCTAAAAGCAGTTAGGTGAACACAATCTTCGGCGATTCGCAACTAATGGAATCACTGGGCTAGTCCATCTTAGAAAAGAATCGTGCGCCATGAAGTTGATCGAATAAGTCGTCGATCCTGGGTAAGGTAAACTTGTTCTTGAGAGTTTGCTTATTGAGATCGTGGTTGTCGACACACAATCTCAAAGACCCGTCAGATTTAGCCACAAAACTACAGCTGAACCCCATTCAGAAACACTAGGACGAATCTATCCCTTCTTTAGCAAATCACCGGTTTGCTTGGCTAGTTCAATTCTTTCCCAGGGTGCCATCCTGCGACTAGCATGAACGACAGAACGAGCATTCGAAATTAAGTCAATTCTGAATTCAATCTCTCTGTGTGGGGGTAAAAATTTCACTTCTTCAAATACGTCGAAAAAATGCTGGACAATAGGAATGGACTTCAGACTAGGTTTTGGATATCCCAACGTATACATCAATTTATCCCTTTTTGGTCTAGGGTCTTCACAAGAAATTTCAATGAAATCTCCAAGTTTTGTTTTGACTAGAATCGTTTAGTTGTTGCAATCTAATTTGGCTTCATATCTCCATAACCATTTCATTCCGAGTAGTATCTCAAATTCATTGAAGTCGAGAACATAAAAGTTAATAGGAAATAGATGGCCAGAATACGAGAAAGGCACCCTCCTACAATATAGACAAAGATTTGCGGGACCACCCACCGGATTCTTCACACAAATAGGTTCATCGACAAACTTAGGTATAAGTTTTAATTCATCCATGATTTGTTGGGAGATAAAGCTATGTGAAGCTCCCATGTCGAATAAAACTCTAACGACTCTATCACCAACAATGAGGTTGCCTTCCAAAACTCCTTTCCCTTCATCCGCTTTTGAAGTTGAGGGGTCATCTTTTATTGCGCACACTTTCGCTATTTGTGCTTGTTTCTTTTTCGGGCAATTCTTAACTCCATGACCTGGGTGGTGATAACAATAGCATTCCTTGGATCTTTGGCTTGTCTTTACAAGTTGATCTTTCTTCACTTGTTTCTTTGGCTTCTCACAATCGTTTGCTAAATGGACTTTCTCTTGACAGTTATAACAAGTAATATTTCTCGCTAAGTTTTCCTGACTACTCCTCTACTTCTCCTTACCTTGAACAGGCCTTTTCCCTTCGAATTTTCTTTTCTTCCAATTCGAACTACTTGAACTCCCCTTCTCTTTTGGAACTTTTTGCATATCTTGGGTAGCATATCGATAACCCATATCGATCAAGTCCAAAAAGGATTCTTTAATGTGGGTTGTCATACTCTTGTGGTACTCCTTATTCATTCCCTGAATGAATTTTTCATTCTTATTCAAGGGTGTATTCACTAGCTCAGGACCAAATCGAGACAATTCGTTGAATTTATTCAAATACTCCTCAAATGATAAGCTTCCTTGTTACAAATCTATGAACTCCTGGTACATTCCAGAGATACCAGCAGGTGGAATATGTCGCTGCTTAAACACTTCTTTAAATCGTCTCCAAGTAAACTCATCTTATGACTCATACCCAATAACTGTCTCCCACCAAGCTAATGCTTCCCCTTGGAGTTGCTAAGAAGCTATTAGTCTCTTTTGATCGTCTTCCAACCTCAATCCCATGAAAATTCTTTCACAGGATCGGATCCAAGCTTGGGCTTCAACAATTGATTCCTTGCTAGTGAACGGCTTACCACCAAGTCTCGAGAAATTCTTATATAAATCAGCCAGATTCGGCTGAGGTTGAGTAGGAACAGTTGCTGTTGCAGGGACTTGGCCATTTGCGGTGGTATTTCCCCGTTCCCTACCTTGTCCTTTTCTTCCGCTCATTCTCACTATCTGTAAATAGCAAGAAAACTTGATTTAGGCATGTAGACAAGATATCTTAGGAAATATCAACGGTTAAAAGGAATAGACCAAGAAGTCTTAGGGTTTCGGTCTTTCGGCTTATGCTCATTCTAGGATATAATTTACCCTATCTCTAATGAGCCATCTAATGTGTTATACTCCGTAGCTAAAGTTCTTACTCAACCTTTAATTCTGATACCACTTGACATGCCCCGAAATCCAACGATTGAAAATCGACATCAAATACCGCACTTGTACTCGACTGCCGAAGATTCAAGCGTCAAACTTCAGTACGGATGGAGCTTATAACAACATTAGATGAATACAAACAGCGGAAACAAAATGAATATCATTGATCACGATATAGATACAACTATGATACAATCTCCAATACAACATCGATCACTAATGTCAAAGTGATACAAATATGATACAACAATAATATGAAAACAGAAACTTCAACTAGTTTCCGACATACTTCTCTTCAATAAGGTCTTCAAAACTCCAACACTTCAAAAGATTTCCAAATCCAAAAGCTTTCCAAATATCGGATAGCTTCCAAAAGACTTCAAAATCCAAGCTGGCTCGATAAACACGGATAACCTACTTCTAGGCTGCCCGTGTGGAAATAATGGGCATCCAGAGTTTAGGAAAGGAGCAATAAACTTCGGGTAAGTCATGGGACTGGTATGAGTAAAGAAAAATAGTTGTTTGAAATAAAACAGTTTATAAAAGAAAACCGATATGCTTTTTGGAAAATGAAACTACCATAAGACCTCCCACCACACACACAATGCAAACGCAGACTTGAAGGGGATTTCTTCTTATGATAGTAAAATATGTTTGATACGAGAAAACTCTTTTAGATAATATTATTAGTGCTAGAAAACATTTTCGAAAGTATAGTATTAATCTTAGCCAGCATAGACATTTCGCACTATGCCTACTATAGCTACCATCTAAACACTGGTGACCACCACAAGTAAATGGCAGGTTATACAACTAAGACCGTAAAGGGATCGTATTGGATGATTGGATTTACAACAAATGGTCAGGCAAAGGAACTTCCCACACAAAATGGAACGCCTCTGGAGGGACGTCCCCGAGAACCTAACCGGGCCTCTGCTACACAAGGCCGGGTTACCTCTATAACTAGGTAACAGCTGACACGAGTATGCCACCTCCCGATCGTTACCAACCTTTATCTGAAGCGCTTCTCAACCAACAACCACAAAGCAATAAGTTTGTAGCAACCACAAAGTAAGTATCTGGGCTCCATACCATGATACCACTTATAATCCAGAAGGAAATGGACATACCCTCAGGGGGCGCCACCCTAAATAACCTTGCTGCCACGATTCCTGTTTCGACCATAACCGGGTTGTGAGGTTCGACGAAGTCTCATCCACAAAGCTACGCTTTTTCACAAAGCCATGCTTCAACCAACAAATAATCAGCAGCACTCAGAATGCCACACTACCAAATTGGAAGTATATCACTAATAACCTTCAACTACATAACCTCTGAGCTCGTACATCTCATAGAAGGGTGTTAAGCTAAGAGAATAAATTCTTCGCCACCAACAGAAATGTATTTGAAAGAAATCGGCTTTATATCTTAAATTGTAATGTCAGACATATAACCATACAAGTCTGTTCAGGGTTTGAACAGAACCGAAGGCACTATCGAAGAAGTCCTTGCAATCCCGACATCCACAATCCCGACCGGACTCCCCATCACATATGGAGATCTCTATATCGGAGCAACTCAGTGCAGAGTCATTCAGCAGGTTATCCTATCATTCTCGGAGACGCCTGGTCTTCACCACTGTCTTCAATTGCTATCCATTTCGTCGTATCACATATTTGGAATGGGTTATATGACACAAAGGTCCTCTTCCGGTTAAACCGAATAGTGAGCGCTCAATTTAAAAACACGTGGATGTATCAATCACAAAGATACACATTCATGGTTCGACGTGGGTTTCGGATAACCAACTGGAATCCGACTCCCTGTCGCATCGAAATTCAAATGTCGTTTTACGGGCCAATGGGTTTTCACATTCACATAGAAGTATATTCATCACGGATATCACAGCTCAGCACAAAGCATTTCATATTACATAGCATCACATCACATATCAGAAATATCAATCCAACACACAACATTCAATAACAATCAAACATCTTCAGTTAAGATGAATAAATCGTGTGGTTTTAAATTTATTAACCACATAATTACTTTCATTAGTAATCTTTAATCAATGATTAATTATCATTAATTACTATCGATTAAGTCTTAATCACCTTCATTAATTAATCATTTCTTAATTAATTAACCCTTAATTGTTAATTAATTAACTCTTAATTACTTTTATTAATTAATTACTCCTTAATTAATTAATAATTAATTAATTAACCTTAATTATTTATTAAATTAATCTTTTATATTAAATAATTACTTTTAAAATAATTAAATTAACAAATCATTAATTACTTAATAAATTAAAAGATAAACCTTTTTTTATCTTTATTCATCACTTTGGTTATCTTTTAGAATTTGTTTAATAAACCATCCTCATTACATTAGTTTCTTAAAAAGGTGAAAATTAGTTTAAACAACATTCTATCTTAATTTCCCTTTTTAAATTACATTTTTTTTTTATATAAATGACTTTATAAAATAATGTATCAAAATTAAATAAATTAAAAATTAATTACTTTAAATCCTTAATTGATTCAAACTTAAGTCAAAGTCATAAATTTGAAAACATGTTTTAAAAGTTGTTTAGAAGTTTGAAAAAAAAAATCATGTAAAAACTGTTTTATATTTCAGGCTCGAGACCCGCTTCTAGTCACCCCCGAGGACTTTGCTTGTTTGCTTCGGGTTATATCAAAAATCAACCCGTGCTCCAATTTTTCTTCAAACTTAAAATTTCCTTCAGTACTAACCCGGCGCATCAATAATTCTACTCGAGACCAGACTCCAGTTATCACACGTTCCTCCCCGATACTTGCTTCGAGTCCAACCTTGCTTCTTCTTTTTACCAACAACCGACACATAGCTTGGTGGTGTGCACATGCACGACGACGCTGACAAACTTCGACCGACGCCACCCCCTTGCACATCTCGGCAATAGTTCCTATGGGTCATACGAGCACCTAGATACCCAGAATATGGACGAATTTGCGATCGACCATGTTAACCCAAACTAGCACCAGAACCAGACCACCAGAAATGCCTCATCCTCCCACGTCTGGCCATCAGAGGCCATGAAAATCTAACTGATGCTTCGTCTTCATCATACGCCGCTATCCCCACCGGAGTGATCAACTCCGGTGGTCTGACGAAACCACGTTAAACTTGTTTTCTGCTTCGACCAAAATAGGGGTTAAAGCCCTAGATGAACGTCGCACGGCCATTACCAAACAAATAAAAAAATTAGTATTTTTCCCCGAACCCATATCACTTTAGCCACCTCCATCCTCAACCTCGACCATCATCATCATGCCGATGACCAGAATTCGGAAAAATCCTTAAATTCGATCATTTCTACTTATCTCGGTAATTACCGATTCAAAAATTATGATTTTACTTTCAAAAATCGATATTTTTGATAAGCTTTCAGATGTTAAACTTGAAATAAGAATCTACGAGGTTCGAAATTTAACATGATTTGAATTTTACTGTATTTTTCAAATGTTATAGAGAAGTTTGAATTTGTTTTCCCTAAATTTATTAAAGCTTGATTCATGTTTATACTTACAATCTTTGTCTAAATTTCAAAGCCTAATAAGCAACAGGGAGGAAGAAATCAAATTTTGGACCGGGTTTGAATCCCTGTAACCTGTAACAGAGGTGATTTAAATTTGAATTGACATGCATAGGCAAAAATATACACATATTCCCAGATTTGTGCATGCAAACAAATGTTCAAACTTGTTTAAATCATACATTCAAACAACACATCGGACATCAGAACTTAGAAAGGTTTACTCACCTGTTTTGTGAGAGCAGGGGAGAAGAAACCTGGATATTGATTATTTGAATTGGAATTTCTATTTTAACTTGATAGTGGATTTTATTTTACCTGCAACTTCAGCTTATAAAAATAGAGAAGAGCCTGAGTGTTGAAATCTGGAAATTGTAACCTTGATCTGTTTAATCGAAGCCTTGCTGAGTTGAAACTTTAGTTTCCAGTGCTTAACTCTTAAATCTGATGATGAACTTGATCATTAGCTGAAGCTTTGATTTGTTGAAATTGGATTTTACAAAGCCTGATTCCTGAATCTTCTCTTTATCTTAAGTTGCTGATTAAAGAATTGAAGAGGTTGTTCTTTTTCTTCTGGTTTGTGAATTTATTGGTTTGAGGGTTTGTTGCTTCTCAGACTTTTTTCTTTCTGATTTAAAAACTTGTACAGGTTTTTTTTCTTCTTTAGGTTTTTGAAAATGAGATAAAAGTGATGAAAGGATGAGAGTAATACTTACATTTCTTTTATGGATTTTCCAAAAAATTAAAATTAAGGAAGATGACACTTGTTCACTTCCATTATTTACATCCTAACACTTGTAAGTTTTCACATTATAAATGTTACACTTGTGCTTTTGCATGAAAAAAATATTAATACATTATTTTTAAATTGTTCTTCTTATTTTGTAAATACATTTTCTTTTATATTTATACAATCTTTTAAAGGAAAAGGTTTTAATACTAATTTATAAACTATATACATATGTTAATGTATTTGAATCCAAATAAATTTACTTAAGATATTTATTTTTAAATTTAAATTCAAACACAAATTCAAATTCAGATTCAAATTCAAATTTGAAATTAATTCCAATCTACATACATATGTGTGTATATATATATAATAGTAAACAAACAAACTCAATATTTCACTTGTTTTGAAAATTTTAAAATTAATTCAAAATAACTTCAAATTGAATTCCAAAATTCAAATAAACTACTAATTTTAAATTGATAAATTTAGGGATGTTATAGATTTTTTTTTACAATACGATATATAATGCAAATATATATCAAATATGCCAAGTATACATCTCATCTTAATGATGAGGCATCTTGTAGGGAAAAAATATAAAAGTGCGGTTTGTAATCCGAGATACATACCTTATTATTATTAATACGAGCGAGTTCGCTCATATTAAGTAAGCACAAGGCAAACAAAATCCACGTTTATGTCCAAACGGTCTTCGTACGTACCTATTTTAACTCAAATTAGAATATTAGTCACTTATAAAGATATATAAAGCATGCATGACTTTAATGGACCATATAACATGAAATTTGAATCCAAATCATAAACATTAGCACCAATACACACTATAAAACAATCATATGTGATCAAAACAGTAATAACAATGGTTTGCAACAAAAGAAACCATTCAACCATCAATATTCATCCAATTAATTCATAACTATGTGAATTTACATTATCTAATGTCAATATTTAATGTATACACTTCATCTTTTGTTAACATCCAATTTTTATTAGCATTTAATCAGTTTGCTTCAAATTTATTCACATTTATTTCATTCACATTTAATTTATTCAATTTAATTTGTTAAACTCCAATTGTTTTTCTTTTTTTAACATATTTAATATAAATTCATTTATGAACCATTTTATAGAATTATTTCATTTAACCCTGTTCAAGTTAAATTTTATTTCATTACCACTTAATATATTCTCTTTAATACTAAAATCATTTATAAATCATTTCATACAACAATTTAAGTTTATTTTAACATTTTATAAAATGAAACTCATACTTATTATTACTTCATAACTTAAGTTCGTATTAATCCATTGATTTACTTCATTTGTTCATTTCATTTATTTAAATTCATGTTAACAAATTTACTTAAGTAAATTTTATTTTATAACTCAAATTCATATTAATAAATTTTTCTTTTATCACAATCAATTTCATTCAAGTTTTCTTAAGTTAACTACCATTTTTACAATTAATTTCATTGACTTACTTCATCAATTTATTCCATTCAACTAGACTTAAATAAAATTTCATTTCATAAGTCAAATTTCAACTCTCTTATTTCATTAATCATTTCTTATGTTTATAATCATTTTATACAGATGTATCTTCTTTTACACAATATTATTCAAATTATAATTATCTCAGAAAGCTATAATTAAATCTTAAAACATCCTTTGTAATTTAATTTAATTCTTTTCAAACAAATTACAAAGATATGATTTAATCTATTATATGTTTACCTTCTCTTAAGTTCATATCCAAATAGTATTTTCTTTTTACTACTCAAATTATTCATTTAACATTTCTTATAACATTAACTAAGTTTATAACAAATTAATTTAATTTTATAAACATTTCTTTAAACACAGTTTCAATTTGGAATATTTCTTTAAACATTTCTTACTACTCAGGTTCAAACTTTGTATAATATTCTATTGCCATTCATATTTAACATTTCAACTTTTTTAAACATTTCTTGTAAGTTTTACATATGTTTTTGGAATGTGATCGAATGTTATACAAATTTATCTTATTCATTTTAGTAAATAAGGATGTTCAAGAATTTACACAATTTTAAATTTCTGTTGTCTTTAAATTTAGAGTTATAATTTAACTTCTCATATTTTATTTAAACACTTGGCTTATATTTCTTATTTCTCATTTTAGAAGTTTCCAATTGTGCAAAATAATTCAATCCTACAACTAAAAATCATTAATCAACAGGAACTTAAGAATTCAAATACTGGGTTTATTTCCAGTCATTTTGAAATAATATATATACTCATATCTCATATATATATAATCATATTTAGAATTATAAACCAAAATCTGTTTATTGAATCAAAAGCGTAGCAAAGCTACTAAGTGGTCTCACCCACTTTGAAACTCAAAAATGAATGTCGATGATACGGCCGTCATCATCGAAATTATTTTCCAACAACAAAAGAGGGGAGTACATGTTTTATTTCCTTTTAATTTCTTTTAAAACAATTTCTGTTCGTAAATATTTTTGAATAATACTAATATTAGTTTCAAAATCTTAGAAACAATTTCAAATGCACCGGAATTTAAATTCTCAAATTCTCGGTTTAAATTCATTCTTTTAACTTAAAGTAAGGTTAGATTTTATTTCATAACTCATTGCTTAAGTTTATAAATATCCATAAATCAAATTAATCAAGTTAGTATCCCCAAACTTGCTTTTACAACCTATTCACTTCATATTCAATTTATTTTATAAATCTATTCATTTCATAATTTAAACTTATATTTCTTACCTATTATACTTAACTGTATCAACATTACTTTATTTAACATTCACTTATTTCATATTCAATTAGTTAATATTCAATTATTAAAACCAATTCCATTTTCATTCAACTTATTTACATCAAAATTAAATTAAATTTAAATCAAATTCAATTACTCACATTGATTTCACTTACTCATTTATTCTCATTCAATTTTTTATATATATAATATATAATTTTAGGAAAATTATTTTTCCTATTTTAAAACAATATTATGCCGACCTCGTTAAGTGTTTAGAAACCCTAATCAATAACATGGCGTCCCATACACCGACCAGAATTTATAAACAACTTAACTGATAAGTAAACACAATATAAAACAGTTTATATAACGCTAACAAGTATGCGCTCTTATATACATACACGCTCGATCAAACTCATTCTAGGGTATTATTACCCTATCTCTAATGAGTCAAACCCTACAAAGCTAAGGTTATAACTAAACCAAAGCTCTGATACCAACTGTGACGACCCATATTTCAGAAGGTTTAAATTGGCGGTAATCCACACATGTCCAACTTAAATAATCCGAAACATAGATAATCATTGGGATTAATTATGAAAAATTAGGAAAGAAGAAGAAAACAAACACAAAATCTCACAGCGGAATGACAAAACATAATAATCAAATAAACAATTCATGAAGCTATTTATACTATACATTTGATTAAAAAATTATAATATTTACCAGAATTATATGTACAACAGAATAATAGAATAATGCATTGGAACAATGGAATATGGTGAAATAGTACAGGCAATAATATACCATAATCTTCATTTTTGTCTTTCAGAAAATAATCTTTAATGTGCTGAAAATGCAGACCTGACCTGAGCATAATGAATAGACAAAACACTCGAGTTAGGACAAAAACATCCTTATGTGAGTCAAATCGATATCGCATATAACATAAGTGTAGTGGCGTCATATTTTCCATCTCTTAAGGGTCCGAAAAAATATTTACATATAGTAGAATACGATACATATATAATGTCTAATTAGTAAAACAAATATTTTCTTAGTGTTAAGGCTTTATATTAACCCCCCTTAACGCGTTTTTAAGCATTGTCGTACAGTTTACATTTAAGGCCCCAATAACACGTCGGGGGATAGGGATACGCCATGATACGACAACACTAAACCAAAATCGTAGTGGTCTCCTATGGGGATAAAAGTATGACAAGGTACGTGAGGTAATGTCCAAGGTATGATACTACAATTTCGGGTTCCAAGGCTAGTGATAACACATCGTAGCCACGATCGCCCACCACATCCGTCAATCCCATATCGAGTCAAAGGAAGGTTATCCCAAAATCAAGGTGCACCAATCAAAACCAATAACAAGAGTTTAAAACCAATAACTGGCAATTTAATTTCAATTTCAAATTTAAATATCAATTTTAATTTCTACAATCAATTCATATGTCAATTTCATTTCCAAACAACAGTTAATAAAATTAAATAACTTCACGATCTCAATTTAACGAACATAAAAATTAAATAACAGTTACGAGATGGACGTGGCCTAATATATAATCTCCGACCCGATACACAACTAAATTTTTCGAACTCCAAACGAAGTGTGAAGCCTGACATTCTATATGTTTTACCCCATTCCGAACACAACGGAAATAGTCTCGAGGCTAAATTCAATCATATTTAGAAGATAACATTTCAAAATCAATTTATTTTAATTAAATGCCTTTAATTAATTTCTATGCGTTTCAAGCTCGCATGACCAAACGATGAGTCTGATCGCGACGAAATTTGAAATTCTATAATAATTCACTATTACGGATCCGATGAAATTAGTTTCATTGAAATTCGAATATCAATTTAGTCATTTTAAATTCAATTTTAAAATTTAACAATCGTCATTCTCGTTTAAATAAAATTTAAGCCAGCTCTTGAAATCATTTTCATTCATATTAAATCCAGAACTCAATTATTTAAATAATTCCAATATTAAATTTAAATAATTTAATTATCCAATAAATCACTATAATTAAAATATAAGTTATTTAACTTTTAAAGTTTACTTTTAAAACGAATTCAAATAATAAAATACTATTTCCATTTTACAATAATTCAACATTATTATTCAATCCAATTATTGATTATAAACACATTCAATACATAGAATTTAATTCAATACTTGTTATTGCACAAATCCTCGTAATTGGTTATTTCAAATTTTATTCAAGTTCATATTCAATAAACTACAATAATAAATCATTAAATTTTTATTTCTAACCATTTTATTCAATAATCATGTTAAAATAAATAATTTAAAATAGTTAAAAATATGGGTCGTTACACCAAAAATCTATTTCTCTAATGAAGGTTCCATCTACAATAGAGACTATATCTCCATATCAAGAATATGTTTCTCATCTTATTCATGAAAATATAGCACAATCTTCAAGTCGACAAGTAGAAAAAGAGGAGATTCAGTAAGAAAATCCGGAGGAAACTAGATAGTGCACAGATAGCGATCAAGGAGTTACTTTGTTCAAACCTTTTAGTAATACAACCGCTTTGGACTCAATCCTCAAAAAGTAGGAAATAATCTTCAATCAACAGAAGAAGTTGATCAAACGCCAAAGAACGTTTGAAAAGACAACTGTAAGGTTCTTGAAGAAGATTTGGAACAATCTTGCTTCGTGTTCTCGCTCCTCTTCATCATCAAGTATAGTGTCGAAAACTTAGATACTTGAGTAAGATTATCTAGTACTATGTTTCATGCGTATCTAAGTGTTTTTTTATATGTGATCTTTAGAACATTTTTTCTGTTATTTTGGTATGTATTTGTTTGGTTGAACTTGTCTAAAACATATGTATTTATGGACTTATATTTCCATTTCAATGTTTGTATATGTAATCTCTCTTCTGCTATGCACTATATGTCATTCTTAGATATGTATTGCTTCAATGTCAAAATGTTTAATTTTGTTAATGGAAAAAGGGGAGAGATTTGAGATAGGAGGAGCATACGTATAGGGAGAGAATGATTCACTTTACTTATATATATATATATATATATATATATATATATATATATATAGTTGTCATCATCAAAAAAGGGAAGATTGTTAAATCTCTGTTTCTAATGTTTTAATGATGACAACTCTATCATCATATATTTCTAGTTTATTATTATATTGCAGGCGAAAGAGATACAACAAATATGTATCGCATTTAGAAATTCAAAGGTCATCTTCATCAAACTTGATTATGTATATGGTCATAGAATAATATGAAAAATCACCTTGGTATCTCATATACACATGCCACACCTCATACATATCTATTACAAAGAGCTTGTTTATTTCTATATTTCGGAAAGGAAAAAATAAACTTAATTTTTTTTTTCTAAGTTTACTCAGTTCAGTCGACTGAGATACTTTCTCAATGGACTGAGGCTAGTCGACTGAAAAAATACCTCAGTCGACTAAACCTTAATATTTTAACAGCATTCAAGTTTTTTGAAATTTGGCTTGAACTCTTCTACTCCAATTCAGTGGACTGAATTTTATACTCAGTTGACCTAACACTGTATAACAACTACTTTTTGAAGCTCACTTTCAAAAGTTGCAATCTTTATAACAATAATAATCATTTACGAATGATTACAACCGTTTTCTATATCTCTTTCATTTCCATAAATATTCTAAGATCAGATTCAAAACATAACTTGCTAACTTAATTGTTATTCCTATATTCTATGTTCTCTTAATATGCATTGCAATTCTTAATATTTACTAAACCACTTCCATAATCACAAACTATACACTTCCATATTACCAAAGAGATTATAGGAAGAACTGTACCAGCACTAAATATCAGTGTTATTTGGAACATTAAGTTTGTCAAAGAAACTCAGTTGTATTTGCTTATTCCTCCGGGCAAAGTGTGGGTTATTTGGTTAAAGAAAATACCGAAGGGGAGCTTCGGGCCTGAACGTAGGACAAGAGGTCCGAACTAGTATAAAATATCTGGCGTAATTACTCTTATTTACTTTATACTATCATACATAGTTGCATAGTTCTGCTTAGATTAGTATATATACACTTATTATACCATAAGCCATATTATATACGACCCACCACACTCTTATATACAAGTTACATTATATAAAGATTGTATAGCGACTAACAAACCTTATATAAATAATTAATAATTAAATAAAAAAGTTTTAATTAGTTAACTAATTATAATTAACTTACTTAGTTAACACTTAGTACTAATTACCTTTGTTAATTAATGATTAAGTACTAATTACCTTAATTAATTAACAATCATTAATTAACTAAATAAATAATTACTTTTTTAAAACTTGAATTATGTTTGAAAACATTTTCCAAAAAAGATTCCTAAGTTAAAACACTTTTAGATTTCGAAAACAGTTCGTTTTCACGAACTGCACTTATAGCGACTATCGTTATACGACCCGTAATTTTCAAAAACTTGAAATTTTGTTCTCTAAATCTTTAAAACTTTAACTCTTGAAATATTTACCACTTATAAAACATAAAGGCATGTTTTGGAACTAAACAAGTTTAACTTAAAAATATTTTTAAATTTAAAACCCAAATTCAAAGCTTTTACACAAGGGATTACATGTCGCTTAAACGAGCAAAAGTGCTAACTTTCTTAGTATACATCATGTATTCAAGACCATAATATTCATATTAACATCACAACCACTAACATAAGCCGAGATCTCAACTTTTTAACTAATAAAAATATTATACTTCATTTCAAGTCTAATTTCAAATCATGGCACATAAGCACATATAAATCATACCCAAACATCACTATAATCAATTATTTCAAAAAAAACACACATCATATTTATAATAAGTTAAGCAATGATATATGTTTTAAAATCTTAGTTAAAAGATGAGAACTTTACTAATCAAAAGTTGATTAAATCAAGGCAACTTCCTCTAGAATTAAAAAATGATCTAAGACTTTGCCTTACCTTTTGGAAAATGATATTTTTATAGGCTTTAGCAAGCATAAGAGTTCATCCTAGGGGTTTATAATGCTCGGCCTAGATGGCGGAGGGTTGTGGAGTTTTTTTGGAAAGGAGAGATGGGGTAGAAATTGAGGAGAAGGGGTTTAAACAAATTTAAAGTGGAAAAGAATTAGAATTTTTGAATTTAAACTTAAGGGGAGGCCATGGAAATGTTTTAAGTGCATTGAGGAAGTTTTATAAAGTGGAAATGAAATGAGAAAAATTATAAAACAATTAGGAAATGGGTATATATACACATGGATAAATTGAGTTACCAAAATGACCTTAAGATACATACCCTCCGCTCTTAGCTTGCCACCTCACCATCCATGTTTCTCCTTCTCTTTTATAACGTTTTCCCTTGTCCACCCTCTTATTTTTTGGGCCAACATGAAATTAACACTAGCGTACTTAATGTTTTTATGGAAATGACATTTTATGTCATATATATATATATATATATATATATATATATTCTTTACCTTATTTAACTTTCATAAGATGTCATTATCATATTTAAATAACTTAAATAAACATACACATAAATTAAAATGTACTCTAACTCATATATAAATGTGTGTATCTATTACTCAAATGTGCATAACATTTTTTGATAACTTTTAGATACGAAAATTTGGAAAACGATATTCGATCACATTTTCTATTTTTCTTTGAACTCGTTACTTTTGTAAATAATTTTTGAAAACTATTTTAACATCATTAGTTATTAGTTAAAATATTTTTATTTTGAGTTATAAAATTCATTAATTAATTATTAAAATATACTTAAATATCTATATTTAAGGTGATTAAATTCTAAGTTGTTACGCTTTGGCTTTAAGTTGATTATAGTAGACCGTGACACTAATCTCATAAAACATAGGAGATGAATTCTCTATTGAATAGTCTTTCACTTTCAATACTTCAACTCAGATCCAACTATAGTCATTCAATGGACGCCATGCCATGATTTAACTATAATCAAAGTGTAGTTCTACATTGAAGTTCCATGTTATTCCCAAGTCGAGGGAACTGTGTAGCATCATTACTTCGAGATTCTCTATTTGACCTTCGTTAAATTAACCAATAGAGAATTCACAAGTGAATCATTCCATAGCCATCCAATAAGCATTAATACATAACCCCTTATGCCCCTAATAGGCATGAGTAATATACCGCCATACATTTGAAGAGCGTTACGCACTCTAATCTCAATGGATATGTTGATATCCCATCTCTAAACAACTTGACTAAGAATATTTAAAATAGTATGTTATTTTAAATGTGAAAAATTTCTCATGGTTAAAATATATTACAATTACTATCGCATAACATATTATTTAAATATTTTATATTTAATATAATTTAAATTAATGACTTAATTAATTATATCATAATAAAAAATATATAATAAAAGGAAAAACCCCTTTTATTTTGAAGAAGATTGGTTATCGATTAAGAGATATGTAATAAATTACATAATAACCCCTAAGGTATACCCCTGACTTTATTAATCTCAACAACACTTTTGTCATACCATTTTCAAAATTAAGAGCCACCCCCAATTTTTTATAGGATCGATTTCACCCTAGAGGGGGTGAATAGGGTTATATTATTAATCATAAAAATTTAATGCGGAAGAATATAAAATAATTGCAACACAGATAATAGCAGAATAGTAGTAGCACAGATAATAGTAGAATATAAAAACAGAAATGGAACAACATAGATTTACCAAGCTTCGGCAAAACCATGCCTACGTGTTACCCTCAAGGTTTCTACTAGAAATTAAGTAGTCAGACGCGTACACACGTAAACTTGCGACACCTGCTACCGACTAACCCAATTCTACGCTCAAAACCCTGCTACAACTCAACCACTGAGTTGCGAATTCTCGAACTACACCACCGTAGTTCATCCCCTAGTCACACGACTAGAATTTATAAACGTTTAAAAGAAAATTACAAATTAAAAAACACAAAACCTTAATTTAAATAATTAAAGCCCAAAAAAGATTTTATGCCGGCCCAAAAACTATATTCCTTCTTTTCATTTTACATTATATTGGCCTGTATCATTTTATTTCTTCGTTCAATCCTCTTTCAATTTTAGGTCTTTGCGATATGTTAAAGTCTTCACTTTGAAATGTTGCTTCGATTGAGATATGGATTGATGGATGCTTTTTTCAGCTTCGGCTCCTTCAACTTGTCGAGATTGAACGATGCTTTGAATTGGTATGTTTGTCCCTTTTTCGATTTATACTATACTCGACTTTGATTCGAATTGAATGATTATTCCTCTTTTTTTTGCTTGAACTCGAATGATTTTTAGGCCAATGATGACTTTTTTAGAGGGTTCGATTTCCCTAATTTTCATTCGAATATGTTATTTGAATTCGTCACTTGCTATGCTTTTGGCCACTGATTTTCAAATGATTGCTTGTGATTTATCCTGACCTTTTCAATACGTATATTTTTAAGTTGTACTTGCTTGGTCACCACGTCTTTGACTTTTGTATGTGATAATCTGGACTTTGGCTTTTGATTCCGTTCTTTATGCTATTTACTTTGGCCACTTTGAATTGATTTCTACTGTGACTTTGCACTTTGATTTGTTCAATTCAAACTTGTTATTTGGAGATAATTCTTATGACTTTGCCGACTGATTTGTTGCTGGTAGCCGGACTTGTTTCACTTGATATCTGCATCATCATATGTGTACATATATACATATGTATGTGTGTGTATGTGTTTGTTGAAATTCACCGCACTTGTATCAGTCCATTTGCCATGTTGCTTTGTGCTTGAAGTCTGTAGTCACCTCAGTTTTGTATGGTTCGAGCCATTGCATATGAACTTGAATTGTTTTCTATTTTTACCATGTCTGGTTGTCTCAAGTTTGTACTAATTTGTTTCACTTGAGTCTCCATGCATCTGCAATGTCTTGATTCATCTTGAACTGTTTGTGTTATCACTGTTCATCCATGCTTATGGTTTTGTTGGTCATTGTGAAATTTCATGTATGTTTGGTTGCCAGGTCTAGTTGTTTTTTTCTTGTATCCACGCATCTCTGATTGTATTCTATTCTTCATGAGCATTGTTTTGTTTACTATTCTACATGCTTTCTTGTACTACATGATGTGTTATTCATGTTTCTAGTCTGGTTGAAATTTGTGGCCTTCATTGTTGAGGCTACACTTGTACATAATTTTGTTCTCGAGTCATGTATCATGTGTAGTTCATGTGTACTTAGTTCTTGTGTGCTTTTTTGGATCACCATTCACTGTTTTGTCTTCACTTGGTTGGTCTGCACTTCATCCAAGTAGTTTGTTGAATTGTTTGGTTGAGTGGTTTGTCTTGACTGCTCATTGCTATAGCATATATATCTGCATACATTACTGATTTGGTATTCAATTTGTTGCTGCAGTGTCACTTGATAATTTCATACCTGTTTACTGTTGTCATGTGATTCATTTACTGTTGAGGCTACTGGTCATTGTATTCATGTATGTATACTAGTTATACTAGTGCTCTGGTCTATATGCATTAGTGCTCATCCATGTTTCTATTTTGTACTGGTGCACTTGATATCTTCACCTGTGCATGTCACTTTACCTTTTATTTTCACTTGAACCTGGTTTGGAGCTTGAAATGATTTATTGTTTTGGTGGAAACTGTGTTGTGTGCCTTTGTGCCACGCCACTGATATTGATATGGTTCATCTATATGCACCAATGTTGGCAAGTACATTCTTGCGTTTAAAAAACAGTTTGCAGTTTTGTGATGATGTGCATTTGTCCTTGAATTCATACGCTTGCTTGTATATTGAACTTTACTGTGTAGTTTGACCTTGGTTGATGTTGTTGTCTTTGATCATAGCATTCATGTGTACATTTGGATTGCACCTATGTTGAATCCAGCTTATAGCTTGGGTTTGACCTTATGCTAATATCGTGACTTTATTTGTATTTCACTTGAGTTGAACCCAGCTTTTGATTGGGTTTGACCTTATGTTCACCTGTTCCTATAGATTTATCAAGTGTATATCGGTATGCACGGCCTTGTGGCATGTACAGTGACACACTGTGTATGTCATAAGCTCTTCGTGTATGATGAATCAAAATAAATGATGACCAACAACCCAAATAAATGAGGTAAATAATTTTTAAACCAACGTTTTATTTTACACTGCAGAAAATATTTCTTTTTCAATTTTACTATGTCGGTGTTTATTTTATAGATCGCTCAGATGCTGAATTCAATCTGGAATAGAGTTGAAGATAAAATCGAGTGAATGAGTGATATGTAGTGAGGTGCAAATGTAAATTGAAAATTGTGATGTAATTAAATTTGTATTGTAATTGAAATTGTGTATATACAGTGAGAGCTCAAAATTTGTACTATTCAAAATCGTAATAAATATTTGTTTGAATAAAATATCTGTTTGGATTTAAATTCTACGTTGTTTATTAAATTCAGCAAATATTTATTTAATTATGTGAAAAATAAAATAGTTCAATAACAAATACATTTAAATGAATATATATATATATATATATATATATATATATGTTTGTTATCATCAAACAAAAATCATATACTTGAATATTCAACATTTTTGGATAATATATGAGCTTCTTTAGAGAGATGGGTGTTGTTAGCCTTATTCATCAAGGTTAGGTCGGTAGCATGAAGTTGATTTCTTAATAGAGAGGACTACTTTTAACCATTGCCAAATGTTTGGCGAACTTATAACTTCATATTCTTTTGAGCAATTTTAATTTACCTTGTAAAATAAACATTGGTTTACTATATATATTAGCATTCAAAGAATTTTGCACTATATTCGAATAATCTGAGCCTTTAGCCCAATCATTAAAAAAATGAATAAGAGGATCTGTAATAGTTTTTTGGTCCCAGTTGACAATAAGAAGGGAATGGTCTGATAAAAAAGGAGAAGTGATGGTAGTGTATAGGTTGTCATTTTGATAATACAGGGAAGGTGTAATTTGATCTATCAAGCTTGCAAAAGTTCTTATTCTAGTCCTACTATATTACTCGATGTGAAGAAAGCACCAGTAGGAGGGATGGAGAATAAATTAGAGGAATTAACTGCATTATTAAGAGGAGAAGTTGATCTCAAAGACAAAGGCTTGCCACCCTGCTTTTCATTATGATTTTGTATCCAATTCTGGTACCCAAGACAAATCCAAGGAAGAAAAGATGATTGAAGCGAAAGGAGGATACCAAGCATTATTTTCTTAGAATTAGAGTTTGCATACACAAAGTAATCAAAAAAAAAGAGGAAGTAGGGATATGGAGCACTCTCGATTAAATATATTGCTTATAAACTAAAAGAGTGAAGGTAGTAAAAAGGTTACGATTCCAGAGAGTAAGAATTCTGCCATAAGGAGGTTGAGCAAGATTTTGGGAAGAAGACAAAGTAGGAGCTATTAACTTTGAAGCTTTCATTGATAATTAATGATTTAATTTAGTTTAGTAGATTGAGATCATTTGCAGATTATATGAATTGATAAGATTTTTTATATTAAGTTGCTTTGAAATTTTTTGAGTCCTTCTGACATTCGACATTCAAATTTTAACCATCACTGGGGTTTGTTGGATTTGTAGGCAGACTGCCTTGTGGCGATACAAGAGATCTCTAGTTGAATTTTGTTTACTTGCTTTATGCCAATCTAATCCGTAGGGGAGTCAATACCATGATCAATTTCTCCTTCATTATGCATAGATTTAGCACTTTGAATTTTCTCATGTTTACCTTTTCTAGTGTGAGACACATTTGAAGAGTTTTGACGTTCAATTATAGGTATAGTAGACAAATTTATACGATCAAGACGGGGGAGAGGAATTTGAATGGGGGTTTAAATGATGATAAGGGCTTTGTTTGAACTGGGCCAGTCCTAGAGGATTTAGAGGATAAATTCAAAATATTTCCTTTTGGATCTTTATTGGGCCTGTGTGGTCTAAATCCATTTAGAACTTTTCAAAATTTTCTTTTAGATAAAATGTTCATCTTATTATAATTATTTAAAATTATTTTGATTTAATTTTAAATTGTTTATGTATTACTTTTTATTTATTTGATAGGCGCATCAAATGCGCTCATGGGTGAATGTGTAAGTGTTACATATAGAATGTATGCATAATAAATGTGAATGCTTTAGGTGTTGGTATTTACACCACAATGGTCACATATTCTTCCATATATGCCTTTGTTGTCTAAAGAAAATACTTTTTTTAGATGTGCATGGGCATATAGATGTAAATATATGCATATAAAAGATCTAAAAGGCAATCTAAAATTAGCTTTAATTAAAAAGGTAGCTCAAACATCATTACATTACATTTCAAGCCAATTTTGTAAATATAAATATATTTACACATACACACACATACATACATAAAAAAACATATATATTCCTATTCACATACATATATTTATATATATACAAATTAAATTAATATTTTGAAACAAAACAAAACAAAATTATACTTAACGAATTTACAATTCAAACCAAACTTTCAAAGAAAAACAGCTTTCCACAATTCCAAACATTAAACTAAGAAACAAATCAAGGGAAATTTAAAGGTTTCTATTTATTCTTTTTCCTTTTTCTTTGGAAACAACATACGAAAATTTGAATTCAAATAATTTATGTGTAAACAATACTTAAATATTTCAAAAGATTCATAAAACATCCTTCAATCCATAATATTGTAATATGTAATACGATCCATTAATATAATGATTCCAAAATATTAGTCAAACAATGTTTTCTAAACTAAAAGGATTAGAAACATTAGGCATATATGAATTCATGATAATCAAATCCAGATCTAATGTAACTACCCGATATTTTCAGCCATTCACATCCACACATGTCGGACTTGAATTGCTCAAAATACCGCATTGCAAATAAATTTGAAGAAAATGAAATACAATCACAGAATCACAGACACAGAAATATCAGAATAACTCGCAACGGAAATTAAAATACCATAGTAGTTCATGAAGCTACTATAACAAACTCTCAAAACTTAATACATCATATCAGTCTGAAAAAAATATACAATAGAAATCTCCAATACATAGCAGTTTATAAATACCAGAGCTCAAATAGAACAACTGAAACTGAAAGGGAACAGATAACTAGACAAGCAGAATCTCCAGCGATTCCTAGCTCCAAAAAAGAAATCCAAAACTAAGCTGTAAATACACAGGCTAACCCGAGCGTAAAGTAAAATACAAAACACTCGAGTCAGGACATATATACTTATATAATGTAAACCAACTCAAGTGAACGTAGTAGTAATGTACAATAACTTAAAGGATGCTTGGGATCGCCCATCCTCTAAGGGTCAGTCAAACTATAAATTTAAATACATCCCGTGGTTAAAATTTCAAAATGGTATTTTATACTTCTAAATCAAATATCATTTAAAAATAAAATATCATTTCAAATTCATTTAAAATATTAAAATATCATATTCTTCCAAAACCTCATTCATTTTTATTTAATTTAAATACCATTTCAAATCACATTTCAAAATGGTTTATATTTCAAATTAAAATACCCCATTTAAACCAACTTAATATTCCATTTAAATCATTTAAAAATGAAGTTATTATATTTAATAATCAAATATTCAATTCTCAAAATTTTACCATTTACAGAATTCATTTATCCACTTCAATTTATTAAAACAATGAAATTTCAACTTTCGCAGCATTTAGAAAATGCTACGGTAAATTTACATTTGAAAACAATCGATTTTAACAAAGATAGCATTTACAAAAATGCTGCAGTAGGTTTTAGTTTCAAATAAAAACTTTAGTTCAATTCTGCAACTACAACACTTACGAAGTGCTATAATAGCCCCTAGTTTATTTTTTTCCTTATAGTTAATTGTATCAACTACAGCACTTACAAATGCTGTAATATCCTTTACTTAAGAAATGAAAGCATTATAGAAATGTTGTTAATTAAAATTCAGGGTTTTCAATACAGTTTCATAAAAAATTATATTTTAATTTAAATCATTTTAAACTTAAAAAAAATCATAATTTCTCACTTTAAAACAATCATTTAAATACCCTTATATTCATGATTTTATGAAGTTAAATTTCCATTCAAAAGTCAATATTTAATAATAATTCACATATTAAATTCAAACATTAAATTTCAATTCTTTATAATTAAATTTTAAATTAACACTTAAGTTTAAATCTCCAAATATAACTTATTTCATTTTATTTACTTAACTTAAAACAATTCACTTTTAAACAAAATTCATAAATTCCAATTTAAGTTATATTTCAAAATTCAACTTAAATATTCATTCATTTCACATTTTAACTTTATTCAAAAATTCATTCATATATTATAAAATCATTTTAAATTAATTTTAATTCAAAATATCATAAATTTATCATATTTCATATTTAATTTAAATTCCATTTATCACTAAATTATAATTTCCAAAATAACTTACATTTCAGATTTTCTAACTTTACTATTAATTTATTTCACTTATAAATTTTCAAAAAATCAATAATACTTTACAAGAATCATTTTTAATTATGTTTAAATCAAAGTATTATAATATTTGCATTTCCAAAATATTTTAAAATTTTTAGAAAAATATATTTTAACCACGGGTCTGTATATCATTTTCTAGCCTAGGTAAAGTGATACGGATAATATATCATTTCAATCCGTAATTTACAAAGAAAATCCGGGTTCTATCATTTCAAACCCGCAATCCCAAGTAAAAATGAAATAAATAAAAATTGTTCAGGCCTATCATTTTAGCCCATAACGATTTTTCCCTATTCTAAAGTCCGCTCGGGTATGTATCATTTCAACCCATAGTGATTCTAATCTAAAGGGAACTTGCAGTGCGATAAACTGATATAAATAAACAGAATAACTTTATATAACAGTAACAGATGGTATAATAGACAAATAAGCGTGGATGAACATCATATGATCATAACATAACAAATATAGCATGGTGACATGTTTTATAGATTCAATTGTGATCAGTTTACTAGTCATATAAGTATAAATTTGTCTGGTGAGAATTACTCACCTGTTTACGCTGGAGATAGCAAATCAGAACACAATAAATAAATCCAAAAAGCACGATAGCACGGCACAGCACGACATAGCACGACAATGGTTTCAAGTGAGTGGAGAGAGTCAAGATGATCATCTTGTATTCAACCCAAAACAAGACAATATAACATAAATATACAACACAAAGCAAATCTAGAAACACTTGGAAATTGAAATTAACAAAGGACAAAATGATTTGACCTTTCGTTAACCATTCTAGAGTTCGACCAAGGGGACCATATGCTTAGCCATGACTGGAAATAGGCTCGGGTTATGGCATCAAAAAAATGCATGGCAACATGGATATGAAGGGTAGTGGTTGCAACATGAAGCATACATAGGTTCAAGTCAAAAGGCAAGGGTTTGTTCAACTTTTTGGCTCGGCCTATGGGTCCATTGGCTTGACCAAAGCATGGTACAGGTCTAGACATGTCAGGTGGTGGCTGGAGATGTGGCTAGAGGTTGTGGAGCTGCTGGTGGTGATGGCTAAGGGGGTGGCCGAGATGATAGATGAAGGGGATGGTGATTTCTAAGCATGTTTGGAAGGGTTTTGTGCAAAATTGGTGGTGCTAGCTTCAACAAAAGGCACGGCCTGATCATGGTCAGTGGAAAGGGTGATGGAGCTGCTGTAGATGGAGGAGGTGGTGGTCGGTGGTGATGGTGGAGAGTGGGGCCAAACAAAACTTGAAGAGGAGCAAAGGGAAAAACAAGGAAAAAGAGGAGAAAAGGTGGAAAAAATGGAAGATGCCATTACCATTTTGGTTTCTTTAGCCATGAGTTTTTGATGTGAGAAGTTTCTCACGTGAAAAGTTGACTAAAAGTCATGGCTAACGTCAGGAAATGGATGGCCAAAAGATAGAAATGAAGAGACAAAAGGAAAATGAAGAGACAAGCACATGAAAAGCCACAAGGAAAATGAATGGTTTTGTCTCTTTGTTTTCTATTTTCTTTTATTCAAATAAACTAATAAAATTTCAATAAATAAAATAAAAATATGAAAACAAAATAAAGTGAAAAGAAAATAAATAATTATTTTAAGGAAAAATAGAAAATAGATAAAGAAAATAGCTTAAAAATAGAAACTAGGTTATAAAAATTGAAAATAAATACACTAAGCTTTGGAAAAATTATAACATTACTTTATTTTAAAATAAAAATATATACCTAACATGTCATATAACACATATTAGAACATAATACGACAAATAAAAAATAATATTTATATAAATTAAAATAGACAATTTTATTAAATAAATCAATTTACATACAATATTGTAAAAAGCATAACTTTCACAATATAAATCGGATTTCAACGAAACGAAAAGCAGTATTCTTGAAATTTAATATATTTTCATAATAAAAGAAAAAATTCAAAATTTTAAATTTTAAATTTAAAAGTCAACGTTTGACCAGATTGATCAAAAATACACTTTACTGGAAATATCCTATTTATTCAGGTTTGAAATTATAACTCACACAAAATCAAAATATACTTTTAAAATAACAAAATTTATTCATTTTAATAAATAAAATAAAGTTTTTAAATTAGGATTTTCAATTTAAATAATTTAAATAAACAATTAAAATAATCACAAAATACTGGGTTGTTATACTCTCCCTCACTCTAATCTTTTCGTCCTCAAAAAGAACGAACAAGGAAAATAAGGAAAAGCGCAATAGACAACAAATAGTACCAGGAAAAATAATTTCGGATTCGAGGCACAAATGCTCTCCTCCGTTTCCCGGGTACAATCTCAATCATCAGTACCCCATCGTACTTCGATCAAACTAACAGATTTCCTTCTTAGCTGCTTCGTACCTCTACCGACAATACGAAGTGGCTTACTCTCGATCGTCAGATTAGGCTCAATATCCCAACCATAAAGAGCAGAAGGCTGAAAAAAGGAGATAGGTTATGAAGATACTAAAGAAAATGTGAGACATGGAATACATCATGCATTCCAGACAGCTTCTCGGCAAATCCAGACTATAAGCCAAAGAACCGACTCTTTCCACAATTGCGGAAAGGACCCTCGAAGTGGAAGAAGGTAGAAATAGTTAGAAGGGAAAGTAGGTTGAAGGATAAGGATGGACATCATTTTAAAACCATATACATTTCAATTTAAAAAATTGTATATTTATAACATTTTAAACATTTAATAATATACATTTTATAATATGTTGAATAGTCATTTGATTCAAATCTGATAGTTCGAAGTAAACAGTATTTTAAAGAATTTTAAATTATTTAGGAAAGTAAAATAAATGATCAAAATATCCTTTATATATAATACTTTATCAACCTACTTCTATAACTCGATGTCTTAACAAGTTTACTTTCGTTCCTGCAGACTCTGGCCATGCGTTGATCAGGAGCAAAGCTAGAATTCTCCAAGTATTTAGTAGACTTGTTTCAACACCCAATGAAAATAATTGAAAAACCTTTTAAAAACAGATAGGGAAAGTACAATCCAAACAAATCAACCAAACCAAAACATTTGTCTAACCATGGATCGCAGATACACATTGGTTACGTCTGGATCCCCCAAGAAACAATCCGTAAGCTTTCTCAGCCCTACGAGTTACGCCATGATGACTAGTAGAATGCAGGATACACAATGGTTACGCCTGGATCCCCCAGGAAACAATCCGTACACCTAGGCCATCTCAGCCAGGTAGTTGCGCTATGTAGTCACGCTCGTAAGACCATGGTGATCGCCATGGAATTTGATGGACACTCGAGTATCATATCCGAAAAACCCAAATCAGAGAGAATAATATCGATAGAATGAATCCACAGTGTGGCCACAAAGCGGATATCAAGCAGAAGGCACTTTCCATATCTTTACTTTGAAAATATGTATCATATAGTACCTTTCAAAATCGCTTTCAAATATCATACTTATATAAAGTCCATTATATATAAGATTCCATTTTCAAATGAAATACTTCCCAAAATCAATAGTATACCAAATCACACTTATATAGACTTCGATTATATAAGATTTCAATTTATAAGTTGAGTACCTTTACAAATCAATAGTTTTAAAATCACTTCATACCCATACAAATCAATTTTATATAAGTTCAATAACTCCCAAATCAAAGTATTTAAATAAACATCTTTCTCAATTTCAAACCATTTCAATATCAATTCGGTTTCCAAATCATATATGGTTTCGCCATATCATTTCTTCCTAATTTCATATATTCAGTTTCAAAGTTTCTTAAAACAATAGATTTAGAAAATAATCCAAATTCCCAAATCAACAAAAATTTAGGTCAAACAAATTCATTTCCATTTCAAACATATATTCACTTTCAAAAATCATAATACTTCCAAAGTTTATAAATCTTTCGAAACCAAAATACTTGAAATCATTACACTTTGAAAATCATAACATTTGGAAATCATACATTTGAAATCATAAAACGTTCCTCTAATTTTTTACATTTCACAATTTATCCAATTAATCCCAAATCAAAATTTTCCCATTTTAATTCAATTCAAACTATCAGTTTCAATTTAGTTTTTCAACAAAACCATTTCAAATATTATCAAATTTCAAATAAAGATTTGATCCATAAAATAAACTATTAAATCTTTAATATACTTCAAAGTTTAAATATACTATATTCCAAAACTAAATTTTATAATTTCATATATCTCAAATTTTACTTCATTATTACTTAGTTTTGAAATATTCATTTCATAAATCCGTCATTTTAAATAAACCAAATTACAAGTAAACCAAATATCCTTTCATACCAATATAAACTTCAAATATTCATTTATCAAAATCAATAATTATTTCAAATTCACATTCTTTATCAAAATAAAGATTAAATCATTTCCAAACCATTTCAATCGTCAAAATATCTAAAATGGTTACAAAGTTTAAAACCATCTCTTTTTAAAACCTTCAAACTATTTATTTCTGTATGAAAAATCTAATTTATCATTGGAAAGATTATTATTATATATATATACTTTATTCAAAATATTTCAAATCTATATTTCATACCAGTATAACTCAAAATAGTCTTATTTATTTCACTCAACAAACAGTTTCAAACTTATATAAATCATATTACTTTATACATTAATCATACCAAACCAAACTTACATTCTTTACCAAATACCCTATACCTTTCAAAATTACTTAGCTTTAAAGAGTTAAACTTGATTCGGAAGTGCTCGAACCTTCAAAATAGTCGAAGGAATCATATTTTCAATCTAAGAGTTGGAAATCACCAACAAATCGGTAAACCAATTCCAAAAGATAGGATTATACCAAAACAAATCTGAATCTCGAGAACTGAACACCGTCTTACTTTAAATCATTTCAAATATATATTAAAAAGGTACTTCAAAGTCTGAAATCAAAATTTGGTTTCAAAAAATCACTCTCATAGCAAAGCTACTAGAGTGGCCTCTCCCCCACTCAGAAACTTGAAAATCAATGTCGATGATGCATGCATTCATCACCGAAATTATTTTCCGGCGACATAAGTGGGTTCTGGACTTTTATTTTCTTGAAAACTTCTTTGAAATCTCTTTAAAATCATTGGAACTCATTCGAATACATTTGAAACATTTTTATTCAGAGAAATATCTTTAAATCATATTATTATTATAGATTTTTCAAAATCTTAAAACCAATTTCAAAACACCGGAGTTTGATTCCTCGAAATTCAATTTCAAAAACCTTTAAGTTATAAATCATTTTTATATAAGTCAAATTCTTATAAAATTTTCAAAATTTCAAATCCTTTCGAAATTTCAGATTTCCATTTTTAAAAGATATAAAATCTTTATCGAAAACATTTTAATTTTATATACAAAATAGGGTCATCCTTATCAAAATAATAATTTCGATGTATGCACAAATCCAAAATACAATCAAACACAAATTTCCAAAGAATGATTCAAGGATGAATTTCTGACAAACAGATATTCAAATTTAGTGGACTCTAATCAAATAGAATTCTGGTTCGAAAATAAGCTCGAACTAAGATGAGATAATTTAATTATCAAACAGAAGATGGATAAGCCTATATAAATCGCGGACGACCTTAACCGATCAACCGTGATTTCGTGAAGAAAATCAATGCGGAAATCTAAGGCAAATTGACATTCGATCGCCAGAGATAGAGTCCGGGTAGAGCAGGAGATAGCATCGTAAACCGAGGGTATAGAAGTCTCCAGTGAATCAATGCCAATTGTAAAGGAGTTTCACCCCTTTACAACTCATTCAAAGATTTGCGTAATCACCGATATTTAGAGAGGTCATTCCAAAATGGAGTTATGGAATGCTCTAAGATTAAAAGGATAAAATAAGGAAGACAAGACTGTATTTCAGAACAAGTGGGAGTGTTCCAAAGTTCAAGGAATCCTAATCGATAAGAATCCTAACCAAGAGATTTCTAATAAGGTGGATACTGAAGGAATAAAGTTTAGAAAATCTAAGTTTCAAAATAAGAAAATTTTTGTACCAAAATAATCTTTGAAACTCCTTTAAAAATCATTTGGAAATCATTTTATACTTCGAAAATACGTTCTCTCACAAGGAAATGATTCTGAGATTGATTTCACTCATTCTAAGGTATTTCTACCCTATCTCTAATGATTTTTTGCTCCGTAGGCTATGGTTTGCCTAAAAACCAAAGCTCTTATACCAACTGTAACAATTCGATATTTTCAGCCATTCACATCCACACATGCCGGACTTGAATTGCTCAAAATACCGCATTGTAAATAAATTTGAAGCAAATGAAATACAATCACAGAATCACAGACACAGAAATATCAGAATAACTCGCAGCGGAAATTAAAATACCATAGTACTTCATGAAGCTAGTATAACAAACTCTCAAAACATAATACATCATATCAGACTGAAAAACAAATACAATAGAAATCTCCAATACATAGAAGTTTATAAATACCAGAGCTGAAATAGAACAACTGAAACTGAAAGAGAACAGATAACTAGACAAGCAGAATCTCCAACGATTCCTAGCTCCAGAAAAGAAATCCAAAACTAAGTTGTAAATACTCAGGCTGACCCGAGCATAAAGTAAAACACAAAACACTCGAGTCAGGACATATATACTTATATAATGTAAACCAACTCAAGTGAACTGTATTAGTAATGTACAATAACTTAAAGGATGCTTGGGATCGCCCATCCTTTAAGGATCGGTCAAACTATAAATTTAAATACATCCCGTGGTTAAAATTTCAAAATGGTATTTTATACTTCTAAATCAAATATCATTTAAAAATCCAATATCATTTCAAATTCATTTAAAATATTAAAATATCATATTCTTCCAAAACCTCATTCATTTTTATTTAATTTAAATACCATTTCAAAATGGTTTATATTCCAAATCAAAATACCCCATTTAAACCTTTTAAATATTCCAATTAAAGCAACTAAATATTCCATTTAAATCATTTAAAAATGAAGTTATTGTATTTAATAATCAAATATTCAATTCTCAAAATTATACCATTTTCAGAATTCATTTATCCACTTCAATTTATCAAAACAATTAAATTTCAACTTTCGCGGCATTTAGAAAATGCTACGGTAAATTTACATTTGAAAACAAACTATTTTAACAAAGATGACATTTACAAAAAAGCTGTAATAGGTTTTAGTTTCAAATAAAAGCTTTAGTTCAATTCTGCAACTACATCACTTACGAAGTACTATAATAGCCCCTAGTTCATTTTTTCCTTATAGTTCATTGTATCAACTACTGCATTTACAAATGCTGTAATATCATTTACTTAAGAAATGATAGCATTTGAGAAATGTTGTTAATTAAAATTCAGGGTTTTCAATACGGTTTCATAAAAAATTATATTTTAATTTAAATCATTTTTAACTTAAAAAATCATAATTTCTCACTTTAAAACAATCATTTAAATACCCTTATATTCATGATTTTATAAAGTTAAATTTCCATTCAATAGTCAATATATAATAATAATTCACATATTAAATTCAAACATTAAATTTCAATTCTTTATAATTAAATTTTAACTTAACACTTAAGTTTAAATCTCCAAATATAACTTATTTCATTTTATTTATTTAACTTTAAAAAAATTCACTTTTAAACAAAATTCATAAATTCCAATTTAAGTTATATTTCAAAATTCAACTTAAATATTCATTCATTTCACATTTTAACTTTATTCAAAAATTCATTAATATATTATAAAATCATTTTAAATTCATTTTAATTCAAAATATCATAAATTTATCATATTTCATATTTATTTTAAATTCCATTTATCACCAAATTATAATTTTCAAAATAACTTACATTTTAGATTTTCTAACTTTACCATTGATTTATTTCACTTATAAATTTTCAGAAAATCATTAATGCTTTACAAAAATCATTTTTAATTAAGTTTAGATCAAAAAATTATAATATTTACATTTCTAAAATATTTTAAATTTTTTAGAAAAATATATTTTAACCATGGGTCTGAATATCATTTCTAGCCTAGGTAAAGTGATACGGATAATATATCATTTCAATCTGTAATTTACAAAGAAAATCCGGGTTCAATCATTTCAAATCCGCAATCCCAACTAAAAATGATATAAATAAAAATTGTTCAGGCCTATCATTTCAGCCCATAACGATTTTTCCCTATTCTAAAGTCCATTCGGGTATGTATCATTTCAACCCATAGTGATTCTAATCTAAAGGGAACTTGCAGTGTGATAAACTGATATAAATAAACAGAATAACTTTATATAACAGTAACAGATGCTATAACAGGTAAATAAGCATGGATGAACATCATATAATCATAACATAACAAATATAGCATGGTGACATGTTTTACAGATTCAATTGTGATCAGTTTACGAGTCATATAAGTATAAATTTGTCTGGTGAGAATTACTCACCTGTTTACGCTAGAGATAGCAAATCAAAACACAATGAATAAATCCAGAAAGCATGATAGCACGACACTGCATGATATAGCACGACAATGGTTTCAAGTGAGTGGAGAGAGTCAAGATGATCATCTTGTATTCAACCCAAAACAAGATAATATAACTAAAATATACAACACAAAGCAAATCTAGAAACACTTGGAAATTGAAATTAACAAAGGACAAAATGATTTGACCTTTCTTTAACCATTCTAGAGCTCGACCAAGTGGACCATATGCTCAGCCATGACTGGACATAGGCTCGGGTTATGGCATCAAAAAAATGCATGGCAACATGGATATGAAGGGTAGTGGTTGCAACATGAAGCATAAATAGGTTCAAGGCAAAAGGCAAGGGTTTGTTCAACTTTGTGGCTTGGCCTATGGGTCCATTGGCTTGACCAAAGAATGGTACAGGTCTGGACATGTAAGGTGGTGGCTGGAGATGTGGCTAGAGGTGGTGGAGCTGCTGGTGGTGGCTAAAGGGGTGGCCGAGATGATAGATGAAGGGGATGGTGATTTCTAGGCATGTTTGGAAGGGTTTTGTGCAAAATTGGTGGTGCTAGCTTCAACAAATGGCACGGCATGATCATGGTCAGTGGAAAGGGTGATGGAGCTGCTTTAGATGGAGGAGGTGGTGGTCGGTGGTGATGGTGGAGAGTGGGGCCGAACAAAACTTGAAGAGGGGCAAAGGGTAAAACAAGGAAAAAGAGGAGAAAAAGTGGGAAAAATGGAAGATGTCGTTACCATTTTGGTTTCTTTAGTCGTGAGATTTTGATGTGAGAAGTTTCTCACATGAAAAGCTGAGTGAAAGTCACGGATAACATCAGGAAATGGACTGCCAAAAGATAGAAATGAAGAGCCAGAAGGAAAATGAAGAGACAAGCACATGAAAAGCCACAAGGAAAATGAAAGGTTTTGTCTCTTTGTTTTCTATTTTCTTTTATTCAAATAAACTAATAAAATTTCAGTAAATAAAATAAAAATATAAAACAAAATAAAGTGAAAAAGAAAATAAATAACTATTTTAAGGAAAAATAGAAAATAGATAAAGAAAATAGCTTCAAAATAGAAACTAGGTTATAAAAATTGAAAATAAATACACTAAGCTTTGGAAAAATTATAACATTACTTTAAAATATTTTAAAATAAAAATATATACCTAACATGTCATATAACACATATTAGAACATAATATGACAAATAAAGATATTATTTATATAAATTAAAATAGAAAATTTTATTAAATAAATCAATTTACATACAATATTGTAAAAGGCATAACTTTCACAATATAAATCGGATTTCAACGAAACGAAAAGCAGTATTCTTGAAATTTAATATATTTTCATAATAAAAGATAAAATTCAAAAATTTAAATATTTAAATTTTAAATTTAAAAGTCAACGTTTGACCAAATTGACCAAAAATCCACTTTACTGGAAATATCCTATTTATTCAGGTTTGAAATTATAATTCACACAAAATCAAAATATACTTTTAAAATAACAAAATTTATTCATTTTAATAAATAAAATAAATTTTTTAGATCAGGATTTTCAATTTAAATAATTTAAATAAACAATTAAAATAATCACAAAATACTGGGTTGTTACACTCTTCCCCACTCAAATCTTTTCGCCCTCGAAAAGAACGAACAAGGAAAATAAGAAAAAGCACAATAGACAACAAATAGTACCAGGAAAAATAATTTCGGATTCGACGCACAAATTCTCTCCTCCGTTTCCCGGGTACAATCTCAATCATCAGTACCCCATTGTACTTCGATCAAACTAACAGATTTCCTTCTTAGCTGCTTCGTACCTCTATCGACAATACGAAGTGGCTTACTCTCGATGGTCAGATTAGGCTCAATATCCCAACCATAAAGAGCAGAAGGCTGAACAAAAGAGTTAGGTTATGAAGATACTAGAGAAAATGTGAGATATGGAATACATCATGCATTCCGGACGGCTTCTCGGCAAATCCAGACGATAAGCCAAAGTACCGACTCTTTGCACAATTGCGGAAAGGACCCTCGAAGAGGAAGAAGGTAGAAATAGTTAGAAGGGAAAGTAGGTTGAAAGACGAGGATGGACATTATTTTAAAACCATACACATTTCAATTTAAAAAATTGTATATTTATAACATTTTAAACATTTAATAATATACATTTTATAATATGTTGAATAGTCATTTGGTTCAAATCTGATAGTTCGAAGTAAACAGTATTTTAAAGAATTTTAAATTATTTAGGAAAGTAAAATAAATGATCAAAATATCCTTTATATGTAATACTTTATCAACATACTTCTATAATTTATGTCTCAACAAGTTTACTTTCGTTCCTGCTGTAACGACCCAGAAATTTTAATAATTTAAATTTGAATATTTAATTAATTTTAAATATTTATAAATGAATTTATAAGTCAAATAAATTTTAATTTGAATTTTTGGATTTAATTTGATAATTTAATCGATAATTTAATATGTTAAATTATGGAAATAATTAAAAATTGAGTTAAAAATGATTGTAAATAATTTGGAAAATTTTATTTAATCATACTGGAGTTATAGAAATATTTTAGAACTTTTAAAATCGAATTAAAAGTTAATCTGTGAAAATTGAATATTTTAATATTTAATAATCGACTGTAAAATAGCCAATTTTTGAAAAGTCTCAGAATTGAACGAAACTAGTTTCATTGGATCCGTAATAGTAAGTTATTACCGGATTTCAAATTTCGTGTCAATCGGAGTTATCGTTTGAGCGTGGCAGCTCGAAACGCATCGAATTATTTTTAATTTAAATTTGGCGAGTCAAAATAGCCATTTTTCAAAAAGTCTCGGATTTCGACGAAACCAGTTTCATCGGATCCGTAATGTGATATTATTGTAAGGTTTCAAATTTCAAGTCAATTGGATTTACGGTTTGTCCTGTACAAATTAAAACGCCTAGAAATCGATTTAAATCGGTTTAATTTAAATTGAGCGTTTATAGCCATAACTCGCACATACTTCCGAATTAGCTTCCGAAACCTATTCCATTGTGTCCGGAACGTGGGATAAACCCTAGGTACGCTGGTTACGGCGTCTAAATCGGAGTTCGGAATTTCCGGGTGAATAGTGTCGAACGGTTCCTTATAAATAGCCCCTACCTCTTCATAAATTGATAAAAATATCAAAACCTAACCCTAATTCAACCCTAGCCGCCACTTTCTATTCTAGGGCCAGAATTCAATCTCCTTTTCCCCTCAATCTCTCCCAATCTACAAAGAATTAGAAGAAGTTGTTAACTACAAAGATGTAGAGCACTCTGAGATCTCGGAATCCAACGGTTATGATCGTTTAACTCGAAGCGGATTTGCGGCAAATCGAGCTGGAAGCACGAAAGTTGCGCACGCATTCCCATGCTCTACAGCAGGCCGAGCTTGCCATGGTTGGGGGCGAACATGAAGGAGGAGAGGAGCTTCAAAATGCATGTGGTTTGATGAAATATCGTCGAGTATCGGGGGAGAAATGTTTAACCCTAGTTTGTGATTGAATGGGTTCATGTTCGGCCCCAAAACCTGTAGCATACGCGTGAGTAGGAGATGATGTAGGGACGGCCTGGATTCAATAGGCATGGATCTAGTGGTTGTGGTGAGATGTGGGTTTAAATTAGTTAAGTTTATGTTGAAATTATGTTATATAAATACGTGTAACTTCAAAAATCAATAACTTTTTCATACGAGGTCGAAAAAATGCAAACTCAGTTGCGTTGGAATCATATGGACGAGCACTACGCGATGGAGTTGGTTTGGAGTCGTTTGGAGTTAGTGAGAATTTCGGGTAAAATTAAACGCGCGTTTAATTTTATTCGAAATAAAAGCTAAAACGAAATTAAAATCAAGGTGAGAACTTCTCACTCAATCGAATCAGTTTCGATTTTATTTTAAATAGTTAGATTTAAAATATTTGAATGCATGTTTGAATGATGACTGTATATATTGATTGTTAAAATAGACATTATGCGCCGTTAGTAAGCGGATGTTATTTAATAAAAACATATACCGCGAATATTTCATAAACAGTGAAATTGGTATTATATATAATATCAATATATATATATTGGCATATGTATATATTGCAGTTGTTGATTTCCCGCATTTTTTGTTTAGCGGATGAGACCCTATTACGCCGTTAGTAAGCGGATAATATTTAATAAGAACATATACCGCGATAATTTCGTACTGGAGCGAAATTGGTATTGTGCTAATGTTTTTGGATGCAGGAAACAGGTTGGAGGGATCCAACTGGATTCCTCAACAGTATTTATTTTATTTCAGATATTTTGATATTTGATGGATTATCATATCGATATATGATATCGTTGTTAGTCGTGATTGACTATTTGATGTGTAACATCATTGGACCCAGATTTTGGGATTTTAAAATGATTTTTAAAGTGATTTTGAAAATATACTATATTTTTGGAATTGATCCATTATAAATAAATAAACGTTATAATTTTTAAAGTTATAAAAATTATGGTTTTTGTGAAATATAGTTAAAAAGCTGATTTTTAGAAATACGATTAAAAGTCGATTTTTGAGAAATATGAACTAATGATTTTATAAAATAATTTAAATTGGATTTTTGAATATATGATAAAAGTTTAAATATAGGATTTATAAAATTTGATTTTTTTTTTATAAATCGAAATGATGAAATTATAAAGGAAATTAAAAGATGTTTTAAAGAATAATATTAATTGATTTATATTAATAGATTTATAAACGGATATTTATAAATCGAAATATTGACATTATAAAACGAGTCTTTATAAGTGTTTGAATGAAGTGAAAATGAAATTCATTAATGAATGAAATTTATAGAATTATATAACGGTGAAGTTATAAATGGAATTTTATAAACAATAGGTTTATAAAATTTGTAAAGTTCAAAGGAACGATTTTTGCAAATAAATAAATTATAAGTATTTAACTTATGATTTGGACTTTTGGTTTATAATTAAGATTATAAATCGAATAGGTAAATAAAGAAGATTTATAAAGGAAGTTGTTATGAAATAAATGGAAATGGAATTTATAAACGTTGTTTTATAAATTCGCAAACGACTTATTTTGATAAGTTAATTGTTATAACTTATAAATGGAGTTATATTCACGTTTTTAAACAGTGAATAATCCTTTAAAATAAAATGAATAGAAAGGATGAAATTTGTTAATGAAGTATATTCACGTTTTTAAATAGTGAATAACATGTTAAAGAAAATGTTTTAGAATGTGATATTTTAAACATAATTAAAACGATCTAACGATGTTTTAAAAGGTGTTGAGATTCGAAACCATAGATTTTAACATTTATTGTTGAAATAGATGTTTCGAGAAATGAAAGGAAATGGTGGACTATAACACTGTTGTTATAGTAAATGATTTCCGAAAGGAAATGTTTTGTATAGTATTGGGATTTATATATCTATTTTAATTTCGAATCCCTATACTAGTGATTTTGGGTTGTCGTAACGATGTTTTACGCAACATTCGTTTTGGCCCAAATAAAAATGTTTAAGAGAATGATTTCCTTAAAGAATGAAATATATACTTAATTCGATTTAAGTATATTGAATATTTTCTAAGTGTTGAAAATAAAAGAGATTTGTGAATTACTTATGAATAAATAAGTATGGAAATGTTTTCCAATATGAAGTGAATATTTAGAGTTTATCTTTTTGGAAGATAAATTGAAATGGATTTTGAAATCATATGCATGGATATTTTGAAATATAAATTCATTATGGAATTTATATGTGAAAAGTGGAATTTGTATAAAAATAAATATTGATTTATTTTTGAAGTGTTGAAATTAAATATCTTGTAAAGATATTTTGGAAAATAAATAATTTGGAAAATTATTTGGAATCTGGTGATGTGTGCATATCCAGTGATAGTTCAATAGCCGACCATCAGTATTTCCCTTTGAATGGGTATTTGATGTGAATTGTTTGAGATTGAATGCACACTTATTTTTGAATAAGCGCTCACTATTCGGGTTAACCGGGAAAGGACCATGGGGTCGTATAACCCATTCCGAATATGTGATACGTCGTTGTGAATAGCATTGAAGATCGGTGTTGAAGACCCGGTATTTGCGAAAGCGATAGGATGACCTATCGATTGTCTCTGCACTGAGTTGCAACGGTATAGAGACTCCCTAAGTGATGGGAAATCCGATCAGGATTGTGAATATCCGGATTGCAAGGACTTCTTTGTAAGTGCCTTCGGTTCTGTTCGATCCCGGAACAGACTTGTATGGATTGTATGTCTGACATTACAATTTGAGATATAAAGCCGATTTCTTTCAAATATATTTCTGTTGGTGGCGGAGGATTTATTCTTTGCTTAACACCCTTCTTTGAGACGTACGAGCTCAAAGGTTATATAGTTGAAGTTATCAGCGATATATTCCCAGTTTGGTAATGTGACATGCTGAGTGATGCTGAAATGATCATTGTGTTGATTATTGTGATAGGATCATTTATTTGATCGTCTATCTTAGTGATCATTGTGTTGATCATTTGTTGACCCAAAGCATGGCTTTTGTATAAAGTATGTTTTTGTGGACGTGAATTCGTCGAGCCTCACATCCCGGAAATGGTCAAAACAGGAAAGAAGCAGCAAGGTTATGAGGGGTAGCACCCTTTAGGATGTGTCCATTTCCTTCTGGAAAAGGGTGGTATCATGGTATGGAGCCCAGATACTTACTCATGTTGAAAACACTTTGTTATGATTGTGTGAATTGATTAGAGAGCGCTCTCGGAAAAAGGTCCCAAAGGACCGGGGGATGGCATATTCGGTCAGTTGTTACTCAGTTAGGAGTAACCCGGCCTTGTGTTGGTTGAGATCCGGTTTGGTTCTCGGGGATGTCCATCCAGAGGCATTCTCAGTGGCAATGGGAAGTTCCTTGGCCTGACCATTTGTTGGAAATCCAATTCCCAATACGAAACTTGTACGGTATTAGTTGTAGAACCTGCTATTCACTTATGGTGGTCACCACTGTTTGGATGGTAGCTATAGTAGGCATAGTTCGAAATGTCTATGCTGGCTAAGATTTATATTCTACTTTCGAAATGAATTCTTTCTACACTATACACTAATAATAATATCAAATGTTATTTTAAATGCGTATCAAGCATCTTTGACTATCATAAGGAGAAATCTCCTCCGATTCTGCGTTTGCATGTGTGTGTGTGCGGGAGGCCTTATGGTAGTCTCATTTTTAAAAGCATTGCGAATTGATAAAAAAATATTCCTCTATTTTGATTTTAAGATAAATAAACTGTTTTGAGTTCTCACACCAGTCACATGACTGACTCGGAGTTTATTGTTTTCCTTCCTAAACTCTGGGTGCCCAACAATTTCCACACGGGCAGTTAAGAGTTAGGTTTATCAGGATATTCTGGATATTCTGGAGTTGCTGGAGGCAAGCTGGATGGCATGGCGTATTACTAGTTTATATAGTATTTCTTTTTCCGCTGCATTGTTGTTGTTGTATGTTGTTGTACACTCTGATGTGATGATATGATGTAATAAAATGTGATGTAATGTAATAACTGATATAGTTCTTTGTTTAAAGATTATTCATTCATTATTATATGTTGTTCCGCTGCGAATTGTGAGATTCTGTTGTTGTTCTGTTGTTTCCTTTCTGTCCGTTCTATTTTTAAAATTCTTCTATCTCCTATTTTCAAATTCTCTTTTTCTATTTTTAAAATTTTTCTATCTTTTAATTTTTAAATTTCTGTTCTCCCTCTATTTTCTATCTTCTTATCTACTTTTCTCTCTTCTTTCTTTTTCTTTTCTTTTTAAAACCCATAACATCTCGGTTTTCGGCCTTTGATTTCTCGGCAGTCGATAAAGTGAGTGTCGATGTCGAATTTTCGAAGAACGAAAATCCGTTGACGTTACATTTGGTATCGGAGCTGATGGTTAAGCGACAACCATGGTTCTGTAGGGTATTACTCGTTAGAGATAGAGTCAGCAGTGCTCTAGAATGAGTTGAGTGTAATAATAGATATGAGAGCGTATTTGTTAGTGAATATAAAATTGTTTTATATTGTGATGATTGATTTATTGAGTGGTATATGAACTTTCGTCAGCACAGCCTCGAAACTGAGCCGAAGGGGTTTCTAAACACTTGAATAGAACAATTCGACACAATATTGATTTTAAATTGGGTAAATGGAATAGTTTTGCCTTGATTATATTTTATATGTAAAGGAATAATTTTTCAGAATTATTAAAGTGTATATAAGTTGATTGTTAGGTTGTTTGAATAATCTAAATAAAAGAATAATTGTATAAGGAAATGAATTATAAGAATTGAATTATAATTAAAGTGTTTACAATTGTGAAATAAACTTATATATATAAGAAATGAAACTATATGAATATGAGTTGTAAATAAAAATGAATATAAGGTTAAATGAAATATAACTTAAGTGTTGTTGAATGGAATTGATTTTGGTATCGAAGTAAATAATCAAGTGGATTAAAAGAAATGTGAACTTAAGTTATGTGAATGAAATTCAACTTTGGTAATTGAATTGAATAATTGAATTAATTTGAATGAATAATGAATATAAGTGTTAATTCATTAAAATCAAATGTTATTAGAAGTTGAATAAATTGAATGAGAATGAATATAAGCAAAGGAATTTGGTTATAATTAATATACGTTGGTTGTTATATGATTGTTGATTGAGTATATGTAATTCATTAAGTGTTAATGAAATTGAAAGCTATGAAATTGAAATTCAAATTGAAAGTAAATAAATTTGAATAGAATTGAAAGTGAATTTGATTTAAATTAGTAAATGTTAACTAATTGAATTGAGAATGAATGTTTACAAAATCCAATGTTAATGAATCAAATGTGATTTGATATTGAAAACCAATTCATTATATATGAATGAGAATATGAATGAATATTATTGGTTATGAATGTAGTTGGTTGATAGTTGAATATATATTGCTATTGTTGCATTTGCTATGTGACATATATAGTTGTTATGTTGCTATATGTTGTATATTGATACTATGGTTTATATGCATGGTTCTCATGTTGTTTGTTGAGTTTAGTAGGTGCGGATCGCGTTTGCTTCGCATTTGGAGTTCGCTTTAGCGCTATATTAGCCGTATATGCTTGCTAATAAAATATAAGGTACATATCTCGGATTAAATATCGCACTTTTATACTTTTTTCCCTTCGGGATGCCTCATTACTTGATGAGATGTATATTTGTGATATATATACTGTCATTTTTTTTTCGGATCGAGCCGCGCAAAGGAGACATGGCGAATTTTTCCGGAAATTTAAGGCGTTAGAAAATTTTTGAGAAAATTGGGAAAATTTTGGGAAACTTTAAACTTTGATTTGGAATTGAAAGTTAAATGATATAGTTGTTTTTGAGAAGATAACTAAGTATGATTCGAAAACTTAGTAAAGTTATTACAAAAAGTTTAATTATGAATTTTGGGAAAATTAATAGATTCTGTAACTTTTCTTACTGGTAATTTCGAGGACGAAATTCTTTTAAGGGGGAAAGATTGTAACGACCCAGAAATTTTAATAATTTAAATTTGAATATTTAATTAATTTTAAATATTTATAAATGAATTTATAAGTCAAATAAATTTTAATTTGAATTTTTGGATTTAATTTGATAATTTAATCGATAATTTAATATGTTAAATTATGGAAATAATTAAAAATTGAGTTAAAAATGATTGTAAATAATTTGGAAAATTTTATTTAATCATACTGGAGTTATAGAAATATTTTAGAACTTTTAAAATCGAATTAAAAGTTAATCTGTGAAAATTGAATATTTTAATATTTAATAATCGACTGTAAAATAGCCAATTTTTGAAAAGTCTCAGAATTGAACGAAACTAGTTTCATTGGATCCGTAATAGTAAGTTATTACCGGATTTCAAATTTCGTGTCAATCGGAGTTATCGTTTGAGCGTGGCAGCTCGAAACGCATCGAATTATTTTTAATTTAAATTTGGCGAGTCAAAATAGCCATTTTTCAAAAAGTCTCGGATTTCGACGAAACCAGTTTCATCGGATCCGTAATGTGATATTATTGTAAGGTTTCAAATTTCAAGTCAATTGGATTTACGGTTTGTCCTGTACAAATTAAAACGCCTAGAAATCGATTTAAATCGGTTTAATTTAAATTGAGCGTTTATAGCCATAACTCGCACATACTTCCGAATTAGCTTCCGAAACCTGTTCCATTGTGTCCGGAACGTGGGATAAACCCTAGGTACGCTGGTTACGGCGTCTAAATCGGAGTTCGGAATTTCCGGGTGAATAGTGTCGAACGGTTCCTTATAAATAGCCCCTACCTCTTCATAAATTGATAAAAATATCAAAACCTAACCCTAATTCAACCCTAGCCGCCACTTTCTATTCTAGGGCCAGAATTCAATCTCCTTTTCCCCTCAATCTCTCCCAATCTACAAAGAATTAGAAGAAGTTGTTAACTACAAAGATGTAGAGCACTCTGAGATCTCGGAATCCAACGGTTATGATCGTTTAACTCGAAGCGGATTTGCGGCAAATCGAGCTGGAAGCACGAAAGTTGCGCACGCATTCCCATGCTCTACAGCAGGCCGAGCTTGCCATGGTTGGGGGCGAACATGAAGGAGGAGAGGAGCTTCAAAATGCATGTGGTTTGATGAAATATCGTCGAGTATCGGGGGAGAAATGTTTAACCCTAGTTTGTGATTGAATGGGTTCATGTTCGGCCTCAAAACCTGTAGCATACGCGTGAGTAGGAGATGATGTAGGGACGGCCTGGATTCAATAGGCATGGATCTAGTGGTTGTGGTGAGATGTGGGTTTAAATTAGTTAAGTTTATGTTGAAATTATGTTATATAAATACGTGTAACTTCAAAAATCAATAACTTTTTCATACGAGGTCGAAAAAATGCAAACTCAGTTGCGTTGGAATCATATGGACGAGCACTACGCGATGGAGTTGGTTTGGAGTCGTTTGGAGTTAGTGAGAATTTCGGGTAAAATTAAACGCGCGTTTAATTTTATTCGAAATAAAAGCTAAAACGAAATTAAAATCAAGGTGAGAACTTCTCACTCAATCGAATCAGTTTCGATTTTATTTTAAATAGTTAGATTTAAAATATTTGAATGCATGTTTGAATGATGACTGTATATATTGATTGTTAAAATAGACATTATGCGCCGTTAGTAAGCGGATGTTATTTAATAAAAACATATACCGCGAATATTTCATAAACAGTGAAATTGGTATTATATATAATATCAATATATATATATTGGCATATGTATATATTGCAGTTGTTGATTTCCCGCATTTTTTGTTTAGCGGATGAGACCCTATTACGCCGTTAGTAAGCGGATAATATTTAATAAGAACATATACCGCGATAATTTCGTACTGGAGCGAAATTGGTATTGTGCTAATGTTTTTGGATGCAGGAAACAGGTTGGAGGGATCCAACTGGATTCCTCAACAGTATTTATTTTATTTCAGATATTTTGATATTTGATGGATTATCATATCGATATATGATATCGTTGTTAGTCGTGATTGACTATTTGATGTGTAACATCATTGGACCCAGATTTTGGGATTTTAAAATGATTTTTAAAGTAATTTTGAAAATATACTATATTTTTGGAATTGATCCATTATAAATAAATAAACGTTATAATTTTTAAAGTTATAAAAATTATGGTTTTTGTGAAATATAGTTAAAAAGCTGATTTTTAGAAATACGATTAAAAGTCGATTTTTGAGAAATATGAACTAATGATTTTATAAAATAATTTAAATTGGATTTTTGAATATATGATAAAAGTTTAAATATAGGATTTATAAAATTTGATTTTTTTTTTTATAAATCGAAATGATGAAATTATAAAGGAAATTAAAAGATGTTTTAAAGAATAATATTAATTGATTTATATTAATAGATTTATAAACGGATATTTATAAATCGAAATATTGACATTATAAAACGAGTCTTTATAAGTGTTTGAATGAAGTGAAAATGAAATTCATTAATGAATGAAATTTATAGAATTATATAACGGTGAAGTTATAAATGGAATTTTATAAACAATAGGTTTATAAAATTTGTAAAGTTCAAAGGAACGATTTTTGCAAATAAATAAATTATAAGTATTTAACTTATGATTTGGACTTTTGGTTTATAATTAAGATTATAAATCGAATAGGTAAATAAATAAGATTTATAAAGGAAGTTGTTATGAAATAAATGGAAATGGAATTTATAAACGTTGTTTTATAAATTCGCAAACGACTTATTTTGATAAGTTAATTGTTATAACTTATAAATGGAGTTATATTCACGTTTTTAAACAGTGAATAATCCTTTAAAATAAAATGAATAGAAAGGATGAAATTTGTTAATGAAGTATATTCACGTTTTTAAATAGTGAATAACATGTTAAAGAAAATGTTTTAGAATGTGATATTTTAAACATAATTAAAACGATCTAACGATGTTTTAAAAGGTGTTGAGATTCGAAACCATAGATTTTAACATTTATTGTTGAAATAGATGTTTCGAGAAATGAAAGGAAATGGTGGACTATAACACTGTTGTTATAGTAAATGATTTCCGAAAGGAAATGTTTTGTATAGTATTGGGATTTATATATCTATTTTAATTTCGAATCCCTATACTAGTGATTTTGGGTTGTCGTGACGATGTTTTACGCAACATTCGTTTTGGCCCAAATAAAAATGTTTAAGAGAATGATTTCCTTAAAGAATGAAATATATACTTAATTCGATTTAAGTATATTGAATATTTTCTAAGTGTTGAAAATAAAAGAGATTTGTGAATTACTTATGAATAAATAAGTATGGAAATGTTTTCCAATATGAAGTGAATATTTAGAGTTTATCTTTTTGGAAGATAAATTGAAATGGATTTTGAAATCATATGCATGGATATTTTGAAATATAAATTCATTATGGAATTTATATGTGAAAAGTGGAATTTGTATAAAAATAAATATTGATTTATTTTTGAAGTGTTGAAATTAAATATCTTGTAAAGATATTTTGGAAAATAAATAATTTGGAAAATTATTTGGAATCTGGTGATGTGTGCATATCCAGTGATAGTTCAATAGCCGACCATCAGTATTTCCCTTTGAATGGGTATTTGATGTGAATTGTTTGAGATTGAATGCACACTTATTTTTGAATAAGCGCTCACTATTCGGGTTAACCGGGAAAGGACCATGGGGTCGTATAACCCATTCCGAATATGTGATACGTCGTTGTGAATAGCATTGAAGATCGGTGTTGAAGACCCGGTATTTGCGAAAGCGATAGGATGACCTATCGATTGTCTCTGCACTGAGTTGCAACGGTATAGAGACTCCCTAAGTGATGGGAAATCCGATCAGGATTGTGAATATCCGGATTGCAAGGACTTCTTTGTAAGTGCCTTCGGTTCTGTTCGATCCCGGAATAGACTTGTATGGATTGTATGTCTGACATTACAATTTGAGATATAAAGCCGATTTCTTTCAAATATATTTCTGTTGGTGGCGGAGGATTTATTCTTTGCTTAACACCCTTCTTTGAGACGTACGAGCTCAAAGGTTATATAGTTGAAGTTATCAGCGATATATTCCCAGTTTGGTAATGTGACATGCTGAGTGATGCTGAAATGATCATTGTGTTGATTATTGTGATAGGATCATTTATTTGATCGTCTATCTTAGTGATCATTGTGTTGATCATTTGTTGACCCAAAGCATGGCTTTTGTATAAAGTATGTTTTTGTGGACGTGAATTCGTCGAGCCTCACATCCCGGAAATGGTCAAAACAGGAAAGAAGCAGCAAGGTTATGAGGGGTAGCACCCTTTAGGATGTGTCCATTTCCTTCTGGAAAAGGGTGGTATCATGGTATGGAGCCCAGATACTTACTCATGTTGAAAACACTTTGTTATGATTGTGTGAATTGATTAGAGAGCGCTCTCGGAAAAAGGTCCCAAAGGACCGGGGGATGGCATATTCGGTCAGTTGTTACTCAGTTAGGAGTAACCCGGCCTTGTGTTGGTTGAGATCCGGTTTGGTTCTCGGGGATGTCCATCCAGAGGCATTCTCAGTGGCAATGGGAAGTTCCTTGGCCTGACCATTTGTTGGAAATCCAATTCCCAATACGAAACTTGTACGGTATTAGTTGTAGAACCTGCTATTCACTTATGGTGGTCACCACTGTTTGGATGGTAGCTATAGTAGGCATAGTTCGAAATGTCTATGCTGGCTAAGATTTATATTCTACTTTCGAAATGAATTCTTTCTACACTATACACTAATAATAATATCAAATGTTATTTTAAATGCGTATCAAGCATCTTTGACTATCATAAGGAGAAATCTCCTCCGATTCTGCGTTTGCATGTGTGTGTGTGCGGGAGGCCTTATGGTAGTCTCATTTTTAAAAGCATTGCGAATTGATAAAAAAATATTCCTCTATTTTGATTTTAAGATAAATAAACTGTTTTGAGTTCTCACACCAGTCACATGACTGACTCGGAGTTTATTGTTTTCCTTCCTAAACTCTGGGTGCCCAACAATTTCCACACGGGCAGTTAAGAGTTAGGTTTATCAGGATATTCTGGATATTCTGGAGTTGCTGGAGGCAAGCTGGATGGCATGGCGTATTACTAGTTTATATAGTATTTCTTTTTCCGCTGCATTGTTGTTGTTGTATGTTGTTGTACACTCTGATGTGATGATATGATGTAATAAAATGTGATGTAATGTAATAACTGATATAGTTCTTTGTTTAAAGATTATTCATTCATTATTATATGTTGTTCCGCTGCGAATTGTGAGATTCTGTTGTTGTTCTGTTGTTTCCTTTCTGTCCGTTCTATTTTTAAAATTCTTCTATCTCCTATTTTCAAATTCTCTTTTTCTATTTTTAAAATTTTTCTATCTTTTAATTTTTAAATTTCTGTTCTCCCTCTATTTTCTATCTTCTTATCTACTTTTCTCTCTTCTTTCTTTTTCTTTTCTTTTTAAAACCCATAACATCTCGGTTTTCGGCCTTTGATTTCTCGGCAGTCGATAAAGTGAGTGTCGATGTCGAATTTTCGAAGAACGAAAATCCGTTGACGTTACACCTGCAGACTCTGGCCATGCGTTGATCAGGCGCAAAGCTAGAATTCTCCAAGTACTTAGTAGACTTATTTCAACACCCAATGAAAATAATTGAAAAACCTTTTAAAAACAGATAGGGAAAGTACAATCCAAACAAATCAACCAAACCAAAACATTTGTCTAATCATGGATCGCAGATACATAGTGGTTACGCCTGGATCCCTCAGGAAACAATCCGTATCCGTAAGCTTTCTCAGCCCTACGAGTTACGCCATGATGACTAGTAGAATGCAGGATACACAATGGTTACGCCTGGAAACCCCAGGAAATAATCCGTACCCCTAGGCCATCTCAGCCAGGCAGTTGCGCTATGCAGTCGCGCTCGTAAGACCATGGTGATCGCCATGGAATTCGATGGACACTTGAGTATCATATCCGGAAAATCCAAATTAGAGAGAATAATATCGATAGAATGAATCCACAGTGTGGCCACAAAGCGGATATCAAGCAGAAGGCACTTTCCATATCTTTACTTTGAAAATATATATCATATGGTACCTTTCAAAATCGCTTTCAAATATCATACTTATATAAAGTCCATTATATATAAGATTCCATTTTCAAATCAAATACTTCCCAAAATCAATAGTATATCACATCACACTTATATAGACTTCGATTATATAAGATTTCAATTTATAAGTTGAGTACCTTTACAAATCAATAGTTTTCAAATCACTTCATCCCTATACAAATCAATTTTATATAAGTTCGTTGACTCCCAAATCAAAGTATTTAAATAAACAAGTTTCTCAATTTCAAACCATTTCAATATCAATTCGGTTTCAAAATCATATATGATTTCGCCAGATCATTTCTTCCTAATTTCATATATTCAGTTTCAAAGTTTCTTAGAACAATAGATTTAGAAAATAATCCAAATTCCCAAATCAACAAAAAATTAGATCAAACAAATTCATTTCCAGTTCAAACATATATTCACTTTTCAAAAATCATAATACTTCCAAAGTTTATAAATCTTTCGAAACCAAAATACTTGAAACCATTACACTTTGAAAATCATAACATTTCGAAATCATACATTTGAAATCATAAAACATTCCTCTAATTTTTTACATTTCACCAATTTATTCAATTAATCCCAAATCTAAAATTTCCAATTTTAATTCAACTCAAACTATCAGTTTCGATTCAATTTAGTTTTTCAACAAAACCATTTCAAATATTATCAAAATTCAAATAAAGATTTGATCCATAAAATAAACTATTAAATCTTTAATATATTTCAAAGCTTAAATATACCATATTCCAAAACTAAATTTTTTAATTTCATATATCTCAAATTTTACTTCATTATTACTTAGTTTTGAAATATTCATTTCATAAATCCATCATTTTAAATAAACTCAAATTACAAGTAAACCAAATATCATTTCATACCAATATAAACTTCAAATATTCATTTATCAAAATCAATTATCATTTCAAATTCACACTCTTAATCAAAATAAAGATTAAATCATTTCCAAACCATTTCAATCATAAAAATATCTAAAACGGTTACAAAGTTTAAAACCATCTCTTTTCAAAACCTTCAAACTATTTATTTCTGTATGAAAAATCTAATTTATCATTGGAAAGATTATTATTCTATATATATACTTTATTCAAAATATTTCTAATCTATACTTCATACCAGTGTTCAAAAAAAATAGGGTAGAAGAGAATCGATGATTGATATTATTAATAAAACATATAAAAAAGAAATCAAATTCACCATGATGACAAAATAAATAATTCAAAAGTGGAACTTTGATAATCATAAATAACCCAAAAACCATAAAAGGAGAAGAAATAGAAGACGTGAAGGATACAGGTATGTGAATATGATAATTTATATATAAATAAAACAAAATTACCTTTCAAATGAAGCATAAAGAATACATCTTGAATTTTGTTTTCTAAGGACAACCACCTTTTTCTCTTTTGTTTTGTTTGAATTTTGTTTTGAAATTTTTAGAATCTTGTCTCGATGGAAATTTCGATCTAGAATGGAAAATATAAGAATTAGAGAGTCCAAAAATGAAAAGAGAAAATTTTATTAATGGAGGAAATAAATGTGTCGTTCAATATATGTTGATTCCTCTACTTTTAATAAAAAAAATTTATTTCAAAACAAAAGACCCCTCTTATTCCTCAAAATAAAGCCAGCAAATAAGTGGGCTATTTAGACTCTAAAAAATTCCAAAAACCATTTGGTATTATTCCGTTTAAATCCAGTTAATATTCCTGTCGATATCGTATACTGATACCCGCTCCTATAATTGTTATATACATACTTTATTAAATACTAATGGAAATCAGACAATCAAATAAGAAATTTTTAACAATTAATATTTCATAAATATTAATTTATATAAAGCTCTATTTAGTATTTATTCTATTTAAATCCAATGTGAAAATTCTACCGATATCGTATATCGGTAGACGCATTTATAACTTTTATTTACGCAATTACTATATACCAATGACATTCAAATAAATATAATAAAATTTAATAAATAATGTTTCATCAATATTAAATAATTTAATTAATTCTCAACTATTAAAAATTAATTAGATCGCGCGATTCATTCAGAATCTTCATCACTTTAGTTGTGTGACTCATAGATGTAAATTTAGTTGGCAATTAATATTGAGTAATTCTGTAAAGGCCCGTATCTCCATACCCTTTGAGTCAATTATAATTCACATCAGTTCAACTCATATTGAATGGAAATATAAATCTTTAGGGATAAAGAAGAAAAAAAGTATAAAAAATATAATCAACAACACATAATGTCACAAATCGCAATAGAACAAAATATAATATATAATAACAAAATTTTATAGAAAAGAATCTGTAACTATTTTATACTTACAATCACAAGAGTACAACAATCAATACATCAATCTGAATAGTTATAATAACTCGTCTTCATACAACGGCAATATAAATCAAGTATGGGAATACGTCTTTGTCATCTAGCTCGTCTCCTGAGCTCCATAGCATCCTATCCTAAATCTGTAATACTCAGTCTGACCCGAGTATTATAATAAAATAACAACCGAGTAAATTTGGAAAACCATAGTTAGAAAGTCCACTCAATTTTAATTATTAGAGTTATCAAAATCCTTTGAAAAACAAAGGTATCTCGTAAGACCACATCACACATAAAAACAATGGGTTTTTCCCTTACAATAACTAAAACATTTTTATAGAAAATCCCGTGATATTATAATAGTGTCTAAGTACAAATACTTATCCAAATAGCTGAAATTGTTATAGTAATTAAATTCCAGCATGCCAGGTTCTAAAAACAAAACCGTAAAGGCTCGTATTAGAGAATGGGTTTCATACAATGACTGGGCTACTGGGGTACTGTCCGTCAAAGTACACCCCTAGAAAAATGTACCGAGGACGCCGTTGGGATCCCATACAACATAAGACTGGCCTATCCCTAACTGGAATAGAACCGAATATGTTATCACCCTGGGTGTTCCAACACTTAAAAATCGAGCACTTCCTTTTTCTTGCATAACCATATCCATATTTTATATATATTTCCTAGGGTATCTAGAAAAGTGATAACATGCCCTAATTGGGTGCGACCTACTTAGCCTTGTGGCATCTCCCCTATTTTAGTTATCCAGAGTTGATGAGGCTTGAGGCTAATGTTACCTTTCAAGAACAATTCCACTTAGAATGGTCATCTTCCTCTAATGACGATGTTCTGATAGCATTCGTTCATACAAGTTGTCATGGGTCTGGACAAAACGAATCACCATCTTCAACATCCTCATGATATCCATTCGTAACGCTCAAATCGGATCAAAGTGGTTTTTGGATAATTAAATCCGATCTCGGTCTCTTCGAAACGATCAACAAAATCGGCCAATATTTGATACTCGGTTATTTAACTATCAAATAACAACCTTAGGCAGTCACTAGGCCATTATTCACAATTTTCCAAATTTATTTTCAACATATTTTTATAAGATATATATTAAAATTTCTTCTAATACTTCAAAATTTGAAAACCAATTCAAATTCTAATACCCACAATAAGATTTTCCCGAACCATCTCAATATCTTAGAAATATTTTCCTTCGATTCCATTTACAATTCAATACTTGAAAATATTTCTATAGTAATAATAATCTCATAGGAGAAATATTTCAAATCCTTCCAGTTCAATACTTAGAAAATAATTATAAGTATATTTTTCAAAAATCAATTTATCTCCAATACTTACAAAATATTCCACTTATTTCACAGTTCACAAATTCTTTACAAATTTCATTTGTAAATCCCCTAACTCATTTTTAACAAATTCTATAAGTTCCAAAACTCGTTAATTAACTTCCTTTTAAATTTTCCAAGTCAATTTCACTCGCCTAAACCCCCAATTCCCATGTCAAACTCCTTTTATGAATTCTAAATTCATTTTGAATTTCTATTTTTAATCACCTTGGAAATTAACTTAAATTTCAGCATTTCACTATAACATTCCTTTTTCAAACCACTCTCCATCTACCAACTTAACATGCAAATCTCGGGATAATTATAAATCGCTTCAATCCTTTGCCTTCAAACCAAATATATATAATATAAATATTTTAAAGAAAGATAATTAAATTTCAAAACATGGTTAAGTACTATTAAAATATCAAGCACCTTTAATTAAGTATTGATAACTCATTTCCAATTCATTTTAAATAAAACCAATTCGCTTACAAGCATATTAATAAAACTTAAATTTTCTTTCACTAATATAAAATATTTGAATAAACCACATTTTGAAATATTCAAATACTAACTAGTTTTAAAATTTCATGGTTTAATAAATAAAATTTCCTTTCTTTTTAAAAAAAACTTAAATTCTAAATAAAAATATATTTTTAAAATTCCAATAACCAATTTTAATTTATAAATTCCTGTCGATTCACAACACATCGATTTCCTTTCCAATTACCTTTCCAATTCACTTTCCAAAAATAAACACTACTATCCTTCCCAAAAACTATTTTCATATCTTGATATAAAATCACACTGTGAAATTTATATTTCCAATTTACCACTGACATCTTTTACCCTATTTATAAACATCGTTTATAAATTTACAAGCTCCCTTGGTTTTACTTGTTTAGAAAAATCAAATCTTATTTATAAAATCCCATTCTATAAATCCAGTTCCTTATAAATTCCATTTATTTTTCAAATCTATTCTCAATATCGATTTTTAATTTCTTTCCATATTCTTTCCCGGATATCATTTTAAAATCCAGTCTTAAAAATCCCTTTACATAATTTATTTTAAAATCTTTATTAAAAATATTTTTCGAATAGTTAAGTACAAACCCTAAAATCAGATTATTATTTTATCCAACTCGATTTCCTTTAAAATAATCCAAATTCCAATATAAATATTTTTGTATCTAAAATCCCTTTAATTCCTTCAAATTTAAAAATAACATTTATTGTAGTTAAAATACCAAAATTCAAACTAGTGCTACTATAGCATCCAATTATTTAAATCACGACGATAATCTATAACAAAATATTCTAACACATCATATATTATTATATATGAAAAACAATCAATATTATTTTGAGGAATCCAGTTGGATCCCTCTAATTCGTTTTCCTGCATCCACAGGTGTTAATACAACATAAAAGTACCAATCCCACTTCGAGAGGGATATCACGATAATATAGGGTCATCCGCTATTGTGCGGGGCGCATAGGGTCTCATCTGCTAAAATATGCGGGAACATCAACCCAAATACTAATATATATACTACTATATATGTAACATCCAACAGATAATAATTTATAAATTCAATCAGCATTTAATAATTTATTTTAACTATTTAAAAGAAATTACATTAATCCAAATGAGTGAGAATTTCTCACCTTGATTTCTAATTTTCCGAACATCCAGATTTAAAATTGTCTAAAATCTCGACTGACTTTGAAAAATCCCAAACCGATTTTAATTTGAAGCCTACGTTATTACAAATCCATGCCACATGTTTCATAATTTTTCGACCTCATATGAATTCGATATGATTAATAAACTTTTAAAACAAATAAATTAAATTAACTAAAGTAAATTTTATAATTAAAAAAAACAGTACCTCTCCCCCCAATCACGATTTCCAGGTGCGAGAAAAATCACAACAATTTCCTTTCTTTCTAAATCGCAACTCTGTATTTTTTTATCATCTCACTTTGCCTTCGTTCGATCGCGTCCTCCCTACGTCCCCCGCCGACCACGGCTACTGCTCCCACTTGGCTCCCCCTTGCCACAGCACCCACACACGCACTAGCTACGAACGATCACTGAACCTACTAGCCTAGCTTCGCTTGTCCCGCTTCGTGTCGCGATGCCAACATCGTGTCGATTACCTCCCTAGATTCGCGTGCCTCCCCTTACATCGTGTCGCCTGTTACCCATCACCGATCGATTGTTGAGATTGTGTTTTTTTCGACTTTTGAAATGATTTTGCGAGGAAGAAGGGAAAAGGAACGCAGTTTTAAACGAAGGTCATGTGTTTGAATAGTTTTGAGGTCGCATGTTTGAAAAGGTATCGTGACTGGGTGAAAGAAGAGACAGCCATTTCCAATCAAAGAAAATAAATTATTCAACTTTTTTCAAAATCTCTTGATTTAAGTAACTCAAAATTTCAAACCCCTGTCGAGGCATGCTGCTAGGCATTGATAATTTTATACCCTTATTCCGAACGTAATGGAACAAGTTTCGAGTCCTAATTCAATTATATGGAGAAGATAGCTTTTTGGATCCAATTATATTAAATTTCGATATTAATTTCAACACGTTTTTATCCCGTACGATCAAACGATAACTCCAAACACTACGAAATTTAAAATATGATAATAACACACTATTACAGATCCAATGGAACTAGTTTTATTGAATTCCAAGAATGTGCCATGGATCGCTATTTTAACGGGTCGATTAAATCGACGATTTCCAAAATTGACGAAATCGCTGGAAATTATAGTTTTTAAATTTACTACCTAGATTATAATTCCAAATCCAATATTTGAAACCATTTATATATCCAAAATTAAACATGGAAACATCCGGGTCATTACAAATTTAGATATTAACGTTCGTATGTCACCTTAGCTGGTGATGTGATATTTTGGCTGAATTTATCGCTTACAACATCTTTTTGTAAAATTCAATATTATTTATCATAAGCGTTACCCACTAATGATAATTATTTACACCAATTCTCTTTGTCAAAACTATGTCACTTTAGACTTATGAAATTTGATAATGGTCAAAATTCCAATATCATCCATATTCAATTTAAAAGTCCAAACATAAAATCTTTAGTTCAATAGTAACAATTATTATAAACCAAACTACTCTGGCCAAAGATTTTGACTTTAAGTTGACTTCAATTGATCGTGATACGAAACCCATATAATTGAGGAGACAAATCTTCTCTTGAGTAGTGTTTCACTCCCATTACTTCCACTCAACCCAACTATAGTCGTTCGATAGATGTCATGCCATGATTTAACTATAATCAAAGCGGTCTTTCATATTAAAGATCGATAGTATTCTAAGGTTAGGAGAGCTGTGTAAATTAGTCACTTTGATATTTTCTGTTTGACCTTTGTTATATTAACCAATAGAGAACTATTGATCGGGTCATTCCATAGTTATCTAATAACTGTCAGTACATAACTCCTTGGTGTCCCCCAATAGCCATTAGTAATACACTGTCCAACAGCTGGACAATATTACGTACTCTAGTCTTAACGAATACATCAATGTCCGGTCTCGATATATCTTGACTATGAATATTCAAAATTATGTGCTTATCATATTGTGATATATTACTTATGATTAGAATTTTTTGTAACTGTTATCACAAACACATCTTTTATGGACTTTCTAACATATATGCTTAAATGAACTAATTGATTATTTATAACATTTTATGATAAATATAAAACAGAAAGGAAATAACTTTTATTTCGAACAAGATTGGTTATTGAGTTAGATTTATGTAACAAATTACATAACTACCCCTAGGAGATACCTCTAACTCTATCAATCTCCCCCTTACACTTGGGATCAATTATGGAATCTTATTCCAACTTCTCCGATCAGTTTCTTCAAAACCAATCAGGTCTCTTAGTGAATGGGTATGCTATTAGCTTCAATTATCCACTTGTCAATTAGCTCTATTCCACATCGATAAACTGCCTTTATCATGTGGAATAATTCAAAGTATGTCTCTTGATCTCTAGCGAGCTCTAATTTCTATTACGAACTATATCACGACGTTGTTATCATATAATAACGTTATAGATTCCTAACTTGGAATCACCTTAGCTCGGTTATAAATTTATGCATTTATATATATTGCTTTTATTTTAGCACTATTCAAGGTGATGTAGTTTGCCTTTTATTCAATCATCCCAATCTCTAATTTGGAACATTTCCAACTTAAAGCTTCTTAAGCAAGCTTTGAACAAGAATTTTATATTGATACACCATACTCAATATCACATTTGAAATCTGAGCCTGAATACTCCATCATAAGGAGTTCATTGTTCCAATAAACAATTCTCTTATATATATGAGAACAGTCTAAACTACTATTTAGTGACCTTAATTTGAATTTGATGTCTGATTCATGTATCAAATACATAAATAAATCACGATATAGTAGTCAACCATGTATGACAATTCCTATTGCCAATGCATAAGGAATCCATTTTACATGCTTCTTATTAAACATTGCAATAAGGTGCTTCTGCTTATTGTATGATACATTCCCAATGTCCTGTATCTCATTATAAAAGGCATCATTTGCAAATCTAATGTCGAGTACCAAAAAAACTTAAAGCTAGTTTTAACACACGTACATCATTAACAACCAGCAACATGTTGTTTTCATATTTCAGGAATATCAATATACCTTCAACGTTCTTTCTTATGGTCACATGCTTCCTCTGCATTTTGACTAAAATCAAGCTATTTGATATTTCTATCAAAATGCTTGTTTTGATGCTTGTCGAATGATACTTTTGTATTGGTTCTTGGATCATATCCGAAACCCACAAATTCAATATTTCTCCCACTGATTTGAGACACTTTGGTTATTACGTGCAAACGGTCTAGTCTAAATTTTTATTCAGAACATTTTGTTTCAACACATACATACTAAAATACAAAGTCATACCAGACAATCATTTTGTAGGTAGAATCCGAATCAATTTGAGCACATTGAATGGAGAATCTGTTTTGCTAATTTCAACAATTGAACTTCATGATTTATTCTTATCAATGTGGCTCACGGATGCAGCGCACCATGTTAAGTCGCTCAACCTTAAGTCGCTCAATCTTAAGTCGCCTGCCTTGACGACCTACAGTAGGGAGCGACCCAACGACCTACAGAAGGGAGCGACCTATCGGTCTAAAGCACAAAGCAAGTTAACTATCTAACGACCCTAACTATCTAACAGCCCAAGCGACCTACTAGCCTAGCGACTCAACGAGCAACGACCTAACGAGTTAACGTATGCCGCATTTCCTTAAGCCGTTCACTGAAGCCACATTTCTTAAGTCGCATTCTTCTTAAGTCGATGATTCCTTCTGATTCCTTATATCGCATTGTTCTTATGTCGCATGGAACTTAAGGCGCTTAAGTCGTTCCTGAAGTCGTTCTTTCTTCTTATGTTGTTAAGTCGTTAGGTCGTGAAACGTATGTTGTTATGTCATGTATGTTGTATTGTTAAGTCGCATATGTGTTGTATGTGGTTAAGTCATGTAATGTTATCTCGTATGTCGTATGTCGTGTATTGTATTGTAAGTCGTATGTCGTGTATTGTATTGTAAATCATAGGTCGTGTGTTGTGTTGTATTGAGTCGCGTGTGTTGTAATTTCCTATAAATAGGGGTGTGTTGTCATTTGTAAAGGGGAGTTGATTTTGAATAAAATTTGTGTGTGAGATTTTGCCACCATTGTTGAAGTTTGTGAACTCCTTCTTCTTTCCTTCTTCGGGTTATTCGTGCGCGAATCAACGAAGTAGAAGCCAATTCTCGGTATCACTTGCGAGTGATCAACGATCGAACTGTAGATCTTTCAACATGGTATCTTGCGAGATCAACGGGTTGGAGATAGCTAGATTTCGGCATCATCACGATCAATGGAATTAAGCATTTATCGTTCTATCGGTTTATTTGACACGAAATCATTATTTCATGGGAAGATTGTGGATAGGTTGCGAAAGTTTGAATCTAAAATGTTCGAGTCTACTACAAGCTGTGTCAATTGGTATCAGAGCCAAATCGGAGCCAAATTAGAGATTGAAACACATCAATTTGTATCAGAACTAAAGTAGAGACCGAAGTGTCAATTGGTATCAAAGTTAGATTAGAGACGGAAACGAGATTGTTTGATAATCATGCCTCCAAGACGTGCTAATCGCTTTCATAATGTTGAAGATTTGTATAGAAGACAAGAAGCTGAGCAGATGGAGCAGCGTATCAATGACAAGTTCAATGAGGGTATTGAAAAATTGGAGAAGTTGATGAACGACATGAATCGAAATCAAAGGAGAACATCACCAGTTTCGAACCAGGGTAGAAACAGGGTCTCACCATCGGTTTCGGAAGAAAGGAGGATGTCACCCCAGTCTTATCGAGATAGGAGAGAATCATCAGTTTCAATAATGCGATGCCGCCATGGGTATCGACATGAAGAGGGAAGAACTCAATGTGGGTTTGAAAATGAACCTTATCGTGATGCTGAAAGACAGGGTAGAAGGGACATGCATGGTCGTAGAGATGTAGATGGTCAGGATCGATATCAAAATACATATGACTTTGAGGAGGATGGTGATGGAGGTAGTATTCATTATCAAAATCGAGGCCAAGTGCGAAATCAATATCTGGATTCAGAAAATGATCGTAAATGGGAGTCAGATATGAGGATGGAAATTCCAGAATTCAAAGGTGGTATGCAAGCAGAAGATTTTCTTGATTGGTTGTCGAATGTTGAAGAAATTTTGCAATTCAAGGAGGTGCCTGAGAATCGCAGAGTTCAATTAGTTGCTACAAGACTAAGGGGAAGAGCTATGGCTTGGTGGCAACAAACTAAACTAACTCGGGAGAGAATGAAAAAATCAAAGGTTGTCACTTGGGAGAAGATGAGAAAGATGATGAAAGCAACTTTCTTGTCGTACAATTATCAATCTCTAATGTATCAACGTTTGCAGAACTTGAGACAAGGGACGAAGACGGTGAATGACTATGCAGATGAATTCTATTAATTGATTGCAAGGAATGATACTACGGAAACCGAGGAACAGCTAACGGCTTGATATATTGGAGGGTTACGAATGCAAATTCAAGACATGGTTAATATGTTCAATCCAATGTCTATTGCTGGCGCACATCAAAAAGCTCTAGCTTGGGAGAAACAAGGGAGACGAGGAAGTGGTGTGTTTGTAGGTTCTAACAACCAGAGTAAGGAGCTAGTAGCAGTGCTAATATTTCCAAGGCAGTCAATAAACCAATTGTCAATGAAGCCGCTAAAGCAAAGGTCAATAACAGTATCAAGTGTTATAATTGTCAGGAGTTTGGCCATAAAAGTAATGAATGTACAAAGCCAAAAAAGAGAGCATTAGTTGCAGAGGAATGTGAGTATGAGGATGTGGAAGCTGAAGTTGATTATTCTCAACCATCAAAGTTTGATGAAGATGAAGAAGTTGTGTCAGGAGACGAAGGGTGTAACTTGATGATGAGGAAGTCTTGTTTAGTGCCAAAGCATAAGAATGATTCTAGTTGGCTGAGAAGCAATATCTTTCAGTCTACATGTACTATCTTGGGAAAGGTTTGTCGATTTGTTATCGATGCGGGGAGCTGCGATAACATTATTTCTGAAGAAGCCGTCATGAAGTTAGGGTTGAAGACTGAAAAACACCATAGACCATGTAAACTGGCATGGCTAAAGAAAGGTGGAGAAGTGACAGTGGGAAGACGAGCATTTGTTACATTTTCTATTGGGAAGAAGTACAAAGATGATATATGGTGTGATGTTGTCGATATGGATGTGTGTCATCTACTATTGGGAAGACCGTGGCAATATGATAGAGCTGTACAACATAATGGTCGCACCAACAGCTACCGTTTCATGTTCGAAGGAACCCAAGTTACCTTAGTTCCTAAGAAGCGTGAACAAAGTGAAAGCAAGTCAGAGAAGAAAGTGGAATCAACTAGTCTATTATCTACAAGAGAATTTGTTGAAGAAGTGAAAGATAGTGTTGAATTGTTTATGTTGATTGGGTATGAAATAAGTGAAGATCTTGAAATTCCTGCGGAGGTTAGACCGGTGTTAAATGAATTTGAAGATGTCTTTTCTACGGAATTACCCAAGGAATTACCGCCATTAAGAGATATACAACATCAAATTGATCTAGTGCCAGGTGCTGTTTTACCGCATAGGCCACATTATCGTATGAGTCCAAAGGAGCATGAAGAGTTGAGAAGACAGGTTGAGGAGTTGCTTGAGCAAAGGCATGTTCGAGAGAGTCTCAGTCCTTGTGCTGTACCAGCTCTGTTGGTACCAAAGAAAGATGGTTCATGGAGAATGTGTACAAATAGCAGGGCACTCAACAAAATAACTGTCAGATACAGATTTCCTATGCCAAGACTTGATGATCTGTTGGATCAAATCAGTGGGTCTGTAATCTTTTCTAAGATCGATCTTAAGAGTGGTTATCATCAGATTCGCATTAGACCAGGTGATGAATGGAAGACATCATTCAAGACTCGGGAAGGATTATATGAATGGCTGGTAATGCCGTTTGGTCTATCTAATGCACCAAGTACATTTATGAGGGTGATGAATCAAATTTTCAGACCTTACATTGGGAAGTTGTGGTAGTCTACTTTGATGATATCTTGATCTATAGTGCTAGCACAGAGGAGCACATTCAACACTTGCGAAAGGTGTTAACTATTCTTCGTCAAGAATAGTTCTATGCAGCGATGAAGAAATGCGTGTTCATGACGCCAAGTGTTTTATTTCTGGGTTATGTTGTGTCTGAGGAAGGGATACAAGTGGATAAGAGTAAAGTAGCCGCAATCAGAAATTGGCCACAGCCCAAAACTATAACAGAAGTTAGAAGTTTCCATAGGTTAGCTTCATTTTATCGAAGATTTATCCTGCACTTTAGTAGTGTAATGGCTCCTGTTACTGATTGTATGAAAGGAAAGCATTTTTCATGGACGAAAGAGGCAGGATCTGCTTTTGAGCAAATAAAGGAACTTTTAACCTCAGCACCGATTCTATTGTTGTCAGATTTTCAGTTACTATTTGAGTTACATATGGATGCATCGAAAGTTGGAATTGGAGGAGTGTTGAGTCAGAAGGGACGTCCAATTGTCTATTTCAGCGAAAAACTTTCTGGAGCAAAGATGAGATACAATACTTATGATGTGGAGTTTTATGCTATCGTGCAGGCTGTGAAGCATTGGAGACATTATTTGTTCCACAAAGAATTTGTTTTGTATACGGACCATGAAGCGTTGAAATATTTACAAGAGCAGAATAAAATTGCAACTAGGCATGCATCGTGTATAGCTTATTTGCAACAATTTACATTCGTCGTAAAGCACAAGTCTGGAGTAACTAATCGCGTCACCGATGCATTGAGTCGGAGGGAGAATTTACTAACAACCATGCGAGTAGAGGTGATGGGTTTTGACTTACTTCCAGATCTTCTTACTTCAGATTCATATTTTTTCGAAATCCTAGACAAAGTCAAGCAGGGAAACATGGATGGATATATGATGGTTGAAGGTTTTCTATTCAAAGGAAATCAGTTGTGTATTCCAGATTGCAATCTCCGAATGAAAATCATCAAGGAATTACATGAAGAAGAACACGTGGGCCGTGACCGTACTATGCAGTTGATCTCAAAGTCTTATTTTTGGTCGCCAATAAGGAAGGAAGTTGAAAAGTTTGTTCAGAGGTGCCATATTTGTCAAGTTTCAAAGGGAACCGCAACAAATGCAGGTTTATATATGTCGTTGCCTATACCTACTAAACCATGGATGGATGTTAGTATGGACTTTGCGTTGGGCTTGCCGAGGACGCAATGTGGCAATGATTCTATCTCTGTGGTGGTTGATCGTTTTTCAAAAATGGTACATTTTATCGCATGCAAGAAGACGGCAAATGCAATTAATGTCGCACAGTTATACTTCAGAGAGATCTATCGTCTTCACGGGTTGCCTGAATCTATTGTATCAGATAGAGACACTCGTTTTCTGAGTCATTTTTGGATGAGTCTATGGAAAATGGTTGGGACAAAGCTGAAATTTAGTAGTGCTTATCATCCACAGACGGATGGACAGACAGAAGTTGTGAATAGATCCCTAGGTAATCTATTAAGATGCCTCGTGAATGACAATTTGAAGAGTTGGGATTCCAAGCTGTGTCAAGCTGAGTTTGCACACAACTATGCAGTTAATCATAGCACTGGGTTCAGTCCATTCCAGGTCGTTTACTCGACAATTCCTAAAGGACCATTAGATTTATCTATAGTACCATAGCAGAAAGGAGTGATCAAACGAGCTAGTGACTTTGTGAATGAATTGCAAGAGTGCCACAAGGTTGTGCAGGAATGATTGCTTAAGGTGAATGAGAAATATAAGAAATCCGCAAATATTAAACAACGAAATGTTGAGTTCAAAGAAGGAGATTTTGTATATGCAGTATTGACTAAGGAACGATTTCCTATTGGTACTTACAACAAACTAGCTGCTGGAAAGATTGGTCCTTTGGAAATCGTAAAAAAGATTAATGAGAATGCTTATCAATTAAGATTACCAGATCATATCCATACTGCTGACGTTTTCAACGTCAAACACTTGATTCCATATCATGAGAATAAGTACGTCGAAGAAGAGGAAAATGTAAATTCGGGTTCGAATTCTTTTCAACCAGGGGAGGATGATGCAGCGCACCATGTTAAGTCGCTCAACCTTAAGTCGTTCAATCTTAAGTCGTCTGCCTTAACGACCTACAGCAGGGAGCGACCCAACGACCTACAACAGGGAGCGACCTATCGGTCTAAAGCACAAAGCGAGTTAACTATCTAACGACCCTAACTATCTAACGGCCCAAGCGACCTACTGGCCTAGCGACTCAACGAGCAATGACCTAACGAGTTAACGTATGCCGCATTTCCTTAAGCCGTACACTGAAGCCGCATTTCTTAAGTCGCATTTTTCTTAAGTCGCATTCTTCTTAAGTCGCTGATTCCTTCTGATTTCTTATGTCGCATTGTTCTTATGTCGCATGGAGCTTAAGGCGCTTAAGCCGTTCCTGAAGTCGTTCTTTCTTCTTATGTTGTTAAGTCGTTAGGTCATGAATCGTATGTTGTTATGTCATGTATGTTGTATTGTTAAGTCGCATATGTGTTGTATGTTGTTAAGTCGTGTAATGTTATCTCGTATGTCGTGTATTGTATTGTAAGTCGTATGTCGTGTATTGTATTGTAAATCGTAGGTCGTGTGTTGTGTTGTGTTGAGTCGCATGTGTTGTAATTTCTTATAAATAGGGGTGTGTTGTCATTTGTAAAAGGGAGTTGATTTTGAATAAAATTTGTGTGTGAGCTTTTTCCACCATTGTTGAAGTTGAGTGTGATCTCCTTCTTCTTTCCTTCTTCGGGTTATTCGTGCGCGAATCAACGAAGTAGAAGCCAATTCTCGGTATCACTTGCGAGTGATCAATGACCGAATTATAGATCTTTCAACACGGTATCTTGTGAGATCAACGGGTTGAAGATAGCTAGATTTCGGCATCATCACGATCAAAGGAATTAAGCATTTATCGTTCTATCGGTTTATTTGACACGAAATCATCATTTCGTGGGAAGATCTTGGATAGGTTGCGAAAGTTTGAATCTAAACTGTTCGAGCCTACTATAAGCTGCGTCACTCACCATATTCCAACTGCAATTTTCTTTCTCTTAAAGACAGACTTGTGGCCGATTGATCATATCCGTTTGGATCCAACTATCAAATCATATTTTGATAAAGTAATTAGTTTCTAGTTCAGATTTTTATGTCACACCATATCATACAGTCAAGACTCTTAATGGTTTAACTAAATAACCGAGGATTATTTATTCTTAACATCGATAAGAAACTTATAGTTTCTTCTTCAATATGCAAGATAATGATTAGCAATTTAATGTTATGATTCGTTTGTATTTGGTTAATTTCATTTCATCCGTTGTAATTAGTTTTATCCTTAGACCGTATTCAAATTCTTTTTACTACCAATAATTTCTTAAAGATTCCTTTGTTGTGAAGTTGGAGTTTCTTGAAACAACAATTGTTTCTTATTGCAATGGAGTAGGCATTTATAAACATTTTATGAATTGTCATAAATAAAACTAATTTGGTATTAGTTCATAATATTTATGTTCATAATATAAATTAGTCATCCAATGATTATCATCCATAAAATCCTTTAGGGCAATTCATACAAGGTTTCTTATGTACAATATCACATGAAATCATTCGACTCACACAGTCTGCTAATTCCTTCGCCCAGGACATGATGGGGTTTCTTATAAATCCTTATCTTGTATGACTTTATAAACTATTCTTCAGATAATATTTGTAATGATCCGCCTTTTCAACCCTCAAAAGTCGGCATTTAATACGTCCACGGTATTCAAATGCCAGGCATCTAAGTATCGAAAAGGAAGATTGTTAGGGTAAAAAGAAAAGAAAAGGAATAGGGAAACAGAATCACACAGTGTAATGATAGCATATAATATAACAAAGATGGTAAAAACTATCGCTCTAAAATATAAGGTATACCAATGTTAAAATCAAACCTCATTAGCCTGGACAGTCATAACTTCATGACCTTACAATTGCAGATGGGTATATAATAATACAATGGAAAATAAAAATACCACGGCAGGTGAACATCCAGCTCTACTCCATGAGCTCCATGTCCCACCAACGTCAACCTGGAAAAATACTTGGTTTGACTCAAGCATTATAATAAAATAACACCAGGATCGGTCTGGAAAACCAGCGTGAGAAAACTCAAGAAATATGGGGAAACATATAATTTTGTGAGACTGCGTCGTTAAATGCGAAACATGTTTTTACCTCACAAGAATAACATCCATACAAGAATGAATGGAAGCAAATTAGAACAAAACCCAAACTTGAAAGAATGGGCATAAATAAGATCAAAATCTAAATTTAAATGAATGGACACAAATAATTAAACATAGAGAAGAGCTCCAGTCACTTCTCGATGCAATTAAGAAAACAATTCAAAGTTTTGAATCAGAAATAAGAAAAGGTAAATTTTCCAACAAAGATTAGGAGGGTGCACCCCCCTTATCGAAAGTATACATCTAGACAATATACTTGAGAATTACGATGGCTCTCAAAAACTGTACAAGCTGAGCTGAGTATTTCACATCTCTACATGCATACAACTGAATTCAATCTAGAGGAGATGTGAATATACCCTAACGGGAGCAACCCAACATAGCTTGACGTCCACTCGTACATTGATTTCAGCCATTTTCAACAAAGGATGTCAACGCTCAAAATGAGCAACAATCGTCTTATATTGAAGATACATAAAGAAGACAGCGGAATCCATTGTCAATAAGTCAACTATCGGGAATGATTAAAATGATCATATATGAAAATTAAATCTCTTGCCCTACCACTACTCGCCGATTACAAAAATTTATACCATCCCTTTGTTGAAAATGAAGTTGGGCAAGTTAAGGTAGTGTTACCTTTAACTCTTTCCTCAACGACATTTTTAATCTTCGGAATATAAACGGGTTTCCATACCTAGACACTTAGTGGTTAGAATATGACTAAATCATTTCCATACAAGTGATATCGTTAATGGAAATTTAATTCCTTATACTTTCCATAACCAAATAAAACTTTTAAACTTTAAAAAAAATGAAATTGTCTTGGTTTTCACATCACGAATATTAACTTTAAACAACTTTATTAAAGTGTTAATTAACTTTAAACATCATTAGTAAATGACTAATTAAAATAATTTATAATTAATATCTCAAAATAACCTTTTACTTTAAGACAAAATAATAATTTACAATATATTAAAACCCCCAAATTCCTTTCAAATACTTATAAAAAATTTATGAACTTGTTTGAAAATAATTTATAAAATATTTAAAGTAAATAACCTTTTATACTTTACGAAACTAAATATCTCTGAACTTCACCCATAACACTATCGCTATATGGACCAAAACTTCTAAACTTGTTTTGTAAATCAAAATTGCTTCAAACCTCGGTTCAAATAACATTTTATTATTTTGTAACAAAATAAATCAAAAAATACTTTTGTAAACATAAGACAATGGTAATCTTCCCAAAAGATAATTGATATAATTCTTTTGTAAATTTAAAACCATACTAATTATCACGAAAGAAAGTTGATCAAATTTATAATCTTTCGTAAATTTATAACAACATTAATTATCCCAAAAGAAAATTAATCAAATTAATAATTTTTTTATAAATTTAAAACAACATTAATTATCTTAAAAGATAATTAATCAAATTTATAGTCTTTTTATAAATTTAAAACTACATTAACTAGTCCGAAAGATAATTAATCAAACTTATAACTCCTTTTAGGAATTTTAAATAACATCTATCCCTTATTTAAAATACTCAAAAAAAAACTTGAAAATATGGTTTAAACAATTTTCAAAGTGAAAAAACATGACCAAACGTTTATTTTGTAAACATAAATCACAAGTTCAACACAACATAGGTTTAAGGAAAAGATATTCATTAGTAACGGTATAGCAATAACCGTTATAACGACGTTTATACAATTAAACAGTATGTCACAAATATTTCAACCAAACATCAACCTAGGCAATATAAGAATATAAGTAAAATACATATAACAGTAAATTAATAATGACAAGAAACCCCGTAGGGTCTCTCCATAAAAGTTCCTTGCAAAAAAATTGTTATTTTGCAATCTGGTTTTTAAGCGAGAATTTAAATCCAAACAAACAATCAAACAACAATAAGAAAACATATAATTATCAACAATTAGTAATCAATAGCTAACATGTCATTTATTAATTGAATTTAGAAATAATCATTTTATTTTGCAAGCATAGAATGGTGAGTTGATAGATGTCAAAAATACTCCATTCAATATAATTATAGCAGAATATTGTTTTATTCTGCTAAATAGATGTTACAAATGAAACTAATTTGACTATGCTAAACGTAATTGAATAAAATCACTATAATTATCATTTATTTATACTTCATTAAAACTATCAATTATCATCCAAGCATTCCATAATAATCTATAGCAACCCATATATCATATAGCTTATTTAGATATGAGTAAACTCACCAAAATTCCAGTTGATGCTTTCGCGTTTCGATTTGATCTAAAATCAAACTTATCTCAAAATTCTACTAGCTCCAAATTCAAAGAATCCAATTCCAATGCGTAGATCACATGGATAAGAGTCCAATCCAAAAGACCATGTTCAAATCTGACCTCGTAGGGAGAAGATATCGATTTTAAAATATTTCAGGACTAATTAAAATAATTAATTAGCATAATTATTTAAAGACATTCAAAATTACCTTCTTCCCACCAAATTGACTTCTCCTTCACATATACATGCACGCCTGCTATAGCCAAGGCTGTGCTTGAACCAACCCGACACCGAGCTACGTCCATGATGCTTCAATCCGACTTCGCCATTGAATTCCTCTCCTCAATCTCGACTCGTCGGACCAAACTTTAAACACTTGATCCATCCCAGTAAATCGTGTCTAAACCCTAGGCTTGCTACAGGAAAGACAGTCGTGATCCTTTACAAGTCATCGCACCATGTCTAACTTCGTCCACCATCTCGCCTTGCCAAAAGAAACATCCTCGTACACTCCGCTCGACCAACCATGGCCATAATCTCCTATAAGGCTAAACCCTAGGATCGGCCAAGACTATTGATCACACCAAAATATGACTGCATATGACAAAGTTTTTATGGTTGTGTAGATCTCAGTGATACGAACTGAATAAATTTTCGATATCTCGCTACACAAAATTCCATTCACGTACGAACCGCGAAAGACAAAACAAAAATACAATCGTTCATAGAAATGTGATATGATCTTAAAAAAAAATATACACTTGTTATCTTATTCTGTAAAATCACAAAAATACCATCGTTTACTGTAAAATATGTTAAATGGCAATTTACATATTTTTTAAATTAAAAATTATGGAAAAATCCTATTAATTCATTTAAAAATACATCAATAAAAACCAAATCATTTTGTTAACAATTGATTTTCTTATTATTTATTGGAATGATTTATTATTGTAAATAAATTTACAAAATGAATCCACCATTATTATTTATTAATTAAATGGAGTTAAATAAGGCTATTAAATCCATATAATTAATATCTAATTCACAATTCAAATATTTAAATAATTCATATATTTCAATATAAGTTATTTATATTTTAAAATCAATTATTTAAATATTCACAATTGAAACGATAAAATTCTAGGATTTTATAATATTAATCTTAATCTTATGTACTACTCTTAAGTACACACCTTATAGAAAAACTTTAACTCAACCTCACTCATCATTTAATTGTCCTTTATCCAACAAAGTTTGATTACTGCTTATCAACACATCATTATGTATTATAAGGAGGAGTAACTCTTGAGGCAAATCTTAAGTCATTTTAGGCAAGTTTGGAATTCTTTCCAATGTACTTACTCATTCGATCAAATCAAATCATTTCTTTTACGTGTTATTTTACTTTACTTCAGTTTTATATTTTATGAACTTATCGTAGACATGCCCTACATATATCGAATACATATATTCATGCTTGCGATGATTCATCAACGAATATAACAAAGTATGTGGAACCATTTGGTATTATCAAACCTGTGATCGCGTATATCTATATGTGTCAACTCGAAGAGTTCATTAACTCTTATGACGCTCGATGTAACGATCCACATTTTTAACTATTTTAAATTATTAAATTTAATATAATTATTGAATAAGAATGACTAGAAATAAAAATTTAATGAATTATTGGTGTAGTTATCGAATATGAACTTTAATAAAATTTTGAAATAATCAATTTCGATGATTTGGGGAATAATAAATATTGAAATAAAATTCTATATATTAAATGGGTTATAATAAATAGTTGGAATTGAATAATGAATATTGAAGGACTGTAAAATGGAAATAGCTGTTTTATAATTTGAATTTGATATAAAAGTTAAATTTTATAAGTTCAATAGCTTACATTTCAATATATAGTGGTTTATTGAATAATCAAAATTGTTTAAATTTAATATTACAATTATTTGAATAATTGAAAATTGAATTAAGTGAATGTAAATGGTATCGAAAATTGATTTAAATTTATTTAAATATGAATGAAGATTGTTAACATTTGAAATTGGATTTAAAAGTGAATAATTAGAATTTGAAAATTTTATATTATAATTGACGAGTAAAAATATCCATTTTGGCCATGTCTTAGATTTTAACGAAACCAGTTTAATCGGATCCAGAATAGTGAATTATTATTTGGTTTCAAGTTTCGTCGCGATCAGACCTGCCGTTTGGCCGTACGAGCTTAAAATGCGTAGAATTTAATTTTAGAATTTAACTAAAATAAATTGATTTTGAAAAGCGATCTTCTACATATGATAGAATTAAACCTCGAAACTAGTTCCATTGTGTTTGGAATGGAGGTAAAACATTATGAACGTCAGGCGACATGCTTTGTTTGGAGCTTAAGAAATTTTCGACTTCATAGGCTAGATATTTTCTAAATATAATAATATTTCCCGCCTAGACCATTCGTACTCTACGCCCTATTTTGTCTACTCATACACTTCCCCTCCCCCTCTCTTTTCTAATCGCAGCCTTCAAGTATTATGAAAAAACTCCAGATCGATTTAAAGGAAAAAACAACAACAATCGAAGGTCGCGAGGTGACCTGGGAAGGACATCGCGAACGAGAAGATCGACGTGGAGGCGCAATCGTTCGCGGCGGTGGAGTGTTTCGATTTAGGGTTTCTCGAGAACTGTGTATGTGGAGTTCGCATTGCGTTGAGGCGCGATGGCCGGGAGGCGCCGCAACGCCACTGGTGGAGGGACGAGAGGGGCGAAGGTCGACGAGGTTAGACGGTAGTCCGGACGAACATTGGCGAGTGCGCGTAGGCTATTTTTGCATTCTGGTTGTAACGTCCCGAAAATTTTCGACTTTCGAAAATTCAACATCGATACTCACTTTATCGACTGCCGAGAAATCGAAGGCCGAAAACCCGAAATGTTATGGGTTTTAAAAAGAATTTAAGAAAAGAGAAGAGAAAAAGATAGAAGATGGAGAGGAAAGAAAACAGAGAATAAAGAAAACATAGAAAATAGAACGGAACAGAACACAACAGAACAGCACCAGAATCTCACAATTCGCAGCGGAACAACATATAATAATAAATGAATAATCTTTAAACAAAGAACTATGTCAGTTATGACATTACATTTCATTTCATTTCATTACATCATATCATCAGAGTGTACAACAACAACATCAAACAGTGCAGCGGAAAAAGAAATACTATATACTAGTAATACGCCATGCCATCCAGCTTGCCTCCAGCAATTCCAGAATATCCAGAATATCCTGATAAACCTAACTCTTAACTGCCCGTGTGGAAATTAGTGGGCACCCAGAGTTTAGGAAGGAAAACAATAAACTCCGAGTCAGTCATGTGACTGGTGTGAGAACTCAAAACAGTTTATTTATCTTTAAAAATCAAAAATAGAGGAATATTTTTAAAGTCAATTCGAAATGCTTTTAAAAATGAGACTACCATAAGACCTCCCGCCACACACACAATGAAAACGCAGACTTGGAGGAGATTTCTTCTTATGATAGTCAAAGATGCTTGATACGCATTTAAAAAGAACATTTCATATTATTATTAGTGCATAGTGTAGAGAAAAATTCATTTCGAAAGTAGAATATAAATCTTAGCCAGCATAGGTACCATTATATTATGCCTACTAATAGCTACCATATTAGATGGCAGGTTCTACAACTAAAACCGTACAAGTCTCGTATTGTTTCTTTGGATTTCCAACGAATGATCAGGCCAAGGAACTTCCCATTGCCACATGAGAATGCCTCTGGATGGACATCCCCGAGAACCAAACCGGATCTTTACCAACACAAGGCCGGGTTACCCCTAACTGAGTAACAACTGACCGAATATGCCATCCCCCGGTCCTTTGGGACCTTTCACCGAGCGCTCGTAATCAATTCACACAATCATAACAAAGTGTTTTCAACATGAGTAAGTATCTGGGCTCCATACCATGATACCACCCTTTTCCAGAAGGAAATGCACATATCCTAAAGGGCGCTACCCCTCATAACCTTGCTGCTTCTTTCCTGTTTTGACCATTCACGGGGTGTGAGGCTCGACGAAGTCACGTCCACAAAAACATACTTTATACAAAAGCCATGATTTGGGTCAACAAATGATCATAGAAATGATCACAAAGATAGACGATCAAATAAATGATCCTATCACAAATAATCAACACAATGATCATTTCACAGCAACACTCAGCATGTCACATTACCAAATTGGGAATATATCGCTGATAACCTTCAACTACATAACCTCTGAGCTCGTATGTCTCAGAGAAGGGTGTTAAGCTAAAAGAATAAATTCTCCACCACCAACAAAAATATATTTGAATGAAATCGGCTTTATATCTCAATTTGTAATGTCAGGCATACTATCCATACAAGTCTGTTCCGGGCTCGAACAAAACCGAAGGCACTTCTTACAAAGCCCTTGCAATCCGGGTATTCACAATCCCGATCGAATTTCCCATCACTTAAGGAATCTCTATACCAGGAGCTACCCAGTGCAGAGACAATCGATAGGTCATCCTATCGCTTTTGCAAATACTCGGTCTTCAACACCCATCTTCAGTGCAATTCACAACGACGTATCACATATTCGGAATGGGTTATACGACCCCATGGTCTTTTCCCGGTTAACCCGAATAGTGAGCGCTTATTCAAAAATAAGTGTGGCATTCAAATTCAAACAATTCACATCAAATACCCATTCAAAGGGAAATATTGATAGTCGGTTATTGAACTATCAATGGATATGCACACATCACCAGATTCCAAATAATTTTCCAAATTATTTATTTTCCAAAATATCTTTACAAGATATATAATTTCACACTTCAAAAATAAATCAATATTTATTTTTAAACAACTTCCCTCTTCATTCATAAATTCCATAATGAATTTATATTTCACAATATCCATGCATATACAATTTCAATTATTCATTTCAATATTCCTTTTCAATTTATCTTCAAAAAGATAAATTCTCAAAATATTCACTTTATATTGGAAAACATTTCCATACTTATTTAATAAGTAATTCACAAATTTTATTTATTTTTCAACACTTGGAAAATATTCAATATACTTCAATCGAAATTTAGTATATATTTCATTCTTTAAGGAAATCATTCTCTTAAACATATTTATTTGGGCCAAAACGAATGTTGCGTAAAACATCGTTACGACAACCCAAAATCACTAGTATAGGGATTCGAAATTAAAATAGATATATAAATCCCAATACTATTCAAAACATTTCCTTTCGGAAATCATTTACTATAACAACAGTGTTATAGTCCACCATTTCCTTTTATTTCTCGAAAACGTCTATTTCAACAATAAATGTTGAAATCTATGGTTTCGAATTTCAACACATTTTAAAACATCGTTAGATCGTTTTAATTCTATTTCAAATATCACATTCAAAACAATTTTTTTAACATATTATTCACTATTCAAAAACGTGAATATACTACGTTAATCAATTTCATCCTTTAATTCATTTTATTTCAAAGGATTATTCACAGTTAGAAACGTGAATATAACTCCATTAATAGGTTTCAACAATTTTCTTATCAAAATAAGTCGTTTGCGAATTTATAAAACAACGTTTATAAATTCCAATTCTAATTATTTATAACAACTTCCTTTTACAAATTTCCGTCACTAACCTATTCCAGTTTATAACTCAATTATAAACTAAAAGTTCATATTATAAGTTAAATACTTATAAAACGATTATTTTACAAAATCGTTCTTTTAAAGACTTTCCAATTTATAAGTCTTATAACTTATAAGATTCATTTATTTAACCAGATCTATTCTTTTAATAACTTCACAAAATTTATAAATCTTACTATTTATAAATTTCATTTATAACTTCACCATTTATAATTTATAAATTCCATTCACTTATACAATCTATCTTCACTTCATTCAAACACTTATAAAAACTCGTTTTATAATTCAAATGTTTTAATTTATAAATATCAATTTATAAATCTTTTAATATAAATCAGTTTATATTACTATTTTAAAAATGCCTTTAAACTCCTTTATAATTTCCTCATTTTGATTTATAAAATAATTAAATTTTATAAATCCTATATTTTTAACTTTTTATAATAAATTCAAAAATTCCGATTTTACTATTTTATAAAATCATCAGCATCATATTCTCAAAAATCAGTTTTTTTACTATATTTCTCAAACTCATAATTTTTATAACTTTAAAAATTATACGTTTATTTATTTAAAATGGATCAATTCAAAAATATTTTATAAACGTATACTTTCAAAAAATCACTTTAAAAATCATTTTAAAATTCCAAAATTTGGTCCAATGATGCTACATACCAAATAGTCAATCACGACAACAACGATATCATATATCGATATGATAATCCATCAAATATCAAAATATCTGAAATCTAACAAAAACTGTTGAGGAATCCAGTTGGATCCCTCCAACCTGTTTTCCCTGCATCCACAAACATTAGCACAATACCAATTTCGCTCCAGTACGAAATTATCGCGATATATGGGATTTAAATATTATCCGCTTAATAGACGGCGCAATAGGGTCTCATCCGCTAAACAAAAAATGCGGGAAATCAATAACTCCAATATATACATATGCCAATATATATATATTGCTATTATATATAATACCAATTTCACCGTTTATGAAATATTCGCGGTATATGTTTTTATTAAATAACATCCGCTTACTAACGGCGCATAATGTCTATTTTAACAATCAATAGATATCAATCATTATTCAAACATGCATTCAAATATTTTAAATCTAACTATTTAAAATAAAATCGAAACTGATTCGATTGAGTGAGAAGTTCTCACCTTGATTTTATTTCCGTTTTAGCGATTTATTTCGAATAAAATTAAACGGACGTTTAATTTTACCCAAAATTCTCACTAACTCCAAACGACTCCAATCCAACTCCATCGCGTAGTGCTCGTTCATACGATTCCAACGCAACTGGTTTCGCGCGTTTTCGACCTCGTATGAAAAAGTTATGAATATTTGAAGTTATACGAATTTTATTAACATAAATTACAACATATTAATAAAATTTTAAACCCACGTCAATTATAGGCTGTAGGATCCATCTCTTCAGATCCGTGCGTGCTCCTTCTCCTCCCCCCCCCCCCCATTCACGTGAACTCCAGTATGATGCCGAACCCATCTTAGTAATTAGGGTTTAAATTTAGCAACTCCATCGCTCGACTAAAACACTATCAGGAAGTTGCATTGCGAAGCCCTCACCCAACTCCTTGCTCGGCCCCAACCACCTGAAGCTCAGTTGCGCCTGTATCACGAATCTCGAGGCCGACCGCACCTCCTTCTCAAGCCAACTGCCGCTAATCTACAGCTCCAAACGCGATCTCAACCGTTGAAACTGTAGATCTTGATGCCCTCTTCATTTCTCTAGTTGAAAGTTTGTTGAATCGTTTGAAGGACTGAAAGATAACTGAAGGAGAAAGTTGGAGTTTTTCGGCCGTTCATGGGGGTGCTGGCGGCTACACGTTGAAATTAGGGTTTAGATATTTTTTATTTTTATTTTTTTAGAGTGAAGGGCTATTTATAAGGAACCGACGAAACACTATTCATTCCGGAAATTCCGAACTCCGATTCACGCGCCGAAACTGACGTTTCTAGGGTTTACCCCGCGTTCCGGACACAATGGAATAGGTTTCGAAAGCTAATTCGGACATCTGTGTGAGATATGGCAATAAATGTTCAATTTAAATTAAACCGATTTAAATCGATTTCTAGGCGTTTTAATTCGTACCGGACAAACGGTAAATCCAATTGACTTGAAATTTGAAACCTTACAATAATATCACATTACGGATCCGATGAAACTGGTTTCGTCGAAATCCGAGACTTTTTGAAAAATGGCTATTTTAACTCGCCAAATTAATAATAAAAACAATTCGATGCGTTTCGAGCTGCCACGATCAAACGATAGCTCCGATTGACACGAAAATTGAAATCCGGTAATAACTAACCATTACGGATCCAATGAAACTGGTTTCGTTCAATTCTGAGACTGTTCAAAAATTGACTATTTTCACTAGTCGATTTAAATTATTAAAATATTCAATTTTCACAAATAAACTTTTAATTCGATTTTAAAAGTTCTAAAATATCGTTCTAACTCCAATATGATAAAATAAAATTTCCCAAATCATTTTCAATCATATTTAACTCAATTTTCAATTATTTCCATAATTTAACATATTAAATTATTGATTTAATTATCCAATTAAATCCAATTATTCAAATTAAAATTTATTTGACTTATAAATTCACTTATTAACATTTAAAATTAATTAAATATTAAATTTTAATTACTAAAAATTCTGGGTCGTTACAATCTTCCCCCCTTAAAAGAATTTCGTCCTCGAAATTATTAAGTAAGAAAAATTACAGAATTTATTAATTTTCCCAAAACAAATTTTTAAACTTCTTATAACACTTACTAAGTTTTTCAAATCATACTTAGTTATCTTTTCAAAAACAACTACCATTGTTTAACTTTCAACTCCAAATCAAAGTTAAAGTTTTCAAAATTTTCCAATTTTCTCAAATTTTTCTAACTCCTTAAATTTCCGAAAAAATTCGCCATAGTCTCCTTTGCGCGGCTCGATCCGAAAAAAAAATGACAGTATATATATCACAAATATACATCTCATCAAGTAATGAGGCATCCCGCAGGGAAAAAGTATAAAAGTACGGTATGTAATCCGAGATATGTACCTTATATTTTATTAGCAAGCATATACGGCTAATATAGCGCGAAAGCGAGCTCCAAATGCGAAGCAAACGCGATCCGCACCTACTAAACACTCAACAAACAACATGAGAATCATGCATGTAGACAATAGTATCAATATACAACATATAGCAACATAATAACTATATATGTCAACATAACAAATGAAACTAAAGCAACAAATGCAAACATCAACCAACTATCATCCATAACCAAATCAATATTCATTTATATTCTCATTAATATTCAATGAATTGGGTTTTCAATTTAATCACATTTGATTCATTAACAGTGGATGTTTCTAACATTTATTTTCAATTAGTTTATATTCACTAATTCATATTCAAGTTGGTTCACTTCCAAATCAAATTCAATTCTATTTAAGATTCACTTAACTTCCAATTGAATTTCAATTACTTTAGCTTCCAATTTCATTAATATACCAAATGTATATTAATTTCAACCAAATTCCTTTGCTTATATTCATTTCATTCAATTTTTTAACTTCCAATAACATTAAATTTTAATGAATTAACACTTATATTCATTACTTCCTTATCAATTATTCACATTCGATTGATTAATATTCAATCCATTTACTAAAGTTGAATTTTATTTATATAACTTAAGTTCACATTTATCACTTAACTTTTATTAATTTATTTTGATACCAATATCAACTTCATTCAACATTTATTAAGTTATATTTCCATTTAACTTTAAATTCATTTTTATTTCAACTCATATTCATAAATATATTCATATAGTTTCACTTCTTATATATATAAGTTTATTTCACAATTGTAAATCACTTTAATTATAATTCAATTCTTATAATTCTTTTGCTTATACAATTATTCTTCAATTTAGATTATTCAAACAACTAAACAATCAACTTATATACACTTTAATAATTCTGAAAAATTATTCCTTTATATATAAAATATAATCAAGGTAAAATTATTTCATTTACCCAATTTAAAACAATATTATGTCGAATTGTTCTATTCAAGTGTTTAGAAACCCCTTCGGCATAGTTGTCGAGACCACGCTGACGAAGGTTCATATGCCACTCAACAAACCAATCATCACAATATAAAACAATTTTATATTCACTAACAAATACGCTCTCATAGCTATTATTACACTCAACTCATTCTAGAGTACTACTGACTCTATCTCTAATGAGTAATACCCAACAGAACCATGGTTGTCGCTTAACCATATGCTCCGATACCAAATGTAACGTCCCGAAAATTTTCGACTTTCGAAAATTCAACATCGATACTCACTTTATCGACTGTCGAGAAATCGAAGGCCGAAAACCCGAAATGTTATGGGTTTTAAAAAGAATTTAAGAAAAGAGAAGAGAAAAGGATAGAAGATGGAGAGGAAAGAAAACAGAGAATAAAGAAAACATAGAAAATAGAACGGAACAGAACACAACAGAACAACATCAGAATCTCACAATTCGCAGCGGAACAACATATAATAATAAATGAATAATCTTTAAACAAAGAACTATGTCAGTTATTACATTACATTACATTTCATTTCATTACATCATATCATCAGAGTGTACAACAACAACATCAAACAGTGCAGCGGAAAAAGAAATACTATATACTAGTAATACGCCATGCCATCCAGCTTGCCTCCAGCAATTCCAGAATATCCAGAATATCCTGATAAACCTAACTCTTAACTGCCCGTGTGGAAATTGGTGGGCACCCAGAGTTTAGGAAGGAAAACAATAAACTCCGAGTCAGTCATGTGACTGGTGTGAGAACTCAAAACAGTTTATTTATCTTTAAAAATCAAAAATAGAGGAATATTTTTAAAGTCAATTCGAAATGCTTTTAAAAATGAGACTACCATAAGACCTCCCGCCACACACACAATGCAAACGCAGACTTGGAGGAGATTTCTTCTTATGATAGTCAAAGATGCTTGATACGCATTTAAAAAGAACATTTCATATTATTATTAGTGCATAGTGTAGAGAAAAATTCATTTCGAAAGTAGAATATAAATCTTAGCCAGCATAGGTACCATTATATTATGCCTACTAATAGCTACCATATTAGATGGCAGGTTCTACAACTAAAACCGTACAAGTCTCGTATTGTTTCTTTGGATTTCCAACGAATGATCAGGCCAAGGAACTTCCCATTTCCACACGAGAATGCCTCTGGATGGACATCCCCGAGAACCAAACCGGATCTCTACCAACACAAGGCCGGGTTACCCCTAACTGAGTAACAACTGACCGAATATGCCATCCCCCGGTCCTTTGGGACCTTTCACCGAGCGCTCGTAATCAATTCACACAATCATAACAAAGTGTTTTCAACATGAGCAAGTATCTGGGCTCCATACCATGATACCACCCTTTTCCAGAAGGAAATGCACATATCCTAAAGGGCGCTACCCCTCATAACCTTGCTGTTTCTTTCCTGTTTTGACCATTCACGGGGTGTGAGGCTCGACGAAGTCACGTCCACAAAAACATACTTTATACAAAAGCCATGCTTTGGGTCAACAAATGATCATAGAAATGATCACAAAGATAGACGATCAAATAAATGATCCTATCACAAATAATCAACACAATGATCATTTCACAGCAACACTCAGCATGTCACATTACCAAATTGGGAATATATCGCTGATAACCTTCAACTACATAACCTCTGAGCTCGTACGTCTCAGAGAAGGGTGTTAAGCTAAAAGAATAAATTCTCCGCCACCAACAGAAATATATTTGAATGAAATCGGCTTTATATCTCAATTTGTAATGTCAGGCATACTATCCATACAAGTCTGTTCCGGGCTCGAACAAAACCGAAGGCACTTCTTACGAAGCCCTTGCAATCCGGGTATTCACAATCCCGATCGAATTTCCCATCACTTAAGGAATCTCTATACCAGGAGCTACCCAGTGCAGAGACAATCGATAGGTCATCCTATCGCTTTTGCAAATACTCGGTCTTCAACACCCATCTTCAATGCAATTCACAACGACGTATCACATATTCGGAATGGGTTATACGACCCCATGGTCTTTTCCCGGTTAACCCGAATAGTGAGCGCTTATTCAAAAATAAGTGTGGCATTCAAATTCAAACAATTCACATCAAATACCCATTCAAAGGGAAATATTGATAGTCGGTTATTGAACTATCAATGGATATGCACACATCACCAGATTCCAAATAATTTTCCAAATTATTTATTTTCCAAAATATCTTTACAAGATATATAATTGCACACTTCAAAAATAAATCAATATTTATTTTTAAACAACTTCCCTCTTCATTCATAAATTCCATAATGAATTTATATTTCACAATATCCATGCATATACAATTTTAAATATTCATTTCAATATTCCTTTTCAATTTATCTTCAAAAAGATAAATTCTCAAAATATTCACTTTATATTGGAAAACATTTCCATACTTATTTAATAAGTAATTCACAAATTTTATTTATTTTTCAACACTTGGAAAATATTCAATATACTTCAATCGAAATTTAGTATATATTTCATTCTTTAAGGAAATCATTCTCTTAAACATATTTATTTGGGCCAAAACGAATGTTGCGTAAAACATCGTTACGACAACCCAAAATCACTAGTATAGGGATTCGAAATTAAAATAGATATATAAATCCCAATACTATTCAAAACATTTCCTTTCGGAAATCATTTACTATAACAACAGTGTTACAGTCCACCATTTCCTTTTATTTCTCGAAAACGTCTATTTCAACAATAAATGTTGAAATCTTTGGTTTCGAATCTCAACACATTTTAAAACATCGTTAGATCGTTTTAATTCTATTTCAAATATCACATTCAAAACAATTTTTTTAACATATTATTCACTATTCAAAAACGTGAATATACTACGTTAATCAATTTCATCCTTTAATTCATTTTATTTCAAAGGATTATTCACAGTTAGAAACGTGAATATAACTCCATTAATAGGTTTCAACAATTTTCTTATCAAAATAAGTCGTTTGCGAATTTATAAAACAACGTTTATAAATTCCAATTCTAATTATTTATAACAACTTCCTTTTACAAATTTCCGTCACTAACCTATTCCAGTTTATAACTCAATTATAAACTAAAAGTTCATATTTTAAGTTAAATACTTATAAAACGATTATTTTACAAAATCGTTCTTTTAAAGACTTTCCAATTTATAAGTCTTATAACTTATAAGATTCATTTATTTAACCAGATCTATTCTTTTAATAACTTCACAAAATTTATAAATCTTACTATTTATAAATTTCATTTATAACTTCACCATTTATAATTTATAAATTCCATTCACTTATACAATCTATCTTCACTTCATTCAAACACTTATAAAAACTCGTTTTATAATTCAAATGTTTTAATTTATAAATATCAATTTATAAATCTTTTAATATAAATCAGTTTATATTACTATTTTAAAAATGCCTTTAAACTCCTTTATAATTTCCTCATTTTGATTTATAAAATAATTAAATTTTATAAATCCTATATTTTTAACTTTTTATAATAAATTCAAAAATTCCGATTTTACTATTTTATAAAATCATCAGCATCATATTCTCAAAAATCAGTTTTTTTACTATATTTCTCAAACTCATAATTTTTATAACTTTAAAAATTATACGTTTATTTATTTAAAATGGATCAATTCAAAAATATTTTATAAACGTATACTTTCAAAAAATCACTTTAAAAATCATTTTAAAATTCCAAAATTTGGTCCAATGATGCTACATACCAAATAGTCAATCACGACAACAACGATATCATATATCGATATGATAATCCATCAAATATCAAAATATCTGAAATCTAATAAAAACTGTTGAGGAATCCAGTTGGATCCCTCCAACCTGTTTTCCCTGCATCCACAAACATTAGCACAATACCAATTTCGCTCCAGTACGAAATTATCGCGGTATATGGGATTTAAATATTATCCGCTTAATAGACGGCGCAATAGGGTCTCATCCGCTAAACAAAAAATGCGGGAAATCAATAACTCCAATATATACATATGCCAATATATATATATATTGCTATTATATATAATACCAATTTCACTGTTTATGAAATATTCGCGGTATATGTTTTTATTAAATAACATCCGCTTACTAACGACGCATAATGTCTATTTTAACAATCAATAGATATCAATCATTATTCAAACATGCATTCAAATATTTTAAATCTAACTATTTAAAATAAAATCGAAACTGATTCGATTGAGTGAGAAGTTCTCACCTTGATTTTATTTCCGTTTTAGCGATTTATTTCGAATAAAATTAAACGGACGTTTAATTTTACCCAAAATTCTCACTAACTCCAAACGACTCCAATCCAACTCCATCGCGTAGTGCTCGTTCATACGATTCCAACGCAACTGGTTTCGCGCGTTTTCGACCTCGTATGAAAAAGTTATGAATATTTGAAGTTATACGAATTTTATTAACATAAATTACAACATATTAATAAAATTTTAAACCCACGTCAATTATAGGCCGTAGGATCCATCTCTTCAGATCCGTGCGTGCTCCTTCTCCTCCCCCCCCCCCCCATTCACGTGAACTCCAGTATGATGCCGAACCCATCTTAGTAATTAGGGTTTAAATTTAGCAACTCCATCGCTCGACTAAAACACGATCAGGAAGTTGCATTGCGAAGCCCTCACCCAACTCCTTGCTCGGCCCCAACCACCTGAAGCTCGATTGCGCCTGTATCACGAATCTGGAGGCTGACCGCACCTCCTTCTCAAGCCAATTGCCGCTAATCTACAGCTCCAAACGCGATCTTAACCGTTGAAACTGTAGATCTTGATGCCCTCTTCATTTCTCTAGTTGAAAGTTTGTTGAATCGTTTGAAGGATTGAAAGATAACTGAAGGAGAAAGTTGGAGTTTTTCGGCCGTTCATGGGGGTGCTGGCGGCTACACGTTGAAATTAGGGTTTAGATATTTTTATTTTTTATTTTTTTAGAGTGAAGGGCTATTTATAAGGAACCGACGAAACACTATTCATTCCGGAAATTCCGAACTCCGATTCACGCGCCGAAACTGACGTTTCTAGGGTTTACCCCGCGTTCCGGACACAATGGAACAGGTTTCGAAAGCTAATTCGGACATCTGTGTGAGATATGGCAATAAACGTTCAATTTAAATTAAACCGATTTAAATCGATTTCTAGGCGTTTTAATTCATACCGGACAAACGGTAAATCCAATTGACTTGAAATTTGAAACCTTACAATAATATCACATTACGGATCCGATGAAACTGGTTTCGTCGAAATCCGAGACTTTTTGAAAAATGGCTATTTTAACTCGCCAAATTAATAATAAAAACAATTCGATGCGTTTCGAGCTGCCACGATCAAACGATAGCTCCGATTGACACGAAAATTGAAATCCGATAATAACTAACTATTACGGATCCAATGAAACTGGTTTCGTTCAATTCTGAGACTGTTCAAAAATTGACTATTTTCACTAGTCGATTTAAATTATTAAAATATTCAATTTTCACAAATAAACTTTTAATTCGATTTTAAAAGTTCTAAAATATCGTTCTAACTCCAATATGATAAAATAAAATTTCCCAAATCATTTTCAATCATATTTAACTCAATTTTCAATTATTTCCATAATTTAACATATTAAATTATTGATTTAATTATCCAATTAAATCCAATTATTCAAATTAAAATTTATTTGACTTATAAATTCACTTATTAACATTTAAAATTAATTAAATATTAAATTTTAATTACTAAAAATTCTGGGTCGTTACACTGGTGGGTTATTCAGCCTGGAACGAGGCTTGTACGAGAGTGTGGGGTAATTAGTTTTAATTATTTTATTTCAGTTAACTAAAATTTTAATTATATCACTAATGTTAATTATCGCGTATCTTTTGCATACGAGGTCCGTTTTAGACGAATAAAGTGGAGTTGGAATCGTATCGACGAAGGCTATGGCACGGAGTCAAGGTGGTATTTAATTAAAGCGGAAAATATTTTTAGTTTCAAATAAAGGCAAGTGTTTTATAATGCTCAAGATGTACTAAAATAATTTTTATGTTAGTTAAATTGATATCATGAAGTAATTTAATTTTTATTGACTGTTGTTTGGTAAATTGAACTGACATTTAAATTGTGTGAATTAAAATTATAGGAATTTGAATTGGCAGTTCAAATTTGAAATGGGAATTAAATTGCTAGTTAAATTCTCGATTATTGATAACTAGTGAATTGGTATGATGTTTTGACTGATTTGGATGTGGATTGTGATAGATGCTATTGATTAATATTATGGATGATTTGGATGTTTATTTATTTTGATATATCTCGTTATCATACTGTATATTATTACAGTATATAAAACTGTAAATCAAAATAGTTTGAATAAGATAGGAAATAGGTTGGAATGATGTATACCTATGACATTTATTTTGGATTGAAATGATATATATACATCCCTGAAATTAAATTGAAATAACTGATCACTTGGCCATAGGATAGAAAATTTTATATGGATACCGGATTGGTTTAATTAAATGATTTCAAAATTTTGATCTGAAATTATTTAAATGATCTTATTTAAAGAAATAAAAATCGAATTTATGAAAATTGAATTATTTTCGAACTTGAGCTCAAAATGTTGAAATTTAAATTTGTTAACAGAAATAGTTTAAAATAACCGAATTTAAGATTTTGAAGTTATAATTGAAATATGATTTGAAGTTTGGAAATTTGGTTGTTTTAAAAGATTTGGACTTTTGTTCGAACTTTGAAATATTGTTAAGTAAAAGCAATTTAAGTCGATATTTCAATAATTGAGCTCGGAACTGAATTATTTTAAAGATCTAGACATTGAATTAAACTTTGAAGTCAAATTCAGTTTAAATGATTTAAATCGATACTTTGAAATCAAACTCGAACTTGATATAGATTGAAATGGTTTGAAATTGAGAATTGAATTGAAATATATTCAAGTTGGAATTGAAATTGAAATCAATTGGAATTGAAAGCGAAATTTAATTAATTCGAATCGAATTTATTTGAATTGAAATTGGAATCGAAGTAAAATTCGACTTGAAATCGGAATTGAATCGATTAAATTGGAATGGAAATTGAAGTGATTTGAATTGGAAAATTTGGAATTGAATCAGTTTGACTTGGAAACTATTTTCAGATAAATTAATTTAATATAAACTATTTAGAATCTATCTTTTAAATATTCAAATTATTTTTTATTTTTCAAACTATTTTATTTTATAAAACATTTTTAAATACGTAAATCATTTTCTATCAAACTATTTTAACTATTTAAACAATTTAAAACTTTTCCAAAACTATTTTCTAAAATTCAAACGGGTCGATGGGAATGTTAATATTTAAATGGTTGATTTAAATACGAATTGGGTTAAAATGAAGTTATAACCTAAATTAAAATTCGAAACAATTTTGGAAGCGAAATGGAGATAATAAGGCGAAATGAACTTGAACTGAAATTGTATATTTTGAGTAAATATGATGATTTCGAAATGAATTTGATTTTGAAGCAAATATGATATTTTGATATCAAATATGAATTGTTTTCGAAATATAAATGTACCAGGCGGTGTGTAAAACGACGTTCGGTTGTTAAAGAGACTGGGTCTCTTATTGGCATACTCTTTGTTAATATTGGAACCACTTTAACAACCGTGTACGTGGATGAGACTCCAGAATGAAGTGGTTGGATTTGGCATCGTCTGCTGGATTTGAAGAAAGAGAACGATGCTGAATAGACCCCGGCACTGGTGCCAATTTGAAATGACTAAAATAGAATGGTTTGATAGGGCCAAGCGGGCTAGCTACCCCTAACGGACATCCATTCTTCGAATTTTTTGGACTCGATCCATATTATTACTCTTGTTGTTGGTTTCAATTAGTGCACCTTGATTTGGGATAGCCTCCCTTTGACACGATATAGGATAGATGGACGTGGTGGGCAGTCGTGGCTACAATGCATTAACACCAACCCTACAACACGAACTAGTATTATCCTACCTTGGGCATATCTTCACATGCCTTGTCATACTTTTATCCCTATACGAGGTCCCTACGATTTTGGTTTAGTATTGTCGTATCACGATGCATCCCTATCCCCGACGTGCTACTGGGGCATTATATGCAAACTGCACGACAATGCTTAAAAACGCGTTAAGGGGGATTAATGTAAATCCTTAATGCTAAGAAAAATTATATGTTTTACTGATTAGACATTATATATAGCATATTCTACTATATATAAATAATTTGACTGATCCTTGAGAGATGGAAAATCCCGTAACATCTCTTGAGTTATTGCACACACGTTATACACTGGATAGAAGATGTAAAATTCCGTAAACATCTCTGACGCTATTACACTCATGTTATGTTATATCAATTTGAATCACATAAAAATATTTTAGTCCTGACTCGAGTGTTTTGTCTTTTCATTACGCTTGGATCAGTCCTGAGTTTTCAGCGCATTGAAGATTGTCTTTTGGAGGACGAAGACGGAGATTTGGTATATTATTATTACTATTATTATTCCATCACATTATTGTTTTGCTACATTATCTATTTATCCCTATTGTATATGTAACTCAGATAATTTTGTATAAAATAAAATCTAATGTATAATATAAATAGCTTCATGAACTGTTTATTTGATTATTATATTTTATCATTCCGTTGCGAGAAACTGTGTTTGTTTTCTCCCTCTTTTCTTATTTTTCTTAATTAACCTCATTGATTATCTATGTTTCAGATTGTTTAAGTTGGACATGTGTGGAATATTGTTGATTAAACCTTTTGAAATGTGGGTCGTCGCATTTGGTATCAAAGCTTTGGTTTAGCGTTAACCTTAGCTTTGTGGAGTTTGACTCATTAGAGATAGGTAGTAATACCCTAGAATGAGTCTGTTTGAGAGTGAGTGTGTGTGTGTGTATGAGAGAGCGTACTTGTTAGTGTTAAATATTGTTTTATATTGTGTTTACTTATCCGTTGAGTTGTTTATGAATTCTGATCGATGCGTGGGGCGCCATGTTATCGATAGGAGTTTCTAAACACTTAAACGAGGCAAGTCGACATAATATTGTTTTAAAATAGGGTAAATGAAATAATTTGATCTAAATTATATTATATATATATAATGATTATTAATGAAGTTGTTGTTAGAAGATGATAATATTTAGTTATCATCGATTATTGGTTGAATTAAAATAAAACGAATACTTTGTGAATTTTATTTTATGAAGCATTTGATAAGTAAATTGAATTGAAATCTGATTACAATAAAAATCATTTGAAACAACAAAGATGTAATTTAATGAATGTTTTCATAATAAAGAAACATAATTGTATAAGCTATATTATAAATAGAAGGATTTAAAAATTGAGAATTTTAGAATTTAAATCCCTTTGTTTTCAAAATTGTTCTCAAAGCCTTCAAAATTAATAATAATATTATTTGAAAGTGTTTTGAATATTTTGAAAAGATTTTGAAAGAAATAAAAGCGTTGTACTTGCTTTAGTGGCTGGGGAATTATCCTACGGATGACTACAGTATCGCCAGTATTCATTTTCGAGTTTCTGAGTGAGAATTGCTACCAAAATAAATTTATTTTCGATCAAAACAAGTTTGATTATGGAATAAAAAGTATTCCAAGTATGCTTTGATAAGTATATGGAAATAGTTTGAACTTATAAATTGAAAATGGTATAAATAAGAATAAGCTATAACTTATAAATTGAACAGGAAGGTAAAATTAAATTTAAAACTGTTGAATATTTTTGGTTAAGCAAACAAAAGAAGATTCGAATTTGACATATAAATAAAAGAGTTAACCTCAGAAATGTTAGATAAATTGAGTAAGTGAAATGAAGTAAACAAAATAAAACTTAACATAAGAAACCCCAAATGAAACTGAAGTGTATTTGAAATGAATTAGATAAAATAACAAAATGAAATTTTAAGTAAATTAGTTTATTTAACTTATAAATTTTAGAAACATTAAGCTACAAACAAATTTTAAAATTGATGAATATGAATGATAAGAAAATAATTAACTTGAATAAAATTAAATAAAATGAGTAATGGATTAAATGAAATAAAATTTCACTTAATAAATATTAAACGAATTGAACTGGATTTGAATACAACTAGATAAATTTGTAAAGTGAATTAATTCCACTTAGGCCATAAACGAATTAGTAGAATGAATACAACTTGAATTAGAAAATGAAATACAATTTGAATTGTGAAAGAAATTGAATAAAAATAAATGAGCGTAAGAAAATTAATATGAGTAATTGAATTTAATTTAAATTGGATGTAAATAAATTAAATACAAATGGAATGAGTTTCAATAAAATCGAATGTTAACTAATTTAATGTGGAATAAGTTAAAAGGATGAATTATAAGATGAAGTTAACTTAAGAAAATTGAATGAGTTTGATTAAGAGAAAATTTATTAATATGAATTTGAGTAATAAAATAAAATTTACTTAAGTAAAATTAACAATAAACTAATGAAGTGAATCAAAGAATTAATATTGAACTTAAGTTATGAAGAGAAGAATAAATAAAAATGATTTGGATTTTATCAAATGTTTATAACAAATTTAAATGGTTTTATAAAATGATTTATAAATAATATTATTATGAAAGATAATATACTAAGTGGTGATGAAGTAAAAAATTAATTCAAACAAGGTTAAGTGAAAAAACTTTATAAACTGGTTCATAAATATGAAATATGTTAAACAAAAAGTGAAACAATTGAAATTTAACAAATTAAATAGAATGTAAGTGAAATAGATTTGAAAAAAAATAGAAGTAAACCAACTGAATGTTAATGAGAAATGAAGTGTTAAGTTAAATATTGACATCGAAAATGTAAATTTTGATAATTTGGATTAGTTAGATGAATATTAATGATTGTTGAATAGTTTCTTTTGTTGCAAATATTCAGTATGGCTATTTTAATTGCATATGATTGTTGTATGTTGTGTATTTGTACTTGAGATTATGATTTGGATTCAGAATGCATGTTTTATAGGTTATTACAATTGTAACAATGCAAAATTTAACTCGTAATAATTAATTTGTTAATTAACTAAATGACAAAATAACTTTGTGAAATTACCAGAATTGAGCCACGAGAGTTGCACCATTGTGTCCGTGGTAATTTTTTAGTCAATTTCCATGTATAAAACGTCAGAATCCAAGTCAATATGAAGAAGTAACGCACGAAACAAAAAATAATAATTATTATATGGGCTAGGTCAACCAGGAGGTCAACCTAACCATCATCTAGGTCAACTGGCCGGTCGAACTAGGGGGTGAAGGTCGACTTGGCTATCGACCCGCCTAATGTATGAAGTGAAGAAGATTTTTTTCTTCATGCTGTACGATTTTAACGCGTCATTTGCACCCTTTTATTCAATCTGGCCCATCCTTTTCTGCATCCGACGGCCCCTATTCATTTTATGACATGGTTGCATCCTATTCAATCTTCAAATCCAACGGTCCGAGATCCACTTCTACCCCTATAAATAGACCTCCGGACCTAACATTTTTTCTCATTCTAGATCTTCTCTGAATGGGTTCACCTTTTTAGGAGGACCCTAAAAGGAATAATTTTTCAAGAATAAAATCTTTTTAATAAAAATATTTTAATACCCTCAAGTGGATCCGGGAAAGGGAAGAGCTAAGGACCGGAGGTGGGTGATTGTTATTATTTTAATATTTCTTTAAGTAATTTAAAATAATAGGGTTTCCAATAGTTGTAGTTTTACTACGATTTTTGGAATAACCTTTTTAGCAGTTTTATTTACAGTTTTTAGAATTATTTTCAGTCTATTTCCTTTCAACTATTCTTTTCATTGATTTTTGTGTATTTCTGTTAATTATAGCTTTTTCGTTTATTTACAAATTATTTACAGTATTTTGATTTATATATTGTTATTTATACATTGTTTACATCTTCTTCCTACGCCTTGGATTTTCTTCTATTTTCAGTTTTCTTTATTTCTCCTTCTTCTTCGCGTATGGATTAGAATAGAATTAATGCGAAATTGGATTAATATATAAGAATTCTGAAATAAAAAAAGATAAGATGTAAATTCTAAAGACTATAATATAAATAGAATTAAGACTGAAATTATGCCTAATTATGATATTAATTAGACTGGATTAAAGCGATTGGCCTATTTATAATTATGAGATGTAAATTATAAAGACTATAATACAAATGGAATTGAACTGAAATTACGCCTAATTATAATTAGAATTGCACTAACTAAAGATAACTAGCATAGTTAAAGTTTACAATTATAACTAAATAGAGTAAAAGATGAAAGAAGCTTATTTTCACACATAAACCTTGGGTTAAGTAATAAACATGATTATAATGTACATTATAATAAGAATAGAATGAGGCTTATTTTAAGACTTGGGATAAAAAGTAAAACTGATAATAAAGGAATATTTACATAATTTATCTTAAGTAATAAGCAAATATGAAAGTAAGACCTGTACCAAATATCATTCCCTATTAGACAAAACGGCGTCTCACGTTAGTCTAAAGTTAGATGAGGGCACATTCATGCTAAGGATGGTAGTGATTGATCAAATAAAAGTCCAAATCATAAGGGATTTGGATAAGGGGCGCAACTAGATATTGTTTGAATGAAGGGTCAATATCAACAACATTTCCCCTATTTTCTATGGACACACGATGATCTCACATTAGCCTAAAGTGAGATGAGGGGTACGCTATGCTGGAAGAGGTAATAAGAAGACCCAATAGGTGGAGCAAAAGGTAGCATGGGCATGGTGGCAGTTAAGTGTGCGACTTCCATTCGGGTGCTCAGTAATAGCTATGAGTTCCAAGCGCTTAGTATGAGTGTCTTTCGTAGACAGCATTGCCTTCTGTGTAGGGAGCTATATATGTCGTCCGGATCCACAGTAGTTGCTCTGAGCATCTTTCGTAGATACCATTGTCTGCTATGTAGAGAGTTATATAGCGGTTGGTCCACAGTAAGTTCTATGGAGTAGCAGGCCGATCAAAAAGGGTAGAATTAGGGTCACATCCTAATTACAGGGTTAGGAATTCATCCTAATTAAAGAAAAAATCAAGGACAAGTCCAAGCAATAAAAGTTATATCTTATAAATTGAGAAATAATTAATCGTACTTATTTCCAGTTTATCTCTTTCCTATTTTACCCATATTTATGCTAGAACTATTATAGTGTCTATTACTTTTATCGTGCTTAAGGACTCTAGTACTTACTATCATTCACCAGACCTTTAGTCTGACCCACTCCTCTATTTTCCCCTCCCCCCTAGGCAATCAAGAGAGAAGTCGGTAGATTGCTGCAGCTTGGAGTTTTCTTAGAGGAGATTTCTTCTATGTATTTCTTTTATTTCAGCTTTTGTTCTTATGATATACTGGCTTATTATGAGGGATATTATGCACTCTGATTTTGAGACTATGAAATTTTATTTCATAAGACATGATGGTTTTGAGATATGGATGTTGTATTTGACTTATTTATGAAATAATTATGAAGCTTTGTTTTAATTAAGTTATTATTTTAGTATCCGTTGTTTTTACCTATTTTTGTCTTGTGAATCTTAGTCACTGTTAGTTTCAGTTATACCAACAACACACCACGCCTTTTAATGCGCCCTTTTGGGTATACTAAGGAGTGCGGGGTGTTTCAAAACTCATACATGTTCTATATCTTATTTTAAATGACTAATATTTTAAACCGAGTTGAGATAGATACATACGAAGACCATTTTAGACATATATGTGGGTTTTTATAAGCTTTTGCTTGCTCAATACGAGTGAACTCGCTTGCATTAATAATAATAATAAGGTGCACATCTCAGATTACATATCGTGCTTTTATATTTTTCCCTTCGAGATGCCCCATATTGAGATGAGATGTATATTTGATATATTTGGTATCTATTTGTGTTATATATTCTATTGGTAAAAAAATTCGATCGAGCCGCGCAAAGGAGACTCTACCGAAATTTTCCGTAAATCCTGGTGTTAGAAAATTTTTGAGGTTTTTAAAAAAAATTTATAACTCATTTTACAAAATAAGTGTAATTCCATAAGCCGATCGGAGTGGTGTAGTAGAAGCGTAGTAAAGATTTTATAATAAGATTTTAAAGTTTATAAATTTGTTATTTTGAGAAAAATATATTGTATGTTAAATTCCGTACTTCGCCCCTTTTCAAGGATGAAAAGTTTTGAGTGGGAAGAATGTAACGACTTGTATTTTTAACTATTTTAAATTATTAACTTTAATATAGTTATTGAATAAGAATGATTAGAAATAAAAATTTAAAAAACTATTAGTGTATTTATTGAATATGAACTTTAATAAAATTTTGAAATAATCAATTTCGATGATTTGGGTAATAATAAATTTTGAAACGGAATTCTATATATTGAATGGGTTATAATCAATAGTTGGAATTGAATAATGAATATTGAATGACTGTAAAATGGAAATAGTTTTTTTATAATTTGAATTCGATTTAAAAGTTAAATTTTATAAGTTCAATAACTTATATTTCAAAATATAGTGATTTATTGAATAATCAAAATTGTTTAAATTTAATATTGCAGTTATTTAAATAAATGAATCTTGAATTAATATGAATGAAAATGGTATCGAAAATTGATTTAAATTTTATTAAAACATGAATGAAGATTGTTAACATTTGAAATTGGATTTAAAAGTGAATAATTAGAAATATAAAATTTTATATTATAATTGACGAATAAAAATAGCCATTTTGGCCACTGTCTCGGATTTTGATGAAACTAGTTTCATCGGATCCATAATAGTGAATTATTATTGGATTTCAAGTTTTGGGGCGATCAGACTTTTCGTTTGGCCATGCGAGCTTAAAAAAGGTAGAATTTAATTTTAGAATGTAATTCAAATAAATTGATTTTGAAAAGCTATCTTCTGCATATGATAGAATTAGGCCTCGAAACTAGTTCCATTATGTTCGAAATGGGAGTAAAACATTATGAATGCCAGGTGGCATGCTTTGTTTGAAGCTCGAGAAATTTTGGACTTCATATGCTAGATATCTTCTAAATATAATAATATATATTTCCTGCCTAGACCATTCGTACTGTAGGATCTAGATTAACCCTAGAAGGGGGGTGAATAGGGTTATAGCAAATTTTCTCGAATTAAACACAAAAACAAACTGCAGAGAACTAATATGCTGAAAAGTAAATCACACACAAAATTTACCCAGCTTCGGCAACCCCTGCCTGCTGCTGCATTCCCAGATTTCTATTAGAATTAAACAGTCTCCCGCTTACAAACACTCTAACAGATTCGCAAACCCTGCTACCGCCTATAGAGTTTTGCAAACTTACAAACCCTGCTTACTGAACTAATCCTAACTAGACAATCTGACACAACCTAAATCCTAGGTGGTGATTTACCAAGATTTGATTCGAAAAGTACAGACTTCAAAAATAAAAATAAGAGCAAAAATAAATAAAAACTTAGAGTACAAATTTTTGCCCTTAAACAGAAAATCCTAATTAAAAAATTAAAAGGCCCTTAATAATATAAAGCCGGCCCCTTTTATTATTTAACCCGATCCTCTTTTATTTTTTCCTTTGTGAAAAATGGTGGTCGTTGCTTTCTTTGTTTGATCTGAATTAGGGCTTCGATGGTCTTTGACGATGCCAATCGATGTTGTTGCTCTTGTTGATTGAAATCAATTTCCTTCTCTATTGATCAGCTGCTTGCCTCGAGTTGATCGATGTCTCTTTGAGTCGAGCTCGGTTGCTTCTCTTGATTGTTCTGTGAAATTAGGGTTTTGATGAAGTTGGCTTGGTTGCTTCGAGATGATCGAATTCGACTTTTCTTCTGGTATGTTATTTGTTCCTTTCGCTTTCTGAATTGATTGCTTGAATTCGATATCTAATTGCCGATGATGACGATTGTAATTTATAGGAGTCGAATTCCTAAATTTACATCGTATATTTCTTATTTGAATTCGTCAAAAACATTTTCTCTGCCACTTGATACTGCTTGAACGTTTGAGATTTTACTGATGAATTCAATTCGAATATTTCTCCTACTTTACTGTTACGGCTTTAGCTTGAGAACGTTCGATCCTTCCTTGATCGTTACGGCAGCTACTTTCCTATTTTGATTTGCTTTAACTATTTCAAAGATACGTGCTTGAATTTTTATACAGTATACGTTCACGAATTCGATTTCTCTGGCATCAACTTCATTACACCTGGACTTTGGCACTTGACTTTTTAAACATGAATTTCTGGCTTTGACTTGTACATTCGAAATTCTTTGATTTTGTTAATGCGATGTTGTTTAAGGCCCTTCTGTTCATCCCTGTAGCAGCTTTGTGCATTTCTCTGGCCATTTGTGTTTATCCCTGTAGTATACTCGAATTGCAGTTGTTAATTTCTTCTGGCTTCACTGTGAACTTTGGCTCTGGCCATCTTTGTTTCAGTGCTTGTCTTGATTTTATTTGAACTTTGGTGAAGTGGTTAATCTCTCTGTACATTTGTTGCTTCCCTGGCCTGTGCAATCCATTCATGTGTATTCATCCCTGTAGTATAACCTGATGCTTGAATGTGTTCGCATGTTGCACTCGATCATATTGACTTCAGTTGTATTTGCTTTGAGATGCTTACAAGCTTGGTCTATACTCTATTGCATTTTACTCTGTTGTTTTCGTATCGTCTGCTTAATGATACTGCATGATCGATTTGTTACTGTTCGAGTTCATTGTTCAGTTGTTTCACTGATGCATTGCCTTTGTGATCTTCACTTTTGTATGCTCTGCACATGTTACTTGTATCACTGGTCCTACCTTTGCACATATGATCCTCTGGTGCATTTGTCTTTGTTAGAACCTTGGCCTTTGATGGTTCGTCTTTTTTGTTGGTTTAGTGGTCCACTTGCTTGGCCATTTTGTACTTCTGGTCTTTGTTTGTTTAATGGTTGTTGCTGTGTATGTAGTAGCCTAGTTTGCTGGTGCACATGTTTCATTTTGAAGTTGTCGTGTATGTGATGCATGTTTTGTTGACTTTGTTTGCTACCAGGTCAACATGTATATACTTTGATCATAAAATTCATTTGTGTTGCACCTGTGTTGAATCCAGTTTTAAAACTCGGGTTTGACCTTGTGCTGAAGTCGAGATTTTATTTATATTGCACCTGAGTTGAACTCGTCTTTTTATTTGGGTTTGACCTTGTGCTCACCTGTCCCTGTAGCATTATCAAGTGTATATCGATGTGCACAGCCTTGTGGCATGTACAGTGATACACTGTGCATGTCACATTGTTCATGTGTGATGAATTCAAATGTAAATGATGACGAACAACCCAAATAACTGAGGCAAATATTATTTTCAAAATTCACTTTTTATTTTATACCACAAAAATATTTCTTTTTCAATTTTACTGCGTTAGTGAATATTTTTGCAGATTGCTCAGATGCTGGATTCTAACTGGAATGAAGTTGAAGATAAAATACGAGTGTGGGTGATATGTAGTGAGGAATTTATGTAAATTAAATTGTGATGTAATTAGAGTCAAAATTGTATATGTATAGTGAGAGCTTGAATTTGTACTATTCAAAATTGTAATAAATATTTGTTAAATAAAATTTCTGTTTTGAATTCAAATTCAGTGTTATTTAATTTTATTCAGCAAATATTTATTTAATCTATGAAACTTAAAATAGTTAAACGAATGCATATATGTTTATTATCATCAAACAAAAATCATATAAGCGCATATTCAACACGTACGCCACGCCCTATCTTGTCTACTCATACGCTTCCCCTCCCCCTCTTTTTTCGAATCGCAGCCTTTAAGTATTACAAAAAGAACTCCAGATCGATTTAAACGAAAAAAAAAACAATAACAACAATAAAAGGTCGTGAGATGACTTGGGAAGGACATCGCGAACGAGAAGATCAACGTGGAGGCGCGATCATTCACAGCGGTGGAGAGTGTTACTATTTAGGGTCTCTTGAGAACAATGTACGCGGATTCGCATCACGTTGAGGCGTAATGGCCTGGAGGTGCTGCAGCGGCACTGGTGGGGGGACGAGAGGGGCGAAGGTCGGTGGGGTTAAATGGTAGTCCGGTCGAACATTGGCAAGCGTGCTCGTGTCTTGTTTTGGTGTGTTCTTCAGCCTACAACGAAGCTTGCACGAGATTGAGGGGTAATTAGTTTTAATTATTTTAGTTCAGATAACTAAAATTTTAATTATATTACTAATATTAATTATCGAGTATCTTTTGCATACGAGGTCCGTTTTGGATGAATCGAGTGGCATTGGAATCGTATCGACGAAGGCTTTAGCATGGAGTCAAGGTAGTATTTATTTATAGCTGAAAATATTTTCAGTTTCAAATAAAAGGTGAGTGTTTTATAATGCTCACGATGTTCTAAAATAATTTTTATGTTAGTTAAATTGACATCAAGAAGCAATTTAATTTTTATTGACTGTTGTTTGGTAAATTTAACTGACACTTAAATTGATATAAATTAAAATGATAGGAATTTGAATTGATAGTGCAAATTTGAAATGGGAATCAAATTGCTAGTTAAATTCTCGATTATTGATAACTAGTAAATTGGTATGATGTTTTGACTGATTTGGATGTTGATTTTGATTGATGCCATTGATTAATATTTTGGATGATTTGGATGTTTATTTCCTATTATCATTCTGTATATTATTTGCAGTATATAAAACTGTAAATCAAATTATTTCGGATAAATTAATAAATATGTTGAAATGATATGTACCTATGACATTTATTTTGGATTGAAATAATATATATCCATCCCTGAAATTAAATTAAAATAATTGATCACTTGACTATAGGATAGAAAATTTTGTACGCACACTGGATTAGTCAAATTAAATGATTTCAAAATTTTGATTTGAAATTATTTAAATGATTTTGATTTAAAGAAATAAAAATTGAATTATTTTTCAACTTAAGCTCGAAACATTGAAATTTAAATTTGTTAATAGAAATAGTTTAAAATAATCGAAGTTGTGATTTTGAAGTTATAATTGAAATTTGATTTGAATACTGGGAATTTGGTTGTTTTAAAAGATTTGGACTTTTATTCGAACTTTGAAATAATGTTAAGTAAAAGTGATTTGAATCAATATTTCAATAATTAAGCTCGAAATTGAATTATTCTAAAGTTGAATTGAACATCGAAGTTAAATTTGGTTTAAATGACTTAAACCGATATTTTGAAATTGAACTCAAACTTGGTATAGATTAAAATGGTTTGAAATTGAGAATTGTATTGAAATTTATTCAAGTTGGAATTGAAATTGAAATGAATTGGAATTGAAAGCGGAATTTAATTATTTTGAAATCGAATTTATTTGAATTGAAATTGAAGTAAAAATCGACTTGAAATTGTAATTGAATCGAATAAATTGGAATGGAAATTGAAGTGATTTGAACTGGAAAATTTGGAATTGAATTAGTTTGACTTGGAAACTATTTTTAAATAGATTATTTTAATATAAACTATTTAAATTCTATCTTTTAAATATTCAAATTATTTTGATTTTTCAAACTATTTTATTTTATAAAACATTTTTAAATACTTAAATCATTTTATATCAAACTATTTTAACTATTTAAACTATTTTAAACAATTTAAAACTTTTCCAATCTATTTTCTAAAATTCAAACTGGTCAAAGGCTAGAATGTTAATATTTAAATCGTTGATTTAAATACGAATTGGGTTAAAATGAAGTTATAACCTAAACTGAAATTGGAAACAATTTTGGAAGTGAAATCGAGATATTAAGGCGAAATGAATTTGAATTGAAATTTTATATTTTGAGTAAATATGATGATTTCGAAATGAATTTGATTGTAAAGCGAATATGATATTTTGATATCAAGTAAGAATTGTTTTCGAAATATAAATGTATCAATCGGTGTGTAAAACGACGTTCTGTTGTTAAAGAGACCGTGGCCTCTTATTAGGATACTCTATGTCAATATTGGAACCACTTTAACAACTGTGTATGTGGAGGATACGCCAAAACGAAGCGGTTGGATTTATCGTCGTTTGCTGGATTTGAAGAAAGAGAATGATGATGGATAGACCCCGACACTTATGCCGATTTGAAATGACTAAAACATGATGGGTTGACATGCCCAAGCGGACTAACTACCCCTAGCGGACATCCATTCTTCGATTTTCTTGTACTCGGTCCATATTATTATTCTTGTTGTTGATTTCGATTGGTGCACCTTGATTTGGGATAGCATTCCTTTGACACGATATAGGATGGATGGACGTGGTGGGCGGTCGTGGCTATGATGCGTTGCCACCAGCCCTACGACCCAAACTGGTAGTATCCTACCTTGGATATTGCCTCACGTACCTTATCATATTTTTATCCCTATACGAGACCCCTACGATTTTGGTTTAGTGTTGTCGTATCACGGCGCATCCCTAACCCCCAACGTGCTGCTGGGGCGTTATATGCAAACTGCACGACATTGCTTAAAAACACGTTAAGGGGGATTATTGTAAAGCCTTAATGCTAAGAAAAATATTTATTTTACTGATTAGACATTATATATAGCGTATTCTACTATATATAAATAATTTGACGGATCCTTGAGAGATGGAAAATCCCGTAACATATCTTAAGGATAGGAGATGTAAAATCCTTTTAGCATCTCTGACGCTATTACACTCATGTTATGTGATATCGATTTGACTCGCATAAAGAAACTTTAGTCCTGACTCGAGTGTTTTGTCTTTTCATTATGCTCAGGTCAGTCCTGAGTTTTCGACGCATTGAAGATTATCTTCTGGAGGACGAAGACGAAGATTAGGTATACAATTATTACTATTATCATTCCATCACATTGTTGTTCTGCTGCATCATCTATTTATCCCTGTTGTATATATAACTCTGATAAATATTGTATAAATTATAATCAAATGTATAATACAAATAGCTTCATGAACTGTTTATTTGATTATTATATTTGTCATTCCGCTACGATATTCTGTGTTTGTTTTGTTCTTCTTTTCTTTTTTCTTAATTAACCCCATTGATTATCTATGTTCTGGATTGTTTAAGTTGGACATTTGTGGATTATTGTCAATTTAAACCTTTCGAAATGTGGGTCATCACACTCCACCGGATGAGTGTTTTTTCTTTAATAATATAAGGTATAATTCACTAATGCCATATGATTCACAATCATATAATCAAAAAATTGCTTCTTGAAACCATGACTTAGTCTGTAATTTCAAAATAATTGTAACTAATTTCAAATACTTTGGCCGTTTTCAATGTATCACTTTTGTTGTGAAAATAAATACCAAATTATAGTTTATTTCATAATGAATATTCATAATATTCTCATTGAAATAAAAATGTGCCTATTCTTCCATCATCACCGAAGAATGGATATATTTCATAAATAATGTGTGGTACATTTTACAAAACCAATTTTCGTAGTTTGAAAAGCAATCAATATGTGCTATGTGGCATGCGTCCACTATTTCCTCCAGTACTACAATAACATACTAAATATGAAGGTCCATCATCCACTTAATATAGACAATTTATTTCATATACTGTAACTAGTTTACATTGGGCAGTGCTTTGATCAATTATCTTGAACTCGGAGAAATAAATCTCATAGAAAACAATTTTCTACATGAAAATCATTTAGAAAATCATATTTCTTATCCTAAAGTTAAGTACCAATTATGATTTACAATTTTTGTTTCCGACGTTTCTTTATGAAGCAAAAGTGATCATTCACTCTCTTCATCCCAACTATACCTTAAATCATTCTACTCTTGTACATTTATTTTCCTTTTTTAATGGTAGAACCATTCAAAAGAAAATCCTTACTACAATAACATAATGAACTCTTTACAAAAGTACATCCAATCATCCTTAACATTTAAGTACATTAATTATGTTGCACTTTACGTAAACTGATCAAAACTGACATTTTAGCGATCGAATTCTTAGATCATTTTTGTAGTTTTGGTCTAGTGTTACATTTAACATAATATGATCTTCACTGTAATTAATCAAATCGATTACTCTACCTTATAGTATGCTTTATTCACTTTTTCCTACAAACTAATTTCATTGAAGTATCATACATTACGAACTGTGACCGTTCGCCATATAACACTTATATAAAACAGTATAAGGATCAAATATATATAGCCCTGTATTGCTTTAGAGTTCGAAACTCATGGTATGCAATACACAGTCTCGATCAAATAAACACGGAAGTGATCAAATCACAAACGTGTTTAGCAGTTGTAAAATCATGGATATTGAAACATTACCATGCAAGAAGTATTTATTAATAAGTATACATTATATTTTTATTTGTCAATCTTTAATTCAATTCATTTGTATATTTTAATTAATAAACTTTTATCTATCATATTAAATGCACAAATTTATTTATGTAGATTATTATAACATTATATAACATATGTTCTTTCAGTATTAGAAAGGTTAAATGTTGTCATTTCATTTTCCTAATAAGGCTTCTACTAGCCTTTTATGTTTTTTCAAACCCTAAATTGAAACAAAGAAGTGTTTTGACTTTACTAGTAGGTGTTAAGACTCGCATATCTTGGGATTCTGATCTTGAGGAAAGCTCAACAAGTCATACTCCCATGTACAATGGACAACTCCCTATAAGTAGTATCGTATACAACTCCTAACTATGGTACCTTGTCCTAATCTCATTTTTACCTTGAGGACAGCTCAACAAGTAAAAGAGATTGTTCACTCGTACCCAAAATTTTGCGGTAGCCTAAGTGTAACTATACATACCTTGAGGAAAGCTCAACAAGTAAAAGAGATTGTTCACTCGTACCTACCATTTCATGGTAGTTTAAATATACTATACACAACTAGAGTAAAGCTCAACAAATATGTATAATATCTTACCTCGTTTAGTCTATACATTAATAATACTCCATAAAACATCTCTAGGTTGACGAAAGCTTAACAACTAGAGAGTATCCAAATAATTTATTAATGTGTAAATGGTAGAGGACGACTTTATTGTAAAAAATCATAATCTTCAATATATTTATAGAGTGATATCGACTAATGTAATTGTAACAACCCGCATATTTATCAATTGTATATTTAAATATTTTATTTAAATATTTTATCGTTCGTCGGATTTTAGTCCAAAAAGTTACTTTTGCAAACAGTCGAATTAGGACTCAAGACCCCTCCCATTGAGTTCAAAATGCTGTTTGCGACCTTTTTGAGTATAAACATTGATATGTTTGGAGCTAGCTAAAAATTTGACCTTTTTCACTTTGGGTTTGGGTTTGGGTTTGGGTTCAGCCCACTAGCCAACTTAATACCCAAATCTGAACCACTTCTCCCCATTCACTCTCACTTCCTCCTCTTTTCAGTTCTAAAGCAAAAATGGTGGAAGAGAATGAGAAATAGTAATCCAAAACCCTAGTTCATTTGCAAAATCCAAGATCTAGCTCCAAATTCTAAGAGAACCCATTGGTAAGCATCCTCTTCATCTTCTCCAACTCTTTCTCCATTCTATTTCAGAAATTCCTAAACCTAACATAGGAAAATTTTACTTGTAAGCTTAGATTGAAGCTTCTTGAGTTGTTATTGAAGAGGAATTGATCTTAGCTTGTTTTAAAAGCTTCTCCTTCATTGATTTGGGTTCAAAAGTGAGATTTTTATCTCACATCTTAGTCTATAACTATCTTTGAACGTTGGGTATGAATTCCTAACAATTATTCATGTGCATTTGCTTTTGGTTTGGATTGATTTGGTGAATATTCCAATTTTTAGTGTTTAGAGTTCAAATCTTTAAAAATCATAACTTTGATGTTGGAACATGTTTTTGGTGATGCATCGAGGAGCCAATAGGACCGGCCAGCCGATGGGCGTAATCCCCTAGCGTCCGTGCTTGTCCGATTGCAAATTGAAGGAGTTTGCACCTCATTTGAAATAGGTTTCAATTTGCAGAACAATCAGGTTCGGCCGACCGAACCACTGGGCCGGTCGACCGACCTGCTACTAAAAAAGCATAGCACTTCTCTGTCTCAGGTCCGGTCGACCAACTACAGAGCTCAGTCGACCGACCTGCTTCCCGAGAATTTTTCAGAACAGGGTCCGGTCGACCGAGCTCTGTAGCCGGTCGACCGACCTGTTGCTGTTTTGCCTATTTCGCCTATTTTGCGTGGTTTCCAAATTTAAATCGATTCGTGATGATCCTATTTGTTGTTATCATTTATTATCGAGGTCGCTCGATCCTATCCTCCCTTAGTCTTCACTAAGTTGCACTGTTTTGGACGGGGCGCTGCCCTGCACCCCGCCGGGGGCGTTGCCCCCTGGACCCCCGCGACCTGACCGGGCAGGTCGAACACCGTAGCGGGGGTGTTGCCCCCGCACCCCCACCTTGGGGGGTTTCCACCCTCTGACCCCCCCTCCGTAGAGGATCTTATCTGAAAAACATTCAACAGAACTTGCTTTGTTGAGATGCTGAATTGACCATTCTTCGAGACAAACTATCTTGGGCTTCTCGGTCGATTTTATGGATTTTTGAATATCTATTTCGATGGATTCTTTATCAGTTTCTTTGGATTTTATTCACGTCTTCGAATGTGAATTTTTATGATTGATTGTTTCTACAATCACTTCTATGATTTGTCACTTTAAAATATAAAGGTTTTCTATACTAGTAGTAAATATCAAAACTCTTTCTTCAAATGATTTCAACACTATTTTATAACAATGCTCGTTTTCTCAAACCGATTTCTAATCTATTAGTATATACAAACCTTTACTTCACTCGTATGAGAAATCTAATTAAACGACTTAGTAAAACAAGTGGTATGAAACGCTTGCGTTTACTTCGTCGGTTAATTCTTGGACTTGTTCGATTGAATCTCTTGTGACAATTTTCTAGTGGGGATCTACAATTTGTTCGTAAATATTTAAGTTAAGCAAGTGGCTATGGGACATGAAGCTAAACTCATATATTTACTAGCTTAATGTAATTGACACTTCTCGTTGATCATGATGATCATTTTATGATTTAGACTAGCAATTGTGCGATGTCTCTTTGTTTGCAAGGTTAGACTAGACCTCATTGGTGTGATTCCGACTTACACATATCTCTTTGTCCGCAGGGTTAGTCTAGACACCATTTGTGTGATTCCACTCACACATACCTTTTTGTTGCGAGGTTAGGCTAGACACCATTTGTGTGATTCCACTCACACATACCTTTTTGCTTTTTGGTTAGCCTAGACCTCATCTGGGTGATTCCGACTCACCCATATGGGGTAGCTCCCCATGGTCTTCGGATCGTCATGTGATAGGCCTCTTTCCCTTTTTATGATTTCTAGATTTCGTGTGTTGATTTCTGAAAATTTTATGCTTCACCTATTTTCGTGATTTCTATTGATAAGCTTTATCAATTTTTGTGCATTGGTGAATTTGTGTGTCATTGACTTGTTATGAGTACAAGTTCTGGATATGATACACTTTTTGGATCTTTAAGAAAATTCTTGTGATATTGATTAATCTCATGTTGATTTTCAATTAGATACTTATTGTAGTATGCCATTATGGTTATCATATGTTTATGCCATATCTCTTATTCTATATCATGTCATCTGATATTTATAGCTAGACTGATCTGTTTATTATTTTCTTATTAAATAATACTCGGGTCAGACCGAGATGTTACAGGTGTTTCTGATTGACTTCTCCCCAGGGATTCATTACTCTGACTTTTGGATGACCATTTAGTTTAGCAGTTTTTGTCGTTTACACTTGAGATATAGACTCATAGATGTATTCTTTTGTATAGCATGTGTTGCTATTCTTTTGTGTATGTGGTCCTTTCATGACCACTACTCTGATGTACACTTTCATGTGTTAGTTATATATTCATATCTTTTTCCGCCTTTGTGATATGGATGTCTGTGACTGATTGTGTTATGTTTATTTCTATATTTGTTTTCGAAGATTTATATATAGCCACCGTGTGATAGCTTTTAGTTTGTGTCAGTATGTCGGACTTCCTCTTGAGATGAAATGCATGCTATACTATCTGACATATCAGTGCTCGCACAAAGAGGTTACATGGATGGTCGCTCCTCAACAGCCTTATTCTCCGCGCTAGTTGACGGCATTACTCCGTAGTGTTCTTGGCTAGCGTGGGTATAGAGGTGGGGCGTCACAGTAATAATGTATTTCTGAAGAAATACCCTCATGACTCAAGTGTCGGACACATCATGAATCACGGTATACATACATTTACGTACATATTTATCCTTAAGTCTATTTAGGGTTTCTACAATGTTCCATCTTTAGTTTATACATTCATATTATATAAGTTTTATTACTATATAACTTTTATATTTTAATTAGCTTATATAATAATCTTATGTATAACATTATATTAATTAAATCATATTTAATTACTAAGCTATTTATTTATATTATTATTCCAATATAACTTTTATGTTAGACATGTATGTTATAACCACTATAGTAATAGTAATACGTATTTATCATATATGTGTGTATGTGTCTTTAATTTAATTAATTAAACTTTAATTAAAAATTTTAATTAAGTACTTTTAAATTACATTAATTTCGAAAGTTCTTTTATATATACATACATGTGCATTTATACTATCTTAAACATTTAAAGATAATATAACATATACCAATATATATAATACATGCATAAACATATATATATATATATATATATATATCTTTTTAATAAATTAGTTTTTGAAATTAATGTTTAAATTTTAAATTTTCAAATGGTTTGAAAATTTTATTATCTTTGCAAACATTTTGAAAAATTATGTTATATTATAACTTTTATAATAAACATATTTCATTTTAAATTTAAAATCTTTACTTTAATTTTCAAAATAATTTTGAAAATTAGCCTAAGACCCAATTGAAATTTAAGCCTTTTCTATTAGGGGCAATCTTTACGCTCATATTACCTTTCAGGCCGGGCCAGTAACTAAGTAGAACAATGTACTTGATTATCCAATTGCAATTCCAGACATCAACATATGCACACATATTCACATACATACATACATATATTTATATGTATACAAATTAAGTTAATATTTTGAATCAAAAACAACAGAAAATCACACTTAACTAATTTTCAATTCAAAACTGTACTTTAAAAACAAAATAGCTTGGTACAATTCCAAACATTAAATTAAGAAACAAATCAAGGGAAATTTAAAGGTTACCCTTTTTTCTTTTTCTTTTTTTTTGCTTTTGGGAACAATATATGAAATTTAAATTCAATTAATTTATATGCAAACAACACTTAAAATATTTCAAAATATTTATAAAACATCCTTCAATCATAACATTGTAATATGTAATATGATCCATTTGTTTTCTGAATTAAAAGGATTAGACGAATTAGGCATATATGAATTCATGAAAGTCAAGCCTAGATCTAAATTCCATATGCACATAATGATCAAACAAAAGAGGATAGAAGGGAATCTATGATTAATATTATTAGTATCACAAGGCTCATATATAAAAGTGAAATCAAATTCAACATAATGACAAAATAAATAATTTAAAAGTAGAACTTTGATAGTCATACATAACCTAAAAATCATAAAAGATGAAGAGATAGAAGATGTAGAGAACTACAGGCACGTGAACATGATAATTTAGATACAAATAAAACAAAATTATCTTTCAAATGAATCCTACAGAATACACCTTGAATGGAAAAAAAATTCTTAGAACAAATCGATCTATAGATCTGCAATTTTCTAGAGACACATACATTTTTCTTTTTTCTTTTATTTGAATTTTTTTTGAAATATTTAGAACCTTGTCCCGATGGAAATTTCGACCTTAAGAGGAGAATATAAGATTAAGAGAGTCCAAAAATGGCAGAGAGAATATTTTATTAAAAGAGAAAATAAATACGGCATTCAATATATGTTGAATCATCTCCTTTTAATAAGATTTTCTTTTCATTTCAAAAAAAACCCATCATGTTCCTCAAAGAAAGGCTGGACATTACTAGCCTATTTGGACTTTAAAACATTCCAAGAGCTAATAATTATTATTCCCATTTAAATCCATTTTAAATTTATATCGATATCATATACCAATACCCACGCCTATAACTGTTATATACATAATTTATTAAATACTAATAGAAATCAGCCAAACCAAATAATAAATTTTTAACAATTAATATTTCACAAATATTGATTAATTTAATTTATTTAAATCCTATTTTAGTATTTATTCTATTTAAATCAAATTTGAACATTCTACCGATATCATATTGATACGCACGTTTATAACTTTTGTTTATGCACTTTACTAAATACTAATGGCATTCAAACAAATTTAACAAAATTTAATAATTAATATATTATAAACATTAAATAATTCAATTAGTTTTCAACTATTAAAAATCAATTAAATGGTGTGGTTCTTTCGAAATCTTCGTCATTTCGGTTATGTGACTCATAGATATAAATTCAGTCAGCGATTAATATTGAATAATTCAAATGTTCACACATCACCTTAGATAGTGCTATAACATTTTGGCTGAATTTATTTCTTGTATTTCCTTTGGTAAAATCCAATTATAAGCGTTACCCACTAGTGATAATTATTTACATCAATTCTCTTCGTTAAAACTATATCACGTTGGACTTATGGAATTTGATAATGGTCAAAATTATAATATCGTCTATATTCAATTTTATAGTCCAAACACAAAGTCCTTGATTTAATACTAACAATTATTATTAGCTGAACTACTTTGACCAGAGAGTTTGACATCGATTTGACTTCAATTCACCATGATACTAACCCCATATAATTGACGAGACAGATCCTTTCTTGAATAGTAATTCACTTCCAATACTTCCACTTGACCAATTATAGTCATTTTATGAACGTTGTGCCATGATTTAACTATAATTAAAGCAGATCTTTCATATTGGAGATTAACAATATTCTGAAATCAAGAGAACTATGTAAATTAGTCACTTCGATATTTTCAATTTGACCTTGGTTATATTAACTAATAGAAAACTATTGAGCGAGTCATTTCATGGTTATTCAATAACTATTAGTACGTAACCCCTTGGTGGTCCCAACAGCCATGAGTAATACATTGTCCAACATCTAGAGAGCATTACGTACTCTAGTCTTAACGGATGCATTGATGTCTAATCTCAATACATATTGACTAGGAATATTTAAAATGACGTGCTTATCATACTGCGATATAATACTCATGGTTACAATAATTTGAACAACTATCACAAACACATCATTTATGGACTATCTCACATCTATACTTAAATTAACTAATTAATTATTTATAACATTTTATAACAAGCATATAATAGAAAGGAAATATCTTTTATTTCGAATAAGATTGGTTATTGAGTTAGATTTATGTAACAAATTACATAATTTCCCCTAGACTTTACCCCTAACTCTACCAGGCTTTGCTTGTTTTGGTTTTAATGTAAAGGTGGAGTGGTAGGGTGCAAAACTTAAGGAATTAAAGTTGTGAACTGACTTGAATATAAAGATGACATGTAAAAAGAAACCAAAGATATGGAAGAAGATAAGTCACTTAATGGTAATGATTTGGAAAGAACAAGTAGGACATGATCGATTGCATGGTTTGTAACATGAAGAGGGTCAAAGTGCATGTTTTGAATAAGAATACATGAATCTGGAGTAGGTAATAAAAAATTTGTTGGATCATGATTATCATGTATCAATGAATTAGGCATAACTAAGTTTTCAAATATGACAAGTGAATGGTAATGAACTGAATATAGTTCAAAGGGAGGAATATCAGAATTGTTGAAATCAATATAGGTCATCATAGGTGAAGTGTGCACAATAGATTTCGATATCATTATAATAGGAGTAACAATTACTTCAGCTTGATCAGCTAGAGGTACATTGTGACAATCTGCACCTCCCGACATGTCGATCCAAAGCCTAATGTGACTTTGGACTTGCGCCATGCCGAGAAATGCGAATCGTTGGGGTTTAAAATTTCATATCTCAAAGACTAATACAAGCAGATATAATCTAAGATATACTACACTTTCAGATCTCATAGCAGAAGGGAATAAACATGTATGTATATATCATAGAAAAATATAAATCTCAGAAAATATCAAGTCATAGTCTCAGAAAAATATCAGTACATGATCGAATATAGAGTACATAATAAAATATCCCCCAAAGTCTAATGCAAGAAACAAAATGTACTATTAAGCTAGAATAATACAAGGAGAGTAAAATAGGATAAAAGCAGAGTCTAAATATAAGCTCAGCTCTCCAAGTATCTAGAATGGACCAGTCACCAGCTGCCCTTCCACCTATAGTGGGGAATAAGAAGGAAAAAGAATGGGTCAGACATAGTCTGGTGAATGAGCACAAATTTAACATGACGATCATATGCAGTTACTTTAATGCTACTTTAAATGATATAGAGTGTGATACAAGTGTCTGTAAATTCCTAAGGTTTGTTTCCTAAGGGTTATTGTCTTGTACATTCCTACATTTCAAATTGTGTGGGCTAATTCAACAGATCAAACCAAGGATCGAATTTTATATCTAATGATCGACCACCACTCTTAGAGCCACTCAATGAATAAGACACCGCCCTCTTGGCTACTAACTATGAATGAGACCGCCAATAGGCTACTACGGACATAGACTTCTGCTACTATCATCGCCAATAGGCTATTGGGAACGTTACAACTTACTATGCCTAGAGAGAAAGAACCTAAAATGTCAACTTACATAAGGTCTTATTGTTTGCATTCGCTTCCACGTTTTGATCATAGCTTTAGCCTTTTATTGCATGCTCTAGGTCCTCCTCTCTAATTGTATCGCATGCCGTAGGAATTTGTGAATACTAGGACCTCCCGTTGTGCCAAACCCACTCCATCAAACATCCATTCCAGCTGCACGTCTATTGTTGGAACTTCCTGTGAGTGCCAATTGCGTAAGTACATCGCCTCGAATCGTTTACTATCCTAAATTAGATAAACAACTTTTACCAAACACCACCACAACCTAGTGTCTGCTCATAGGGAACTAGCTTCCCTACAAGTCCTAACATGCATCTAATTGCCCTTAGATATGTCCACAACAATTCATGTTTTATATAAAAAATTTTATAAATTTTAGGCCTAAGGCCGAGGTTCAAGTTGTCAATTTTTGCTATGAATGGTCGACCTCTTATACCCTTGGGTCGACCGATATCGGTCTATCGTTAGGGTTCCCAAGTCGACCGTTGACGAACAATTTTTTGGGTTTCTTATAGTTTTGATTGTCGATTGTTTATGCATTTAAATCAGGTTGTTAACAGTAATTTGTGAACCCTAATTACAGTCTAATCAATAGTTTGCAATTGGTTTTAGGGTTTGTTGATTTTAGGGTTTCCAATTTTAAGAGAAAAGGGGTATATACATAATTCCTATTAATGGTTAACAGACAATTTAAAACTAGGGTATAGATTAAAACTTAGCTTTTAACATATTAGCATATTCATTTTAGGGTTTTATAACATCTTAATCAATTACAATAGTTAAAATTAACTACAATAATCAACTTATCAAAATTGCCCGCTCACCTCTAGCCTAAGCTCTTATTAATGCTTGCACCCAAGAAATTGGCTCCCAAATCGAATAGCTTTTGCTTAGATCACTTTGATCCGTCTTTATTTCCTTGCTTCGATCACTTAGGTTGAATAGATTTGATTTTTGGAATTTTAGAAATTAAGGTTGAGAGAAAATTTTGGCAGAGTTTGGCTACTGTAAGTTTTTAGTGGAGAATTACGGTTTCGTTGGCTACAAATTTGTAGGGATAAGGCTAGATTTAGGCCATTGCATAAGCTTAGGTGAATATTTCATGGCATCAGGTCCACACATCGTACACTTCGTCCTTAAGCAAATCATCTCATCCATTTATCATCGCCTTAGAAAATCGATAATCCATAATTTTACTCGCATTCGAGTCGACCGCCTCCCTACGATGGTCGACCTTGAACCCATTTGGGTCGACTGATGACTTTGTGAATTTTCAAATTTTTAGCTTTAAATTCTTAATTCATTCTAACACCCGTAACTCCTTCAAACTAACTCGAATTATAAAGTGTTATATATGAAAATCATTCAGAAAATCGTTACGAACATAACGGTATAAATTTCATTGGCGGATTCGGACATATATGAAAATTTGCTTTTAATTCCTTGTTTTTGTTTAATTTAATTTCCTTCTTCAATTTTCATTTAAATCTCTACTAAATTTTCGTTAAATTTCCGGGATGTTATGTACATATTCACCCTCTTCAAGAACACTTAAGGTAGCAAATTTATTTTGACCATACAAAATAGGTTTGTCTTTTTGGGTACGTTCAGTGGAATAATCATTTCTTGTTGGACCATGGAAGGTTGATTTTGAGGTGGAGGGAGTTAATTGGATGTACCGATCTTTTATATTGGTAGGCTTGTTCAACTTATTTAGGTATAGTTGCTACCTTTTTTGAGTAGCTTGCTTTCCCTTTTTTGTGTATCCAATGTACTCATTGTTGTTTATGTATGGATAATTTTTTAATTTAGCCCAATTTTAACAACTAATTACAAATTTAGGCCAGTTTTAAAATTTATTACAAAAATAGACTGGTTTGTGCCAAATCAGCGCTACGTGTACTGGCGGCATCTCAAATGCTGCCAGAACATTTTAGAAGAAATTTTTTTTGCGGCATTCTAAATGCCACAAACTATTCTATAAAAAAATAAATCTGGGAGGCATTTGAAATGCCGCACACTAGAGGCATTTCAAATGCCGCCCAGAATTTAAAAAAAGAAGAAACGTACTGGCGCTATTTGAAATGCCGCCGGTACACGTGGTGCTGATGTGGCGTAAAGTGGTCTATTTTTGTAATAAATTATAAAACCGATCTATATTTGTAATTAGTTTTGAAAATTGGCCTAAATTAACAAATTATCCTCTATGTATTGATTTGTTACTTGCTCGCCGACTCGTTGTTTCAACTTTTTTTGTTATGTATGGATTTATAGTTTTAAGGAATATTTGTCTCCTCCTTGCTAATCACTTCATCTCTTTGTTGTGAGAAATGCGGATTACGGATCTTAAGGCTAGAATTAACACTGGAGGGGGGTGAATAGTGTTTAAAGGAATTACTAATTCTTTTGAGTTTATATTAATTTGAACACAAATGTATACAATATTCAGACACAGATATGATCACGGAATCAAACACGGATGTAGATATAAAGTAAAAGCAATAAAGGAAAGAACACACTGAATTTTATACTGGTTTGGAGTTACCCTACATCCAGTCCCGCAAGACAAATGCGGATTTCCTTTCAAAAACAATTCTTACAATTACACCCTCGATTTCAAGGCCACGAGGTACACCGCTCCAGATTCACAATCCTCTAGGTAGAGATACTTGATTTTACAAGCAACTAGTTCAATCGATTGATTTTCCAGGCTACAATCACACATTTTCTCGCTCGATTGATTACAAAGAAGTCTATAACTCTGAATAGCACTGGGATCTTGTTGAGATAGTGATAGAGAATCAAACCAGAGATGATCTAGTTATATTCAATATAGATTTCGGCGGAGTAATGGTAAAAATGTATATAAAGAAATGTGGAAGAAGAAGAGGAGTGAAATTAGAGAATATATGAATGTAAATTCGTTTAAAACAGCCCTTATTTATGATAGAACAATAGCCATGTTCATTCGTGAAAGGATATGACGAATAGACACTTCCTTTGAAATTCAAACTTTTGAAATAAACTATCACCTTGTTGACAAGGGTTCCTTGGGGTTGTCGACAGGCCTAAGTTATTTTTGGTAATTTTTTTCTTTGAAAATAACATCTATCTTGTATTAAAACTATTTTAAACTTTATAAATATACTTAACTATAGTTAAAAAACATAAATAAGTATAGAGAATAATATTTTGCTATTTTACTATAATTTTATATTTAAATCTAAGTATAAATATTAAAAGTTAAATATATTATAATTAAAAGATAGTTTAAAACCAAGGATAATTTGATATATAAAGATTATTTTGAGGCTAAAAGTATTTTAAAACCAGGATTGATGTTTTTGATTTAAAAAGGAAGATTCTGAAATCATTTTGAAAACAAGATATAATTTTGTAAAACATTTGAATAAAAGTTAGTGGATACAAAACAATGTTCCGCTAGATTTTTCGTAGGTTCCATCCTACTTAGGGTTCCATCCCTTTAACGGGCTCGAAGTGGATTCTATTCGACAAATAAAATGGATTTTAAGACATCGGTACTTTTCTAGGAGTTTTAACAAAATTCCTAACTAAATTACTTATATTGAAATCTTGAACTCTTGATAATCTTGATACTCATGAGTCTTGAATCTTGATATCTTCGATCTTGAGTTTATCAGTTTTTGAATCTCTATACTGTACAGTCTTCATTCTTTGGTACTTGTATATATATCCTGCATATACATATATATCTAAACAATAATGTTAGTATTCATATTTTATAACACTACAAGAAAATGATCTACCAATGGCAAACGACAATAGCATTGAAATGTGTCTTACTATAGTTAGCTATTTAGTAGTCATTTAGATTAAAAACACAGCCTCTATAAACGCCATTACTAATGAAAATAAAATAAAAGTTTGGCGGCACCTTTTTCGCCTTCCCTCTCTCTTATTCCTTTTTCCTCGTAACCCTCTTCCCACCATTCACTCCCAAAATCCCTAATTTATGAGCACTCGTATTCATTTAAAGTCCATAAATTTTGTTGAAGCCACGATGCCACTTTTCTTCTCTCAACTAGCCTACTGAAGCTCCAATTCCTCAACTTTGCTGAAGCAGCTCCTTCGATGACCAACTTCGATTGCTTTTAGGTATATTTTCCAACTTACTGGGTTTTTTTTTCGATCATTGTATGGTTCTTTTACCGTACATAGATGGCTTTGTAGGTATAATATTCTCTTTTTGTGTAATTTTGTTTGATTTATATCAATTCGATTTGATTCTTGCAAGCATTACTCCTAAACCTGCTCCTTCTGGTGGCTTTGCAGGTCCTAAGATCCAACAGGTCGACTAAGTTTCAGGTTTTAATTCTATCTGGTTTGTGGTTTTCAACCATTTATTTGTATGATTTTGATTTCAGTTGAACTTTGTTATTGTGTGGTGTCATAGTCATTTTATATTGGCTATGTATGTGACACCAAGTATTTGATTTGCTATAATTAAGCTATAAGCCTTTTAAGTTTGCTGACAAATTTAAGTTGTTTATCAGTTTCCTTTTGAGCATTTGGTTTTCTGTTTATTCTATTTATGCTATTTTCTGCTTCATGTTTATAATGACTAAGTTTTTACTTCGGTGCTAGCTTTTTTTAGTCCTTTTGATAATATGAGCTTTGATTCGGCTTCGCTGTAGTTTAAGTTTTGTTTATAGAAACTCGGATTTGGAAATATTTTCTACAATGTCGAAATGTCTTCATTTTCTTTTTCAAATGCAATAACCTTTCATGCAGAAGTAGCATTTAAAATCTGACTCGCAAACTTTTACCAAGTTTATTGTTTGTATTATTTTAGTTTGTAGTTTGTTCGATATAACTCATGAAATCCATGTTCAACTCAGGCATTTGCTTAACTAAGGCAAATGCCTCAGTCAATAATATTATTAAATCTGAAGAAGCTGTTGTGTTTAATCTCTTAGGATATTGGTCATTTTTAAAATAAATTTTAGCATATAAAATATTTATTAGCTAATATGGTTCTTTCTCCATTCTTATTAATTTTAATTCAAATACACTTTCCAAGTATCTTAAGTTTTTTTAATACTGAGTGATTTTAATGGAAGCTTGGTTTTTATGAACTTTTAGAAGACGGACCACATGTTCAGTACAAAAATTAATATCATGCAACCTATTGTACTTGAAGATGGCCACAAAATTTAAGATGCATACTTGATTGATAATCCAAAACAAATTAAACATAATTAAGTTGTTAAAATAAAAGAATGTGCAACTCACTGAATATGTTATTTGTGAGTAAACTTGGCCTCTTTACTCAGTCTCACCTATTACCTCAGTAATTAAAACAAAAGATACCTAGTAGAAATGTACCCAATATTACCAGCCACAAGAAAATCTGACAACTCGATTGTTTAATATTTTATTTTGGATGAAGCACTTTTTAAAGCGCTAAACAAACATTGTTTGGCTATAAAGGTGTGATAAAAAATGCACTGAAAGATTCTAAAGTATAATATATTCACAGAATTTGTGATATAGAGTTTAATTTGACACTTGTTGAGCAATTACTTACATTTCTACAATTTGGAGGATATACCCTTATAAGGAACTCAAAGGATCTTTTTGAGAGTTTTGGTTTTGATACTCGGCCTGTACTTATTGGCCTCGTCATTTTTCAGGTAAACAATTGAATTTGGCCAAAGTGGAAGTTATTCTAAGCTTTGTTTACGCTTTCCACCTGCTTGATTATTTCCCTTCTTTATTTAGTTTTATGTTAGCAAATCCTTATTTCATGCTCTTGAATTACATTATAATATCTTACCAGTACAGCACATTGTAAACTTTGGTTCTAATCTAGTTACTAGGGTTTATGGGTTCAGGTCATATATCTGATTTTTTTGTTTTAATTTGTTGTGGTTTTGCTAAGTATACACAAATCTGTGACATTGTTTTATCTTCAGGCCTAGTGACATCGCATTTGCCTAATCCATACCCATATATTTTACTAGAAATCTAGGTAAAAAATAGCATAAGTTGCTTATTTTTTCACCTGGAAAGATGAATATGTAATAAATTTCTATAAGCATTTTTTTCTCAAACAAAGGATACACTGAAATCACCACCAGTAGAAAACAAAACAACGAAGAGAACGTCAATGATATATATTTTTATTGCTACTTTGTTATGGAGGTTTTTGGTATGCAGATTTTGGAGATAAAACACCTAGCAATCTACTCCAATGTCACACTTCGGTATGCAGACTTTCGATATTCATAAAGAATGAATAACTGTAATTTAAATTGGGGTTTCATAGTGATAAGTTATAAAAGTAAAATTTATTAGGTAAAATTATTAGAGTAATATAGAATATATTTATGATATTTGAATAGATAATATATTAGCATTGAATTTATGATAAATAAAAATGCACGGCATTGCTGAATAAATAAATGGGTATTTATTTGTTATAATTAGCGGCCCCCTTCATAACTCATATGACATTGATGAATAAATAAATGACATGAATTTGTTCTTAATACCAAATTTCCTTCAAGTCCCTTATAAACCATATGCTAGTGCATTTACAAAATTCTTATACCACCCTTGTTTACTAATTGATTCACTCATAAGATATCAAATAAAATGCCTAATATGGCTATTAATCAAGCATGTCTATTTGAACTTTTGAGATGCATTCAACTGTTTTTTCTTCTTCTTGTATTGATTAATTACAAAGCTAATGGATGCGTGAACTAAACACTATAGTTTTATATAAATAGGAATCATAAAAGATGGAAGTTCATATATTAGTCAACGATGTAATATCAGTTAACACCGCTTCGCATAAATATCTAATTGTATTACGGTCTAGGCTGGGAGAAATTATATCAATTATATGTAGGATGCATCGATTCCTATTTTATACAAGTTGCATACAATTCTTCAAAGTAGTGCACAAGGCACAAAATAATATGATAAATATGACCATGTATTAAATCAGACATAGTTTGAAGAGGCATTAGGGCATTTAGAAAATATCCATGAGTAGATTGAAGTTTAATTCCATGATACAAAAATAGCATTGTTCATTGAATAAACAAACAAACTGTATAAGGCACTATTTTACTAGGCATGTTTGTTTTACGGCAACATAGTCTTTAAAACAAGTCATTATAACTTATAGGGCCTATAAACAGTTTCCCACTTGTTATCATACACCTGTAATTTTGTTTGTGAAATGTTTGTGCTTTAACAACATCTCCCCACTAAAGCATCTATCGCTATCTATTTGAAAAGACAAAAATATTCATTATGAAATTATAATGTTATATTAAAATATTCATATGGAAAGAGACTTTTGGTATTCCACATACATCTTCATAAAAAAGTATTCTCTTATATATGAAGATATCAAGCCAGGCATGCACATTTTCGTGTAATACCTTATATGTAGAAGTTAAATCTTATTTATCAATATTAACCCTTAGGACGGTGAAGTAGAAAGCATCAATATTAAACCTTATTTATGCTATTATAATATTTTTATGCGTATGTGTCTTGATAAGCAAATCTGAAAGAAGAAAATTGTGAGCGAATGGTACAAAGCCGCTTCACGGTGCAGAGAGCACGATGGGGCATGCTATAATATGAGTTGTTATGACATGAAGGAAATCGCTGCTAATGAGGCTTTAGAATGCTAATGAGACTCAGTCGGGAAGAGAAGCTAAGTCAGGCGGAGTGAGAAGTGTAGATTGTCATTGCTGTGCTGGCTTTGGAACTGAATTGTTGTGGCTTCCACGGGTTCAAATATAGCAGAGTACTGAAAGTGAGTGTAGACGAATGCATGGAGAAGATCTGCTACATGAGGGAGATTGAACAGGTGTTGCTGCGTGGACTGCAACCTGATGTTGGTGTTGCCACAACATACACTAAATGCAATAGTGAGGCCAACATGGATGAGCGACCTTGGAGTCTGGGGAAAGCATGAAGAAGTAAGCAAGAAGATTGGCAGACAAGAAGTGTTGATGATGTATTTCAGGCTAGGAGGGGATTGTAAGTGGACTGAGAGGTCTGATGCCAAAGCGGGGCACGAAGAGTGTGCCAGGGTGAACTGACCGAGGAGATTTGAGTGCTGGTTGCTCGGCTAGTAGATGTGTTGGACGTCTTAGGTAAAGATTGTAGTATTTAGAAATTCAATATAATTTATGTGTGATTTTATCATAATTCTTTTCGTGGAATCCTGGCTTAATATAATTCTAAATACAATGTTTAGGTTTAAGAGAAAATTTGCAAATTTGCCAAGGACCGACTCTATCTCAAATTGTTGTATTCTTCATGATCCTTCTGGTATCCCTCAGGTTAAGAGCATCACCGAAAGCAAGATTCTATGTATTCTCAAGGCTCAAGGTATTTTGTAGTTTAATATGACATATTGGTTTATATACAGTTTTGTTATCTATTCTCTTTGACATGATTATGTTGAAAAAAAATGCATTTGCGCAAATAATAAACGAGACACGTTTGATTTTTTCATTCCTTTAATTTTTATAATTTATCACATCTCATGTCTAACTTACAAAAGATATTATCTGTGAAGATGTGTATTTAGCGTATTGGTTACTGCTAGATTCAGAAACCAAAGTGTATCGAGCTACATTCAGGTATTTACGCAAGTGCAGAATACATGTCTTTTTTCTCCTTTTCTTTTACTCATATCCTATGAATGTGTGTTTCCAGTGCCTAATATGCCAAATAATTATTTGGTATAAATGATGATGCATGATGTTCATATACAAAACATGCATTATAATATGCATATCATTCTTGATAATGAATTCTTAAAACATTTTCATGGTTCTGATTGGGAGTTATTGTTATGGTAACTTAACATGGTTACTTTGTAAACTGTTATATTAAAGTAACTATTTCATTAACAGTGTTAGCATCATCTCTCTGCATGGAAGCTTTTTGATGTTCAGTTCATACTTCTGCCTTATGCTTTGTGCAAGGTATTTTACTGATAAATTTCATTTTAAGTATTTGACCGTATAGCTAAATCATCGATGTACGTTATACTGCTAATTAATTTTCAGGTGTAGCCTTATGCCCTACATCAATATTATTGCAATGTTTGTTTTGGGTTAATATTTTTTTTAGATTAGAGACTAAATCTTCTTCAAATGTTCACATAATGTCCGTATATTTCTTTGGTTGAATTTGTACCTTCTACCGCCACATCCATTCTCTCTTTGGCAGTTAAAAAAAATAGCTGCAACAGGTGAGCCCAGATCATAAACCTCTGCAAAGTCTCTAGTGTAAAAATTCTGACACCACCCTGGTGCATCTTTGTTCTTTTGATCATTCTGTTTAAATATCACAAACACAAAATGGTGTATCATAACTGTTGGTTTTGGGCTTTCATATGTCACTATTTCATTTCCTAAAATTTATAAATCTCATTTTTTGCTCATTGTCATAACCATTTGATCTCTTTTCAGTAGTGAAAGCGGAGCAGGAAAATCTGAAACAGCAAAAATAGCAATGCAATATTTGGCTGCTCCTGGAGGAGGAAGTGGGATAGAATGCGAAATTTTACAAACCAACCCTATACTTGAGGCTTTTGGTAATGCAAAAACATTAAGAAATGACACCTCTAGCCAATTTGTATGCCTACCTAATTAAAATTAGTATTTATTTATTTATTTCATATATGCTTTGGTTTTATATTGCTTAAGCTATTTTATGTAATAGGGAAAGTTGATTGAAATTCATTTTAGCAATACTAAAAAAATATCTAGTGCTAAGATCCGAAACCTGAAGTAACAACAGGCGACAACATTATGATAACGGTAGCGGAACAAGACTGATGCAACAATGAGACTGCAGCATTAAAGCCTGAGGCATACGAAGTTGTGAGCTGTAGGTAATAGATAGAAACAACCAAAATTGAGTCAATAGATGGAACTGATCAACTCTGATGCATTAGTCTGGTTCTAACTAGAACTGAAGCAAGACTGAAGTCACAACTGATGAACAATAGATATGCATTATTCAGAGCTAAGAAACAAGCAATGAAGCAATGATGCATAAGGCAATAAATGTATGGTAGGTGGTAGCAATATAAGAATGGCAACGGCGCACTAAAATAGAAGTAACATCAAGACTGAAGCATTGGAGCATGGAGTAAACAATGATAATGAAGCAAACAGAGGCAGCGATGCACTGAAAGCTGAAGAGATGAGGCCTTAAGCTGCAGGCATGGTAATAGAACTGATGGGCAGAACTAATTGAATGGCCCGACTAAATTGCATGAACTAAAGCAAGATGAAGATTGAAGTATGATGAGGTTGACAAAGTGAGAGATACAAGTGCAACAACTGATAATCTGAAAAGGAAAATGTGTAAGGGCTGTCATTATTGTGGGAATTGCACTAAAAAGTGAAATGCAAGGTTACACCAATGCGCCAATTCTAAGCTGAAGCACTTGAGATAAGGTAAGCAAGCTAAAGTTTGATGCAAGCGGAAGTAGGGTGAGGCTACAAATAGAGAACTGCTTGCGTTAGGGTGAGGCTACGAATAGAGAACTGCTTGCGTTGTGCTTGAACTGTTGTTGCCATAATAAAGTTAGAGTTGTGCGTGAAGTGTCTTGATAAGTTGTTTGAATGATGATGTGAGGGGTGATATTGGTTATAGTATTACTGTTTTTTCTGATGAGGGTGTTGGAAGCTGGATACTATTATTGTATGTGATGAATGTGGTTTTTTGAGTTATAATATATAATTAGAATTGAAAATTGTAAGCTTTGAATGTTATGGTAGCAAAAAATGTGCAATAGATTTTTTTTATAGAGTTCTAACTATGCAATAAAAAGAAAAATTGTTTAGCTTTGTTATATTATAGCATCATGTTAGTGCTATACAAAATATTTGCAAAGAGTAAATAATTTTCATAGCAATAATTTTCATAGCATCATGTTAACGCTGTTGAATTTTGTTTTGTATAGCGTTTTTGGACGCTATTGTATATTTCGTATGTATGGCAACTTATTGTTATATAGCATTCATAAAAACGCTATAGTTTTACTTCATAGCGATTTTTCAAGGCTATTACAAATCATGTTTATAGCACTTTTAAACCGCTATGAAAAGTCCTTGTCCATAGCGTCTCTTATAGCGTTTTTTATGTTGCTATTATAGGTCACTGACCTATAACAACATGTTAATATACAGCGTACCAAAACACGCTATAGTAGCCTATAATAGCGTTTTTTCAACGCTATTAAAGGGTGTTTTTGTTGTAGTGATCTTATTCTAAGGTTGTTGTCATCAAAACCAACTTTTCAGGGACTAACATTTGTTGCTCTTCTAAAGTTCACATTGAGTGGTTGCACGTCCGAAAGATTTGCATATAGAATATAGCAATAAACGCCAAGAATACTCCATTTGAACATTCAAACATTTGATATTAAAGGGATATAGCCTAGAGATGTAATGATGGAATCAAGGTGGGAGGAGGAGGAGCGGGGAGGAACTATCCAAGGAAGAGGAAGTATGGGAGAGATGACAGCAGTAGGGGATGAAGAGCTGGAAAGAGAGAGAAGAGAAATGATGGAAGGGGAAAAGTTAAGGGGAGAAAAACGATTTAAAAAAATTAAAAAAATCAAAGTACTTTATGTGAAGTGATGAGTGAAGAGAAAGAAGAGAAGTGATGGAGCTTTAATTGCTTGAACGATTATCTTTCATTTGGGATGTACGTCATCGGCAAGATAGTTGCCCATATTGTGTTTATGTCCATCAATGCGGTGCTTACAAGGTATTGCGGCCACATTTGCTAGTTTGAAGAACAAAGATGGTTGACTGATACAGCAATATGCTTTGGGACATACACCATCATCAAGATAGTGATCTACTGATATGTTAATATCATTTAAGAAAAACATGGTACATCAAAAAAATGCTATAAAAAATATCCAAGACTTAACAACCTCTAAAATTGAAGTCAATTCTCTTTTGTATTCAATATACGAGTACTTTGGCACGTGCAATGCACGTGCGCATGAGAAATTGGTATTTTAAAACACTTTGTAAGATTTTTTGGATCTTACAAAATGACTTTGACGTATATGCAATGTTGCATTTTTTTCAACGTGCGTACATGCACAAATCAACCATTTATCATTCAGGCAATTATCATCTTTTACTTCTGTTTGCCTTCATTTGTAAATATATATATATATGGTCTTCACGTTAAATTTATATGCAGGCCTCACAAACAATTTGATTGCTTTCGCTAGCAAATAGATCCATCGCATTGAATGACTTATTGCCATATCGCATGTATTATTTACTTTGCATTAACACGTGACTAGTCTTGCTGTTATTTTGTGTTAAATTATTCCCAGGGTCTCAGTTCGCATGCATGGATCTTTGCTTGCAATTTCCTGGAGCCACTTTAAACTTTCATTACTTTAAACGTTAAAATATTTATTTCATTACTTTGCGTTAAAATTTTGTATAACTATTCTAGATCATAAGAATAAAACGCATGCAGAAGTTTCATAAGTTATCAGTAAGATACATCCTACTAATTTCTACTCTAGTATCCATTGATATTCTTTCAAGGGATGGGAACTATATGGATTTTAGTTTCCACAAGATACACCTGTAATTTTTGGATGAACGTTGAAATCCTTTAGAATGTAACCTATTAGTACAAATAATGTGCAAAAAAATATAGAAAATCAAACATATAATTTAAATAAAATGATTGTACCCTTCCACGCATGGAAGCTGCGTGACCACGACTAATACTAAGAGCCGAACCTTTGCCCTGTATGAATTCGTGAAGAGCATGATAGTATTTAAAAAGTTATTTCAAATAATAAAAATGTAATTATGTTCACATTGCTGACCTTTATTCTAGCACCCAATCTTTTTAATATAGGAGCATTTTTCAGCCTATCAGGTATGACCGGTAATCTACAGAAGTCGATATATACACTAAAACTAAGAGCAATCCAGCAATTTAGCAAGTTAAAATGGAATTTGTCATTTCGTTGGGATATATTTTATACGCACATGGTGTTAGACAGCTTGCAACAATAATCAATAATTTGTCAGCTCTAAATGTATGGAAAAGTTATACTTTGCTATTCATATATATATATATATATATATATATATATATATATATATATATATGCTCGGTGGCTTACACTGTTTCTTCAGGTTGGTCGCATACGCCCCCATTCATACAAAATTCAATTGCTAGTTCATAAACAGCATAGCTACGAAAACATTATTAAGTGCATGTTCACACAACAACTTGAAACTTTTAGTGAGAATTCAACTATTTATCTTAAGCGTATAATTCCACATGTCACTTGTTTTATTCCCCATATGTAGCTTGACGACATCTGCATATCTGTTTGTTTCTTTCATCTCCTTCTCTTTTTTTTCTATCCTGGCCCCCCAACTTCTTTTTCATTTTAAACTCCATATCTTCTCTTACTAATTTTAAATTTCATTTTCATCTTATAAATAGCTCTAAACTCAAAAGTCTACTCCGTACTCACCTTTAAATTAAAAATTAATCATGACCCTCTACTTTTCTTACTTCTTTCTTCCTCTTGTAATATCTTCGGTCACTGGCAGTTGTGACAGATGCTTGCATCAATCCAAAGCTTCTTTCTACTCCTCTCTCTTCCGTTTCAAGTATATGTTCTGTTCTTCTGCTAATCAAGATCTTTAGTATCAGTATTCATACTTAATCATTTCAGTAGCAGTTCACTTTGTTGTATGTGAAAACTACTTGTTCTAATTAATCCCACATCGTCCAAAATATTTTAGTTGTTAGTTTATATAAGCTAAGATAGGAAGAAAGAGGCTGTTCTTATGGTGGCTTCGTATGAAATAGTAACGACGTGGAGAAGCTACCTGCTAAGTTAATAGCCAAAAATCCATGTTGACACTCTATTTCAAGAATGACTACATATATTTTTGACCATGTAGTGATGTAAAGAGTATTTTCGGAATTTCAAAAAAACACGGTCAAAACTCATAGACTGAATTCTTATTATTAATAGTAGAGATTATGCATGACAAGGGTATATCAATTTTCACTTCTAATGCATACATCTAACTTTCCAAGAAAACCTCATTTTCTCTCGTAAGCTTGTAATTTTTCAGTATCATTTTCATTGGTCTTCTAACATACTCTTCACCAAATACTAACCACTATTTTGCTATTTTCTTTGAGTGTTTCAATTGCAATAGACATTCCCCACCCTGTTTCCTCCCCCACTCCCACAAATCCCTAGACCTCCCTCTTCAAAAGCATCCCTCCTGGATATCGTGCAATTACATAACATGAAGTTTGAAAAGACCGTTTATCTTCTGAAGAGTTGAAATTGATGGTCTTTTTTATTATATTTCGTCGACGTGTAAATATGATGTTTGAAGTTGAAACTTCATCGTGTATTTTCAGGGGACAAAAAAAAAACACAACTTGCATGGCATTCTAAAGTGACAACACAGTGTCGTCGTATCTCAAATTATCATATACATAATCTTCAACTAACCGCCCACGATCCAGTTTTTCTTTTATCGTGATTTTCTTCCAATCATGGTTGTATTCTTCTGTAAATTTTCTAAAACGGTAACATTGTTTCTGTTTAATATCTACTGTATTTGCTATCATGCACGTAATTCATAAAACTTCATCACACTATTATAGAAATTGTTCTCCATTTGACAATTCTGTAAAATTTGGAAATTGTGATGAAAATTTTAGTGTGGGAATTAAAAAAATGAACGATATATGATGGGGAAATGTTGGAAAATATACATGTGACATTATTTTTGTTCCAGCCTAAATCTAGAACCATTGGAAAACAAGAGCTTGCCCGGTGAAATGAACTTCAGACAAGTAAAAAGTTTCCCAATCTCCGAGAGTTATAATATTCATTTTGGCTCATAGAGTACTTTTAATCTTTGGCATGCTCTAGATAGTAATATTACTCTAACTCGTTGATAAGGGCATAGTTAGGCTATCCATGAATATTCGAAAAATCCGAAATTCATCCGCATTCTTATTCGATAAATATCTGATATCCAAAAAAGCGGATACGAATATAGATAGAAGACATTCAGATCCAAAAATTATTCGTCCGTTTTTGTCAAGATTATAGTTTACTTTATTCATATTTTAATATAATGAAAGATGTGTATTTATTGTTTATTAAACTAATCGTTTATATCAAATGCACTTAATGCATATTAACTCCTCAAAATTATTTATTATTGTCATATTTGTTGATTTTGCATACGTTAATAATTAATGCCACTAAAAAGAATATCGAATCGAAATTTTCTGTATATATTTCTTGATTTATCGATCGTTGACGAATATAATAATTATCTGATATCCGTCCGTATTTGTGGATGTGGACATTGGATATCCAAAATTGATTTCGAATGAAAATGCAGATATAACACTATTTACATCTCCAAGTATCTGTTTACAGATCTAGACGTAGCCAATGATAGCTTGTTCACTTCAAAAAGCAACCGAACAAACTGAGCAACTACGTATGGCTTGAACAAGCCACATGCAGCTACATGTGCCTTGTTCGCTTCAAATAACTAGCTACAACAAGTCTCCGTGGTTGTGGAACTAGTTTGAATTATTAAAACGTTAAAAAAAATTGATGTTTTAATGTAGAATGCATTAAAACGATAACCGCTTTGTCGTTTTAATGCATATTCATTTATTTGTTTTATATTTTAATGAATAATCATTTATTTAGAAAACTCATTTTGTGGTTAATTCTGAAGTTTCTATGCGTTCGTCGTTTTGTCCTGTTTTTTCAGTACAAAAAAGATGAAGTAAATAGTTTTTTCAGTACAAAAATGATGGAAGCAAATAAAACGGCTGTTGGAAATGATCCAACTTCAAGATCAATGTTTCCCGATCACAGAATTAAAAAAAATCTAGTAGAGCATTCAATGCGTGTAGCAAACATTATGAACTGCAAATGTCAGAAAACATTTTAATGATTCTACGTTACTCGCTGCTTTATTTCTATGCAATAAAAGAATAAATGTTGCCTGTGCTATTATTAAGTCACGCAATAACTATACTACCGACCATACAGCTAATATATAACTTTTGCTTGCCCATAAATCATGGCCCTTCTGGCAACTAATTATCATCTGTACAAGGGAGTATTATTCATGCGATATTGATATATATTTTTGGAAGGATTTTGCAGCAGACGATTACATTTTTTTTAAAAGACTAACGGGATAAATCTTGTAATACACGAGAATCATATCACTCCCCAACGTCGAATACAATAGGAAAAAAAGTGAGACACAGCCGTGAATTTTCATGATAAACAGCATAAAAAAGGGCATGTGATGACAATAAGCCACTGCAGATCCCAAAGAAAACAAAGATCGTTCAACTGCTTGCCATCAAAACAAGAGAATCCAACCGTGTGTTTTTACTGCCATTGCTACAATATAAGGTATTAGAATATGGTTAGAATAAATTAGAAAGTATAGTGAAAGTTCATCAATATTTCACCTCTTCACTATCAGAATCATAGGCACCATCTCCAGATATTAAATTCATTATAGTTTTCTTTGCACGGCCAACTGCATTCGATGTTTTCTTTGCAGCTCGTACTACAACTGGCTGAATAGATATGTCGGGCAAGTTTGCTCTCTCCTCTATCATTGCTGTTATTACAAGCAAATAAATTTGTTTGAATTAGCTGAACATACAAATTGTAACTCATTCGCTTTACAAATAAATATTGACAAATACATAATAATACATTTATTTCTCCAAAAACAAAATACTGCTTTTAAAAACAACGTTAATCAATTAAGTATTTTTCCTAAACACAGTGAAACAATATTAGTTTTCTTTTTTTGCTATATAAATTGAAAGAGAGTGAACGTACACATAGTTTTGCTATGAGCTAAAGCACCAATCTGCCTAACTCCAGCTTTTGCATCTTCCACAACTTTCGCTGATTTGTTCACACCGTCAGCTATTTCATGGCTGAATTTTAGAAAATGAAACAACATTTGTGTAAGAGTTTATTTCGATGTCACTTGATAATGTAAATCTTCATTTGCATATATAACCTATAAGATATTGATACATCTTATAATTCTTCTCTCCTTCAGTCCATTCTAAATGTAAGATTGACATGCATGTTAACGACAATTTACCAGTTTATTACCAATTTACCACAATTCTGACCACTTTTCACAAAGATTCTGGTTACCTAAGGCAGCAAATCTTACATACTTTTTTCTAACTCTTAGTCAACAGACGTACAATCTAATTGCATATCAAATATAGAAAACGAGAGAAGTTTATGTCTCATTCGGATGACTGATGACATCAAGGATATCATTATTAATGCTTGTGCGCGTACATTTTCTGGCTAATTTGTTCAAAAAGATTAGAGACCTATAAAGGGTATAACATTTGGATTTTGAATTAGCCAACAGTTTATTCTGAAACTACCCACGAACCTCAAGTACCCTCAGTAATATTAGATATAGACTGTAATTTGTTCAGATCAAACAATTTATGTTTGTTATAGAAGATATACCTCAAATCACTCAATTGGAGTGTCAGGTCGCTGATTTCCATCCCAGAAAGTCTAACTGCTGCCATGGTACTAGGAATTTCCTCTCGTGCAGTATCAGCAAGCTTTGCTAGAGATGTTGCAGCCCTTTTCATTGCCTATAAAACACGGCCAAAAAAAAAAGTTTTCAGGTATATTATTCTTGCTCTCTCATTTTGAACTAGCAACACAACTACTTCTTTACACAAAGAAACCTACCAATAAAGTTGGAATGGCTGCAACCACCAGGCTGGTAAATGCTATTGAGGTCTGCACTAATAATGCAGATTAGTACTGGTGGAAGAATAAGCAACAACTCGAAACAAAAGATAACAACACACTACAAAAATAAAAGTCATGGCTTATATAGGATGAAAACAACTAAAATACAATGTATAAATTTATAAAGTGCTACTTGTAGCATTTTAAACTTTCAAACTTAGCATGCTACATTGTTATGCTACCTACCCATTTTTAAGAAGTATATAGATATAGCAAGTATTCCCCTCTCGATTCATAAATGGTTCTAACACCATCAGCAAAGTGAGTTGATGTCCTGATGGAAAAGATATCTTTCATGAAACATGTGCTTGAAAAAGAAGTCGTTAATATTGCGTGCATGCACACACAACACTATGTGTGCAATCATTCATCATTCTCTACCCAGTGCACAAATCCCCCAATAAAGCAGGGTCCGATGTGTGCAAGTTGTACATACACTAACCTCTATTACAGGAGTCTGTTTTACAAATTTGATCATTAAACCAAATACCCACGGAAATCATATCCAATGATGCATGAATAAACCTCACAGTAGACATATACATATAACAACAAACTGTGAAGCATATTGCATAAATTTTACGATATATCCACAAAATGAGAAGTTCAACTAATTAATATAGAATCACAACGCTAATCTATCCCCGAAACCCCTCCATTTTTTTGTGCTAAGAAGTTACGAATTGAAATAGAATTTTGATATAATCTCACTACTAGCAAAATCATCTTTACAAAATTTTGTATCTTTCCAAAACTTCTAATTGAATCAAAACTATGCTTCAAATTGATGGTTAACATAAACATTCTTGATGGCTCATATTAAGTTATAATTTTGCAAAAGTTAAAAGTTAAAATTATTTTTGAATTTTGCATGGATGATCTTGATCATATTAGTATTATATCTATAAACTTTTGGCTCATTCTAAATTTTTTAGATGTGTCCAATGAATGAGGCATTCTAGTTCTAGGAGATATATAAAAAGAGATTTGGAACCCTATATATATTATGTATATGTATGGATATGATATATATGAGAAGAAACCACATCTCATTTTCTTTATGCCTTCCTACATTTTGATGTATCCAGAAGTTTTGAAATAAAAATATATTTTGAAGATGTGATCTTGTTGCTATCAAAAACATACAAAATATTACGATGTTTTGAAATTTTAATCTCACTCAAAAGTCCAATTTAATGTGAAATGTCGTAAATAGTTATTTTAGCCGTCTTTCAAATGTTATTTTGCATAAGAAGTTTCAAAATAATTAAAGAACCGTGGAGATCATCTTGATAGTGTATGAATCAAACCAACAAAAACTGTTCCATTTTAATAATTTTGCACACAAAAGGCAGTACAAATGTTAGAGAGATAAATAAGATGGAAATGTGCAACCTTCCCCATGTATGTACATGTAACTTTTCTTGTCTTTCCCAAATGATTGGAGTTAGCCGCATAAATTTTCATTTTCCATATATATTTATCTTGTGTAATACTTTTAGTTATAATTTGTTTTTCAAAATTATTTTAATACTTTTTCTTCATGTTAATTTAGATCTTATTTCTTAGACTTTTGCTTGTTTATAAATATTATCTCGCTGCTTTGTTTTCTTTATATGCAATCATGCAATCTAAATCTATTCTTTCAATTTTCTAATTAATGTATGTCACTTCAGTTTTCCTCTCTCGTATTTGTTACTCTCTTTTCTCGTAGTTCTAATCAATCTCTTTAACATTTTCATTGCTCCTGCATTTATCTTACTTACTTGTTTTAGAGACCAATATTCGCTCAATAGAATATTGTTGGAACAATTTATTGGTCAATAAAAACATATTTTGTTTGTATATCCTTGTCACATAGGATAACAGTAGTTAACTCCATTGTATACGCCTGTGTAAACTTTGTTCGTCATGTTATTTTTACATCTTTTCATTTTCTTGTATTATTGATCTAGGTGCTTAAACCTTTTTTTTTTGGTTAATCATTCGAAATTATAGATTGTATTATAACTTCTTTACTGAAGTTGTATGACACACTCGGTATTTATCCTATACAGTTTTGAATTTCTTTTGTTAGTTTAACTTCGTGAATAGGTATGGACTCACAACCACATCTTTTGTGTTTTGACAAAAATCCCTAGATTCTGACAATCCTATACCAGTTCCAGCAAAAACCAAGATGAAATCCAACCCAAAATCTGAATCCAATCACGGAACAAAAAATAGATTGTAGGGAGAGAAAAACCATGATGCCATCAGAACAATGACAATTAAAGAAAGACTCCATCAAAACTTTAGATTTTATTTTTCTATAAAAACATGAAACTATAAAAGAAAAAGCTAAAAGATTTGATTTTGGATGGTGGAAGCTTTGCAAAAGACAACAAATCACTAGAATCAAAAGGAGAAAAAAAAATTGACAAAAATGGAACCAGTGATGAAACTCGAACAATCAATCTCTCTACAGATATTCAACAGCATGACCATAGCTAGCTTTATCATTCTTTACAAGTAAATTTTTGAAAAATAAAAAAGAGAGTAATTTGATGAAAAAACTAAGAGAAATAGTTTGAAACCGGACGAGTTGGAGTTTGCAGACTCTAAAGAGAGAGAAAGAAAGCTACTATTAGGGTTTTAATACGTTATATTATAATAGACCTAGTGGGACAAATTTCAATGTATTAGGTTCAGGGCCGGCTCAAGGATATTCAATGCCCCAGTCGAACAAATATTTATGTTTGTTTTTGTTGCCCCTTAACTCAACCATATATATATGTGTGTAATGTATATATATATATGTGTGTGTGTGTGTGTAATGTATATGTATGTGTGTGTATCTGTGTGTACAAGACAAAATGCAAATTCTTTATAAAATTTAACATCCACCACAAAATGTTGATCAACTAAGTCATTTTGATTACATGCAAAAAAAATCAAAATGTCATATTATTACATATTAACGAAAACAACTTCTACTTGCATTTTTTGAAGCAAACTCGTCTATTATATCTTCATAATTAAGTTTATCTAAATACTCGTTTTCAGTTGAAATCACAACTAACCCACTTAATATCTCTTACCGCATAGTAGTCCGAAGATATGTCTTTATCAATTTCAATTTTGAAAAACTTCTTCCCACCGAAGCAACCGTAACCGGAATAGTCAATAGAATTTGATAAGCAACCCTAACTTACAAAAATTCACGTACATCCTGATAATATATCAATAAATTAGGTATATCAATTGATGTAGTTGCTTTGGACTGTATAATTCATTTTAGTTGTCAAATCTTAAAAAATAACTCTTTACCACAAATACTTTGTTCTTCATTGTGCTTCAAAAAACCCTCTAGATTCATACAATGATCGGCTAATTCATCATTATCAGTATTTTTAAATCTTAAGTTCAACAAAAATCCAAAAGTCCCTTCATGAAGTTTAAATTGATCAAATCGATCTTTAAGTGAAGTCAAAACTTGATCAACCATTAGAAGAAAAAATAACTTTTAAATTATTCTTGAGAGATTGTCTATCAATATCGTCCACAATATCTTCATCATATTGTTTTTTCTTCGTCCAACTCTCTTTTCAACAAATTTTGAATCAATATCAACATCATTTGCAAGCTTTTTAGCCTCCTTCATCATGTTTTCAAATCCATCTTCTCTATATTTATCAAAAGTGCAACAAGATTTTTAATTTTTTTAATTGCACATTTGATGTCCATGTTCTTCCATTGACGTATTTTACTTGCTCGATTAATATTATCCAATATTGTGTACCAAATGCACAAACTAATTAAGAACTCAAAATTTTCAAAGCATTTTGACATAATCTTTTGGCCTCCATCATCACGGCATCATCTTTCGAATTATTTGCAATATCAATTAAACATCTTTTAGCTCTGATATTTGAGTTCTTATTGTTTTAGCACTTTCAATGTGACTTTCCCAACGAGTTGCCGATGACGATTTTGGAGTCAAACCTTTCACAGATTTTGAAGAATTTCTTATCGATGAGTTGAACCGAAAAATAAATTATAAATCTTTTGCATGAATACAAAAAAATTCTAGCTTTTATAAATGATTTCGCCATATCATAGAAAGTAAGATTTAAACTATGATATCCACATGTAATGCAGAAAGCACTAGGATTTACATCAAGTAGTCATTTTTGCACACCTTGATGTTTATCTTTCATATTTGAACCATTATCATACTCTTGTCATCTAACATCACTAATATGAAGTTTAAGATCAATCAAAACATTTTCAAGCTGTCTAAAAAGACCAAGCCGGATGTATCATCAACCGTTATAAATCTAAAAAAATACTATTATGCATTTATACCATTTGCATCATGAACATTCAGACATCTTATAACCATAGACATTTCCTCCTTATGACTCAAATTCGGAGTACAATCAAGAATAATTGAGAAGTACTTTGTTTTCTTTATTTTATAAGCATTGTAATTTTGATCTTGTTAGCAACCAAACATATCAGCTCATTTTGGATTTTGTGGTTAAGATAATGATTATTGATTTCATTATTTATCATACGTCTTAAATGATCTTCCATAATTGGATCAAACTCGGTAACAAATTCGATAATTTGACCAAAAAAAGTCCATCATTTTTTCATAGATTTTTAATTAATCCACGAAATGGTAAATTATTTCGCGCAAGTATCTTGACAGCACCAATTATGCACGGAAGTGTTTTTTTCCAACGTTGTTTCTCTCGATCAATTTGAACTTCCATTGTTAAATCAATTGTTGCATGTTGTCGAAGACCTATGTACAAATCAACCAATTTTATGACATTGGCATTGTGCAATGGATTATTTTCGTGCTCTCTTTGCTTCCTAGGTAAATTACGTCAATCATTGAATCCTTCTTCTATCAATTGGTATGGTCTTTGGTATGGTTAAAGAACTTGCAACAAAAATAATAAAAAACTTTATTACATACATTTGAATACTCAAGTCATTTTCTTCATGTTCTTCTCCACATAGATAACCACCAATGTAATATCTAGAAGAAAAGTGTACAGTCAATCTTATTTTTTTGGGAAATGCACCATTCTCCTTCAAGATTTTCATTGAATCACATTGCACTAACAGTATTCTTTTGGTATTAGTAATTCTTTCCCACAATCTCGAATCATAATTTGCATCAACATCCTTTTCAAGATCAATTGTGGTTACATTGTCAACATCTTCATCATTGAGATTTTGATTAGTATCTTCATCAATGTGTGCTTCATCATTCATTAATAGACTCCTCATAGATATCGATATTAGAACCAATATTTTTACGCTCCCAACTCGTTTCATCAATTTGACTTGAATTTGAAGTTTGAGATTTTTATTTCTCGCTTGATATAAATTAAAATTGAACTAGCTAATGATCTTGCTTCATCTTATCTACGTTGCTTTTTTTCTGTTTTGATATCCTGAATTTTGTTTTCGGTTCCTAACTCAATTTAAGATACAACGTAAGATTAACATTTATGGGTAAATACTATAATATTTTACACGTCAAGGGAAAACATAACTTTTTTTAATTAACAACAATCTAAAAACCAAGATTCGAGTTTCGGTCTCGATTATTTGAAATTTTGTTGGTTTCGGTCAATTTCAGAAATTTCGCTTGTTTCGGTTCGGTCCTACAGGGTTTTTGCATTTTTAATGAAAACGTAACGATAAACGATTCAAATTCATATAGAAATATAGCATACAATAAAATAATAATATTACATACAACACTAATACATCCAGAAACTATTTCTCGAAGCTACATATGGTTGTTTTCATAATTTTCTTCGTCGTCATGTGTTGTATAATATGATGGATAACCATATTGTATTTGTCCTGGACCCATAAATGCCGTCATCATATTATCAAAAGACGATGGTTCATCATTTTGTGTTGTATATATAGCTTCACTATTTTGATCACTCGAGATATCACTATATGAGTTATCACCCATATAGTCAGAAGTAGAATACCTATAGGTCGGTGGATCAGTTGAAGTATATGGATTGTAGTGCTCGTAATCATGTTGATGTACGGATTCAACATTTGAATTACTATCTCTTCGGTTAGGATTATCGCACGCACCCCTTCTTCTTGAATATGTTTGAGTTAGTCTATATAATTCACCACCATCACTACAATCAATATTATAATTACTTGTTAAACCAACGCCACTTCCACCTGCATTACCATGATCATCATTTGACGAGCTGCTACTATTTTCATTGCTTTGACTCTTTGTTGCTCGTGCAGGTATACCATCAACAGCAACGACTGCAACATTCAGTGTATTGGTCATCCAATGGTCGTTGTCCAACAAGGGTGGTTAAATTTCAATGGTCCATTCTGCTAATGGATCCTCTTCATGGAATATATAGTCTAGATCGATCAACTGATTTTCAGTGTCGCGACGCCTTGAATTTTTTGCCCTTAGTCTCATGTTATAATGCACATATACCAATTTTTCAAGATTTTTCATTTTTATTATATTTCGTAATTTTATATGAATTATTGAAAATGTAGTCCACTTTCTTTCGCAGTTTGAAGATAAAACTGTTTGGCTTAAAATATGCATTGCTAAACGTGTTAAATTTGGAGCATCCTCTCTTCCAATTAATGACCACCATTGAGCGAGAAAACATGTCTTTACGGCTGTGTATGCTTTTGCAGAACCAAATGCACCAATTTTCATTCTACATCTTTCTACCTGTGATGTGAAGTTAAATATTTAATATGTCTTAAATGTTAAATGTCTAACGTAACTATTATATATGTTTGTTTTACCTCTTCTCCAATTTCAATCTGTTTTATAATGTCTGGCACCATTCTTTCAACGACGTTGTTAAATCCGTTTAATACTTCTCCATCGTTTGTTGCATTCCTATATTGAATGATGGGATTAAGAAAATAACGTATATACGAAAGATTTAAAATATTATTGAAATGTTATATATTTCATTATTTGTATGACGACAGGATAATACAAATTACATGCGGCATGAAGAGGTCGATGTAACTATCTTTTCTATCTTTTGTCTATTATATCCACCATTTTTGGCATTTTCTTCCACCAACATTTTTTCTAATCAATTCTTTTGCTCGATCCATTACTTCATAAAAATATTCCATATCTGTTTTGTCATCACTATCTACCATTCGTAAAACTTTCACCAATGACTCAAAAACAAGGATGACGAAAGTAGCACCAGTCCAAAAAGCATTGTTGTAAATCAGTGTAGAAACAATATTTGTTGTTCTTTTGTCTTTAGTATTGAGTCTAAGAACTCTTGATGTCCACTCTCTTGAAGCAATCATCTGTCTCAGGTCATCATTATATTTATGAATAGAGTCTAGTGCGATGAAATGGGTTGCAAATCGTGTCACTGTCAGTCTAATCAATTTTTTATTGTTGGTTTTTTTCATAATGGAAAGTAACCAACCATGATTGTATATAAATGTTGTTATTAACTGACAGTTTGTGATAACGGTTGTTACCTCTGGTTATTTGAAAATGTCTTCTAATCAATGCAGTGTACCGCACATGGAGTCCAATATAAATGTCTTCTTTTCTACATTAAAAATTGACCGGCAGCTTCGTAGTTTGCTCCATTATCTGTAATAACTTGCACTATTCTATTTTCACCGATTGTTTCAACGACATCATCCATTAATCAACAAATATACTCTCCACTTTGGAATTCATTCGTGGCATCCACGGATTTAATAAATATCGTTCTATGGGTAGAGTACACGAGAAAATTTATTAGTTTTCGACGATTCTGTGTACTCCAACCATCACACATTAATGTACAACCATATTCATCCCAGAAATTATGCAAAGTTTAATATATTGTTCTTTCTTCTATTTCCATTTCAAGATACGAGTGTGATATTTCATATGCAGTTGATGGATCAATTCCACGACCGCATTCTGCAATCGCGTCAACCATTGTTGTATAATATGGACTATTAGCAACGTTATGTGGAACATGGTTGAAGAAAAAAACTTAGAAATTACTCGACTTATATGTTTTTTTGGCATCTTTAATACCTTTTATTGCAGATTTAATAGAAGGTTAAGCCTTGCCTCCTCGTTTTTGCATATATGAGTCGATTCGTCCAACAGCATAAATGTCACAATCACCATCTACTCTCATAGATTTTCCAACAGTATGATATATGTGCAATGTTTGACTTGAACCTCCACCCGATCGTCCAACAGTATGAGATCTACGCTGCTCTTCGTCTCTAAATTCATCTCTACTTTGCCGCATGACACGTTGAAGTTCATCATCTTCTTCATTTTCATTGTCCGATAGTTGTTGCGGTCTGCTCATTAATTCCTCCTGTAACGTTGCTTGTCTAGCTTTCTTTTGTTTCGTTCGTTTCTCTTTTAAATGATATGTGATCGTACAAGTTGTTTAACTTCTGTAGGGCCAATTAAACATGTCGATACGTCACCACCCACTCCTGCAAGATGTTCTTTCAAATGTGTCACACCACCGTCACTAATTATTTTATTGTAGAAGTTACATTTTGTTTTCAAAGATTGTCATCGATCGCAGTGCCGTAATTCCAACCAATTTCAGTTGGATTTGTCATAATCTACCTGAAATTATAATTAAACAAAAGTTAGTAAACAAATTAATAGTTTATATCAAACCAAAAATGAAATAAAAATGAAAAAAAAATATTCATCGAAGTCGTCAAAATATAATGTTCAAGTCAAATATTTCCATATTCAAGTCCAACACGTTCACATTCAATGTTCATGTTCGATATGCAAGTTCAACATATTCGCGTTCATGTTCACGTTCAATATTCTAAGTCCGACATATTCACGTTCATGTTCAATATGCTAAGTCCAACATATGCGAGTCAATATTCAGGTCAGTTCAAATGTTCAATATATTCAAATCAAACCATATATACAATGTTCCAGTTAAGAATGCTAAGAAGTGCACGTGAGCTTATGACCATTTTATCCAGACAACTTATGCTAAGAACATATGCAAGCTTCACGTTTAAAAAATAAATGCAAGCTTCACGTTTATATACAAGCTTCAGGTGAAAAGCCCATTACCGCATTAAAAACTAAAAATAACCCTTCCCAACCCAATTTCATTTCCCTTGTTCAATTTGCGAACAGAGTCAACAAACATACATACGAAAGGAAAAAAATGGTCGACGATGAAAACGAAGGCGACAAAGCGAGAAAAAAAATCACCTGCGTGGATCGAAGCTCTCGAAGTCGAAGGCGAATTCGAAGCTCGTCTCTGTGATGCTCGCCTCGGCTTTTCTCCGTGAAGCTCGCCTCGGATTTTCTCGTGAAGCTTGCTCGAATTGGTATCACAGTCACTCGAACTGGGATGCTGAAAATTAATTCTGGTAATTTGGTGATTTCGTTTGTTGTATTTATACACGAATTTCGATCCTCTTTTTCACTGTTCGATGACGTTCAGTAAACAAGGGTTTGTTTTATAGCGATTAATTGATTCCTTGCTTTTTTTCGTGGCTATTCTTATCTACGTAAATTATTCTTGCGAAGTTGCATTTTCTTTGTAGCTTCTTTGAACGGGACGGAATTTTGCCCTAATCCCGTCCCGCCACCTGCCGGATCCGGTACGAGATCGTCCAGATTTCGTGGTTCCGGCCGAAACCTCATACATTGCTAAAAACATAAGTTCCAGTTAACTGTCATCGTTATATCCTTAATTAAAGTATTGTATTGACGCTAAATTGGAAGTTACAAAAAACTAAGCCACCAATTGAAGTAAGCTAAACAATAAATCATGAATCACAATTCACAAATATAGAGTGAAGTCATGAACCGACTAAATTGTTAATCATGAAAAAAATAACAAACTAACCAATAATTCTCATTAACTATTACTCGTATTGGTTGAGTTGGGGACTGATCCAAGTTCTGATTTGGGACTAATTTGAAACTGAAATTAGAGTTTGCAATTTGAGGGATGCAGTATACAAATGCGGCAAATCAATCGATGGAGCCGACTCAACTGAGGTCTGTTTGAGAGAGACAAGAGACGATGGAGGTGAAGAAACTTTCTTCTGGTTGCGAGTGCGGCCTTTCCAGCGGACGATTATGGAAACTGGAAGTCTGGGAGGCAAATCGCGTTTTTGAGAAATGCTTTTTTCCTTTTTGTTCCATCCCTTCTGCACGTTGCCCTAGTCCTTAGTCTCTCTCGATCTGCTTTGGTGGGCCTGATTAGGTTTTATATTGCATGTATTTGTGATAGTAGTATGCTATTTAGCACCAATATTGTACTATGTTATCAATCTGAAATGATTATTACAAAATGATGCAATAACTATTAAGTATAAATTTATTTTATCTACTCTTATATAAATTAATCATCAAATTCAATAACAGAACCTAACGGAATCAATCAGAAATTTCGAAAAATAAATGAGTGAAATCGATGCTAAAACCAAAATCTCAAATTTTTAGAATAATATCGTACAACCTTACCTTTATCGAGAACCGACTATTATCTCCACATATAACTCATACTTCCGTTTTAGAGTTTTCACACATCTTGAATAAATTCTATTATGTCAAAATCAAATTATTTAAAAGATTGTAAAATTATGTCTTTTGAAGTGGAGTCTTGATGCAATGGTTAGGTCATCCGCATGGTGATCTGGACGTCCAGCTTCGAGTCCGAAAACAGCCTCTTCGCAATGCGAGGGCAAGGCTACATATATTATCGACCTCCGTAGAGCCCGCCATCGTGCATAAGCCTCGTGCACAGAGTTCCACCTTTTTATTGTAAAATTATGTCTTTCCATACACTATGGTAGTTTTTTCTAAATTTATGAATATCATAAGTAGATTTGATTGTTTACCTCTAATCTAGTTTATGAATCGTCTTGTAGGTGTATATCTTCCATTGCCGACAGTCGATATGCATGAATAAAACCAACAACCAATACTAAGAATCCATTTCCTAATCTTAATTCAGTCACTCTCTCCCATTAGTTCATTGCGTGAATCACTAACCTATTTCCTCTATGATTATCATAATTTTACATATCATTTCTTTTAAAAAAATATTATCATCATGCTTCTTTTGCACTTGTTCGGCATTTTCCTCTGTTGGTATTTTATTAAATAATATAAAATCAATTAATTTTTTTTACTATGATTTCCATGCTTCTACAGCTATATCATATGGTCTTAATGCTTTTTTTCCCTTTCTAATTAACCCTTCTACTTCTTTAATTGTTATTTTATAGCTCTATTATCCCAAGTTTTTCTAGTAAACTTTTAAGGGGTGTGAATCATCCCTTCAAACACATCTTAATAAATCAAAAGAATTTATGTCGTTATCTTGATTAGAACTATTTGACCTTCTCGATTATCAACCTTCTACTTTACCACTAAGCTATTTAGGGGTTGAGCTCTATGGTATATGTAAGTATACACAAACGTGTATCATATATTATATTGCACCCATATCATATCTTTAGTTGTACTACTCAAAATGCTACAAAATTTTGTATAAGTTTAATTTGTTATATTAATTTTTTTGGAAGTGATCTCAAGTATGAAAAGAACATATTCACCAAATTTCCATAGCATTTGAGATTGTGTAGCAGGAAATATGATGGGAAAACTAAAGGCATGACACAAAAGTGGGATGTCATGGAACCTTACTACATATGTAAATATGTATGTCTGCGTACACATATGTATGTATGTGTGTATGTGCGCATGCACGTATGTGCATATATGTATGCAAATATACACATAAAATATCAAGTTGTATGACAATGCTCATAAGTAATGTCACATTGTCACTCATATTAATATTGTTACATTTATCATGTAGGTAGGGGAAGTCCTAGACATCAAAAACTACCTCAAGTTATGTGCTCATGATGTGAACTATATACAAGTCATACCAATGAAAATCGCTTCATTGATAAATAACACCTTATTCATACTTGTTTTTGTAAGTCAATTGGCTTATGGGATTTTTGATTCTTTTTCCCATTTGGTTCAAGGACATGTACCAATATGGTGTTGTCAAAGTAGAGCAAGGTAACATGAGCTTAATACCGCAAGAGTAGTTAAATTAAATGTGTTGCTATTGACATATTATTTTGGAATTGGAGAAAATAAGATATGAGCAACATCAACATTCTAGAAATCTTTGACAAACTTTTCTGATATTTTTCTCAACATGTGTATAAACTTTATAAGACAACAAAAAACAGCAGTTTTTTTCTTAAAAAATAAAAATTATAACTTGATGATGCTCATATCTGGTTTTTTCCATATAATGATTGGGTGAATAGTGACCCTCTAAACTAATGTAAGTTGTAACAAACAGCAATTGACATAAAACAGCTATCTTCTACGACAAGAAAATAACACTGCATGCATGGACACACACATCCATAACACTATGTTTTCCATGTTCTATGACTAGGAATTTGATTTGATATAGTCATACAATTATAAACTCATGTGGTTATACAATTAAAACACAATGCTGTTCATGCTCTATGCCCTGCAATAATTTTATGTACTCACATGAACTATTGACTTGACTTCCGTCGATCAAGGTTACTATCATATTCGCAACACAAAATGAAGCATTCAAGCTGCATGAATAAGCAATAGGAACAAAAGCTGTGCTTGTTTACAACGTTGATCGCTTAACACTGGAATGTTGATTGTTGGATGTTAAATATTGACTACTAAAGTAGGTTTACCTCCTTTTTTAAGTTCTAAAATACTTTCTTTCATTCAATTATAAATTAATTATGAAAATATTACGCCCTTCATATCTATAAATAAATGACAACTTATTGTATGATTCAATCAAGTATAAAATTGAATGGTCAAAAAATAAAACTATATTTTCATAAAATATAGGAAACTATTATGAATTTTGATCAAATCGGGGGTGATTGATTTTCTTAACAAACAAAATCTTAATATTTTCTTTGGAAATTGAAAAGAGAAAAAAAATGTGATTAGAAAGAAAAAAGTAGTCAGGAAAAAATTACTAAACTCAATTATGAAATTCATATAAGAGTATAATTGGAAAAATTAGTCATTGAAAATTCACAAGTTGTAATAAGCACTATTATATCATTTACTGAAATTGAACTAGAATTTCTGAACACTGATTGGTGAAGTTATGAACACTCATTGCCAACAAACTTTCAAAATTTCTGCGACTTAATTTGTTCTTATAAGCAACCACTTAGTACAAACATATGCACCCTAAGCTTAATATAATAGCTATAAGTTTAATTTTGTAACAAGGTATACAAAAATAGTACCATTCGGAAAGCTATTAACTGGTTTCAGATTTTGCCACAAACAAAATTATTTAACAAACTAACAAAAAACAAAAAACAAAATAAATAAAAATAAATCATGTCCTGAAACCTTACCGTGCAAGCAATGAAAGCCAATAAAAAGAAGGCCTGATCACCGAAGCTCATCCTAAAGCTTCCAATCCCCGCGTCGAAGCTAGAGTTCCCAATCGCAACATTCAAACGAGCATCTCCATCATCAATCGATTTCTCCTCCGCTTCTTCCTCGAATATTTTATCGACATTATGATCAGATCGGTTGGAGCTGTGGAGCTTGTGAGTAAACAAAAAGAGCGACCGTTTTGATTGGGTAGAGATGGTGCAATTTGGGTTGAATTTAGGGCTTAATTTGGAATTAGAGAAAAAAGAAGGGTGGACTGGAGCGGAGAAAGAGAGGAGCATAGCTTGCTTTGACCGAGCTGAAGTCACTCGCAAAATTTCATTATTTTGTGAATTCAGGGTTTGCAGATAATAATATGCATAAAATGCAGGGAACTTTTGATAGTTATACCTCCGATAGGAACAATGTGACAATGTTACGACAATTAACCCTTTGATAGGAACACCGACAGCAAACAACTACTTCGGTGATTATTGCTTTGGGACGCAGGCAGCATGGTAACGAACAAAATCGTCACTAGCCAATATGAAATACTCTGAAGCCAAAAAAAAACATAGAATTCTGTTTCACTGCGTTTTCTTATTTTCCTCCCTTTGTTTTGCATTTCAAAATACCTACCGAACTTCCTTCTAATTTCAAATATCAAATCTAACAGCTTTTAACTCCCAGGTTAATGCATTATTGACCCGGCTCCCAAATCAATGTCGCCTTGCCTCCTCAGTATCCAAAGCTTCGACCATCCTCCTCTGTACGTGAATCCACTCTCAAATTAACGCATCCGCGACTCCTCAATTCCTGAATTTGCTGCTATGAAATCGACCATTATAATAATTGCTGCTATGAAATCGACGCTGCTCGCCTGAATTTGCTTCTCGAATCTCGAACCTTGACTGGTAATTTTGCTTCACGTTTTGATTTTACTGTTTATGCATATTCCGTGTTTTGTTTTTGGTTAGATTCAATTCGATTCCTTTTTGGTTAGAATCGACTAGTAATTCTGAAAATTTACTAATTTTTTTTTACTGTAAGTTAGCAGGACGGGATTCTAACTTAATCTCATCTCGCCAATAGTCAAAAACAAAGCAAGATATTCAGAATCTCGGGGTTCCAGACGAATTTTAAACCATGGTGTAGGAGCATTACGACATGCGCTTTGCACTTAACGATGACACGCTTAGATTTTTTTCTACAAATGTGTAATATATAATTTAAAAATATAATTAAGATACAACTGATTGACTCGGTTATAGTATAAGAAAAATTAGCATTTTAACTTATGAAAGATTTGCATTTTAAATAGGTCATGAGCGGTTTTAGGTATAAAACCGATTGACTCGGTTTTAGTACACATAAATTTGCATGTTAATTAAGGCATGAGCAGTTTAATAGAAAATAGCAAATAACAAATATACCGTGCGCTATTTGTTCACTTTTGTAAATTTTGCATTTTTTATATTATAAAAATAAATGTGACAAAAGTAGTTGTAATTCATGATTACATAAATATCAAATCACTTATCTACGATCATCGCTATTATTTTATTAAAATTTTCAATTTTATTTAAGTATTGATTGAAATGTACATTATACTTTATACTGTAAATTATCAGTCGGTGCCTTCTATTCAGATTAAAAACTCTAGAGTCATGCTTTAAAATTCTTAACACTGTATCCTGAAGTAAATCCGTTTAACAATTTATTTGTTTCTTCTATGGATTTATCATCTTCATCATCTTTATTTTTTCCTAATAGAGATTGACAATGTAAATTGTTGTTTTTCATAAATTTCTATGTTATATTGCAACTTTGTTAAATTTAATATATGTTAGATTATTTTAATATGTCTTTATGGCTTTTGGTTATGAAACTTTTTTTTTCAATTTTTTAATGTAAATCTTGAGTTCGTTTAATTCAATATTTTGGCATTATAAAAACTAGACTTATCAAAACAAACTTCTTCGTGTTGAGTGAATGAAAAAAAAAGTGATATATAATATGAAAACATGTACATTTTATATGCTTATACATTAAAAGAGATGAAAGTGTATTTCCACTATTAAGTCTTTCGTCTAGTTAAGCTGGTATCAAAAAAAGGACTCTATTCACATTCGAATATATACAATAGCATCATAACATTTGATAATAACAAATCATAAACTAAAATATTTGTTCTAGGTTGAATGACTAATTTTTCATGCAAAATAAATTAGAAAATATCATTGATTATGCACCAAAATTTGGTATCTTATATTGGATATTTCTTTTGTATAGTCAAAATAAACTAGTCCATAAGGTCATTTTTAATGTCTTTGTCAAGTAGCATTTTTGATGTATGAGAGGTGGAAATTTATAATAATTTATCAAGTAAAAGAACTTTGCTTTCCAGTGTTTATTCAAAAGTATATAAGAGAAAACGATGTTTTTAGCCTCTATATTTTTTGTTTTTCATTATTAAAAACAAAGTCCAATATTGCAATCAATCAAGCAATACAAAGTAAAAAAAGCATTATATAGGGTAAATAACATCGCTGGCAAATTTAAAATGAATTCTTTAAGGACAGAAAGTATCAACCTATTAATATAGCTAGAGAAAAACAAGTATTATATTTTTTGTCATTTTTCAATAAACGGTTTTGATTTATTGAAGATATATGATCAATTAGTGTATCATGTCCCAGTTTGTGTTATTCAATGTTTATCTGAACATTTTTAAATGTACATACCTAAAAAAACAAACAAAATTGCGTGCTATTTTAGGCTATTTTGCACTTTGATAAAATAATGTGCTCTTTTGTGCAATAGATGACACGTGCGTTGTTATAAGTAAAATAGCGCACACCCTACGCTATGGATAAGTTTGTGCTATAGCGCGTGCTATGGTAATTCTAATTTAAATTTAGTTGAGATATAATCAGGCTTGGCTCCGGACCTAGGCCGCCTAGGCGGTTAAGGCGTGAGCATATTCAGGTATATATTGATATATAATTTTGCCTATGGCACTAAATTTTTAGGGCCCCAAAATTTGGATAATCAGTATATATATATATTATATATAATATGTTATTCATTTATAGTTAATATTGTGTTTGACTCAGTGGTTGGATGTGTGTGGTACTATTCAAGCAAACCGGGTTCAAGCACAAAGCTGTAAAAAAGCACGCTTTTGTTTTATTTGAAAGGAAATTAAATATTTTGTTGTTTTAGACTTAAGTTGAATGACTTTTCGACTACTTTTTTGGTTCGTGGATGAGCTTATGAAGTTTTGTTTTCAAAATTGCGTGTATTTGCAATTTTTAATCGCCAAAAAACTATGTAATAGCAATTTTTAGCAACAGTCTTAGCAGGGGAAAGAGAAAAAAGCGCAAGGCGCAAGCCTTTACTTTTTTGCGCCTTTTTGCATTAACTACTTGTTTGCTGCTTTATAACACCTTTGAGGCCCCCTAAAGTTGATTTTATTGGAATTCAGTTTTTTTACATTTTGGCTTGGACCTCCAACCACTCAGGGTCGGGCTTGGATATAATTGATTGGCTCGGTTTTAATAGATAAAAAACTTGCATTTTAATCATGGTATGAGCGGTTGTAGTTAAATTATAATAGTGATTGACCAAGTAATAGAGTATAAAATTCAAGTTTTAGTTAAGATGTGAGCATATTTAGATATATCGAGATGTAATTTGGATTTAAATGATATTTTGAAAAGTTTACGTTTATAAAAAAAATTGACACCAAAAGGTATTGTAATAAACCAATTTGAGTATAACAATAAATTAACATAATAAGGTAGGATGAAAGAACAAAAGCACATGATTTTTCATTCCAGTAAACGAATGTGGACTCAATACAATTACTACTTTATTTAGATCAACAAATGGTCCTACATGAAATAAGGTTTTGAAATATAGAAGGGAAACATGAGCTATAATTATTTCAGTTGCCAAAGAAAATTCGGATGATCATTTTATGTTTGTCTTTGATGTCTTTACTTTTGTATTTACAATTATAAATGCCAATGAAACACTTGCTTTCAGCATATAAACCAACACATATCATGCCATACATATACAAGCATGTTCTTAGAGATATTCCAACATACAAATGTACAATGGACACTATTTCTCATCATATTTGGGAAACAAAACTCCAATTTTCTTCTCTGAAACCAAAATATGAAGAAAAATAAGCAGCAAAGGCCATAAAGAACACTTAGACTTGATTTTGATTTATTCTTTTCAGGAATAAATAGACGACTGCTTGTTAGCTTCTATCCTTATATCAAAATGAAAATAATGCAACCATGGAATATAATCTAATGAAAAACCAAAAGGCTATTTTACATAATACTTCCAAGTTTGGTTTAAGAATTGCATCAACTTTCTATTCAAATACTTATTGAACAAATTTATAATAATAATAATAAGTAAAATAGAAATAAAGATAAAATAAGTAAATTAATAATAATAATAATAAGTAAAATAGAAATAAAGATAAAAATATATATGTACATATATACATAAAAGAGAAATGATGATAATAATAATACCAATAGTGATGATGGTACTAATACTAATATTGGTCAAAGATCAAACCTACGTCTTAGGCTCATGTTCTCCTAATCCTATAATTTAAAACTTATAAAATTCAACGCTCATGGTTCAGGTACGTAAATCGTTAACTTCCACGCGCTCCGGTTCATCACCGGCTCTTCGGATATACTTCAATCCTTCAAATCCTTTTTTATTACTTCATCTCATGTCAACCTTGGTCGACATCTACATCTCTTTGAGCATTTAATGCGGCCTATAATTCCAACACGCACAAGTGTCTCGGACGGCCTCCGTTGAAGATGTCCAAACATCTTAAGCTGTTGAATAATCTTGGTCGACCTCTACCTCATTGATTTATCCAATGATGAAAATTGTTAAATCGAACCAAAACCAAAAACCAACCGAATTAAGTTCTGTTGCTTCGGTTGGTTATCTGATTTAAACTTATTTATAACGATTCAGTTTGGAATATTTATTGTAATTTGAAATAAAACCTCTATATGTGATTAAAGCATTCTTATTTAGCATTTTTATGCTTTTTAATAGTAATTTGGGCACGTATATGAAGAATTTTTTTTATTTAGATCACCAAACTAATCTAAAAATTATTATACCATTAGTAATTTCGAAAATATAATAAAAGTTTTGGTTAATTTGGTTAAACCTATAACCAAGCTATTTTTTTTATGGGCCGATTATAAATCAGTCTAGTTTCAAAATCAAACTAAATTGACCGAAATGAATTGGTTTGGTTGGTTTATTTGGTTTAACCAAAGTATGCTCACCCCTAGAGTTGGAAGATACATTTTATGGCCCTTAAAAAATTGAATACACTTGCTCTTGGACATCCTTCTCTCTATTTTAGAAAGTTTAGCCGTTGTCCATTGGTTTAATCGAAAGTTTTTGTTGCTGATTTTTTTTACTATAATTGATTAAATTCATGTTTTCTATCTTGTACGCAAAATTTGTAAAGATGGACACATGCAAAAGTTGTAAAGATGGACACATACACTGTTTTGCATAGTTATTTGCTTTAGATATGCTTCAATTGTTTAAAGCTTGTCAGTCCAAAAACACGTTGAAAATTCTCTTATTGTGGGAATAAAATTGATTAATTTACCTTTGGTGATTTTGATTTGATTGGTTGTTTTCCAAACTTTGATGTAGATGCCATAGTTTATTGTATAGAGGCGCTCTGCAAATAAAAGAAAATGATGAGCACTATGTTAGAAAAAAAGTTGTTTGATTCAACAGTGCATCATTTTGTTTACCGAGATGTGAAATTTCCAAAAAATACAAATACAGTTGTTAATTCGTTGATCAAAGAAAAAATACTCTTAAAACGAGTTTATGATACATTTCCAACTAACAAGACGATTTGATGAATATAAAATTTTGTTGGAAAAGCAACAGCCAGATATGCCATACTTCACTTTAAACTATAAGACCATATATTTTGAATAATACCTTAATGTACATAATTAAGGTTATAAGAGTGCTTTTTGGAGAGGTAAATTTGACTGTTATATGTGATGTCGATTATCATAAAATTGCACACCAAGTTTTGATGAAATTCAGGTCTATATAACATCCAATTCTAATGTATTAGCTAAATAACCAAGCAGTGATTCATGTTATAGCCAGATATTTGATCATATGTTGAATGTCATGTTCTACTTCTACTTTCATGGCAAACAAACCTCAAGTTCTAATTTTATTACTGCTAACAAAAGTAGCAGAAACAATAGTCAAAGAGCAATGTATGTTTGGAAAAAATCTAAACTTGTGAATGAATAATCAAGGTCAATGAACATTAAATATAATTTGACATTGAAATAACATTGAGCAAAAGCAAACATAAACTGGTATTGTAAAGCTGATATGTGACTTCAAACATGAATTGATATTGTAAGTGGTGAAGCATACATTAACATTAGATGGGAAAAGATAAAAAGAAAAATTAAATGTGTCATTTAAATTCAGAAATTCTTAATTAGAATTGGACAGTTGAGGAAAAATAAAAAATGTTACTATTCGAGTATTATGCTGAGGTCACTTAATTAAATGAAGTAATGTTATTTGATGCCTAAAAGGTTAAAAAATAACTGTTGATGATGTATTCTTGAATATTTTGTTTGTAGGAAATTTTAAGCAGGTGACTGAAAATTGCAGTTGGTCGGCACCCCTAAGGCCATAGACTGATATTGTGGTATTCTACTACTGGCAAGGCATTTAACCTTTTATTTTCAAGTTAAATATTTATATATTGTCTGGTTTTATTAGAAGCTCAAAAAAATCTTGTACAATAGCAGGTTATTAATGCTTCCGTTGAAGAAGCAAGAAGGGGCAACTTACAGAAAGGCTTCAAGTGTTTTGGAATTAAGATCATGATGAAGTTTATCACAATTATCTTCTCATATTTTCAAATCAAGCGGCAAGGGATCATTCTTATCATATTATCTTTTGATTTATCTGAGTGTACAGTGGAAGAATATTAGATATGTATTAGAAATATGTAAAATTGTGTAACATGAACTTTGTTTCTATCTTGTTGGAATATGCAATTGTACCCAAAGTCACTAATATTGCAGTGTTGTGTCTTTTTACATTTTTTAGCATTACAAGCATGGTATGTTTTATGTTGGCGTTGTAATTTATGCAAGGCAGATTCGAAGTAGCAACATTTGCAATATAAACGCTTTATTGCATTTCAATTGCCACTAGTACAAAAATAGTTCAAAAGGAAATGGTTTTGAAATTTATCAGTTATGTTATTTGTGCATGGTAACGTTAAAAATAAATTGTTACGGGGATATGTTCGTCCTAGATTCGTTGTTTGTGAATGAAATTTTTATTTTGTGATTTTTTCTCTCCATGTTTGATTGGAATGTTTATATAAAGGCATCTTCAATGCAGTTGAATGGATTACATATAAGCTTGACGTTATTAATTAAAATTTCACCCAAAGTGTTAATAAAGAATAATAAATCAGTCTTATGTGGCGAACAATATGAGAAACGTAATCAAATTACAATGTCTAGTTGCGGTCCAATGTGAAATCAGTGACGGCGAATTAATTTAAATTATTATATAGACTGTTTTAAGCAAATTAATTTTAGAAATTGATTAGTTACATGTAACATATTATTATTTAAAGGACATTTGTATTGGAGGATTCTTTATACTTACAATATTGATTACATAAACTGTTTTTTACATCGTGGGCACATACACTAAATTACCTGTTATATGCTTTGTACATAGAAGTTCAATGCTTTTAAAATTTGTTAATACGAACTTGGTGTATCTATGTATGTGTGTGTGTGTGTATATATATGTATGTGTATATATGTGTGTGTATGTTTTCGCTTTAGGCAAAAATAAATTAATAAACTTACTTCAATTTTAGGCCTTCCTGCAAACTCATTAGAAATATAAACCTGATTTTTCATTAGAGCAAAAATTTGTATTTGCGTATTTTTGAAGTGTGCAAGCAAAAAAATTCCGGTCTGTGCCTGCGAGTATAAAAAAAAATTGTGTTTGATTAGGCTTTTTTTCCTCTAGAGCCTATAAAGTATATAATAAATAAATACACTATATTTATGGGTACTTAGGCCTGGATATTTTTGGATGTGGATAGTGCCATAACCGCATCTGAAATCATTTTCGGATGTCGGATATCGCGTCCGCGGATATCTGATAATTATCCTATCCATTAACGATCAATAAACTAAGAAATATAAATGGAAAATTTTGGTTTAAAATAAATTTTTTTCAACCCCATTGATTATAAGTGTTAAAAATAAACAAATATAATAGCAATAAATAGTTATGAACAGTTAATATGCATTTAGTGCGTATAATATAAACTTATGATTTAATAAAATAATAAATAAATATTCAATATACTAAAATACACATAATTTAAACTATAATCTTGAAAAACACTGAATGGATAATTTTCGAATGCGGATGTCTTCGTACCCACATCCGCACCCGTTTTTCCGAACATCGGATATTTATCCGCTTTTCAGATGTGGACGCGAATGGATTTTGGATTTTTTGGGTATCCATTGGCAGCCCTATTATTAGTGCCGTCTTTAATTATTTTCTCTTGCATATATTTATATAAGGCATGCAAAACAGATTATCGACAAAGAGTCCAGTATATTTTCAACTCATGTTTAAACAAGTGCAAATTACAGTTAACATACGTTTGTCGTTTAAAGATCTAGAATAATAAAAAATGAGCATTTGTTAAGCTAACGTTTGTTTTGCTCATTTGATATTAGTATTTTGTTCGAGAGTCCAGTATCAGGTTTAACTAGTGTGAATCCGTGCTTCGCACATGGTTATTTTTAGAAAGATTGATCTGCGATGTAAATACAACAAAACAAAATGTGGCTATTTATAAAAAATCTATATAAAATCGTAGAAAATAATATGAAATATCAATCCAATATAAGGAGGATATTGTTTTATCCATTAAGAACTTTTTATCATGTTTATTGTTGATTATATAAATGCTATTTTTTGAGATTTGTTTTGAAATATTAACAGTTTTAGTAACTTTAGCAATTGTATTGTTTTCTGATTGTTTAATAATTAGGAAAGTGCAACAATGGTTGATACAATAAGCAGCAATGTGACAATTTTGTAGCAGTATAAATGTTGTTTGGAGTTATAAGTTCTTGCATTTATTTTCTTTCTGATTTTTGTTTTGCATGGCTATTAAACTGGAAAAGGCCATTCAATTATTACGCAAAGCCCAAAATAGTTTGCTGCATTTTTTTTACATGAACAGATGATTGTTGCATCATTCCCATTCTCTGCATAAATAATTCCTTCTTGTTAAACATATTACAACTAATACAAGTAAACTTAACAGAGAAAAAACTTTGATCATCAAATAAACAAGTACCACCGGTTATGCATGCAGTATAAGGACCGATCTCCACTCAACATGTTCCAACATAAAGGAGACAACCAATGGCAAGAAATCATGAAATCTGTTTGCATTCATGAAACAAATGATAGCTTCCACTAAAAAAAGAAACCGTTATGTAGTAGCAAGAACTAAAAAGTTAACCTAAGGGGTTATGTTAGTTTCAGTGCAAGGCAAATGCAAGTGACCTGATGATATAGTGCTAGTCAGGATAAATAGTAAAAGACAAAGCTACCACATAGGCAACCGGTGGATCATACACGCAAGACGCTAAAAGTTAATATGAGTCAGCAGCAAGAAAATTAGAATATAAGGATAAGTCATGTTAATGGTTAGTACTCATACTTCTGATTGAAAATGTAATCCCCAGCCATTAGAATTAGCAGCTGCTACATTTGAAAACAATCCATCGCCATGGAGAAGGCTACCATGTTCAGCACCACAATGCACTAGTGATAGTTTTAAACCCAATAATACAAAAATATTATTTAATGCAATATGGGATAGCGAACTCTGCACATCATGGTGAATGCTTTTTTCTTCTTCTTTTGTTGATGTTGCTTGGAAGTGTATAATTTGCAACAATAAAAAATGCCTTATTTCACATTTTCCGTGTTTAGAATTGTAATGAAGCTATTTTATTATTATAGTTATTAACAAAAAGTATGCGTATGATGTTCATATTTCTTCCCTACATGATATTAGAGTTGTAATTTGGTAGATTGGATCAAAATTCCATAGTCAAATTAGACATAATTGTTCATCATTTGCAGATGAAACATATACCTGAATTTCATAATTATTCACCAACTTATCGCTTATGAAATTCGTTTGTATTCCACAACACAAGAGTTTATAAACTTATTCAATGTAAAGAACAAATCTTACGTAATACAACCAATGAATTAGCTCTTGCATCTCTTATTTAAGTGCTGATAGAGTAGGTTACATGGTTTGGTGATTGAGGTCATGGTAGTTTTCAGCTGCTCTTTTCCTTGCTACAGTCTGTGTAGAATGAAGAACTACAATTATATCTCTGTGGAGTCCAGTTTTAAAATACAAAGATTAACAAAATTGTTGATTAGAGGAAATGATCAATGTTGACTTCCAACTGCCTAAGATGAGCAAATTGTTTTTTCCATTAATATTGCTTAGATTCTTAGTTTGTACTCAAACTTGTTTGATAGTGTATTTCAAATAGCTTCATTTCTGGGTTTTTTTCAACTATTGTCCATTTTTTTGTTTTTTTGAATTACTAGAGAACCAAGCTTCGCTTGTAAACTCTAGGGAAGCATGTGCATGCCAAACACATACTTCGGCTACTTGTTACAGGGTTGTCAGTTTCGGGGCTCGAACTCATGACCTTCGATCACGCAGTCCGGACCATCAACCAACTGCGCCAACCCTGTTGGCCCCCCAAGTCCATGTTATGACTGAAATGTGTACAACACATCAGTTGTTCATATGTTATACTATTGCTTTAGCACTCACACTGATTTCAGGCATGATCTGCACTACATGTCCATAATATGATATGGGCATCAATATATTCTTTGACCATAATTTAATTATATAAAAATGAAACGTGGGTCTTGATCTCCTTTTTTTAAAAGAATTCATGGAATTAAATCACTAATTCTCCTCTAAATTATGGACGTCTTTCGGAGGTGGTTTGTCAAGGATCTAAGCTTTAATGCAATTCCTATTCAACACGTCTTCTCCAAGTAGTTGAAGCTTTATACCACGTAGTCACACTATTTTAATTCCATTTTATAACTCTTATGAATATTCCAAAACCCTACCTTCGGACATGCCCTTATATTCACGTTGTGTTGATTGCTGGAGTTTAATATCAGGTTTAAAAATCTGTGTTTGAGTTGTGCTTTTTATAAACCAATTTACCGATTTCATTGTAACTCTTGCTAGAACACAATTAATGTTTCGATTAATTATAATATAGACTACATTAGTTAAGCTGTTGTTTCGATTGTAATCCTATTGGAATATAATTGATGTTTCTTTTTTCATAAAAGATGGAATAAATAGATTCTATTATTTATTCTACTTTGTGTATAAGAGTCTATTACTGGTCCTTCTTTTTTGATGGCTTGTGTTCGGACTATTTATGAATTAGGCACCCATTTTTGTTCATAGACTCTGTTCACTATAGTCTGTATTTCATAAAAAAAACTTTTACTTTTGCTTATTTTGTCAATCTAAGGTTGGTGCCTACTCGTTTGCACACATATTTTGATATAATGCTATGAAGGTGTGCTACTCAGTGATTATTCAGCTGTTTTTTTCCATTGCACAACATATCTTCAGCAGATGTATTGCATTCAATACTTAGTAATTGTCTTGTCAATCTATAGTCAGTGATGATTATTCCTCACGTATGTTCTGAAAGTTAAGTGATCGTGCTAATCGTATTTTACTTGTGATGATGTTTTTGGTGTTTTTTCTTACAGAAATGCAGTATGCATATTGCATCTTTGCTTAAATGCAATATAGATAGCACATATACATATGGGATCTTTGAGTCAATCAAAACATATAAGTCATGTTTTGAAACTGTAAATTTCAGCATTTGTAGTTTTTTACATAGCATTTTTAACATTAAAGGTTTGGACAATTCTAAGTCTGCATGCACCATTGAACCTACTAAAGAAAGAAAAACCACATTACTTGTTTAAATTCCAAATTTGTTTGTTTTTTGGCGTTCGCTTGAAATTTACTATTGCCCAATCGCTATATGCTATTTAAGTTACGTTATATATTGTCAAAAGAACAAAATATGAACCAATTCTTCATCTTTCAAAGTGCTCATTTTTGACGGCATGTACGAGCTCAGAAGTTCAAAAGCCTTTTCTATCAAATGCAGAGAGCCTCCCATGCGATTCAGTTATATCTCTGACAGTAAGTGATTACTAGTTGCGTTTTTTTTTTATATTTATATTTTTTCTTTCTAATAATTCAAATAATTTTTTATCCAACATACCATCATTACGTGTTTAATTGTTTAATTGAAGTTAGTGTAAAATTACAATAAATATTTGTTTTTTCTAAAGTTGTACAACCAGACGGTCGGTTTTTCCACCGTTATGCGGTTATACTAGTTAGGTCTTTCTTCATCCAATGGGAAAAATCAAAACTCACAAAAAACAACAGCACAAATTCCCGACGATTCAAATTTAGGTCGGTCACTTATCATGTCCAACCTCCTCACATCAAAAGGCCGCAAAGAGACTTCATTATTGATAAAGGCCACAAAGAGTTGATGAAGTTGGTTTCCAACTGATCCAAAATAGGATTAGTATAAGGAGAAAAATCACTCTTTAAGAGTTGCCGCCATTCAGACTAATAGGGAGAATGTATGAAGAAGAGCAGATCAAAGACTCTTGAATCCAACAAGTGATAGTAATAAAAAGAATGATTACTTTATTAACAAGAAATCGACTATCGTCTCACTAAATAGGGCGTGTGACGCCCCACCTCTATACTCACATTAGGTAAGAATACTATGGGGTAATGCCGTCGACTAGCATGAAGAATAAGGCTGTTGAGGAGCGATCATCTGTACAATTACTTTGTGCGAGTACCGATATGCCAGAAAGAAGGCCACACATTTCATTTAATGAGGAAATCCGACATATTAAGTACAAATTCAAAGCTACTACACAGTGGCTATGTGGTCTGCGAAAACAAATATAAAATAAGCATAACATAAATCAGTCATAGATATTCATATCACTAAGGCGGAAACAGATATGAATATAACATATAAAAGTGTACATCAAAGTAGTGGTCATGTAAGATCCACTACATCACAAAAATATGGGTACAAGTGCTAGACAAAAGAATATGTATACATCAAGGAGTCTCTATCTTGAATGTATAGAACAAAAAAAAACTATTAATCTAAGTAGTTATCCAAAAGTCAGATGACGGACCCTGATAAGAAGTCAAGTAGAAGCACCTGAAATACCACGGTCTGACCCGAGTATTATTTAAGAAGAAAATAATAAACAGATCAGTCTAGCTATAAATATCATATAAAATGAGATAGGATAAGAGATATGACATAAACGTATGATAACAATAATACGATACTGTGACAAGTATACATTAGATAGCAACAAAAATCATACAATATCTCAAATTTTCTCAAACACCAAAAAGAATATCATATTCTTTATTTTGTTCACCAAACCACAAATATTGATAAAATTTATCAATGTAAATCACAAAAATTGGTGAAACACAAACTCTAGAAATCATCAATTAGAAATCCAGAAAACAGAAGGAGGCCTATCACAAACGGGAGCATGAAAACTCACCAACACGTGCATCACAAACGAAAAGCTATTCCATGATCGCTAATCATTAATTTTTAAGCCGAGGCTCTACAAACGGTCCGAAGACCATGGGTCGCTACCCACCAATTTTGAGCTGAGACTCCACAAACGGGGATTAGTCCCCCACACAAACAAAGAGACATCGCACATCGCTAGTCTAAATCACAAAATGATCATCATTGATCGATAAGCGTAAATTACACTAAGCTAGTAAATAAATGAGTTTAACTTCATATCCCATAACCACTAGCTTAACTTAATTATTTACGCACAAATTATAGATTTCCACTCGAAAATTGTCACAAGAGTTCAATCGAACAAGTCCAAGAATTAACCGACGAAGTAAATGCAAGCGTTTCATACCACTTTTTATGCTAAATCGTTTAATTAGATTTCTCATACGAATGAGGTAAATGTTTGTATATACTAATATATTGGTAAACGGATTTGAAAACGAGCTTAGTATTAAAAGTAATGTTGAAATCATTTTTGTGAAAGAGTTTGAGCGTTCACTACTAGTATAAAAACCTTTGTATTTTAAAGTGACAAATCACAGAAAACGATTGTAAAAACAATCGATCGCCAAAAATTCACATTCGAAGACGTGAATCAAATACATAAAAATCGATACCATGTCCATCAAAATAGATATTCCCTAAAAAATCTAGAAAAAGAAGTCATCAAAGTCGATAAAGGTGATAACAACTAATCGTATCAACAAAAATCGATAAACATTGGAAATTCACTCAAAAAATAGGCAAAACCGAACAGTTCCAAATGTCTGGAGGTTAATCCTAAAAGTGTGTGTAGGATCGTGTAATATGGAATATACTTAAATCTAAACGTGGAAATAGATGATAATAGCAAAGTAAATGGAAATAAGTAAAATAGAACAAGCACACCAGGAATTTTTATACTGGTTCGAACTTCCCGTTCTACGTTCAGTCCCAGACTCCTTTTGGAATTTCAACTACAATAATCCTCATTTAACCCGGAGGAATAGGTATATACAGTCTGAGCAGCAGAACAGACACCAGAGCAACTGAACGGGATTTTCGTCTCAACAGCAGAAGAGGACTTCACTAACACAAAATAATATCTGACACTGTGTGTTCTTGATAACACTGATTTGTCACTGATAGTACAAACCTCCTATAATCAAATCCTCAAATATTTGGAGTGTATTTGAAGATATGAAGAGAAGGTAATGCTAAGGATCGAAGATTATGATAGTTATCTGTAGATTCAAAGCAGTAAAAACGTATGTTCGCTGTTTGAATGCAAATATTAAAGCACAAGAAGAGTATTAGAGAGTTAGAATGAAAATCGGTAAATATGAAGTGTTTGGTAGTATGTACATATAGTAGTTGAAGAGTTACTGCCATTGGTGAAGGGTTCCGACGAAGAGGAGCAACTATTTCCGTTCAAAGAAGGATTGCATCCTTTCGCAGAAGAAGATGTCTTTTTGAAAATATGGCAGTTGGTCTCGGGTCAGTCGACTAGTCGTTCATGGTCAGTCGATTGACTATGCAAAAGATTTAAAAAAATAAACAGTGCATATGTATATGTACATAGTCAGTCGACTGGGTGAACCTAGCTAGTCGACTGGCTGAGATATTTTTTTTATACTATGCTTATGTTTTATTTAATTATGAGAAACATGAAGTGCGGACTGTTTGAGGATAGATTTTAACAAATTTCTAAGACTCAATCATAAGTACTAGACAGTGAGAACATAGATTAAAAGTCTTGATATAGCCATAGTCCGTTGATTATCTCTTTTTGTCGTGAATTCTCTTTTTCTTCTAACTTGCTTTATCATGAATCAAAACTAGTGATTCAACATTCTTCCCCTTTTTGATTGATGACAAACCTGTATATATAAAAGTCCTAGAGAACAAATATAAAAACTCCCCCCGAATATATGATACTTCTTATACCTGCATAAAGATGATTAGGACAATTCTTCTCCCCCTTTGTCATCGACAAAAAGGAGATATAGCAAAAATAATTGCAATATAAAGTGCAGAAATAAATATCAAAGTGAGACTATTTAGTACAAGTCTCAAAAGAAAAATAATTAGCGAGTTTTAATATGTTTAAATTAATAATAAAGTTATAGATAAGCAAATCATTCATACCCAACTCACTCACCAAAAGACCTACTCATCAAGATCCCAATTGTATTCTCCCTCTAGTGCGGGCTCCTTTCCTGGTCTAGAAGCGCCTTGAGCACCACTGGCTGCTCCACTAGTGTTGCTACTAGTATGCTTCTCGGATGTAGGCCATGTAAATCGAGGTGTGGGGCGTTTTCCTTGGGCGATAGACGTGGCAGCAGTTGAATAAGAACATGATAATGCATCCCATAATGTAGAAAAGAAACCTTTGATTTTATCGAGCTTCTTATTCATTTTCTTGAGTCTAGAATCCAAAATAAGTTGATTGCGGGAGAGAATTTCTATGGATTCACGGGTGCTAGAGGAAGTAGCTAAGCAAATATCGCCTTCTTCTTGTTGCGCTTCCGGTTCTCTAATAGTAGGACCTTCAGATTGTTGTTGAGTCTATTGATGCTTCCAATCTTCAAATGAAGTAATAAGTGGCGGTCGTGTTGGTAGCTTCATAAGACTTATGGTCCTTATATTTATCATTCCCACAGTAGAGAATTCGAAATCCGGCTGATGAACACCCGCATCTAGAAGAAGTCGCATAATATATTCTCCAAAGTAGATAACATGCATATTCCCATGTGTGAAGGTGAGAAATTCATCCATAATACGACGCAACCAATTAATGCGTATATTTCCCCATATGGCATAAAGAGCTTTGAAATTTTTCGGATATATTAATTCATATGATCCGGTTCGGGGGAGAATAGATCGCATAAGCATCTTGTGTAAAATTCTTGCTTTAGGACGAAGAAGCTTAGAACGCAATTCAATCATGTCGTCACCCATGAACATATGACTTATTCTATCTCTTTTTCTTGGATTGCATTTGACATCATTTAAATCTATTCCTTCATTCGGAGATTGAAGTATATGTGCCATTCTATCAAGGGAAAAGAAAACTTGTTGTCCACATACCAAACTCCACACACAATTATTTGGATTCGATGGTTGTTGGTGGCCAAGATTTAAATTTGCGAAGAAAAGTTTTACCATAAGATGACTAATGTTGTGGCGATTTGCATTGTAGTCAATGAGTGACTCTAAACCACATCTTCACATTAATTCTTGAAGGGAGTAAGCACCAAAATCAGAATAAACCGTGAAGGAGCCTTCAAAAATCCTAGAGTTTTCCATCTTCTCCCATCGTTCAATTGCAGTTGCATTATATAGCCAATGAGCAACGTGAGTATCAACAAAGGATGACGAGCCTTGTTTTGAGCGTTTAGATCTAGGAGGGGTCATTAATTTGGTGTTTTTTGAGGATTTCGTGAAAGAAAAATGGGGGCTAGGGTTTTGGAGGTAGTAAAAACGAAGAAGGTAAAGTGAATAGATGGTGTAAAAAGGTTAAAAAAAACAACAGAACCCTTTTTTGTACAGCAGTCGATTGGTCGGGGTAGGTCAGTCGACTGGTTGATAACCCGAGAGTTTTTTATTCTGTAATCAGTCGACTGACCTATATGACTCAGTCGACTGGTTGACAAATCGAGAGGATTTGCACCCTGTAAACAGTCGACTGGTTATATATATCAGTCGACTGGCTGAAGATAAGAAATGCAATGAAGCTTAAAACAAAATTTTATTCAAAGAAGCATATACATAATCGAAATCCAAGTAAACAAGAACAATAACACACAAGAAAAGATGATTATTTAGGAGTTTTTGGAGAGCATTCATATGGTTCAACCTTGGTGTTCTCAACATAAGGTTGCAAAGGAGACCAATAATTTTGGCGTTCCCAAGAGTTTAGAGATGCCAGAGGTTTATGTGGAGTTTGCTCCCATTAATTCCAACCGAATGAATTTGGTTGACGAGATGTTAAAGGTTCAACAATGCCATGCTTAGATGATTTTCCATAGAATTTAAGGGCAATTGATTCTATAAGGCTAAGGCGAATGGAATTCATTCGTTGTTCATAATACATTTCTTTTTGTAGATTGATTTGCTCCTTTTGATAATGATTTTTCTTTTGTCTTTGGAGAAATAAATAATGATCTTCGTGTCTTCTTAGTTTTTGGAGAAAATCCTGTGTGATATTGAGCTGTTTCATGTCTAGGAGTAGGAGTTGGCAAGGATGGAGTAGAGCTACCGGACGAATTATAGCTACTAGAGGATGTTGGTGTAGCAAAAGATAATTTGGAGTTAAAGGAGTCATGAGAGGCCATTGATAAGAAAAGTGGAACTTGAAGTTTATAGTTTTGAAAAAAATTGTAAGGATGATGGAAAAAAAAATGAAAGGAATGCAGATTTATAGATGAATTTGAGCTGAGTTTAAGTGGTTAGAAACAGCAGAACACTAATAGCCAGAGAGGAAAAACAGATACAAGGAATGGATGAAAATTGATTTAAAGATTGAATTGTTATGAGCCTACGAAATAAAAGAGTTAGTAGAAAAGAACACATAGCACAACTGGTAAGACATTTGACTGCCAGTTAGGAGACTAGAGTTCGAGCTCCAGCAGCTACACGATTAATTTTTTGAACTAAAAATTTTAAAATAACTAGAACCAAACTTCTAGTTGAAGCAAGAAACATATATAGCTCAAATGGTAAGGAGCAATTGAAATACTCTAAAGGAGAGGTCATGGGTTCAAGTCTCTCTAGAGTCATAATTTTTTTTTATTAAAAAAATTTGAGTGAAAGTTTATACACACACACACACACACACACACACACACACACACACACACACATATATATATATATTATCAAGTTGTGTTATGAAAAACTACAAATACAAATAGTATATATACATATATATAAAAATTTATAAATTTTTAAAAGAGACTATTCCAAGTTCTTGTCTTAAATTGATGAAAGTGTTTTCATTTAAAGGTTTTGTAAAAATATCTACCAATTGTTTATCAGAGGAAAAAAATTCTAGGTTTATCAAATCCTTTTCAATATTATCACGAAGAAAATGATGACGAATGTCAATGTGTTTCGTGAGTGAGTGATTAACATGATTTTTAGATAAATTAATAGCACTAGAATTATCACAGTAAATAATTAACTTAGATAAATTAAAATCAAAATTTTGTAGTGTTTGTTGCATATAGATAACTTGAGCACATGCCAGAGCTGCAGAAATATATTCTGCTTCATATGTCGATAATGAAACACAGTTTTGTTTCTTACTAAACCAAGATACAAGAGACCATCCAATGAAGTGACAAGTCCTACTTGTACTTTTTCTATCTGTCCGGCTTCCTCCAAAATCAGCGTCACTATAGGACACTAATTCAAAAGGACATTCCTTTGGATAGAATAGTCCAAAGCCTTGGTTTTATTAAGATACCGTAGTATGCGTTTCACTGCTCGTACATGTGATTCTTTGGGATCTGCTTGAAATCGTGCACACAAACAGACTCATCATTATGTCAGGTCTACTAGCTGTTAAATATAGTAACGATCCATTCATACTTCGATATAATTTTTGGTCAATACTTTTGCCACTTTCATCTTTATCAAGATGCATGGTTGTACTCATAGGAGTTGGTTTGGTAGAAGTATTTTCCATACCAAAGCGTTTGATTAGATTGTTACAATACTTTTCTTGATTAATAAACATACCATTTTCTAGTTGTTTTATTTGTAAGCCAAGAAAATAATTTAACTCACCCATATGTGACATTTCAAATTCTTTAGTCGTTATTTTAGAAAAATCTTGACACAGTCTTTCATTTGTAGATCCAAAAATAGTATCGTCAACATATATTTGAACGATTAAAATATCCTGTTTATTTCTTTTAATAAAAAGAGTTTGATCAACATTTCCAATTTCAAAACCAGAATCTATTAGATATCTTTTAAGACGATCGTACCATGCACGTGGAGCTTGTTTAAAACCGTATAAAGCCTTTTTAAGCTTATAGACATGGTTAGGAAATTGTTCGTGTATGAATAACGGAGGTTGTTCAACATAAACATTTTCCTTTATGAATCCATTTAAAAAAGCACTTTTGACATCCATTTGATATAATTTAAAGTTATGAAAACATGCAAATGCTAGTAAGATTCGTATTGCTTCTAGTCTAGCGACCGGAGCAAACGTTTCTTCATAGTCAATTCCTTTTTCTTGATTATATCCTTGAGCAACTAATCTAGCTTTATTTCTAGTAATATTTCCTTGTTTATCTGCTTTATTTTTGAAAACCCATTTTGTGTCAATAACTGGTTGATCACTAGGCCGTGGAACTAAATCCCAAACGTCATTTCTTTCGAATTGGTTTAGCTCTTCTTGCATAGCGATTAACCAATTTTCATCAGTAGATGCTTCTTTAATATTTTTAGGTTCAATATTAGAAAGAAAAGCTACATGACCCATTTGATTTAATTGACTTTTTGTTCTAATAGATGAATTGAGTTCTCCAATAACATTAACAGAAGGATGATCTCTTAATATTCTAGGTGGAGATCTTAATTCATTGTTATTGTGAACAATGTTTTCATTATTTTCAACATTTGAAATTTCTGTGTTTGTGATATTATCGGGGAATTCTTCATCATCTCTTATACTTGGGATTTGTTTAAAATTTTCATCAAAAGATACATGAAGTATTTCTTCGATGATATTTGTTCTTTTATTATAAATTCGATAAGCTTTGCTTCGATCTGAATATCCTAAAAAGATTCCTTCATCGGATTTTGGATTGAATTTACCAAGCTGATCTTTTGTGTTTAAAACAAAACATTTTGAACCGAAAACTTTAAAATAAGAAATATTTGGTTTTCGTCCATTAAGAAGTTCATACGGAGTATTCTTAGATAATGGTCGAATAGAGACACGATTCAAAATATAACAAGCTGTTGCAACTGCTTCAGCCAGAAATGTTTTGGTAATGTACTTCCATTTAACAAAGTCCTTGCACATTCTTGTAAGATTCTATTTTTACGTTCTACAACTCCATGTTGTTGTGGATTTCTAGGAAACGAAAAATTATGCGATATTCCCTTTTTCTTATAAAAACGTTCAAAGGCTTCGTTTTCGAATTCACCTCCATGATCACTTCTTATGTTTTTGATTTTCAAACCTTTAAAATTTTGAATTCTTTTGACAAAAGTTTTGAAATAATCAAAGGTATCGCTTTTATTTTTCATAAAGATAGTCCAAGTATATCTAGAAAAATCATCAACTATAACAAACACATATCTACTAAGACTAATGGATTGTACTTGCGTTGGTCCAAATAAATCCATATGTAGTAATTCAAGTGGTTGTAAAGTTGAAATGACCTTTTTAGATTTAAAAGATGACTTAGTTAACTTTCCTAACTGACATGCATCACGAATATGATCAGTTTTAAAATTCATTTTTGGTAGATCTTTCACTAAATCATTTTTAGAGAGCTTGTTTATAGTTTTGAAGTTAATATTGTTCTCACAAAAATTGGTCACAACACTCTTCGGAAGTTTTTGAAGAGATAATAATGAAGAATATAAATTAAAAATGAGGATTATCTAACAAAAACTCCAATGAACAAAAATGTAAATGCGTAGACAAGCAATTTAAAGTGGTTCGACGTGTTGCCTACGTCCATTGTGAAGTTTTTGCAACTTTATTTATTCCCTTTCAATGATTATAAGCAAGTACAGCAAACAACAGCAAGATACAACTGCAAATTCGAATTCAACAGCAAAAGTATGATGTAGGTCTCGATCCGGCAGAGTCTGGGCGCTTGAGAATCAAAAGATCCCTCTTCTATAGGCTCTGGAGCTCTATTTATAGGCGTAGGAGGCTGGGACTTCGCTCAAATTTCAGGAGACTCGTTCTGGCACGTGAGGGGGCCCACACGACCAATTCCAGGAAGTTTTGACTTGATCTGTGACCGAGACGAATCCATTTCGTATCGATCAAGATGATGTCCAATCAAGCTGAAATTTGGTGGGAACACTCCTTGGCATGTAGGTAATTGTTTGTGAAAATTTCATAGCATTTGGATCAGTGGATTGGGAGAAATAGTCGATACGAAATAGACTCCTTCGGTGGCTGTTTGGTTTGAATCCATCACTTCGAATCGATCCCTTCGACTCGATCACCTCATGTGGTTTCGTGATGACGTGACACGCATACTTCGCCTCGATCTGGTCTTTACTCCGAATTCACCGTGTTGACTCCATAAACTCGCCTTGTTCGTATCGAAGGATGACACTTCACCCAGGTTTGTTGACTTGATGGATTCGAATAAGGCCTCACCCACGGATTCGAACAGCAGTCATTGATGGACACGAACTACTGATGGTCGATGGTTACGAACAAGCCTTTCCTTGATGGATACGATCCACGTAGCTTCTCAATGGATACGAAGCCAATCGATGCGAACTGGAGCCTTTTGGTGGACACGAAGTAAGGTGACCTGATGGATACGAACAGCAGCTGCCTGATGGATGCGAAGTAGACACTGGCCAATCGTTACGAGGCACAACAACTACTGATGGATACGAAGTAAGGAGATGCCAATGGATTCGAATAAGGAGGAGCCGATGGATTCGAATGAGATCGAGTCGAACCGAGGCTTCCCGATGGATTCGAACTTGATCGATTCGAACTGAGGCACTTCGATGGATACGAAGTCGTTGGAACCCCGATCAATACGAATGTGATCGATCTAACCTGAGTTCGATGATGGATACGAAGACGAGGCCGTCTCTTCTAGATTGAATCGATCATAACTTGTGCATACGTACTCGGATTGACTCGAAATTTGGAACGCCGGCCTTCACGGCTTTGCTTGTCATGTCCTATCAATTGTAGCTCAATCTGGACTTGGACAAAATTTATCGATATCCATAGCGAACCTGTGTAGGCTTGATATCAGGAAGAGTGATCCTTGGTTTTCAATCAGTTCCTTGGTATCACGGCCTTGCCAAAAGGCGGGATAACATTTGCCCTCCAAAGTACGTCTTGTGGAAACATGACGTGCTTTGAAAAGCTGCAGTTTCTCTCTAAACAATCATCGAATTTTTTCGTTGAAAGTTGTACTCTGTATTGCTGTAACTGGCTGCTGTGTGATAGTGATTAGCTGTTTGTCGTCGTAATCGTAATGAGATGAGTATTCGATCCCTGTGAATGTTGAAAATCAAATGTTAATCCGACATACATGCATATATGTTAACTTGACTTAGTTTGTCATTTGTTTTTTTATATCGAATTTCTATTGATCATCTCCTGAACCGATTTGAAATTCGAGTTAAAACAATGCTTGATGGTTGTTTCTGGTTATCTTCTTGTACCGATCCTCTCCTGAATCGATGTAAAAGGTTGAAAGATAGTTTTCTACATTGGCGCGATTTTCATTGATGGATACGAAATGATCATTCGTATCGATGAGTTTTGATGGATACGAAATATTCGCTCATATCGATATACCTGCACTGTCGTGAGTTGATGGTTGCAAAATAGACACTTCGAATCGATGGAGTTTGATTGTTTTAGTGCAGCCTTTGTTGTGTACTTCGAATCGATGAAGTCCGATGGTAACTTCGTATCGATGAAGACAAAGTCCGATGGATTCGAAAGCAGCATTCGTATCGATCCATCATTTGACTGTTTGTGACCGGTCACGTTGACTGGGAGGCGAAACGACCCAGTCACCCTTAAGGCTCCATATAAATACTTTGGACTTAGCCATTTTTTCACTTTTTACTTTTACTCTCTTGCTTATACTTCCCGCGCTTTCGTATCGACAGAGAGAACGGAAGAACGAACTGCTCTAGCCTTCGAATCGATTCGATCTTTCTAGTCTTCGCATTCCAATTTTGACCTAGGTAAATAATTACGAATCCAAGTGACGAAGTTATTCCAGATCCATTTTTTCTTCTTCCATTATTCCTTCTGGCAATAGGTGAAACCAGATCTGGGATGGAGCCCGGTCGTAAATGGCCATGGCTATGCTTGAATCGATCGGAGAAGAAGGAATTATGGATTTTTAACAATCGATTGAGGGTTTCTCAGCCTCCACTTCGTACCGATGAAAAGGAAGTTAGCGCTTGACTTCGTATCGATTACTGGATGTTGGGTTCGCATCGATGTTGTTCAGGTCGAGGAATGATGGTTGTGAATATGATCGATGCGAAGTTCTTCGGTTCGCAATCGATACGAGGTTGGTGCCACTTAATCGATACGAGGGGTATCAATTCGATCTTGAACGATACTAGACGTATCATTTCGAACCGATGCTGTATAAAACACATCGATTCGAATCTGATCGATACGAAGTGTATCGATTCGAACTCGGTCGATACGAAATGTATCGATTCGAACTCGATCGATACGAAGCGTATCGTTTCGAACACAACCGATGCAAAAGGGAGGTTTCTGACCCTTCACTAACTTGAACTGTGGTGATTGATCCCAAGCCGAAGTTCGATGAATTTGGTAATCTTTTGCATATGTGAACACTTGACTCCGGCGAGCTTTATTCCTGCATATCTGGACTTAACTGCAGAACTACATATTTGACTGCCTTTCGAAGCTCGTCGATGGAACCATAGTTTAACAACATAATGAGTAATTTCAACTGGGATCGATCGCTAACATCTGGACGGTTTGGTGATGACGGTCAGCGATGACGGTCACTCCAACTCGGCTCTGATTATCTTTGTCACTTGCAAATTTTCTTTTACTTTGCAAAATCTTTTTAAGTAACGCAAAGCACTACACAACACACACTCTACACGTGGGAAACACACGGGCTCTTTGTCGTCTAACAATGATTTATCATGAGTTAGCTAGTTATGGAAACATCAAGTTCACAGCAGCAGGAGATCCAGAGTACAATTCCTCCGAGACTTGAAATTCCGGACATTGAGGCCGAAGTCATTGGTCCATCCCCGGACGAACTACCTGATGCATCTTTCATTACCAATCCGTCTGACTCCGTTCCATCCAACATTTCGGAAGATATGCTAGGAAGAATATGCTTAAGGCACGATTTGTCAATGGATGATGTTCTATTGCCAGGACCAAACGATAGACCGCACAATCCCCCAGAGGGATATACCGCATTCAACCGTCATGCGTGTGCAGCCGGGACGCTTCCTCCATTCAGTGAATATATAAGAGAAGTGTTGTCATTTCTGGGGATCGCCCCATCTCAGCTTTACCCAAATGGATATGCTTCGGTCAATAGCTTGTTCATCGTCTTTATGGAGTTCCTTCATCGTCTGCCTCTTCCGACTGACATTAGATACTTATTCAACTTCAAAAGTCAGACAGATAGCCCATCTTTTACGTTCCTGGAGGCAGTACGAGACTGCCAAGTGGTCACCGGGTCCTGGACCAGGCTAAGCTACTTCAAGACGAAGTGGTTTTACGTTAGATGCCCTCCAGGGTTCGCCAGGCGATGGTTATTCAGACGTGAGTATAGCTAAGTTCTTGAATAATTATCATGACGATTGCAGTCGAAGTGAAACTTATATCTCTTTCTTTTTACAGCAATCATTCAGCGTCCGAACGGTGGATATTTTAAGGAGATAGTCCGATTGCTGCAAGAAGTTCCGAGTGAAGAAAGGAATATCGAGCTACTTTTGACAGATAGGAATCTTAGAGTTCTCGGGCTGATTGAGCGGAGACAAAGTATAATGCTCAACGGGGCATTAAGAACCACCTCAAGAGAGCGAGTCAAACGAAAAAAGCCTAAAGTCGTCGTAATCGAGGAGGCTGATTCCGAGAGAACTCACACTGATGAGGAGCCCTTGGGCGAACCTGCTGATGTAGCTCAGGACACTGAAGAGCAGAGAAAAGGCAAGGCAGCCATTTTTAAGTCACCTAAAAAGGGGAGATGGAAATCCGTCGTCACATCCTGGCCCGTTTCTGGAATTATAATTTCGGAGGTGTCTCCTCCAAGAACAGAAAGTCTTTACGAAGGGCTTGCTGATCTTCCAATTCCGGACGATGTGTCTTTCCCGCATGATGTCGGGTTGGAGGAATTCCACCATACTTTAGAATTGAGCGAGCCTTTTCCTATTAGCGTGGTCGACACTTCCGGTTGGTCGGGGGGTTGCACATTCATACACAATTCACGGCACTACACAACCCTTGATCGTAGGCCATCTGTTTCGAAAAGCCGCTAACTCTACTTTTATTTTGCTTTGCAGATACTATAACTGGACGAGGTTCAATGTTGAGAAGTCTTCGACGGGCCCGTAGATCTTCTGCATACTATGAGTCGCATAGAAGGGAAGGGGACAGAGATCACGACCGTGGATACTCCAGCCAAGAGAGATATGATAGAGATAGGGATTATAGATGTCGATCTCGATCTCGCACTCCTCCTCCCAGAACTCCTGTACAACCTCCCGTTTATGTTTTTTATCCCCCTGAATCATCGCGGCACAAGTCGGCTTCCCAGTCTTCCAGGTCTGAGCCCCATCATCCTAGAACGGAGGCAATAACCTCCGTAGTTGCAGAACAGGCCCCTACGGAAATTTCAGGGGAAGGGGCGATCAAGCTTACTCAGTTAAAGAAGGATTTTCTGAACATCTGTTTTGATAACTACATTTTTCCTCCTCACTTAATAAGAATCCCGGTGGAAGCTGAGCAGATGGTGCATGACTATGTACATGACTTCTATGCCTAGTATAAGATGTGGGCTAAAGCGGCTGAGAAAGCATCATCATTAGCCTTTGAGCGAGCAGCTACCATTGAGAAACTACAAGCCGAGCTAGCTCAAAAGGACCATATTATACAAGTGCTGAACACTGAAGCCGAGTCATCTCGGAAATCAGAGATGGAGGGCCTTAAGAAAGCTGATGAAGCCCAGACGGCGATGGACAGGATGAAGAAAGAGCATTATGTTACGGTGGAGGACATGGGCCACCGAAACACTATTGTAACCACCGAGCGGGATGCGGCCTTGAAGGAGCTTAACGAGCTCAAAGCCAAATTTGCTGAAATCGCCAAGGATAGGGATGATGCGAACAACGCGGCCCAGGAAGCATGTGAACAGGCCGTAGTGCTTCGGACCGAGCGAGACGTGGCGGTGGCTAAAGTACAGGAGGTCGAAGCCGAAGTTGATAGGAAAATTCAGGTGGCCGAGTCCAGGCTGGAGGATAATATTGAAGACCTTCTTATCACTTACAACGTCAATGTGTTGAAGCGCAGAAATTTGGCCTGGCTCGAAAATTACTCAGTACATCTCCACAGTGCATGGGTCCGGTTGATTGAGGAGGAGAAAACAGCACATCCGAGCGAATGGGTTGATGAATTTGAGCTCGAAAATCGGCTACTGACTGAGGATGGAAGAAAGATCCTTCACGACGCTATAATTTCTCATGGGAAGGAGATGGTTGGCACCCGTCATCAGGAAGTTGGGGAAAGTTCAGGTGTTGAGCACCAGGCTAGATTCCTTGAGATTAGCGCACCACCTCCGCTAGGGCCTGCATCAACGGTTGCCTCACAATCTATCCCAACTTATATCCCGGAACAACCGCAGCTATCTCCTATCCGGAAGCATGTTTCTGAAGCCACTCAGCCATCGGTAGGCCAAATTGAGGAAGGTACTCTGAACATATCTCGAGTGTGTTCTAAATAGAGAGTTTGTTTTGAAGCGATTGCTAACAACTCCTTTTCATTTTTGTTCAGTGACTGGAATTACGCCGACTTCTACGATCCAAGGGTCATCTCAAGGGCAAGAGGCCATTACTACCGAAACAACTATTATGACAACGACAGTGCCAACTGAAATAACACAGGAGGGCTCACTATCTTTCGACGAGCAAATGATGAGCGAGCTTCTTGACCGACATGGTGATTCCTTCGCAGACTTGCCGTTCATCATTAGTGGACTTCCGCCAGCCTCCAGTTCTTCATTGCAGACTACAACTGCCCCCAGCCAGGCCCAAACAATTTGTGATGAAGAAATCTTGGTCGAAATTAATGCTGAATTAGAGGCTGCGGGGCAAAGTGGTAACGCTGGAAGTGATACGGCGGTGCATAACCCAACACCTCTAAGGATAATATCACCGGGTGGTACTGTTGTTGATACCCGGGTGCCTGTCCCATCTTCCGTTGCAGATCCAGTCCCCTCAACTCCTCCGGTAGGAAGTATACATCTGGAATCGAGCTCAGAGGAGGACGTTGACATTATGCCCCCAGCTGGAGAGCAATCATCAGAGGGGAAAAGTTCAAAACGGAAGATCTCTAGTGAGTCCGAAGTTTCTCTGTTGAAAAGGAGGCCGAGGAAAAAGAAATAGATTGGCAACTTAATCAAACTTTTGATAGATAGGAACTTGTTTTCGTTTCCCATTTGTAGGCCGTGTATAGATGCAGGTTCGGCCTCTGCTAGTAGGAATCTTTTGGAAGAACTTGCATATAAGCTCTTGTTTCTAGTTAGTCGAAATAAAATTTAACTTTCTTCATTTCAACTGTTTTTCCTGTCTTACTTGCTTGAGTGTTATAATGATGGGCTCGTGACCGCACCTATTATAGATCTTGAGCACATGTCCGTGCTCCGGGGACTTTGAATAATTTGGTTCACGCTTCAGGAATCCAATAATTATCGATGTTTATGGCACAGTTCACAACCAGGAACTTCGATCTGATACTTATACTCCAGTTCGCACCCTGGGAATTTGGAGTTAGCGTTTGCATTTTGGTTCGCTCTCTGGGAACCTAAAGTCGATGTTTATACTCCAATCCACACTCTGGGAATTTGGAGTTAGTGTTTATACTCCGATTCGCACTCCGGGAACCTAGAGTCGATGTTTATACTCCAATTCACACTCTGGGAATTTGGAGTTAGTGTTTATACTCCAGTTCGCACTCCGGGAACCTAGAGTCGATGTTTATACTCCAATTCGCACTCTGGGAATTTGGAGTTAGTGTTTATACTCCGGTTTGCACTCCGGGAACCTAGAGTCGATGATTATACTTCAATTCACACTCTGGGAATTTGAAGTTAATGTTCATAATCCAGTTCGCACTCTGAGAATCTGGAGTTAACGGAAGGATTATCGTGTATCAATCCTTTCAGATATTGGTGTGGTGACATGCCCCCGAGCTCGGGTTTCACTTAGTGAGTGACCGGTCGTATCACAATCACTCCCTATTTGAATAAATCCCACCGTACGATGGAACTTAGCTCTCCGTGCATCGTGATGTTGTATGTCATATTCAATAAATCACAGCTCTGGCTCGAAGAGATAGCATTTTATTGCTGAAATGAAAAAATATGACAAAATCAGTTGCCTTATTACAAATTCAAATTTTGAAATGCAAAAATAAAATGCAAAGGAATAAATGGACTAAAATAAATAAAGCCTGTCATGTATAGTAGCGACGGAGACTCTCGCTATTCCAGGCTCTCGACAGAGTAAGACCGTCAACGGTCGATAACTTGAACGTGCCATCTCCGAGTTTTGTGAAATCACATATGGTCCTTACCAATTTGGTTTCATGTGCGAAGGAACAGGATAGATTCTCTTGAGTACGAGATCGCGGAGTTCAAAGGTTCGTGTCCGGACCTTGGCATTGTATATTCGGGCGACTCGACTCCAATATGCGACTGCCCTCAAATCAGCCTCTTCACGCTTCTCATCGAGTAAGTCCAAAGATTCAACGAGTAGTATGGCATTCGTTTTCGGATCATAGTATGTCACACGATGAGAAGGCACTTCCATTTCGACTGGGATAACGGCTTCTGAGCCATAAGATAAAGAAAATAGAGTGTGTTCGGCTGCAGTCTTGTGGGTCGTTCGGTAAGCCCATAAAGCCATAGGAAGTTCATCAACCCATTTGCCCCTGGCCTTTTCCAGTCGTTTCTTCAGAATAGATTTGATAACCTTATTAACAGCTTAGACTTGACCATTCGCTTGAGGGTGTGCTACTGTAGAGAATTTCTTATGGATATGGAATCGTTGACAGAAATTCTTGAATTCAACGCTGTCGAATTGGGCTCCGTTATCGGTGATAATAGTATGCGGGAGACCAAACCGGAAGATAATGTTGCGTACTACGAAGTTGATTTCTTTCTTCGTCGTGATTGTTGCAAGAGGTTCAGCTTCAGCCCATTTGGTGAAGTAATCAACTGCGACGATGGCGTACTTCGCTCCACCTTTGGCTAGAGGCAATGCACCAATTATATCAATGCCCCATACTGCAAACGGCCAAGGGCTGACCATTTGGGTTATCTCAGTAGGTAGGGCTCTAGGAATCCGAGCATTTTTTTGGCATTTATCACATTTTTTGACGTAGTCCACTGCATCGCGATTAACAGTAGGCCACTAATATCCATATCGGAGTACTTTCTTGGCGAGTGCTTGCCCTCTAGTGTGATTGCAGCATTCTCCTTCATGTACATCGTGTAACAATCGTTTGATCTCATCGTGCACGATACATCGGAGGAGAGGAACAGAATACCCTCTTCTATACATAACTCCATTTTGAATGATAAACCGTGAGGCTTTTCGAAGAATCTGTCTCTTTTCGCTCCTGCGCTCAGGCAGTATCCCATGCTCAATATAATTTCGATAAGGGGCCATCCACGACTCCCTACTGGAAGCAGTCTCAAATACACAGTCAGTCTCCATCTGATCGATGCTCGGGGAGGATAGAGTTTCAACGGGAACGAGCCCCAACTACCGAGCTTCGCCCGTACTTGCTAACTTTTCCAACGAATCGGCTTTCTGATTATGCTCTCGGGGTATGTGGAAAATGGAATAGTAATCAAACTGATCAAGCACCCCTCGGACTCGAGCTAGATAAGCAGCTAGTCTTCGGTCCTTGGCCTGATATTCACCCCGGACCTGGCATACAACTAATTGGGAGTCACAGTAAATTTCCACAGCGGTGATTTTTAGATCACGGGCTAGCTTCAACCCGGCAAGTAAAGCTTCATATTCAGCTTCATTGTTGGTCGCACGGAACTCGAACTTTAAAGCGTAGCATATGGATCGGCCCTCAGGGGTTTCAAGCACCACCCCAGCACCCGAGCACCGATCATTGGATGCACCATCAGTGTGTAACTTCTAGATGTATTCAGGAGATTCGCTGGTCTCAGGAAAATCTTCAGGAACAGTGAACTCGGCTATAAAATCTGCTAGGACTTGACCGTGAATGGCCCTCCTCAGAGTATGAGTGATGTCGAATTGACTCAGTTCGATGTTCCATTTGAGTAACCTACCAGATGTCTCAGGCCGCGTGAGGACCTGTCGTAACGGCTGATCGGTGTACACAGTGATAGGATGAGCCTGAAAATATGGACGGAGCTTCCTCGAGGCAATGACTAAGCAGTAGGCTAGTTTCTCCAGCTTTGGGTAGTTTCTCTCGGCTCCGGTTAGTCGTTTTCTAACATAATAGACTGGTTTCTGCACTTGGTCTTCCTTCCGAACAAGGGCAGCGCTGATTGCATTTTCTGATATCGCTAGGTAAAGATACAACTGCTCGTGGTTGACAAGCTTTAAAAGAATTGGCGGTGTGGAAAGATGTTGAACCAATGATTGGAATGCGCCCTCGCACTCCACAGTCCATTCGAAGTTCCGCTTCCTTTTTCGGATTAGATCGAAGAAGGGGATGCACTTATCAGTGGACTTTGATATGAACCTACTTAACACTGCCACCTTTCTGTTGAGACTCTGGACTTGTTTTATAGTTCTTGGAGTTTGTAAGTTTCTGATAGCCTAGATCTTTTCGGGATTGGCTTCTATTCCTCGGGCGTTGACGATGAACCCAAGGAATTTTCCAGACGCGACTCCAAAACGACACTTTAGCGAATTGAGCTTCATCCCGTATTTCCGAAGGATATTGAACATTGACGCCAAGTCTCTAATGTGGTCAGTGGAGTATCGTGATTTCACCAACATGTCATCTACATAAACCTCCATGGTCTTCCAGATCTGGTCAGCGAACATTCGGTCAACCAATTGTTGGTAAGTCGCTTCGGCGTTCTTTAATCCGAAGGGCATGACTTTGTAGTAGTATAGTCCCAGATCGGTTACGAAGCTTGTATGCTCTTGGTCGGGCACATGCATGGGTATCTGATTGTAGCCTGAGTAAGCATCCATGAAAGATAATAATTCATGTCCGGCTGTTAAATCCACAAGTTGATCAATTCGGGGAAGTGGAAAGTTGTCTTTCGGACAAGCTTTGTTTAAATCAGAATAATCGATGCACGTTCTCCATTTCCCATTGGTTTCCGGACAAGTACAGGGTTGGATACCCACTCCGGGTATAGAGAATCCTGGATAAACCCATTTGCCTTCAGCTTATCGACTTCTTCTTTTAGGGCGGCAGATCTCTCTGGATCCATACCACGCCTTTTTTGTTTGACCGGGATATACCGCGGGTCAATATTCAGGGTGTGGCTCGCGATGTCCGGCGAGGTTCCACACATATCAGAGTGCGTCCAGGCGAATACGTCGAGATTCGCCCGGAGAAAATCAACCAATTCCTGTTGCATCTCTCGGCTCAACTGAGACCCAACCTTCAACATTCTCGAGTCATCATCATCGTCACCATCGATTGGAACATCAATCGTCAGTTCAGCCGGGGAAGCCTGACTTTCTATAGATTCTTCCTTGTTATCATTGTCTCTAGGGTCGAGATCCCTTTGGAATTGGTTGTGGTGCCCGGGCCGAGGCCTAGGCACCAATTGTCAATTGTTTGCAAAACGGGCGCAGAGAGATTCCTTTATGCCCTTTCCTTTCTCTCTTCGCTGTGCCTCGCGTAGCTCAGCTACGTAACGGGCCCTTCCAGCAGCCTGATCTCCCTGTATAACTCCAATCCCACGATCAGTGGGGAATTTCAAGGTCAAACACCATGGGGCAATCACTGCCTTGAATTCAGCAAGGGCCGGTCGGCCCAAAAAAGCATTGTATGGGGATTGAATACCTAAAACAACAAACTGTAGTATCCGAACTCTTCGGCACTCTCCAACTCCTAACTCCACTGGTAACTCCACGACTCTAGTGGGGATATTGGCACTCCCATCGAAGCCGTGAATTCTAGATTGATAAGGTTTTAAATCTTTGGCTTCCATCTTCATTTGATCATATGCTCTCTTAAACAGAATGTTCACCGAACTCTCACTGTCTACCAGGATCCTCTTCATCCAAGCAGGACCAACCTGGGCAGATATGACTAGTGGGTCAATAGTTGGGGCTTCGACCCTATCATCATCTCGGCTTCTGAATACGATGTCGTCCGTCATCGTTCTCTGTAGTTTGGCCGGAGTCCTTTCATCGAAATTACTGCAACACTCAAAGTCCACATGCCTGATAGAATTGGCATACGACTCCATTTCCCTCCAGCTTCGGTCTACTAGATGGGGACCACCATTGACTGTATTAATCACTAATCTCCCGCCCGTTCGAGCGGGTTCCTCCTGTCTCTCTTGATTCTGCGCACGATTTCGATTAGACGGGCCCGCACCACCAGACTGCGGCGCCCGCACGAATTGATCTAACTTTCTCTCCCTGATCAACTTTTCAATAAGGTCTTGCAAATGTCTACACTCATTGGTATTATGTCCATAACTCTCATGGAATCTGCAGAACTTTCCTGTTTGAATCTGTCTCTCCGACGATGGCTTTGGAGCAGGTTTCTTGTACTGCATAGCATTGCAAGTCTGTAGATACACATTCTCCAGCGATGTGTTCAGTGGTGTATAATGGTCAAACATTAGAGCCCTATGCCGCGGGCCGTGGTTTTGATCCCGTTTCTTATTTTGATTTTCATTATTTCTTGGCTGAGATTGCTTGTTCTGTATGTTCAACTGCACTTTCCCAGAACTCTCACCCGATTGCTTAACTGCCACATTACTCTGAATCCCCTCATTACTGGGTCCCACGTCGTCCTGCTTCCTAGGCTGTTTCGCGTCCTCACGCCTTAAGAACTGGGCAGCTTTGGAGTAGAAACGGTCCAACGACGCGAGAGGTTTCCCAACTAACCAATTTCCGAACTCGGAGTCAGGGTCAATCCCCTTAGTTAGTGCCATCAAAATCGAATTATCATTCAGGTTGTTGATCTCTGCACATGCTGCGTGGAACCTTTCCAAATAACGTCTGAGTGTTTCTCCTAGAGCTTGTGTGACACTGGACAAGGTATTAACATCCTTTGGTCTAGCAACATGCATGCAAAACTGTTCTACAAACTTCTTGGCCAACTGATCGAACGAAGCAATAGATCAAGGGGGTAGTCTTGTGAACCACATTGTCGCAATGCCTCCCAAAGAAATGGGAAAACTACAACACTTTACTACATCATCAGCCCTTGCAGCACCCATCGGCCACTCGTATTTCAAAATATGTTGATTAGGGTCCGAATTTCCTTCGTACATCGGTAGCGTTGGCATCCTGAATCGCCGAGGGGGTTCAGCAAAAAGAATCTCGTCTGTGAATGGGGTATGACTCCGAGAGATTCCCCAGTCGTCATTGGTAAAACCCTGGCTTTCTCAGATCATTTGTCTTATCATGTTTGTAATATCTGGCATTGCAACATTCTGCGCATGTTGGGCCAAAGTGTGGTCGGGTTCCACATTGCGAGGTTGGACCGGGCGCTGTTGACGGTACATGTCTTGCCTCCTTGGCTCAACATCTTCTGGAACGTACGGTTCAAGAGTATGTCCTTGTTGGTTTCGAGTATAAATCCCTATGTCAATTGCAGTAGCGGGTGTCATGGTTATCTGTAGTGTATTGAGGTGCAGTTCCTCCCCTGGAAGAGGGTCCAGTGTGGAAGCTGGCTGATGGTCCAACTCTTAGCTGACCAACGGTCAAAGTGGGATGATGTCCTGTAGCTTGTGCATAGCCTTTGTCCGGTCGAGGACGGACGGATCTGCGGTTGTATCCTGAGGAAGCAAAGCTTTCTGTGGAGGAATGAGAGCCTTGGTCTCTCCTACGCCTTCTACGCTTCTGGCGGTTTAACTGTTGGGTTAGCTCGGCATTTGCGCGCAGCTGCTCAGTTAGTTGCTGACGGCTCTACGTTAGCTTTTAAAGTAATAGCTGGAGTTCCTGCCTAGTAACCGGGCCTTGTGAATCTGAGGGTCCGGCTACGTTCTGATTGGTTGACGGCAGCTGTGCGGGATTCTGCCTATCTCGGCCTTCATGATCGCCGACGTCAGAGGTGGTTCTTGTACTTACCATCTTGAATAACGAACTCCTTTCCTAGATCTTTGCAAATCTGAATCGAATGGAAGGAATCTGGACTTGTGATCTGGATCTCTCTTAGATTTATTCAATCCGGTATCGACGACAGATCCAATGAGCAGGAGAAAATCTGGGTTTTCTCAGTGAAAGCACCAAAGTGTTTTCACCAAAATTGGTCACAACACTCTTCGGAAGTTTTTGAAGAGATAATAATGAAGAATATAAATTAAAAATGAGGATTATCTAACAAAAACTCCAATGAGCAAAAATGTAAATGCGTAGACAAGCAATTTAAAGTGGTTCGGCGTGTTGCCTACGTCCACTGTGAAGTTTTCGCAACTTTATTTATTCCCTTTCAATGATTACAAGCAAGTACAGCAAACAACAGCAAGATACAACTGCAAATTCGAATTCAACAGCAAAAGTATGATGTAGGTCTCGATCCGGCAGAGTCTGGGCGCTTGAGAATCAAAAGATCCCTCTTCTGTAGGCTCTGGGCTCTATTTATAGGCGTAGGAGGCTGGGACTTCGCCCAAATTTCAGGAGACTCGTTCTGGCACGTGATGGGGCCCACACGACCAATTCCAGGAAGTTTCGACTTGATCTGTGATCGATACGAATTCATTTCGTATCGATCAAGATGATGTTCAATCAAGCTGAAATTTAGTGGGAACACTCCTTGGCATGTAGGTAGTCGTCTGTAAAAATTTCATAGCATTTGGACAGTGGATTTGGAGAAATAGTCAATATGAAATAGACTCCTTTGGTGGCTGTTTGGTTCGAATCCATCACTTCGAATAGATCCCTTAGACTCGATCTCCTTATGTGGTCTCGTGATGACGTAGCACACATACTTCGCCTCAATCCGGTCTTTACTCCGAGTTGACCACGTCGACACCATAAATCTCGCCTTGTTCGTATCGAGGGATGACACGTCACCCAGGTTTGTTGATTTGATGGATTCGAATAAGGCCTCACCCACGAATTCGAACAACAGTCATTGATGGACATGAACTACTGATGGTCGATGGTTACGAACAAGCATTTCCTTGATGGATACGATCCACGTAGCTTCTCAATGGATACGAAGCCAATCGATGCGAACTGGAGCCTTTTGGTGGACACGAAGTAAGGTGACCTGATGGGTACGAACAGCAGTTGCCTGATGGATGCGAAGTAGACACTGGCCAATCGTTACGAGGCACAACAACTGCTGATGGATACGAAGTAGGGAGATGCCAATGGATTCGAATAAGGAGGAGCCGATGGATTCGAATGAGATCGAGTCGAACCGAGGCTTCCAGATGGATTCGAATGAGATCGAGTCGAACCGAGGCTTCCCGATGGATTTGAACTTGATCGATACGAACTGAGGCACTTCGATGGATACGAGTCGCTGGAACCCCGATCGATATGGATGTGATCGATTCGAACCTGAGTTCGATGATGGATACGAAGACGAGGCCGTCTCTTCCAGATTGAATCGATCATAATTTGTGCATACGAACTCGGATTGACTCGAAATTTGAACGCCGGCCTTCATGGCTTTGCTTGTCATGTCCTATCAATTATAGCTCAATTTGGACTCGGACAAAATTCATCGATATCCATAGCGAACCTATGTAGGCTGATATCCAGGAAGAGTGATCCTTGGTTTTCAATCAGTTCCTTGGTATCATGGCCTTGCCAAAAGGCGGGATAACAAATATGACAGAATCATTTGTGCTATAACCATGGATCATTTTCTTTGGCTATTAAACACATATCTGAATTATGATTTGTTTTCATATTCAGAACATAGATATTTCTATCTCTATTTCCTTCAAAGATAAGATTTTGATTTTGATCAAAAATACTACATTTGTTTTCAGAAAAAGTGATTTTGAATCATTTGTCACACAATTGGCTGATACTAAGTAAATTATGTTTTAAACTTTTGACAAGTAAAACATTTGAAATAAGAGGTAAATTTGAAATACCATTATTGCTCACATCGCCTTTGCCGATGATATGACCTTTGGAGTTGTCTCCAAAAGTGATGGAGCATATCTTTGTCTCATGTCATATGTTTTGAGCAACCACTGTCGAGTATCCATTTTCCACTTTTCTTGAGTGGGACCTACAAAAAATATGAGACAATATTGGTACCCACTTTTTCAATGGGGTCCTAAGAGTTAAATCTTAGAAAACCAAGCCCAAGAGTGATTAGTATTCCATTTAAAAATGTAATCTTTATTTTTATGAACAGTTTCAAAAAAGGTGTTTATATATTTCTTTCTAATCAAACTGTTGTTTGTTTTAGGAACCCAGATTTTTATGCTTTTTGGGTTAGAATTCCTTTTTGTCTGTACGGTAGTAGGATTAATATTTCTCCTGATTTTCTTTCTAGGTGAAATTGTTGTTTTCTTAACATATCCTAATCCTTTTCTACTTGAAACAGATTGAAAGCTATCAATAATTTTAGATAGAGTTTCTCTTCCTTTATTAATTTTTGAAACATTTTTGGTGATGCTTTCTAAATTAGCTTTGAGACTACTATTATCCAACTCTATCAATTTTACCTTAGTTTTGAGTTCATGATTTTCAGAACAAGAGCATCATTCTTCACTTTTTGAGCTTCAATTTCATGACTTAAAAGAGTGAGTTGAGAATTGATATTAGAGAATGATTCTTGTAATTTTTCATGTTCTTCCTCTAGTATTTTCTTCTCATCTTTAAGCATATCTCTTTCAAATTTTGCTTTGTTCTAATGTTCACGAGTCTCCTTATATTTTCTTATGAGATTTTTCAGAGTATCAACTAGCTCTGAATTTATCTCTATCATATCATCAAAAGTAAAATCACTAACCTCATTTTCAGTAGCCATGAAACAGACAATTGCTTGCTCATTTTCACTTTCACTACTGTTATCTGATGAAGAAGTATCTGAATCATCCCATATTATGGAGAATGCTTTCTTTTTCTTATCTTTTCTGCCCTTGTTGAAGTATTTTTTCTTTAATTCTGGACATTCTTTCTGGATATGACCTTTCTTATGGCAATTAAAGCATTCTAGAATTGAAGATGATGGTTTGTTTGGAAAATTCCTTTTTCCATTATTTCTGTTATTTTTCCTGAACTTCAAGAACTTTTTGAAATTTTTGACAATAAATGCTAAATCTTCTTCATCTGAATTTTCATCTTTTTCTTCTTCAGCATGGAAAGCTATGTTCCTTTTGTCTTGTGCTTGCACTCGTTTTGCCTGTAAATTCACTTCATAGGACATTACATTTCCTATTAACTCTTCAGGTTTTATGGTAGAGGTCATTAGCTTCTTCAATAACCAAGACTTTTCTTTCCCATTCATATGTTAAAGAGTTTAGGATTTTTGATACAATATCAAAATCAGTGTACTTTTCTCCTAATCCTAATAGTGAATGATAGATATCTTGAAATCTAGAGTACATATCATTGATGGATTCATCTTGTTTCATTCTAAAGTTTTGAAACTGATTTTTGAGCATGGAGATTTTGCTTTGTTTAACTTTGTTAGTTCCTTCATGAGTGATCTTAAGTGTTCTCTATATTTCATAAGCAGTTTGACACATGCTAATACGATTAAATTCATTTCTATCTAGAGTGCAGAATAACATGTTCATAGCTTTAGCATTGGCAGTAGCATCTAATTTTTGTATGTTTGACCAAGTGGAGTATTCTCCAGTAGGAAGAGTGTATTCATTTTGTGTAATATTCCATGATTCAAAGCTATTTGATTGCATATAGATTCTCATACGAGTTGCCAATAATTATAGTTCAGTCCATTGAAAAATGAAGGTCGTGCAGTGGATTGACCTTCAATAAAACTAGTGTCCGTGACAATGTTAGTGGTAGTGTTGGTGTTGTTTTCCATATTAAAAATATATCAGATAACTGTGTAACTGTTATAAGAAACCTGCTCTGATATAAAATAAAAGAGTGTGTAGGGTCGCGTAATATGTAATATACTTAAATCTGAACATGGAAATAGATGATAATAGCAAAGTAAATGGAAATAAGTAAAATAGAACAAGCACACCAGGAATTTTTATACTGGTTCGAACTTCCTGTTCTACGTCCAGTCCCAGACTCCTTCTGGAATTTCAACTACAGTAACCCTCACTTAACCCGGAGGAATAGGTATATACAGTCTGAGCAGCAGAACAGACACCTGAGCAACTGAACAAGATTTTCACCTCAGCAACAGAAGAGGACTTCACTAAGACAAAATAATATCTGACACTGTGTGTTCTTGATAACACTGATTTGTCACTGATAGTACAAACCTCCTATAATCAAATCCTCAAGTATATGAAGTGTATGTGAAGATATGAAGAGAAGGTATGCTAAGAATCGAATATTATGAAAGTTATCTGTAGATTCAAAATGGTAAAAATGTATGTTCGCTGTTTGAATGCAAATATTAAAGCACAACAAGAGTATTAGAGAGTTAGAATGAAAATCGGTGATTATGAAGTGTTTGGGAGTATGTATATATAGTAGTTGAAGAGTTACTGCCATTAGTGAAGGGTTCTGACAAAGAGGAGCAACTATTTCCATTCAGAGAAGGGTTGCATCCTTTCGCAGAAGAAGATGTCATTTTGAAAATTTGGTAGTTGGTCTCGGGTCAGTTGACTGGTCGTTCATGGTCAGTCGACTGACTATGCAAAAGATATAAAAAATAAACAGTGCATATGTATATGTACACAGTCACTCGACTGAATGAACCTAGCCAGTCGACTGGCTGAGATATTTTTTTATACTATGCTTATGTTTTGTTTAATTATGAGAAACATGAAGTGCGCACTACTTAAAGATAGATTTTAACAAATTTCTAAGACTCAATCATAAGTACTAGACAGTGAGAACATAGATTAAAAGTCTTGATATAGGCATAGTCCGTTGATTTTCTCTTTTTGTCATGAATTCTCTTTTTCTTATAACTTGCTTTGTCATGAATCAAAACTAGTGATTCAACAATCCAAACGTTTAGATTTGGATTTTGGAAATATTTCAGAACCCTCCTAGACGTCTGAACTCTAACCAGACGTCTGAAAACTAACCAGACGTATGGTAGGTTTACATCTGGTCTAAGTCTCTACCATTTTTATTTTCTACCATCTTATATTTTTTTCTCCAGGGACTATAACTAGACGTCTGGACTTGATCAACTAGACGTCTGGTTGCCTGTTCTGGGCAATAGTTTACCTAGGCCAATGATGGCCAAATCGATTAGGAAGCGATCGGACGAGCGACGAAGACTAGGGATTTGTGCCAATCGACAACCTAGCACTATAGGCTCTTCGATACACCGCTTAGAACATGGCCAAACATCCAAGGTAGGATCTTTAAAGATTTTCACTTCAAAACACCAAAATTGAAAAATTCACCAAATTAATTCAAATAAAAAACAATTGAACATGAATAAATATTAGGAATTCATACCTAACAATAATGAAATATATAGACATAGATGTGAGTTCAAGAACTCATTTTTAAACCCAAAAATAACGAATGAGAGGCTTTAAAATAAAGCAAGACCAATTCCTCTTCAATACACCTCTAAAATCATCAATCTATTATCAAATGAAATGAATTTCCTAAGTTAATTTATAGGAATTTCTGAAAATTGAAGAGAGATTGAGGTGGAGAATATGAAGAAGATTCTTACCTAAACTTCTCTTTGATTTATAACTTGAATTTGAATTCCTAAGAGAAACGAGGCCCTAGGAGTTTTTTAATTTCCTCTTCCCACAATTCTTTCTAGTGCTTGAGAGTATTAGGAAATGAAAATGAATGAAGAGGGGAGGAGTGGAGTGGGAGTTATTATGTAGAGGAGTTGGATTCTCTAAGTGGGCTGAAACCCAGCCCAATGTCCAATAGAAAAATAGAAAAATTCTACTCAACTCAAAACATATCGATTGATACTAAAAAATGTCGCAAATGCCGTTTTGGACTCAATGTAAGTGGTCTCGAGTCCTAACTCGACAGTTTACAAAAAGTAACATTTCGGACTTTAATCCGACTACCGATGCTATATTTAAATAAATCATTTAAATGTACAATCCTAAAATATGTGGGTTGTTACAAGCTTCCTTTCTTAAAGAAATTGCGTCCTCGCAATACTTAAGAAGAAAATAAAGAGTAACAACCATAAAAGCATACCAACACAAAAGAAAATTTGAAGTAAGAAGTTCACCTTAAACAGCACGAGAGAGTAAGTCTGGATGTGTTCGCTCGATGAATTCTCTGGATTCCCAAGAGCAATCCTTAGGATTTGTGGACCATTGAACTTTCCCAAGCGAAACATCTTTATTTCGAAGGTATTTAACCTCCGTAGCAATGATACGAATAGGATGTTGCTATAAGTCAAATTAGATGAAGCTTCAATTTCTTAAATAACACTAGGCTCAAGAATAGAATCGAAATCCCTAAGGCATTTTCATAGTTGAGAGACGTGAAAAAGTCATGAATAACAGAAAATTAAGCCGGTAATAAAAGACGATAAGCAACGAAACCAATATGTTCGGTGATGGGAAATGGGTCAATATATCGAGGCGCTAATTTTCCCGATCGACTGAAACGCACAACACCCTTTATAGGTGAAACACGAATAAACACCAAATCTCCCACATAAAATTTCAAATTCTTTTTTCGGTTCTCGGCATAGGAATTTTTTCTACTTTGAGCTTCTTTCATCCTATGACGAATAAGGTCAATCTTTTTCATGGTATCACAAATAAAATCTAGACCTAAAACTAGCTTCTCACCGGCCTCAAGCCAACAAGAAGGAGATCGGCATGGCCTTCCATAGAGTACCTCGAAAGGTGCCATACCAATACTATATTGGAAGCTATTATTATAGGAAAAGTCAACAAGAGAAATATGATCTTCCCAACTTCCACCAAAATCAAGAACACATGCATAAAGAAGATCTTCAAGAGTTTGATTCACATGCTCGGACCGAGGATGATAAGCAGTGCTAAAACTAAACTTCGTTCCCAAATCTTTTTGAAGACTCTTCCAAAATCCACTGGTAAATAATGGATCACGATCACTAACAATAGAAGTAGAAACTCCATGCAATTTAACAATCTCTTTAACATAAAGTTTGGCCAAAAGAGGTACGGTCCGATTAGACCGAACGAGAGTAAAATGGGTGGATTTTGTAAGTCTACCTACCATCACCCACAAACTGTCATGACTTGAACGAGAACGCGGAAGACCGTCAATAAAGTCAATGGAGACTTGATCCCACTTCCATACAGGAATATCTAGATGTTGCAATAACCCACCGGGCCTTTGATGCTCGGTCTTAATGAGTTGGTAAGTCATGCAACGCTTAATAAAGTTAGCAATATCATATTTCATTCCATCCCAATAATAAAGTCGCTTCATATCAACATACATTTTACTACTACCGGGATGAATGGTAGATTTAGAACGATGAGAATCCTCTAAAATGTCTTTACGACGATTACTAATATTTGGCACGATAAGTCTACCAAATTTTCGAATGCCGTCACGAGCATTGATTTCAAAGTCTTTCAAACGATCAATATTTCCATTCCTACAACTTTGGTAAAGATGAGCCAATTCAGGATCACACTTTTGAGCATCAAGAATGCGGTCAAAAAGAGATGGATGAGCCTTAAGGCTATATAAAACAAGAGATGAACATGAATCGAATTCACGATCTTGAATCTCACAAGTAGACAAAGTCTCGATATCATTCCATTCGGATATCATTATAGAAACAACCGCTTCTTGCTTACAACTAAGGGTATCGGCAACATGATTGCCCTTTCCGGGAGTATAAAGAATATCAAGATCAGAAGCAAGAAATTCGAGCCAACGTTGCTGACGCAAATTAAGTTCCTTTTAAGAAAAAAATACTTCAAAGATTTATGATCGGTGTAGAGAAAAAATTTCTCTCCCAAAAGATAATGATGTCAAATTCTAAGGGCGAAAACAATAGTCGCGAGCTCTAAATCTTGAGTGGCATATCTAGTCTCGACAGGCTTTAATTGCCTAGAAGAATAAGCAATAACACATTCCATTTGCATGAGAACGGCTCCCAAACCAACACGGCAAGCATCGGTATAAACAATAAAGTCTTGGTTCCCCTCGGAAATCACAAGAATAGGAGCATCGGAAAGGAGTTCTTTTAATTTCTGAAAAGAAGCTTCACATTTTTCTGACCAAATGTACTTAACTCCTTTCTTTATCAAACTAATAAGAGACACAGAAATTTTAGAAAAGTATTTTATGAACCGGCGGTAATAGCCTGCCAATCCAAGAAAACTATGAATTTCCGTCACACACACCGGTCTCTTCCAATTTTAAATCGCTTCGATATTTGAAGGATCCATGGAAATTCCGGATTCAGAAATGATATGTCCTAAAAATTTCACACGGGATTGCCAAAAGTGGCACTATAAAATTCTGCTTTCAATTGATTTCTCCTAAGAGTTTCCAACATAATCCGAAGATGTTTTTCGTGCTCTTTCTCGGTTCTAGAATAAACAAGAATACTATCTATAAAGATGAGGATGAATCGATCGAGGAAATCTTTGAAAACTTGATTCATAAGGTCAACGAAATAAGCTAGAGCATTCTTTAAACCAAATGGCATAACATGCCATTCATAAGATTTATAACGAGTATGGAACGATGTCAAATGAATGCTATCCTCTACAATACAAAGCTGATGAATACCGGTTGCTAAGTCTAATTGTGAAAAGACTCTAGCACCGCTAAGTTGATCAATAGATCATCAATCCGAGGTAAGGGATATTTATTCTTAATGGTAAGATCTTTAAGCTTGTGGTAGTCGATGAAAAGCCTAAGTGTACCATCAGTTTTCTTCACAAAAATAGTTGAAGCTCCCCAAGGAGAGGAACTAGAATGAATAAATTGTTTTGTTTCCAATTCGGATAATTGTTTATGCATCTTCTCGTTTTTCTTATTGGACATACGATAAGGAGGACGAGTGATGGGTAGAGCTCTAGGAATTAGATTAATTCTGAACTCGATTGTTCGCTTAGGTGGTAATCCTAAAACGGGCTCAAATATATTGGAAAATTCACGAACAACGTGAATGAGGGAAATGACATCTTCCTCATCATCATTATCGTTATCGTGAGGGTTTAGAGAATATAAGGATGCCACCAAATTAGAATCTGTATCTTTAAGAACAATAGAAATCTGCTTAACAAATTGAGGATGTCGAAGATATATAGTTCTCTCAGGACATTGGATGTGGGCTTCATAACAGTTAAGCCAATCCATCCCCAAAATCATTCCGGAGCCTAAGTAACGCATAACATGCAAATCGGCTTGGAAAGCATAATCATATAAAATAATCTCGATATCTTTACAAAGTAAACTGAGTGTTGGGGATCCACCAACGGGATTCGCAATTTTCAGTGAAGTCATTAAGCGCATAACATTTAGAGACAAAGCATCAACAAGTTCTTTTGATATAAAAGAGTGAGATGCACGCGTATCAAAAAGAACTCGAATATGAAGATCATGAAATGTAATAATGCCATCAAGGATAGAATGGGAAATACCTTGACCACGAGAAGTGTTATTAGGGGCTTGCAAAACATTTAGCTTTCCCTCCTTCTTGCTTTAAAGTTTGGGACATGAAGATATAGTATGACCTGAACTTTTGCAATAGCGACAAGTAAGGGGCTTCAGACACTTATTTGCATAATGGTTCTTAAAACCACAATTGTAGCATTCTCCATGATTAGAAGTAGAAGTCTTTGCTACCGAAGTTGCTTGCTTCCCTTTCTTGTTGGGATTAGGGCCTTTGAACTTAATAGGCCTCTTCTTATTGATGTTGAAGTTCTATTTGGCACTCACAACTTCAACATCACTTTCATTATCGGCCTCTTCAAGTCGAAGAGCAATATCAACAAGCTGATCGAAAGAAAATTCTAATTCTAGAAGTAATGGCTTTTTGAGGTTCTTATTCAACTCATTGACAAACCTCTGATTTTTCTTCAATGGGGTATTAATATACTTGACCCCATATTTAGAGAGAGATTCAAAAGATGCGACGTAATCTGTCATAGAAGATTCACCTTAAACGAGGTCAATAAAGCGTCGGGCTAAAGTAGACATAAATACTAAAAGCTGCTGAGTAGACATAAATACTCCATCCTGAGGAGTAGCACTGGATTGACCGGCGCTGGGACGGCCTAGTCTAACCATTTCTCTTCTTTAAGAAAGAAAGCAAGAAAGAAGAGGAAATAGGTTATTCTCGGAATGAATATCAAACAAACTTGATTGATAAAACAAGGCATCATAAAAGAAATTAGGATAGAACGGGTCCTAAGACTCGGATAAATCCTAAGGCACGATTCCTAGGAGACACTTAGGACAATGATCTTTGCCAGATAATTATATATTGTTTCGAAGTTTGGCTTTGATACCAAGCTGTAACACCCCAACTCTATACTCACACTAGCTAAGGACGCTTTTGGGTAATGCCATCGACTAGCATGAAGAATAAGGCTGTTGAGGAGCGACCATCCATGTAATTGCTTTGTACAAGTACCGATATGCTAGATAAAAGGTCACGCATTTTATTTAAAGAGGAAATTCGACATTTCAAGTACAAAATCAAAGATACTACACAGTGGCTATGTGGTCTTCGGAAACAAATATAAAATAAGCATAACATAAATCAGTTACAGATATTCATATCAATAAGGCGGAAACAGATATGAATATTACACATAAAAGTGTACATCAAAGTAGTGGTCATGTAAGATCCACTACATCACAAAAATATAGGTACAAGTGCTAGACAAAAGAATATGTATACATCAAGGAGTCTCTATCTCGAATGTATAAAACAAAAAAACTACTAAGCTAAGTAGTTAACCAAAAGTCAGATGACAGACCCTGATAAGAAGTCAAGTAGAAGCACCTGAAATACCTCGGTCTGACCCGAGTATTATTTAAGAAGAAAATAATAAACGGATCAATCTAGCTATAAATATCATATAAAACGAGATAGGATAAGAGATATGACAAAAATGTATGATAACAATAATGCCATACCGTGACAAGTATACATTAAATAGCAACAAAAATCATAAAATATCTCAAATTTTCTCAAACACCAAAAAGAATGTCATATTCTTTATTATATTCATCAAACCACAAATACTGATTAAACTTATCAATGTAAATCACAAAAATGGGTGAAACTCAAATTCTAGAAATCATCAATTAGAAACCTAGAAAACACAAAGGGATAGGCCTATCACAAAACGGGAGCCTGAAAACTCACCAAAACGTGCATCACAAGCGAAACGCTATTCCATGGTCACTAACCATCAATTTTTGAGCCGAGGCTCCACAAACGGCCCAAAGACCATGGATCGCTACCCCACCAATTTTGAGCCGAAACTCCACAAACGGAGTTTAGTCCCCCACACAAACAAAGAGACATCGCACATTGCTTGTCTAAATCACAAAATGATCATCATTGATCGATAAGTGTAAATTATACTATTATAGTAAATAAATGAGTTTAGCTTCATGTCCCATAACCACTAGCTTAACTTAATTATTTACGAAAAAATTGTAGATTTCCACTCGAAAATTGTCACAAGAGTTCAATCGAACAAGTCCAAGAATTAACCGATGAAGTAAACGCAAGCGTTTCATACCACTTATTTTGCTAAGTCGTTTAATTAGATTTCTATTACGAATGAGGTAAAGGTTTGTATATACTAATAGATTGGAAAACGGATTTGAAAATGAGCTTAGTATTAAAAGTAACGTTGAAATCATTTTTGTGAAAGAGTTTGAGTATTTATTACTAGTATAAAAACCTTTGTATTTTAAAGTGACAAATCACAGAAAACGATTGTAAAAATAATTGATCATAAAAAATTCACATTCGAAGACGTGAATCAAATCCATAGAAATCGATACCAAATCCATCAAAATCGATATTCCCCAAAAATACAGAAAAAGAAGTCATCAAAGTCAATAAAGGTGATAACAACTAATCGGATCAACAAAAATCGATAAACATTGGAAAATCACTCAAAAAATAGACAAATAGGCAAAATTGAACAGTTCTAAAAGTTTGGGGGTTGATCCAGACGTCTGGATTTGGGTTCTGGAAACAATTCAGAGCCCTTCTAGACGTTTGAACTCTAACCAGACATCTGAAAACTAACCAAACATCTGGTAGGTTTGGACCAGATGTCTGATCCAAGACTCTGCCATTTTTATTTTCGGCCGCCTTATATTTCTTCTCCAGGGACCATAACCAGACGTCTGAACTTGACCAACCAGACGTCTGGTTGCCTGTTCTGGGCAATAGTTTTCCTTGGCCAATGATGGCCAAATCGATTCGGAAGTGATCGGACGAGCGACAGAGACTAGAGATTTATGCCAATCGAGAACCCAGTACTATAGGCTCTTCGATACACCACCAAAAACATGGTCAAACATCCATGATAGGATCTTTAAAGATTTTGACTTCAAAACACAAAAATTGAAAAATTCACCAAATCAATTCAAATCAAAAGCAATTGAACATGAATAAATGTTAGGAATTCATACCTAACAATAACGAAATGTATAGGCATAGATGTGAGTTCAAGAACTCACCTTTAAACCCAAAAACAACGAATGAGAGGCTTTAAAACAAAACAAGACCAATTCCTCTTCAATACACCTCTAGAATCCTCAATCTATTATCAAATGAAATGAATTTCCTAGTTAAGTTATAGGAATTTCTGAAAATTGAAGAAAGATTGAGATGGAGAAGATGAAGAATATTCTTACCTAAGCTTTTCTTTGCTTTATAACTTGAATTTGAATACCTAAGAGAAACTAGGGCTTAGGAGTTTTCTAATTTCCTCTTCCCATCATTCTTTCTAGGGCTTGAGAGTATTAGGAAATGGACATGAACGAAGAGGGGAGGAGTGGAGTGGGAGTTATTATGTGGACGAGTTGGGTTCTCTTAGTAGGCTGAAACCCAAACCCAAAGCCCAATAGAAAAATAGCAAAATTCTACTCATCTCCTAACATATCGATGTTTATACTCAAAAAGAACGCAAATGCTGTTTTGGACTCAATGGAAGTGGTCTCGAGTCCTAATTCGATAGTTTACAAAAAGTAGCATTTCAGACTTTAATCCGACTAACGATGCTTTATTAAATAAATCATTTAAATATACAATCGTAAAATATGCGGGTCGTTACAGGGCGCAAGGGTCAAAGTCATGGACAGATACCGCTGTTGAAGAACTATCTTCAGAAGAATGCAATCTTGAGTTAAGTCCACCAATAAAGATAAATAATAGGAAGTGTGACATTATTAAAGAGGCTATCTGCAAGAGAACGGAGGAGTGTATTGTAACAACTCTGTTCTAGCCTGTGTTGTGGGGGCAAAGTAATATTTTGTTTATCTCAAATCATATATTTAGATATTTTGGAAACAAGTTGGAGAATTCGATGTATATTTTAGAGAAAATGGGTTCCTTTTACTACAATTCAAAGATTCAAAAGATTGTGATTTTTTTTAAAAGCAGGTCATTTTTTGTCATGGTAGGCTCATCATCATGAGGAAGTGGTCAAATGCATTGAAACTGGACAGAGAATTGTTGATTGCTATACCAATTTGCATTAAGTTGTCGAGTGTTAGTCTGAAACTTTGGGATAATGAGGCATTTGGTGTCATAGCAAGCATTATAAAAAAAACCATTAAACTAGATGCAACAGCTCCTATGAAAACGAGATTGAATTATGCTCGTATTCTTGTAGAAGTTACTAGAGATGCAGAATTACCAAATGAAATTTATTTAACACTTTATAATGGTGAAAATATTGTACAAAAATAAAATATGACTGCATGCCCCTAAAATTTGAAGTTGGTAAATGTTTTGGGCACACAAAAGAGCAGTGCAACAAAAAAACATGGGTTCCAAAAAATCACAATCATGAAAGCCAAGAAAATTTGCAGGGGAACAAGAAAAGCACTGGAATAAGACAAAGCAATTGCCTATCAAGTCAAGAAAGTGATAATAATAATTGCGCATTTGAAGTAAACTGCATATTCAGTCAAGGAGATGTCATCACCAGCAGTTGTAAAAGTCAAAATGAAAATATCAAGAATCAAGAAATAAGCAATACATCGCAATTCGTTGAACTAATGTTTAGATCATGGTTAAGGATGATCATGATTATAGAATGAAAATGTATCAAAGATGCAATAGAGCACAAAAATGGAGGGTGAAAATAATAAGTAGGTCTTTGAGGCTAAAACCCGCCAAGTTCCAGTCCCATGTTTACGTACGCATTCAAATATGGAAGAACATGAATTACAAAAAAATATAAATGAGGATAATGTAGACATAGAAATCTTCCTACAATCAAGAAGTGCTGCACAAACTGAGGATAAGGTAAGCATCTACTCAGAGTTGTCTTGCACTTCTAATTTGCTCACAAAGGCATTATTGCAAAAAAAGAACAAAAATACAGTGAGAGGAAGGCAAAAAAAGAAGGAAAACTTTAAGAAAGAATATATTTTAGATAATCCATAATGGGAAAACAAGACAAGTAATTTTGAAGCAAAGGGTACAGTATGTACAAAGAGGAGCAAAAGTTTTTATGTATCAGGTATGAGAACTAGAACTTCTGTTTCATATTAATTAGATTAATGTATGTAATTGCTTGGAATGTTAAGGGAATTGATTCCCCTGCTAAACAAATAGACATATTAGATATGTTAAGGTGGGTAGAAGCCAACAATAATTGCATTAATAGAACATATACTGAATGATATGAATGTTAAAGAAATTTATTTCAGATTATCTACCAACTTATGCTACTTGGAAGTACATAACTAATAATGAACGTGGGGGTAAATGTAGAATTTTAGTAATCTGGGATTCTAATAATTGAGAAATTAAAAACATGGAAAAGAATTTTCAATATATAAATTGTACTTTCAATTATATATGAGGTATGAAAATCCAAATAACTAGCGTATATGAAAGTAATTTTGAAAATGTAAGTAATGATTTATGCGATAAACTTAAAATATGCGCAATAAATACAAATTACCTTGGTTAATTATGAGGGACTTTAATACAGTAATGCATGCAAAGAGAAAAGTGGAGGCAATGCTAGTCCACAAAATAAATTTGATAAAGTTAATAAAATTGTGTTGAAAACTTGATTGGTTGAACCTTTAATTAATGGTAATAAATTTACCTTAAATTAGGATAAGTAAAAAATATACACGGTAAACTAAAAGGGCTTTACTATACACACACCACATATACCACCCTCATCTACTTCACCCCTCCCACTTAATCAATCTTCCCATTCACCCATACACCCACGAGTTAATTTTTTTTTTGCACGCCTTCCCTCTTCCCAAAAAAACCTACCATCTTCTCCAATCCGCGCTTGCTATCATTTCCATTATCCTAGAGGTTTGCAATCTTCGATTTTCCTTTTCTTCTTTTGTCCCCAAATGGTTCGTTAACCCTAAATCATTCACCATCTTCACTCTACAATTTCTGAAGTACTTAGTATCCATAATTTAATTTGAATGCGTAGTCGAAGTGTTTGTAGTTAGCAAGGCACGATGGTGAAATCGAAGGGGAAGCAAGTTTCTGGTAAGGAAAAAGCTTAATCCAAGAGTATGATTTTATTTTAGTAATTATTTTCATTAATTTATGGTGGGTAGTAAATTCGATAGTTGGTATCATCGAATTCTGGTTTCAAATGGAGTGATTAATTGTTTCTTTGAAAAAAAAGTAATTAAAATTTAGAACTATGTTGAAATGTAGTGCAGTCGGTAGGCATTAAGTTGTTTGAATGATTATGATACAATTTTACTGAACTGGATTACTGATAATGAAAACGGACAGCCACCACATGCGTCGGTCGATTGTTTGGTATTGGCCGATTAGGAGAATTTTCGGTTTAGTTAAACCGTATTCACAGTGATAATGAAAACAGAAAGAACCTTATGAACCCTATGAAATAAAGCAACATTTGTTACAGTGTGTTTACAACTGCTTTTTACATTTAGAAATTGTTTAGTCCTCCAAAGACATATAAGTTATATTAGTATAGTATTTAAGAAGTGATTTTTTTTTACTTATTAAGGAATTATCATGTTTTCCTTTAGTGTTTCTTTTTTGCTTCTTCAAATAAATGGTTAATCGCATTTAATCGTTATATTTCATAGTTATTTTTTAGGTAAAAAGGCAGTTGTACTGAATATTTTTTGAAACACCCTTTTTATAGGCACGAGTGTCACGGCACGCGCTTCGCGCATGAATTATTTTTCTTATAAATTATATATGTTTAAATCAGTCAAAAAAATAATTTTTTATTTTCAAGTAATATTTGTATATTTGTAAAGAAGTATTTTGAATTTATAAAAGAAGTTCAATTTTAGATCCTATTTTAGAAGCATTTTGAATATGTAAATATTTAATTGATAGATCCTACTTTTAGGGGCGTTTGAATTTGTAAAAAAAGTTTAGTGTTATATCTATATTTAAGTAGTTAAGATTTGACAATATAAGGAGGAGCGTTTTTGGTAGTTCACGTTGATACCAAAAAAGTGTGACACCAAAGCTATTACAACTATTATTAAATATATTTTTTTTACTAGCTTGGACTACATATCACAACTATGAAATACAGTAGATACACACTAATGTATATTTTCAAAATAATGACTTAGAATAATCCATCCATATATTTTCAATCAAAAAAATTTGAAGTATTGAAAATATATGTAAGGGAACTGTACTTACACACTGAAATCATTTTTTGAAATAGAGATTTTAATGGTTTAAATATATCTTCACTCCGTGAATGTTTTTGTGTACATCATCATGTAGAAGCTTGGTAGCATTCCACATTATACATTAATATCACAATTAGTCAACGAGTTGTGTCAACAACTATGTTATATGGAAATTGAAGCAATTTTAGGATTTCAAAAAATGTACATCTAACGTGCAGCAATAAATGTTCACAGGAACAAAATTGTAAACACATTGACAAATTTCAAAGACAACATCTGAAAAGGCTATAAATAGGAATGATCAACTACACATTTTAAACCACGTTATTCCAATAATGTAAATTTATTCAAGAATACTATGTCATTTGGTTATGTATTCTATGTTCATTTTTTTTTGCTGTTCGATTTTGCATTGAAATTTTGAGCTTGCATATGTTGGCTAGTCCTGTGCAGACATTTTTATTCAAGCTTTACAAACTTTAACGCTATACATTTCATTAGTCGAATGTGTTGAAAAGTTTTTTCCTACCCCTGGTCACTGTTAACAAAGTTTTGGTGGAACAGAGACGATAAATGATGAAAAAAGGAAAAGTATAAAATTGATGAGAGCTCGTTGTGCAGCTACTTCAAGTACCGAGGAGGAGATGTATGAGCCTGGGGAAGAATCACATGATACACAAGATGAAGAGGAATTCGAAGTTGTTCAATGTTCGTCTAAGCGGTCAAATAGTTCGAGTCGGGTACAAATTTGGATAACACCGAAGGAACTCAAGATATAGGTGGAGGTGGCTCGAAAGACAAAACATTGCTTGTTAGCTTTGACTTCCATATAGTACGAAGTATATGGGATATGAAACAAGTTTAAATTTTTTAAATATGACTGACTCTTTTAGAATGACTACTTTGTTTGGATATGGACATATAGTTTTTGATGGCTTATAATTTTTATTTGGTTCATCACATAGGAGCATGGGCTACTTAAATGTAAATCTCATTCGCGGAAACAACGATGGTGGAAATTAGGGGACGAGCCACCACAGATTCTTAAAGCCTTTGGTTTGATGAATATTATTGTTGACTCGTATGGATGGATAGATATGACTTCAATATTAGCCTTTGTGGAGAGATGGCAACAGGAGACGAATACATTTTGCATGCCATTCGAGAAGATGATTATTACACTCGATGATGTGGCCCAAATACTACGAATTCCCATGATAGGTACTATGTTGTCGTACGTAGGACATGGTCGGAATATATACAACGATGTTCTTATAGAGCCATTGTATGAACAACTCGGCATTGATGAAGAAGTTGCAAAGGAAGAGACAATAGGTACGTACCTTATTAGGTAGGATTGGTTGAAACAGCAAAGTTTTGGTAGCTGAAGATAGTGATGTGGGCATATTCGATAAGTTTGCTCGTGGATATTTGTTATACACTATCGATTGTTGTCTTTTTCCAGACAAATCGGGAACAAAGATGTCAGCTTACTACTTGAATGCATTGAAGGGATCTAAGGATGATGTGAAGGAGAAGGCTTGGGAGTGGCGATATTAGCGTATTTATACAGGCAGCTTGGACTTGCATCTCATGCGGATGTGAAGCAACTAAGTGGATATTTGTCTCTATTAATGGTATAGACTTCACCATCTTCTTTAATCTTAGATTCTAGTTAAAGCAGTTAATTCAAATGCCTTTTTCAACATTAATTTATAGTAAATGTTAGATTTCCTAGGTTATATGAAATCCTTGTGCATAACTTTTTACTAGAAATGATGTGAATATAGGCTTGAATATATGATCACTTTCCAATGATTCCAAATGCTACTCCTAATCCTTTATATGACGACTCCCAACCAAGAATTTGCAAGTGGGAAAATACCCAGTTTGATGGTGATCATGCATATGCATTGATAAGGTCGAGAGAGCAACTAAATTTGTTGACAAAGCGTGATGTGAGTATAGTTTTTTTGCTTTATACTAGTCATTACAACCGCAGGAGGATCAATTCTTTATTTAAACTATGCTACGTAGGTTGTGTGGAACCCATACTCGGGAATTCGTGATAGGTACCGCTTGGAAGAGTATTCCTTTTATACTAAAATTTTATTATCCTTTGATGTTGTGGAGTTTTACTACCCCGACCATGCATTGAAACAGTTTGGTTTTAAACAAACAATCCCAAAACCTCTAATGGCTACTTTAGCATATCGTACAGGAGCAAAATACAATTGGTACCAAGTTCGTTATGACATTAGGTATTGGTTAGGTCAAAGCTGGCAAGATCATGTTCTAGCTACAAATTGAAAGTGAACTACAACCGTAAATCCTTGGGATTGTGAGGACAAGTACATGGCATGGTTCAAAAAAGCATCCCATCCGATTATACAAAATCCTTGTGCACGTGTGAGTTCAAACAGTAATAACCTTCCATAATCCAAAGCAAATAGACTTGTAAGTATTATGGTAGTATCGTGTTTACTGCTTTTGCTTTTTCCTACTAAATGACAACCTTATAGGAGGTTCTTCAATGATGAATGAAAGTCGAGATAAGGAAGTAAAAGAGATATTGGAAAATGCTTTACTGGCTGTATGTAATGAAACATCCCTCACACTATTGCGTAAGAAGATTGCTACTAAGTCAAAAAAAGCGATGAATGGGAATTAAAATGCGAATAGCTTATTCTGAAATTTGTACTTTGGTTATGTATTGTAACGTGTTATGTATTTCGTATGTATGGTAGAATTTTGGGTGTGAAAACTTAACCATGATTATGTTTTTATGTGAGTTCTATTTATGTATGAATATTTGCTAAGTTCGATCGGTTTATTTATAATATTTTACCTTAGGATAAATTATCGTCAATTGATTTGTTGCAGTATATCCTGGTGTATACATGTTACTGCCTAGCATTTCAAATTATGTACTTTCATATCATAAAATTTATAAAAAATTATTTTGGTCGGTCAGTAGGTTTACATATGTTCTCCAACCAAGCCATCATTCCGTTTGTAACACCATTCAGGCAGTTTCAAAGGAAACAGGTAGCAAAGTCATTTACTCGGTTTTGGTTTCTATAACCTTTTGTTCACATACTTCGATTTTACATACCCATTTGATAACAGGAAAACCAAATAGAGAGATGTTATCTTAGAACGACTATTCAAAACCGTATTTTTAAGGTACCTATCAAATATAGTTAATCGAATGCACTGCCTTTGACATCAACCTGTGTTGATTATTCAAATGGTTTTATAACTTCCCCTGATATATTGTATATTCGATTTTCTTTTTTCGTTTGGTAATAGAACAATCAAACAAACATACGTTATTTTTGAACGACTTTTCGAAACCGTTTGAGCACACGCTATGACATTTATACCAAACCGAGTGATCTGATTTCTTATTAACAACTATTATTGGTTCAAAAAAATTGAATTTGCCAACAATTTCCTTAAATTCACTTTTAAATAACAACTTGATTATTGCATTTGGAGCCAAATATTGAATTTCTGCATGCAAAATGGCAAACATTAAAACAAAAACATAAATAAAACAAAATGAAGACATAAATAACATTACAAATTAAATATCAAGTACTTGATTATTAATAACCTAGAAAACACATGATTATTGATACTGTCATAAATAAATTGTTATTGCCTCTGTGTTCAATCCTTATTCAACATTTCAAATTAAATAGCAACAAACATACTATCAAAATTAAGACATAGAACTATCGAAATCGATAGGCGCATCCCTTGTAGATACATTAATAGGCTTCAATTGCTCGAACCAATCTTGCCTTTCTTTATAATGATCATCTCATTTTCTAGCTTCTTTTGTTGCAAATCTACTTCAATAGTCTGCGACTGGTTGTATGAGTGAATTTTCCTTTAATTGTAAATTCCTGTAGTGATGGTTGTTCAACTTTATAAAACTGATAAATTTATCAGGGTTATCACGTTTAAGACCTCATTAATGTGGATAAAAAGTTAAACACTGAATGTTTGATATGAAGACAACCATCCCGTTAAAAGCATTTGCTATTAAGTACCGCATTTTAGGCATTTTCATCCAGTAATCTTTAACAACATGTTTGTCAAACGAACCAAGTACCTCTCTTATTTTCTCACATTGTGCAAGAGTACAGTGTTTACAATACATATCCCAACGTGATAACAAATCCGATAGCATTGATTTCTTCACTTCCACAAAATCGCCATTCATTTCATCTACCTGCTCCGCAATGCAGTGAAAACCACAATTCTCATCTGTCTCAACATCCTCCACTTTAATAACAAATAGGTGAAGAAAGTAGGAATATGATAAATGAATTTGCTTCTGTATATGATGTCCATTATTTGTAATTTATCTATTGCTTTATTTACTAATTTGCTGGACTCGAGATTAGTTTTAACCGTTTCATTTTCCCTTTTTCATTTTGGAGTAACTGTTTTGCAATTCTAGATTGGGACTACTATTTTGTACAATGTTTTACTCTTTCAAATTCAGAAGGATCTCATTTTGTAGTCCATACCTTTGTCGTATTTGGTTTGGTTTTCCCTTTGCTTCCAAGTGGGCGAACTTTATGAAATCTAGTTTTGGTTCTAGCATTCTCAAAATGTTTTCTACAGTCAATGTGTTCGGGAGTATGATCAAGCTCTCTAGAATCCTGAATTTGCAAAACATAATCAAGTATTCTCCAATATTCATGAATTGCGTCAAGTGGAATTGGAACAATATCACCGTAATTTTCATTCAGCCCATGTGCATAAGTAAACCAAATATCGTACGAAGCTTGTGATCATAAGCAGAAAAAAACAAATTCTTCCTTTTTAATGCGAATCAAATTCGTCATAAATCATGTCCAAAGCAAATAGCGACACTATGTATCTGATATATTCGAAAATTGGATCTTGATGTTGCTTTCGAACTTCGTCCAAACTTTTCTCAGATCTGGCAAAATTTCTTTGTATTGTAAAAGCAACAAATCATTCATTTTTTTCCAAATGCTAACGAATGAACCCTATGATGTACCAGGGTAATGTTTGAGTATGAAATGTGCTGACTCGGCTTTGTTGGAAGTTCTATTTTCAACATGTCTAACTTTATTAGTCCATGCATGAACAAAATGCTCTTTATAAGGTATCCAAAAATCAGTTATATACTTCAACGCACTAGGATAGTTTTTCTACATATTATTAAAAAAATTCCAGTATTTTTCGAACTGGTTTACTGATTCTGTTGCAATAACAAACATCTAATCTGCAACAAATAGTTCTGCAGTTTCAACAGATTCAAAAAATTTCCTCAACTTTGTTAGAACAATATTCGACATGTGCCACTCGCAAGCCAAACAAATTGCTTCTAGAAATACTATGTTTGCTTCATTAATCAATGCCCATTCTCTATATGTCACAACTACATTAAGAAATTTGTCTGGAGTATGCAAATACTTTAAATTTGCAAGAGCCAATCAATAATTATTTTCTCTCTCATTTGATAGGAAACATTGTGCAACTACAAATGTTTTATTTGTAGATGTGATCGATATCATCTAGAGTAATGGCAATCCAAAAAATTTCATCTTACTCATGTAGTCGAGAATTAAGACCAAAGGAAAGCACTTGCACAATATATTAGATTTTGGGTGAGCCCACATAATATCTAACATGGAATCATCATCTTCATTCCTTCTCACCCAATGAACATAATGAGACTCAATAACCAACTTGAGTAAATGTCGCATCGTGGACCTTCCTTATATCTTAACAACCCCCATCTTTTGTTTTAAGTTGTACACCATTCTTAGGAAAATTCTTCTTAAAATTAAGCAAAACATCTTTAGGTTTCACGCTAGAAACAGACAAATCAAAACATCGTTTGTTCTCCACAGCGGAAAATCTTCCAGCAAATGGATGGCCAATTAGAGATTTTGATAATTCATGATTATGGATATCATTAACCACTTCAATATCCCATAAGTCATCTCATTTGTTTATTTCTCCTTTGTATATACCTTTCAATAAAAACGAACATTAATATTTTCTACTTGAAATATGTTCACGTTTTAAAATATTTATTTTATTACATTTTCCACTCTACAACTCACGATATTTTCCACCTTTTTCACACCCAAGCTTAATATGTGGTTTCTTCCCCATCTGTTTATCGGATCGAGTAGTCATAGTTATTATTTCAACTTCTTTCCAGAAGAATGACACCAGTGAATCATAGCTTCATGTGAAGGAAAAACCTACATACAAAATGGCAATACAATTATTTTACTTCCATTACTATTTTTTCAGTTTTTGTACTTGTATTATATACAATCACTTACTTCTTCGGTAGTAAAATATTGTATTAAATCAACTTTAAATTCTTCCTCATGATTTAATTCCTGGTAAATTATATCTTTATGTTCTTTCTCATGATTTAATTCCTGGTAAATTATATCTGGGAGGTTAAAATCACTGCTTTCTATAACCACATTTCTGTTTTAATGTCATCAAAATCATCTACACATCTTTTCTAATCATCAACTAATTCATTATTCCAACATACTAAACTAGCATAACCAACATTCTCTACAATCTGCATATTAATAAACAAAAAGAGATAATACCATTTACAAATCATTTAACATCAAATTTCAATAACTAACCAAATTAGTCATCAACAAATTTCAAAAAAATGTTATCGTAAACAAAAAAAATACTAAACAATTTATCAAAATACATCTCTACCAAAGCAAATCAGTTATAGATAACCGAGCAGAGTCCAATTCAAGTTTTTAAATTCAAATACCAAAACAACTAATATGGTTTTGTTTAACTACGAAGTAATACAATCTGCATATTAAATAACACTATAGAGGCACTACCATTCACTGAATATTGAAAAAAAAGTTCAAAAATTAACCAGATTCATGAATTACAAAATTTTAAATTCAAATACCAAAACAACTAATATGATTTTGTTTAACTAAGAAGTAATCTGCATATTACATAACACTATAGAGATATTACCATTCACTGAACATTGAAAAAAAAGTTTAATAATCAACTAAATTCATCAACTACAAATTTTTAAAAACTATTGTGGTGAAAAATATATACCTCATGGTTTTTAACCTAGGCCGACGTGAATTATAATCGGTTATTAGAAACCGAATAGAACCGAACTTTTGATTCAAACAAAATATCACCTAATATTATTTTGTTTAACCAATAACTAAACTTTTATCATGTAATTTTTTTTGAAACACGATCAAAATAGAGTGCAATACCATCAATTTCAATTTAATGAGATTTTAATAAACAAAAATAACTTGCATATTGCAGTTGGCGACTGGGAAAACAATCAATCAAACAATTATTTGTCCAAAATCAATCAAAAAAGGTCTTACTTACATCGGTATATTTCGACTGGTCTGCCATTACTACTGATAGGGAAAGCTACTGATGAGTTTTAAAACTAGAGTTTGGTTTTATATATTTGCTTCGTTCGGTTAAGCAAAACTGGTTGACTAATTTTTCACTCGGTTTTGCATAACCGACCGAAGGGTTTTTTTGTGTATCTTTAGCCATTTAATTTTTCTTACGGTTTAAGTGGTGTTAGAGATAGTATTGGTGTGTGCAGATAGTAACACCCAAATTAGATATAGTACTTATCAACCAATAATTTAGTTCAGTTTTTCTAGAATTTATATGTAGTACCCTAGCACAAAACACAAGTGACCATTCACCTTTTACTTATTAAATTAATGTATAATATAACGAATGATAGTAATTTTATAACTGCTCCATTCAGATACAAAAATGGGTGGGTTTGTAATAAGGAATATATGAAAATAATGGAAAAGTGCTTAAATTTGCATGTTTTTGGAACCGAGCAATTTTAGTTTCATATGTTATATAAAACACAAAACAATGTATGAGAAACTAGAAATGAAGGAAAAGTCTAGTTAAGGGAGGTGTAGAAGACTTAAAAAGGGAAGGAAAAATTGTGCAGGATTTAACTGATGAAAACCTTCTTAATATAAAAAATGTCAAATTTTTTTGCTAATCAATATAATTTGTCTATAGAACTCTATATAAATACAATTAACTTGAAACAAAAATAAAAGGTGGATTGGGCTAACAAAAGGAGATGATTGTGCGAAATTTTTCTATGCAAAAATGAGTAGTAGAAAGCATATTAATTATATAGGAAATGTATTTGATAGTGAGGGTAAAATCTATTAATGAATTTGGAAAATTTCTAGGGTAGGCAGTCAAATACTTTACTAAACTTTACGATTCAAATGATATAGAAATACAAATGCCTAAAATAATCTGTAAGACTAAATTAAATTTAAATGCAGAGGAAATATTATTGATACCAATTAAGGAGGCAAAAATTAAAATACGATTTTTAATGCTGGAGATAATAAAAGTCGAGGGCCAGATGGTTTTAATGCTAAATTTTATAAAATACATTTGGGAGAAAATCCAATACCAAGGACTAAATGTAGTAAAGGAATTTTTTAATGAACGAAGGTAATTGAAAAGTACACTTTCATAACCTTGGTGCCGAATAAAAATCCTTTAGGTTTAGAGATTATAGACCATTAGTGTTGGCCCTATATGTTCAGTTGACCTAGTCGAGTATTAAAGGAAAAACAAAGGAAAAAATGTAGTGATGAAAAATGATGAAGGTAGGGATTGATCCCGCACCAACCAATCTAATATAAGGTAGTAAACCACATAGATAATATATACAACATAAATATTTTGCCCTACCTATTGTAATTATAAACCATTCCGCCTCAACTATAGCCCCTCTCCCCGACTTCTGATTATGTTGTCCTAAGTGAATGTCTCGCATGCCTTGCCCTTGAGCTGTAGACCCATCTCATGTTGTAATTTTATTTATAAAATAATGACAACGGTGAACAGTAATAGAATTAAAGATTTTCTACCTTTCTTAATTTCAGAAAATTAGAGTGCTTTTATACCAGATAGATTAATCTATGAAAACTCTTCATTAGCATATGAGATGGATAGGAATTTTAATACTAAACTTGGTGATAATATGTGCTTAAAAATAGACTTACAAAAAGTATGCGATAGGAAATATATATATATATATATATATATATATATATATATATATATCATATAATGGAAAGTATGGATTGTTTAGCAAAGTTTTGTAAACTAGTATAAGAGTGCATTAATACCCCTGCATTTTCTATGATGATTTAGGGTAAACCAGTATGATACTTTCATAGTAATATGGGTATGGTATGAGGTGATCCACTATCGCCTTTTTTTTTAATAATGGAGTACTTCTCTATATTGATGGAAATGAAAGTAATTGAAGAAGATATATGACCTATAAACAAAATACAACCTTGTATAACTCACATAATCTATGCAGATGATATGTTGTTATTTGTTAAGCCAAATTATGATAATCCAGTTGCTATTAAATGTATTTTTGAGTGTCTATTTAAGTTGCAAGTTTGAAGACAAATGAATTTAAGAGTAAAGCATACTTTAGCAAGCATAGCAAGTACAAAAAGGAGGTACTAGATGTATAAAACATAGTAGACGGTCATTTACCTATAAATATCTGGAGTTTCCATTATCGGTGAATTAGATAAAGGATAGTGAATATGCAATACTTGCGAAGAAAGATTGGAAATATGGTCAAACAAGCTATTTTCTATTGTATGAAGAGTGGAACTAATAAAAACGATAATAACAATAATTTTATATTGGCTACAAACATTTCAAATTCCTGCAACATCAATTCATTAATTGGAGAAGAGATGTTTTAATTTCATATGGAAATGGGGACATCGCAAAATCAGTTGAGAGAACTTATGCAGGCCAAAAAGGCGGTAGGTTTTGGATTAAATAAATGTAAATGATCTGACAAACTTGCAATTTAAAAATATTTGGAGATTTATAGGAAGTGAATCTATGTGGTCAAAATGGGTGAAAATCAAATATTAAACAATTTTTGGAGTGTTTTACAAAAAAGTAGTCAATCAAGTACATGGAAAAACATTCTGAAATGAAGGGAAAAAGGAAAATTGCTTATGGACAGAAATTTTAAATGTGAAAACGAAACAAGTTTATGGTTTGATCCTTGGTTTAAACATGAATCTTTTATAAATAAACTAGGATGGAATAATTTGCTAATTATGGGAGGAACTGATGATGTTGTATCTTCAATTATCAAAGATAATCAATGGCAACCAAATATGCACTTAGTTGCAAATCCACATAAGGAAGCTATTAGTAAATTGCCTATAGATAACACTACGGATAGTGATTATTAGGAATGGCCTGCTAGCGAAAATGGTAAATTCCCTTTCAAGAAGACATAAGAGTATATTAAAGGCAAGCAAAAAGAAGTAGAGTGGTATAAACGCATTTGGAACAGAACTAATCTTACCAAAATGTCATCTTGTGCTTATTTTCCAATCAATAATAAGCTACCAACTAGAGTAAGAACAAGAAAATGGGGAAGGACAAACAACATACAATGCAATCTATGCGATGCCGACCTAGAAACATGCACGCGTCTTTTCTTTGAATGTCATTACTCGCGTTCTGCATGGAATGTAATAATGGGTAAACCGAGGTTTAAACAAGGTAGTAGAATGAAATTAAAAGATGCAGTGCGACTAATTATGCCAAAATTCAGATCTAAATCACTGGAGAGGAATTATGCATATATTTTATTTACACTAACAATACACCATATTTGGAAAGAGTGCAATCTCATAGTGCATAGTGGAAAATCAATATTTATAGAAACATAATGTAATATTTTGCTAGAAAAGACGATGGGTTAAGAATCAATAGCCTCTAAGCACTTATTTGAACAATGGATTTATGAATTAGCAGTAGGAGTTTGGAGTACTATCTCTGCTGTACCAAATCTAATGTACTAAATAGGGAGCAACATGATGGTGCCAATATTGATCTAGAACCGTAAGAATGTTTAGAACAAGATTAAGTCAGATTAAGTAGCGAAGTGACAAAACCTTGACAGAGCTGAGATTGGCCAGAAACCATCTTCCTGACGGCTTGTCAATAAAATTGATAGATCTGCGTCGTAATGATTCCATATTTGAAAATTTTACTTTATGTAATTCTCGATCTAAGAAAATGGTTGTAGCTCAAAACAACGATAGTGTATTGGAAAAGAGGTGAATCGAGTAGAAGATAAGATGTTGAAGATGGAGATTGAGGAATGAGATGTAGTCGCCATGACTAAAGAGAAACAAAATAAGTTGGCTAACATTGTAATGAAACCCTAATGCGGGTTTATGTGTAATCGGGTATACTTTTATTTCACCCAAACTGGTTTGTTGGGCCTTAAGCCATTATACTTTGACATATATTCAAAAAAAAGAATATTACTTTGGGAAACTCTCTTAAATACTCAAAATAAGTTTCAAATTCCACCCACTACACCTTCCAAAATTCCGACAAACAAAATGCACTTCGTTTCAAATTTCAGATGTAAAATGCTGCAAATACCATTACAAGATCATTACTCTATCGGAAATAGTTACCACATTTTCATTTATCCCACCAAATGACATCTCACGTTAGTCCGCTATTCATAGGAAATGGTAGCCCAATTAGCTAGGCAGATTTCCTTTACAGAATTTGTAACAAACTTCACATCATTGCAAATATTTATCATAAGGATGTCTCACGTCAATAAAGTGTACACAACTGTTGGTAGCCTCAAAGTGAAGGGCTAACTTCCATAATGTAACTCTATTGACCTCGCATCCTTATGACTTAGCTATAAATTAACTACTATTACTACACACACACATACACACATATACTCATCTCACTGTTTCATAAATAAATCCTTATAAGGAATTTTCCTTATTACGCCTTAAAATAATAATTAGGCTATATAAGAGTTTCCTCTTATTTTTGCCTCAAAATCACTTACCTTCATAATATGGGAAATAAATGTGAATAAATGCCTAGTTAACTACGCCATATACACAAAATTTATACGTTAATTACGTAAATATAAATATTCGATCCTAGTAAGTTATAAACACACGAATTTTACGCTCTAAACTAGCGTTAAATGTCAATTCCCTAACCAATTATCATTACAAGTCCTTTTTCTTCAATTACCCAAGATTTTATAGAATTCTAATGTCCAAAGCAGGAAATAAATATTCGTAACCAAAACAGCAATAACATACTTGTAAATAAAATAGAAACTCAATTTATTACACCAATTCAATGGAATATCTTAAATTGCAATCTAAACCTCATATTCTATTCAACTCTTCTTTTTACAAAGAAATGTACAAGAATAGGCGGTGTAAACTACAAATAGAATTTGTAATCTAAACCCCTTTTTTTATTGAAGGATCACAATTTGATCCAAAGAAGAAGGATAAGTGGAATAGAATATGAAATTACCAAAAGTTGTATAAACAATACAAATTCCATCAAATTAATATACATAATTGAAAATCTCAACATAGAATTGACACTTTGAAATAACAAGGAATTTTGGGAGATTTTATCTATCATATTTTCGAAATCCCAAAATCCTTAAGGCATATTAAAATCCTAAAGAAATACACTAAACATCGCTGAAAAGAAATACTAAGGTTTTCACTCATAGATGAGCCTTAGCTTCACTCAAATAGATTTGTATCCCTTCGATCTCTTCTAGAATCTCTCTCTTTTGATATATACACACAGTAGGGAAGAGTTATATATATTCATTTGATTCGGAATAATTGGAGAAGAATAGGAAAATAATATATTGAAGGAAAAAGAAACATATAAGAAATAAGTTGAATCCTTACCCGAATTCTCTACGGAGTTTCTTCATCTTAATAGAGAGATAAAAATTGCAGAGTTTTTCCGTATTCCTAAAATAATATGAATAAAAGTGGAGAGGATAGGGTTCTATTTATAGTAGTTGAAATGCATAGGAACCGTAGGATGGAAGTAGGTAGAAAACGGGTAAATCTGGAGCGCACAACTGAATAAAACATAACTTAAAACCCTAGTCGCCATTGGCAACTGCTATTGCCAAGCGGTCGACCTCCCTTGGGCGAAAGGTCGACTGCTACGGTTGACCAATTGACATATTCAGGTCAACTGCTCCATTTATTCAGGGATGTTTATTTATTTTTGTTGCCGTATTATTTTATTTCCTAATTAACCTTTTAATGTTAGGCGCTAATTAAATTTTTACTTAGCCCCAAATTTTTTTTTTGAAATTTAAACCCTAAATTTTATTTCCCATTTGAATTTGAGTTGAAACTAAATCAGTTTAAATCTGGGAACTTCAAATGCTCATAACTTCTTTGTTTGAGCTCCATTTTCAGCATATTATATACGTAAACAGATAAGAATTTTTCCACGAACGCAACGAAATAACTTTCGTGGTCGAATTTTAATTTTTATAAAATTTCCATAACCAGCCCTTATCATATTCAATTCAATTTACTTTATTTATTTATGGTTCATTTTACAAGGTGTTACATAATTAGATTTCGAGCATTTCGCCGCATAGTTTTCTGTTTGCGTACGAATCCCCAAAAAATACAATCATGCTCTAAATAGCAACACGACCATAAAACAATAATAATATACATTGGTAATTGGATTATGTAAAATCACAAAAATACCGTCATTTTTCGTTAAACAAAAACTTAAATATTTTTCAAATTAAAAGTTATGGAAAAAAATCAAATTAATTTTATTAAAAACACAGCAATAAAAATCTAGTCGTAAAAAAAAACTAAAATTTCTGATTATTATTCGAACTATTTATTGCTATAAATAATTTACAAATTGAATTCACTTTTATTATTTATTAATTTAATGACTTAAATAAGTCCTTTAAACCATTAAATTAATATTCAATTTAAAATCTCAATATTTAAATCACTATCCAACTATCCATTCCACAATTCAAATGTTTTTATATAATCCCTGTAATTTAATTTAGGTTATTTTACTCAAACATAAATTATTTCAATATTTAGAATTTATTAAATATTTCAATATAATGGCCAAAATCCTAGGTTGTTTCATTCTCCCCCTTTAAAAATATTCCATCTTCGAAATTCCATAAGTAGGAAAAATGCCTCCAATACACTTAATCTTTTCAAAATCAATTAGTTGAAACTTATCATCAAATTTTTTAAGTCTTTAAAATTACGTAAAATTCTGCAGTGTTTACTTTGCGCGGCTTAATTGGAAAAGCTACAAATCGACATTACGAGTCCAAACCAACAATAGAAAACAAAAATCAAGTGGCCTCCCGTTTCTGGGGCATAAAACCATCAATCAAACAACAATACCACTTTTTGATCGCTTAGACGTGTTTTGGTCTAGTAGTGTAGTTGTTCTATTTTGTATACATTGATATGAGCTATATTATTTTTGACTTGATGTGTGTGTATATATATACGTGGTTTGTATAACCACTTACTCTTATGCAACACTATGTATTGTACTGTAGTAGTATCTGTGTATATAGTAGTGTTTGTTGTTATGTGATCTGTGTTACTTTTATAATTATGTTTTATTCTGGATTGATCCTCTAGCCACCGTAGTATTGTATTAGGCAAGAATTAAGTATGTTGATCCACATAAGGTAAGAAAAAACGAGCATTAAATCGATGTACTTGATACTTGTTTAATGCAAGACTCATGGATGGTCACTCCTAACCAGTCCTATGCTCTGCATTAGCAGACAGTATTACATAGTAATACTCGTTGTTAGTGTGGGTCTCGAGGTGGGCATCACAGCTCACACGTACCTATTTGTCAGGCAACCAAACTTTACTTATGAAACCAAAAGCGTCAACTAGCCTTTGTTTCCATACCTGCATCTCATTTACGTATAATATCCAACCATATAACTCATAGCCATATAATTTTGCATTTCCCCATGTCAAACATATAATTATGATAAGCCAGTAAGATGTACATCTTCCATCCATATGCAATATCAAATTTGACTGCTTATTTTATCACATAAATTCCATTCCGAACTAATATCGCTCACTCGACCTGTGACGCCCCACCTCTATGCTCACAATAACAAAGAGTATTAAAAGGAAATACTGTCTGTTATTACGAAGAATAATGATGGATAGGAGCGGCCATCCGTAGTTAGGCCTTACGCTAGTATTGGTTATCTCGATAGGAGTGGTATATATATGCATATATTCGTTTTTTTTCTCCATCTTTTTGTTTATTTACTCCCATCGACATATTCAATTCCAGTATAAAACGAACTACGATGGTTCATAATAGTTTATGACAACATATATAATAATAACATAGATAAGCTAAACACAGAACACAGATAATATAAAATCTTATATATATATATATATATATATATATATATATATATATATATATAACTGAAGTCAGTTACAATACATGTGGTACATCTACAACTGTCAACACTTGAAGTTACATATACAAGTACATTATTGTAAATAATATACATGAATACATATCATCCTATAAAATAACACTGACTACTCCAAAAGATATGAAGAGACTTCATAGCTCAAGCAGCATCCCAAAGCGAGATATCAACAGCCTGTAATAACTCGGTCTGACCCGAGTATTAATTTAAAAGAAAATAATACACGGGTCAGTCTAATTCAAACTCAGTTATTAATGCACGGAAGCAATAATAATTAAATAAAAAATAGACGTCAGTCACAATAAATCTCGCATATCCAATCCTTAATAAGAGAATCGGATAATGGTAAATATAGCACGTAACAGCATTACACAGCGAATCAGCAAAGCCGAATCATTAACAAAATGCAAAGGTCAAGTTACTGCTATCATGACTCAACACAACTGCAAGACCAAACCAAAGCTAACAGCAATACCAAGAAATCAAACAAGGTCAGGTCTGGGCAACAATGAATGACTAATAAGTTCACATCACTGCCCAAAGGTATCGTGAAACCCAAATGTGCAAGTTTAAAACATTGAAGGATATGAATGCAAGTAAAACAAATCGACTGTCACAAGTGCCAAAAAACCATCAAGTTACATGTTTAATATTACGACTCAAAAATGAATCAGAAGCTAATGAATGCAACTCGAGCTTCAGTCAAGTGCACACTCGAATACACATAGCAACAACTCAAGTCAGTGAACAACACAAACAACAAAATCTAATTATTGATACGATAATTAGAAAACACATAATCTAATTATCTAGTAGATCATTAGATAGCAACAAAATAATCAAATTAAACCAAATCAAAATACAATTTCAAAATATTGAATTGGACACACGAAACAATTCAAGCAATTGAAATATCAATTAAAAAGTCAATTTTGTTTGGCTGCAGTACATGCTCACGTGCACTGCCTTGCCACTACAGTGATGAAATACAAAAAAGCTCAATGAATCAAAAGCAAATGGCACCAACTCGAGATCAAGTTCAAGGTGAACGAAACTAAATTGAAGCAATTACCAAATCAGTACAACACAACTACAGACTGCACATTCAAGTGCAAGCTTGGATGAGCAAGTGGCGACCAAGCAAAATTTACAAACAACAACACAATGCAAATGAGTTCAGTGGTCAGTGCAATGCAAGACCAAATCTTAACCAGCTGCCCAGGCTCAAAGATAAATGAAAATACAATGCATCAGTACACATGAGGACCAACTCAGTGCACATGTTCAACCAAGTTATTATGTCAACATGCACAGTGGGAAAGATGAATGCATATGAGGCATACACAGGCAATGCCTACATGTATGAAACATCATATATATATATATATATATATATATATATATGCAGTCAGGCTTCTAAATGAACTAATACAAATCAATGCCAATCAACATGAAACTGGACAGTGCAGATGCAATGGTACTGTCTCAACATCAAAGAATGGAGGCATACATATGGTTACAGTGAAGGCAGAGCTCGAGGCTACCAAGTTAAACAATGCAAATAGCCTCAAGCAATATGACACAGGTACAGCATGTACACAATAAATACATGAACATGTTTACAATGGCAATCAGGACAGTAGTTCTACACAACTTTATGTACAGATTCAAATGAGACTGGACAACATGAATGTACAAGGACTCCAAGCATTTCAAACACAAGGCAAATCAGTCACAGTGCAGTTTCCAACAAAGACAGAAGGCAACATGAAAGTAGTGACAGTGCCGAAGTCACAAGGACAATGGTCAACATCAAGCATCAGAAAAGACTCAAAGTAGCAGTTTCAAAAGCCAACAGAGAATTCAAAGCAACAGTTAATGGCCGAAGTCAATACTTAAAGCAAATGCAAATTCAAAATGAATTCTCATCTAAAAATATTTTCACAAAATCATGCTTGCAGATTTCAAACCAAAATCAGTGCCGTGGTATTAAGAAATCAAACCAAGTCAGAAAAATCGTCAATCATCGAAACAAAATCGAACTGCCGAAGCATAGTACTAAGATCGAATTAGAATGTGAGTGAAAATCACTCACCTTGTTTCGAAGAGCACAGATCCAATTCGCAGCCGAAATCCCCTTTTCCAATCTAAACGAACAAAGACAACGAAGCCAAAGATGGAACAAATCGAAATCGAAGTAGTGGCAAACAAGAAAATCAGAGAATACATCGTCAAACCAAGTCATGCCGTGGCGGCCACGAAATCGTTCGAACCCTAGCAGCCATTGTTACGTGTGTTTTGTTTTAGGCTTGTGATGAAAAGAATGAAGGAGGAACCGGGTATTTACTTGATAATTATCACAGCACCAAAACAAAAGAAACGTGGGCCAAGATTCAATTTAAAGCCCACATAATCCCTTAACAAATTTTTAAAGAATTTCAACCCGATTAAAAACTACCAGTAGCAATTAGCTAGCAAATTTAATCGTCTAATAACGATAATGAACTGGTGAAAAACCCCGGGTCGTTACACGACCACTCTAGTGCAAACTCTAACCCGGTTCCTTAATTAAAAAATCGAGAATTGAGTGAAAAAATCCTAACCCGGACCAATGTAAATCACCTCGAAATCATGTACTCGAAATTGGATCAAATAGTTTTACGAATAAAATGGTCTACGTACAACTGACATATTTATTCAATTGAATTATTACTATACCAATTATTATTTTTATCCACATTCATTTTAATCATAATTAATTTACATTAATAGTATTTCTTTTAATACTAAAATCATTTATGAACCATTTCATAAAATTTTACACAAGTTTATTACATCTTATGAAACACAACCTATTTAATTCAATCACTTTAAAACTCAAGTATACACACATTTCAAAAAGCCGCAACTTCATCTTTAAAGCCCTTCCGTACTTAAGTTTATTATAAATATTTTATAAAGCATACTTATATTTATTATCCACTTTAAACTAAAGTTCATATTCCCAGTTAATATTTGAATTCATTTTCTGAGTCATGTCATAGCATATTACTATAATCCTGCAAATACTTCATAAAAACTTGTCTTATTAATAAAGCATTTCCCAAGATTATAATTACATTTTAAGTATTCATCATTTTACTTAAGAAGCATTACTTAGGTCTATTAACATTCTATAACTCAAGTTCATATTTGAAAAATATTCTTCTACTTCATAAGATTATATACAATATCAGATTTGTTTTACTTAACTAGAATGTTCAAAAAATTTAAAGCTTGTTTTAATTTTTACTATTTTCTTTATTTAAGAGTTATAGGATCTTAACCTTATATTTTTACAAAAACACTTAGCTTCAAATTTCTATATCCATTCGGAAGCCCCGACTATCCAAAATCATCGAAAAATCCATTTCATTTCAATAAATGAAGATTACCAAACATATATCAAAATGGGATGCAAAACTAAACTACCCTAAAGTATAGGATACATGCATCCGTATAATACCTTGAATAAAAACTTCAAACTTAAATACTTAGTTCTATTTTAACTCTTTTTTGAAATAAATAATATATACATGTCTTCTTTTATTTATTAGATCACACTTTTGGAATTCAAAAACAACATTTGTTTATGCAGACAACTCTATGGTTTATCTGGCATTTCGACCCTGCTATATTCAAACAGATTGGATAAGTTAGATTCGACTATCATCAAAATCAATAAGTTTAGAGCGATGACTGTGGGGGTCCAAAGATCAAGTACAAATGACAATATGAAGCTATAATCGAACAGAATTGAGAGATATGCAATGCATAATGTTCAAAGTATGGAATATAGTTTAACATAGGAAAGGGATCGATTATAATCCCTCTCAATCATAGAGATAGACATATTTCATCCGAACAAGTGCAAGTCAATGGGAAACAATCAATATATCAAAATACATAAGTTCAATGCATATGAAATTTTATGAGCAAGATGTGGGGACCCATGAAGCCTATCCTAGGGTCGAACCTCAAAAGAATGAAACAAGAGGGATCGACCCTCTTCCCTCAATAGGGATCGGCTAGAATTAGGAAACAACTCACATTACAGCAAAGATCGAGTAATAACTCAAGTTCTACTAATCCCATTGGCATGAAACTTGGAGGCTAAGCATACTACAATATGGGAAAGCTCCCATAATATCGCACCTCCAAACTACTCCAAAATAGGGATCGGCACGCAGACTTATTCCTTGGGATTTGGACCAAGCGACCCCTCTGGTGGGTCCATATGGTTTGGAGATAGTTCTGCTGAATTTTCAGAGTGATATTTCATTGTCTTTCTCTATAAATACAGGCTTAGTTGTTCATTTTCAGGACTTTTATGGTGCTTGTTGCTTTGTATTCTTTTGTAACTAAGGATTTTCATCTGATCCCTCTTATACTAAGTTTACAAAGTGATTAATAAAGCTATCTCTTCAAAGTGGACATAGACAAATAACGTTGAACCACTATAAATTACTATGTCTTTGTTGTTAGCTTGTTTCTTGTTGCTTTACTGCTATATTCTCTCAATTTACATTTAATATTCTTCATTTATTCCTCTACAAAATCTCTATTTGGTGTTTGTGCCAATTTTTGATGCAAACATTTCAGTGCTTTCATTAGGAAAGAGATTCTCAGTCCTGTTTGGATCTCTTTGTTGCTATTGGATTGCATAAATCCCCAAAGAGATCTGGAATTATCTTGAAGAAACTTATTCATTCTATTCAGATTTACAAAATTCTAAGGAAAGCTATCAACAATGGTTAAGAACACCAGATCTATGTCTCTAAAATGTAGAAGGAAATGAGAAAGCTAGCATCCAGTAAGGTGGCCTGAGCAATTTACAACAGATGTGAATGTTGTCAATCCAGTTAATGTCCAGAATCTAACTGATTCCATCATAAGAGCTGATTTCCAAAATCTGATGCAAGAGCTAGTAGATAGTCATCGACAATTGAACCCAGAGATTCAAGCCAATATCGATCTAATGAATCAGCTCAAAGATCAATCGTGTGGGAAAGCTAGGAGGGAGCCAACCTCTTATTCTACATCAAAAAGTTCTAGTTCATCAGATGATTATCACATACCCAAACGTCACAAAATTGATGGGTATCACGCATAAGCTTTTGGACATTAGCAGGCAAACCAACCACGCTTGCCAAGACCGATCGATACCGATCCTTCCTTCGGAGGACGAAGCATGCCTCTTCATGTTGGAGCATAAGCTGGATCTACTGCGATTGATTTGAATGTTGGAGTTCAAGTGGATGCAGACCAATTAGATCCCTAAAATGACGTTGGAGTGAATGCACATGATATGCATTGGAAGGATGTTGAGCCAAGAAGGCATTGAACGGTCTGTAGACATCGACCGGACCATTCACATGAGGTGGAGCACGACCACTGCTTGGCTATAACTATCCAAACATCGGACTTGTCGGCTATGGTTAGACAGCCAATAAGGGAGAGCCAAGACATGGCCAATGATGATTAGGGGATCTTGAGATGCCATACCCCATTCACTGACAATATCTTGCATGCAGAGTATTTGAGGAGGTATAATATGCTATCAATGCCTGCTTATGAGGGAAAAATTGACCTCAAGATGCACATTATGAGATATGAATGGATAATGGATTCTGCACGAGCCGATGATGCAAAAAAATGCATATGTTTTCCTATTACTCTCTCTGGCATAGTTACGCTGTGGTTTATGAGATTACCCCTACAGTCGTTCTCTAGATTTGACGATTTAGCAACGAAATTTGTGGAGCGGTTTCATATGCACGCAACTCGCCCCAAAGATGTAATGTCCCTATCCAGCATAATCTAGGCTCCAGGAGAATCGTTGAAATATTATTTGAAGAGATTTCATACGGCCGTCAAGGAAGTCAGTAATCCGAATGACCATTCAATATTGATGGTGATAACAAGAGGGATTGATCCAGAATCAGACTTTGGAGATAACTAGCAAACCCCCCGCAACATTGGGACATTTCTATGCAAAGGCAGCTCAGTAATTAAGGAAAGAGAAAGCTAGACGCTCTAAGAGGAAGAAGGTTGTGGGACCAAGTGAAGAAGGAGCGCACAGTAACATTGTAGTGGAACAGTTTGAGGAGAGGTCTAGAAAAGTTCGAGTAAATGTCTAAAATAAACCAAATCAGCAAAAGAAAGGCGATGATAAAAATCATGAATGAAAGAGAGATCGTGGAAGAGGAAAGCCTAGGATTCCAATATATGATACCTACACACCATTGATTACATCTTTAGAGAACGTTTACTTGTCTACATGCAATACCATGCAGTATAGGAAGCCACCTCCAAAAGAATCGACGGAAAAATAAAAACCAACAGAAAAATATTACCTATTCCATGAATGTTATGGTCATAACATGAATGATTGTAGACGTCTTCAGGATATTATGGAAAAAATAATTAGGAAAAGAAAGTTATATCAGTTTGTTAAATCCCCGCAGGATGACAGGTGTGGGAAATCTGACCCCAACTGAGGACAAGCGCCACACAAAGTCGAGTAGCCTGCGCGGACCGGTGGAAGATTAGCGATCAATACAGTAGTTGGAGGATATCATCTAGTTGATAAGAGCTAGCACAAGATGGAGCGCTATGCTAGCGTGATCAAGCAAATGAATTTTGAATGTTATTCGAGCATAGAAGATGGAACTCCAGCAAAACATCAGCTTACAATGGAAGACGACATTGTATTAAGAAACAGAGATACAGACAAGGTAGATGCACGGATGATCGATCCAATGGTCATTTCGGCCATAGTCGGCCCCGCCATAGTGAGGATCTTGGTTAGTTGTGGAAGTTCCATTAATATAATACCCAAAAAGGCTTATGATAAGATGAGGATGAAAGCCATGCACTTGAAACCATCTAAAGCCTGCATTCGTGGCTTTAATGGTGTTGCAATCGAAGCTGTCAGATATGTCGAATTGCTCGTGGAGTTGGGAGAAGATGACCGTAGGGGAGTACAAATTTTTCCTTTTATTGTATTGGATGTTGATTCTCCATGCAATGCTTTTCTGGGCCGACCAACGTTAGCTGAATTCCGGGAAGCTCTTTCCCCATGGTGTTTGACTTTGATGTTCCCAACTGATAATAATGTTGGAGTTATGCATGGTGATCAGGCGACCGAACGTGCCTGCTATGTAGCTGAGTTGAGAGATACTCAATAGAAGGATAAAGGTAAGGGTATGGACAAATCTCTCCGCATCCAAACCACCGACGATTGACAACATTGCCTGGGTCTTGGCTCGGGTGCCATAGTCAGTTCTATAAAGACATGCATCCAAGGGATGATGAGGAGGAGCCCAAAGAGACCAAAGCTGCATCGGCTGAGATGACAATTGACATCATGGTCAGCCACGATGACCCGTCATGGGTCCTAAAGGTTGGATCATAACTCAACCCCTCGATGATGAAAGAACTTGCTAGTTTTCTCCAAGCGAATCTTGACATGTTCGCTTGGACTCACTCTGACATGTGTGGGATCTCACCTACCATTGCGAGCCATGCATTATATATCGACTTGAAGCATGTCTTGGTGCAACAGAAAAGGCATGGCATGGGTCCAGAGAGATCTGCTGCCCTTAAAGAGGAGGTCGATAGACTTAAAGACAATGGATTTATTCGCGATGCCCTCTACCTTGAATGGATATCTAGTCATGTACTTTTGAGAAAGGCAAATGGAAAATGGCAGACATGCGTTTATTACTCGGACTTGAACGAGGGTGCTCGAAAGATAGTTTTCCCCTTCCATGGATCGACTAGTTGGTAGACTCAACCGCAGGACACGAATTGCTACCTTTGATTGATTTGTAATTTGGATATAACCAAATCCCGATGCACATTCTCGATCTGGAGCATACCATCTTATGGATTGTATTGCTATGTGGTAATGCCATTTGGATTGATGAATGGTGGAGCGACCTATAGACGCTTAGTCAATAGAATGTTTAAAGATCAGATTGAAAAAACGATGGCGGTATACGTGGATGATATGCTCGTGAAGTCACGACGATCAAGGGACCACATTAGGCACTTAGCAGAAATGTTCGATATCCTCTGATATTACATAATTAAGATCAATCCCCTAAAGTGTTCATTTTGCATTGCATCAGGAAAGTTCTTGAGTTTCATCATCAATGCTTGCGGAATCGAAGCTAATCCCAAGAATGTTCAACCAATTCGCAACATCCAAGTGACGAACACTATCAAACAAGTACAGAGCCTAAATAGGAAGGTTGCTGCTGCCCTAAATAAATTTATTTCTAGAGCTATCGATAAATGCATTCCTTTCTTTGAATTAATTAGAAGAGGGAAAAGGAACTTTGAATGGATGCAGGATTGTGAAGACACTTTCGAGCTTTGGTGAACCATTTAGAGAGGCCACCCATCTTGTTAAAGCCGGTGAATCACGAAGACTCGTATATCTACTTGGCCATGTCGGTACATGCTATAAGTGCCGTACTACTTCAATCAGATTCAGAGACTGGTCTATTATGTTAGCAAGCGATTAACAACAGCTGAAAGGAACTACCCAAAGATAGAAAAATTGGTGTACCACTTGTCGATTTCTTCACGAAAGTTCCACCCCTATTTTTAAGCTTATCCTATCAATGTTTACATCGATCAACCGTTACGACAGGTCCTGCGGCAACCTGAGAGTCTGAAAGTTTACTCAAGTAGAAAATCGAACTGAACCAATTCGACATCATTTATCTTCATTGGAGATCCATATAGGGAAAATCTCCGGTGGACTTTATAGCAGAATCCACTGCACAGGATGATCTCCCAGAGAGCGGTGGAGCCCCTACCATTCGATGAAAAATGTATACGGATGGAGCATGTAATGATCGTTGTTCAGGAGCCAGAATCGTGCTAGAAACTTCATAGGATCAACCAATTTGCTATGCTTTAAAGCTTAACTTCCCTGCAATGAAAAACAAAGCTAAGTATAAAGCTTTAATTGTTGGACTCAAACTTGCCAGAGATTACGATTCACAGTTGGTAGTATACCAAGTCTGGGGAGATTACCAAGCTAAAGGAAAACGACTCGCCTCATACCTTACCCAAGTCCAAAAACTATTGATTGGTTTTGAGTATTATGATATTATGCATATTCCCTGGGATCAAGATAAAGAGGCCGACTCATTGGCGAAGTTTACTAGCACCGGGGACGCACAACAAATAGGCTTGGTCCTAGTCGAAGTACTAGATGCTCCGAGCGTAAATTAGATGGAAATTCAACTGGGTACTAGAGATGGAGCTTGAGAAGGAGTTGTGGATGACTCCGATTAATGACTATTTGCTACAAGGAGTCCTTCCCGAACGGAGGAATAAAAGGCAACAAGTCCTTCGCAAAGCTTCGTGGTATATTATTCAGGAAGGAGTCATGTATAGAAAGGGTTTCTCCATTCCCCTACTCTAGTGTATCGCTCATGATGAAGTAAAGTGAGTCTAAAAGGAGGTTCATGAGCGGGAATGTGGTGATCACACTGGGGTTCAAATCCTAGCAAATAAAATACTACGTTACGGTATTATTGGCCGACTATCAACCAAGTTGCTGCTTATTACGCTAAGCGTTGCAACAAGTGCCAAATGTATGCAAAAATTGTGAGAGCTCCATCGATGAAAGTGACACAAATGGTCAGTCCATGGACATTTTCCATACCAGGCATAGATATTATTGGTTCCTTACCAATCTCTAAAGGTAGTGCGAAGTACGCCATCGTCGCAATTGATTACTTCACCAAATGGGTCAAAGCAGAACCTTTAGCCACGATCACGACAATGAAAGTAATCACTTCATTATCTACAACATCATCTATCATTTTGGTCTTTCGTGAACCATTGTAACAGATAATGAGACTCAATTCGACAGCGCTGAGTTTAAAGACTTCTGTCGTCGGTATCATATTGAAATGAGATTTGCGGTAGTTGCTCACCCTTAAGCAAATGGGCAAGTTGAGGCTGTGAACAAAATTATAAAGTCCATTCTAAAGGAATGTTTGGAAAAGGCTAGAGGAAAGTGGGTGGATGAAATCCTAATAGCGTTATGGGCTTACAGAACCACCTACAAGTCCACGGCTTGCCATACTCCATTCGCCCTTGCTTATCGCTTCGAAGCCGTCATTCTTGTTGAGCTCTAAGTCCTTCTCACAAAGTGACCTACTATGATGCCAGAATGAATAGAGATATCCTCTTGGAATCTATAAACTTTGTAGATGAGAAGCGTGAGGAAGCTGATTTGAGGCCATCTTCATATCGACACCCAGTCGCCTAATACTACAACACCAAAGTCCAATCTATAACCTTTAAAATAAGAGATCTCATCTTGAAACGGGTATTTCCTGCCTCGTCACACATGAATCGTACTTGGGAAGAGCCATATGTCATTGAGCAGAGGCTAGGAGAGGGAAATTTCAAGCTAGCGGCTGTTGATGGCATCATACTCTCAAGGGTGCGGAATAGCGAGCATTTGCGATGCTATTTCACTTAGTTTATTCATTTTCATTTAGTTGTATTCAGTTTCTGAATTTTCTTTAGTATTTGATTTTCCAGATATGCAATAAAACAAATTATGTCATTTTTTTCCATTTGGCAAATAATATTTGAAATTTCCTTCATATCTGTGATTGCTGAAGCAGTACATATTAGTTACGATACCTAACTAACTAATATTGCCACATTCGAGCAGGTTCCCTTAGTTTGGAGCTAGCCGATTACATAAGTTCCTGACTGAACTAAAAAAAATAAGAATGGTCTGACCATTCGTTTGATGATTCTCGCTCACAACCCAATGGACGAAATACTTAACGAGGGATGGACCATCCGATAACCAAGTTAATCCTATATGATGGGACAAACATGAATCAAAAGCGATCGTGATATGACCAATCGCTCGATAAGTTAAACCCTAGACTTAGGGAGAAATTAATCAATTAAAGAAAGTACGATCCGACTATTTTCTGAAATAACTCTAAGTCCCCAAAGTGTGGACTGGAGCATAAACACGAATTGGGTGCAAGCTGATTACCCACCAACTAACTCTTATCCCAGAGTGCAGATATGAGTATAAATAACTAGACGAGTGCAATTCGACAACTCAGTACACCATAAACTCCGACCTGAAGCCGAAAGGAGTTAAACTCGTCGAGGTTGTAGTTCAACAACCCATTATCTAATTCCGCTAACCAGAGACTGGGGTAGGAGCATAATCACTCAAACCGCTGAGTCCGATGGCGTAACACTAGAGCTCGAGCCAATGTTTAATCCAATAAGAGGCCATGACCACATGAAGGCCATGAGTGAAAATTAATGGATGATTGTCCAAATTAACGAGGAACAAATTACAAGCACATTCAATGGAATAGTAATAGCTCAACTACTTAGAAAAAATTCACATAAGAGTTCGATAGAAAACAAAGAACTTTTATTTGCATATTAGACTTGAAAATTGTGGTATAAGTTTATTTATAAGCGAGGGCCGTACCCGTACAGTCATGACCAATAGAAAGAGAAAAGCAGCCATACAAGCTATGTACAAATATGCGAAAGTGATGGCTGTTTCTTTTGACCCTTTTTCTTTTGTATTTTTTTTAGGCGTGGCGCTACCGAGGCTTCTGCTTGTTCTTCTTTTCAATCCTTTACTGCTCTTGGAATGAGAACTTTCAGAGGTTGGAGGGAGTTCTTCGGGAACTGACCTGCCAGGTGGAATGACTTGTAGTGGGACGAGATTTGGATCGTTGATGTCCACATTAGTGGGTTCAGCCTTAGCTTTTTTCTTCTATAACTCCTCTCTCTTGATGCATTCCTTTAAGCTGAGCTCATCGGTATGTTTGGAGGCACCAATGATCACGACGTTATCCGATTCATCTGGTAGCGGCTGGTCATTGGCTTTTTCATCATTAATTGCTCGAATAACTTGAGCATTGGCCCCTAGAATGTCTGCAGCCATTAGAATATCAGTAGATGATGATTGTTAGTCCACGACGACACTGCTTCCTAGAGTTTGCCTAGGACCCGGATGACCTGCATATTTGCAAAAAAAAGAAAATGAGCCATAACTATCGGGCATTAGGAATGAAACCTTTTAAATAATGGAGAGTAAAGCGAGATATTTATTTCCAGCTAACTTTTTGTTGTCACCGGAGTGCTCCCCTCTAGAATGGGAATCAAAATCTTTGATTGATAGTCGAGTTTGTCCAGATCATAGCTCAGATCCTATCTTGGGCCAAATGAAACTGACGCTCCAACCATTTGAAGTGAAGGGGGACCTCTGGGATCAGATTCTAAAGACTTAGCATTGTTTTCCCCTTTGCCGAAGGGTGCTGAAATATCTAAGTATCAGAGCCTTGCAGCAGTAAGGTCTAAAGGTTCATCCCTACGAAGAATCTCCTGTACTAGTTTCTCTTCATCTAAATCAGCTTCTCTAAGGGCTTTCTTCTTCATGTCAACCATGTTTTCCAGGCCTCGGTGAGCGACTCGAGACAACCCAAGTCCAAGAAAACTCAAATCGCAATGGATTAGGACTTTAACATTATATTCAACAATTAAAGGATCGAACATATCTTTAATCATATTCGACCATCTTCTTTGGCATCTGCTAATTAGGCCTCGATCTACTCTCTAACCTCCTCTGGCCCGCTTCTCTTACTTCTTCCTTGAGGACTTCAATTTGAGTGAGTTGCTCGTTAAGTTTAAATTTTAGTCCCCAGGCTTCGATGGCCTCTTTGCAATATCTTTGTGACTCCTTCTAAGCTTCGATTTTTTCTTCCTTCTCTTTTTTAAGGAGTTCTTCAAGTTCCTCAATGTGGCGGGCCATAATGTTTTTCTTTCTTTACAGTGTATCTTTTTCCAAAGCAAGCGCACCGCTGCGGTTGAGGGCAGTATCCAGCTCCTTTTTGCGAGCTGCTTCCGAAAGACTAACCACCTTGGATGTTTCTTCCGCACCCTTTGCTGCCGCGGTTAGCATCACTGTCAATTCTGAGATCTCATTTTCTTGATATTTAATCATATCTTTATCATATCTTTATTATGGATCGCCTTTAGCTAGAGACGATCGATTTCATGTTATCTCTCGATAGACACCTTAGAGATTTTTTTGGCTAAATGCTGGAATGCTTCATGCTGCACAAAAATGTCATTGACGCATGCAAAGGAACTCACTTTAGCACTCCCTAAAATTGTATGAATGGAAGGAAGGAACTTAAGCCCATCAAAGAATTTTTTTGGAAAGTTGACCTTAAGTTCAACCAATTTTTCTGCCGTGGGAGCCTCACGAGCTGCAGTAGGCAAAGCTGGATCATAAGTAACAATTGGGCATTTTCTCAACCTATGATTGCGGGAATATTTGAAACCGGGTGAACATGAATAATGCTTAGGCAGCACATCAATTTGAGAAGCTGGGAAGAAGTATGATCGCCCCTATGTACAGGAAGATGGGGCTGAACTTCCCGATGAGACTATTGAGACTGGGAATTATGTTTAGAAGATGAAGACTCCCGCTAACGATGACTTCTTTCCCGGTTATCATCTCTGTCTCAACGCCTACCTGCGTCGGGACCGTGGTTGGTTCCATATTGTGTTGACGAGCTCCTTAAGCGATCGAGGCATGGGATTGAGACATCACACCTGCAAACTGATTAAGAGTGTATAAATGACCATCGATTAAAAGATAGACGAAAATTATGCAGTGATGTACACATGATTGTGAGTGTCCTGGTGTCCCCTTGATGGACCAATTGCTGCAGCCTTACTCATAGGAGTGCTCTCCCATTTGCTATCTGGAGGAATGTCGTCACCACTCCTAGTTGGAGAATTCAGCCCCCTAATACTGATGTTGAGGAAGTCATGATATCATCAGGGATTGGGAGATTCGAGAAACCTTCCATTGAGTTTTATAAATGTTGAGAGGAAGATTCTTCTTCAATGGAGATGATAATAAACTCGGGTTCTTTAGCGGTTTTTCTCCTATAGAGTTTATATGCGAGTTTTTTTCCTCTCCTTATTGGCATGTGAGATTGTGTGCCTTGAGATAGTTCGAGCATAGGTGCATTGCCCGGACCTGCATCAGTATCGCCAGGCTTGTTGGTTTCGACACCTCTGATTTCACCTTCTTCAACGTCGTTCTGAGTCCCCTTGATCTAGGGCATGATAGGGCTATTGGTACCGCCTTCTTATTCTACAGCATTTCTTAGTAGTGCAGCGCTTTCTGGAACCTTGATGTTGTGACCTTCTAATAGCCCAAAACGAGATAACTATTCATCGATCATGAGGGATCTGATATCCCTATCCTCAACTAGGGTAGCATGGATTGCAGAAACTTCCCTTGAGAAACTATCGCCTCCTAGACATGGATAGACACCTAATTTTTTTCAAAGTATTAGTTAGTTTAGGATATGACTTGGGCTGAAGAATTTGACAATAAAGTGAAGACAACACTTACGTTCTTCTAATATTGCTTCGTAAAGCTAGGTGGACAACGAACGTAAAACCATTTGTGTTTAAAGATGCTAAACTTATTCCAAGTGCCAGTTAAAACTTGACAGTTGGGCAAAGGCTTGAGGAAAGTGTAACAAAGGATTTTTTTCCATCGTTTGAAATTGTAAATGAACCTGATGTCCTCAGGAAATGGTTGGTGGAATAGAACATCCATAAATAGCAAGAAAGTGCCATGAAGAAAAACATAGTTGTTCAGGTGTAGCTGAGCAGGTGCTATTCCAAGATAATTTAGCACCTCTTAGATAAAAGAATTAAAGGCGCCACACATCTAGCCCAACACATGAATCTACTGAATGTTGTGTATCCCTCCGGGGGAAAATGAGCCCTGTCATTCACTGAAGGAACTAGAACATCTCCAAACAGAATCCCATGTTTAGAGCATAGTCTGCGAAGAGTGGCCTCGCCAATTCTGAAGGCTTGGGAATTCGTTGGATTATCTAGAAATACAGCACTTCTACAATGTTGGGGGCATGACTTATATCTTCTGCCGGAAGGACGGGAACATCAGAGAATAAGTCAGTCAATGGGCTGGAAACCTTCAGTTGCTCAATTTAACGATCAGTTGAAAGTCTGGCGGAAACAGTTGCAAAACTCGACTTGACTTCGGGATTACTAAGTTATGAAGGTTATCCTTAAGGCATTGCAACTAAACACTCCAAGCGTCTAGAGCCCATATTAACTAATCTCAGTAGATAATCGAGATTAGAAAAATTTACCTGTCCCCCAGAGCAGTGTTGTGCAGTGCAGAGATAAACAATTCAAAATCAAAACCAGAAGTAAGTGATAAGACTATGGATTCCTACCAGTATGACCATCACTGATGACCGTCCCAATTGGCATTCAGGTTGATCGGTTGTGTCGGCTTTGGGATCGGCCATCGGCATTTCAAAGTGTGAAGTCCACTATTAAAGTCCGTGTGTTAAGTTTTAGTTCATGTTCTAAGTCCCAGGAGTTTAGCCATTCAATTTCGAGTTCGATACTGGATATGCAAGTTCCATTGTACATTATCATCATGTGTTCAAGTTCAATTGAGATGAGGTTGGTTTTAATTATTCATGCAAATGAATATGGATTGATTTCAAGTTCAAATCAAAAGGTTTATAATCGGCTAAGTCCCTATAACTGATTCCTTCACTTAACAAAACAACCAATCCCTCTTCAAAAAACCTACAATCAATCCCACTCCAAAAAACCAATAACTAATCCCTCCTTATACACAAAACCACCGATCCCTCTTTCAAGTGATCCTCCAACTGATCCCTAAACCACGTGATTACTAAACCAATCCCTCCACTTACATCCTTCAAGCAACCAAATCACTGATCCCTCCATCCCATCTATGAACCGAACCCTATACTTAGTCATTTTCACGCTTCCCATAAATCTTTACGCCGATCCCTTATGTAGCATGCGAAATACCGATCCCTCTTCACCATATTCTACTACGACCGACCCCTCTCTTTCCTTCATCCTTCACTCTTTTCTTTCTCCTCCTCTACTTACTTCGTCAAACCCTGCGTCGTCGTCATCCGACTCTTCTCCTCCAAATTAACCCATGATTTATGTAAATGAAACCCAATATCTCATCACAAATCAAAGTCATATGCAAGAAAACCTACCTAAGTGTACATAGAACGAGTTGCTTCAGGAGAGAGCTGGATTATAATTCAAATTAAAGACGAAGTGGTGACCTAAAGTAAGATAGAAAGGCGATTTTATGGATGAAGGCATTATTTAATTCAAAATGAAGGGATCAAATTTTCAAGTTGGAAGGCGAGGGTTCAAAGGCGAGTTTGAAGGAAATAAAGGCGAATAAGTAAAATGAAGTGAAGTGGAGTTTAAAGAAGGAAATGTTTGTTTATATATGGAGCCCAAGGGTTTGGCCCGCTTTCCTTAGTTACGAAGTCAAAAAATCAGTTAATTCCTTCAAGCAATAAGGACCAGATATGATCCCTACCATAAGGAACAAAATTCTAGTCCCTATTATAAAAAAGAGAGAAAGAGAGGGGATCAGCTAGAAAAATGTTGATCCCTATAAACATAAAAAAAGAAGAGGGAGGAAGAGAAAAGATTCGATTATAAAAAGACCGATCACTATTAAAGAAAAAAAGAAAAAGGAAGGGATCATCTTTATGTACAAAAAAATGGAGAGAAAGAAAGAAGGTATTGATTACGAATCCTATGTGCATGCAAACATGGACATGAAACTATATAAAGTACATATGTATAAAATGCAATGAAATTGCATCTGGTTCAATGAAAATTGGTGACGGCTCATGAGCATGCAAATGCGTCCGAGAATCAACAACAAGATCGTGTACCTGTACGTGCACATGAATAGTCTAAAAGTTTAATTTTTGAAATTAACAGAAATTGAATTCAAACCTGAAGCTTTCAAAGTTGAGACTGGATCAGTTAGCCAAAGCTTACCGGTCCCTTAGAACTGGACATAGATTCAACTGACGGAATATAATCCTGACTTATATTATTGGAAATCGACCAAGCATCATGACTATCAAAGGGAGATACAACACTTTTGAAAATAATTTGACGAAAGGATAGTGACTATTCAGAAAACTGGATGGACTTCTTTCAAATGACCCTAACTTGCTTCGTTCAAAGCACGTCATGTTCATCACAAGACGTACTTTTGGAGGCAAGTGTTATTTGGCATTTTGACCTGGGTATATTCGAACAGATTGAACAAGTTAGATTTAATTGCCGTCAAAGCCACTAAGTCTAAAGCGATGATTGTGGGGTCCAAAGATCAAGTGCAGATGATAATATGAAGCCGTGATCGAACGAAATTGAAAGATATGCAATGCAGAATGTTCAAAGTATGGAATATAGTTTAACATAGGAAAGAGATCGACTATAATCCCTCTCAATCATAGGGATCGACATATTTCAGCCAAACATGTGCACATTAATAGGAAACAATCAATATCTCAAAATCCATAAGTCCAATGCATATAAAATTCTATAAGCAAGATGTGGGGACCCTAAGGAGCCTAACCAAGGGATCGTAACTCAAAAGGATGAAGTAAGAGGGATTGACCTTCTTTCCTCAATAGAGATCAGCAAGAATCAGGAAACAACTCACATTGCAGCAAAGATCGAGCAATAACTCATGTTCTACCAATCCAATTGGTATGAAACTTGGAGGATAAGCATATTATAACATGGAAATGCTCCTATAGGGATCGCATCCCCAAATTCCTCGAAAATAGTGATCAGCATCAGTCCCTATTTCTTGGAATTTAGGCCATGCGACCCCTTTGTTGGGTCCATATGGTTTTGGAGATCCTTCTGCCAAATTTTCAGGAAGATATTTCATCGTCTTTCTATAAATACAAGCTTTGTTGTTTATTTTCAAGATCTTTACGCTGCTTGTTGCATTGTATTCTTTTATTACTAAGGATTTTCATTCTATCCTTCTTGTACTCTGTTTACAAAGTGATTAATAAAGCTATCTCTTCAAAGTTGACGTAGGCAAACAATGCCGAACCACTATGAACTACTGTATCTTTGCATTAGCTTATTTCTTATCGCTTTAGTGCTATATTCTCTCTGTTTACATTTAATATTTTTCAATTATTACTCTATAAAATCTTTATTGGGTGTTTGTGCCAATTTTTGGTGAAAATATATGGAAAAATACAAGGATAGCAATTATCCACTTAGAAATTCCAAAATGAACGCCGATGATGCTCAATCATTACCAAAACAATTTTTCAGTAACTGAAGTGAGTTCAGTGCTTTCTTCTTCCTCCAAAATCCTTTTAAAAGAATATTTCTACTCAAAAGTACTTTCAAATAATACTATTATTATTTCTTCCAAACTTTGAAAAATAACTTTTCCAAAAAAACCAAGATTTAAGTTTTTAGATTCTTCGCTTAAATCTTCTTCTTTTTATTTATAAACTACATTTATAAATCATATTTATATAATTTTCACTTACTTATGTAAAATCATTTCACAAATGTATATTTTTATTTATATTATAATAAACATCTTTTATTAAAGTTAAATTTTAATCCAACATTATCACCGAATGCCTTATATTCAAATTAGAAACTGAATTCACAAGGTGTTCGTTTCAATGTTCCCACTATTATTATTTACCCAAACCATGTAGTAAAAAGGATAAAATTGCTCCTAATCAACCACAATAGTCAATGCCCATAAACTAGTCGGGCATAACTACTAAATCAACTAACAATAGCCAATTCCCCTAACTGGATGAGCATGACTAATCAAATAATAAATGACAATAATTGAATGTTATCATTCCCTAACATACAACACATCAATGTTAACTATATAAATTTTATAAAATTATTCCATTATATATATATATATATATAATATAGTCCTAGTTAAAATTATTTTATTTACCAATTTTAAAATAATACCGTGTCAGTTTTCCTTGTTCAAGGGTTTAGAAACCGCTTTCGATACCGTGGCGTCCCACGTCTTGACCATAAGTTATAAACCACTTAACCGATAAATCCACATAATAAAACATTTTGTAGCATTGACAGATACACACTCTTATATATAATACACTCAGACTCATCATAGGGTCTCACTTACCCTATCTCAAAATGAGTAATCCCCACTAAAGCCAAGGTATTCACTCAACCTAAACTCTGATTCCACATGTAATGACCTGCCTTTTCAATTCTGGGAAGTCGGCACTATTACATCCATGGTATTAATGAGCTGAGCATTCAAGTTCCAGAAAGATAGATTGTTGGTGAAAAAGAAAGAAAATACAGAACATAATCTCACATCATGACGAGTAATATATAAAATACAACAGATCTTTACACAAAGAAAAACTGTAATATACATACATCAATCAGAGTACACTAGACTAATGACCAGCCTGGGGAGTAATCACAACCTGTCCTCATAAATGTTTGTGATGCCCCACCTCTATACTCACAATAACCAAGGACATTACTGGGCAATGCCATAAGTTAGTACGAAGATAAGGCTGTTGAGAAGCAACCATCTGTGTAATTGCTTTGTGCGAGTACCGATATGTCAAATAGTATGTCATGCATTTCATTTCAAGAGGAAATCTGACATATCAAATACAAACTCAAAGCTACTACACAATGGCTAATTGGCATTCGGAAACAAATATAAAATAAGCATAACATAATCAGTCATAAATATTCATATCACTAAGGCAGAAATAGATATGAATATAACACATAGAAGTGAATATCAAAGTAGTGGTCATACAAATCCACTACATCACAAAGGAATAGGTACAAGTGCTAGACAAAAGATTATGTATACATCAAGGAGTCTCTATCTCAAATGTATAAAAACAAAAAATACTAAGCTAAAGTATTTAGCCAAAAGTCAGAAGCTAGTCCCTGCAAAGAAGTCAAGTGGAAGCAACTGAAACGCCTTAGTCTGACTCGAGTATTATTTAAGAAGAAAAATAATAAACGGATCAGTCTACCTATAATTATCATATAAGATAGGATAAGAGATATGATAAAAATATATGATAACAATAATGCCATACTATGACAAGTATATATTTGATAACGATGAAAATCATACAATATCTCAAGTCTCCTCAAATACCCAGAAAGAATATCATATTCTTTTGCCTATTCACCAAACCTCAAATATTGACAAAACATATCGATGCAAATCGCAAAAATTGGTGAAACATAAATTCCATAAATCATCAATTGGAAATCCATAAATCACAAAAAGGAGGGAGTCCTATCATAAACGGGAGCATGAAAACTCACCAACACGTGTGTCATAAACAAGACGCTATCCCAAGGCTACTAACATATAGAGCCGGTGCAATGACGTAGTACAACGATACGTCCGAGGAACCTGAAATTCAAATAAGCCGGAACAATGACGTAGTACAACGATACGTCCGAGGAACCTGAAATTCAAATAAGCCGGAACAATGACGTAGTACAACGATATGCCCGAGGAACCTGAAACTCAAATAAGCCGAAACAAAGACATAGTACAACGATACACCCAATGAACCGAACTCCATAAAATGGTTAAAAAAACCGTGGGTCGCTAACCCATAAAAATGAGCCAAAGCTCTATAGAATATGCGTAAATTACACCAATTTAGTAAATAAATGAGTTTAGCTTCATGTCCCATAACCACTGGCTTAACTTAAAATATGAACAAATTGTAGATTTCCACTCGAAGATACAAAATTATCATCATTGATAAAAAAGAAGTGTAAATTACACTAAGCTAGTAAATGAATTTAGCTTCATGTCCCATAATCACTGGCTTAACTTAAATATGTACGAATAAATTGTAGATTTCCACTCGAAGATTGTCGTGAGATTTCAATCGAACATGTCCAAAAATTAACCGATGAAGTAAACGCAAGCGTTTCATACCATTTATTTTGCTAGGTCGTTTAATTAGATTTCTCATACGAATGAGGTAAAGGTTTGTATATACTAATAGATTGGAAAACGGTTTTAGAAACGAGCTTTGTATTAAAAGTAATGTTGAAATCATTTTTGTGAAAGAGTTTGAGTATTTACTACTAGTATAAAAACCTATGTATTTTAAAGTGACAAATAAAAAATTGATTGTAAAAACAATCTATCATCAAAAATCCACAATTCAATAACATGAATCAGAACCATGGAAATCGATATCAAACCCATCAAATAAAAACACCAAAAATCCAGAAAAGAAGTCATCAAAGTCAATATTTATTGACAATAGCTATTCAGGTCGTCAAATTTCGATGAAAATTGAAAATCCACTCAAAAACAGGCAAAATAGGCAAAATTCAACAGGACCAGACGTCTAGTTGCTTTGACCAGACATCTTACCCTAGGCTCTGCCATTTTATTTTATTTTATTGTTTTTTATAATTTTCCAGAAGCTCTTACTAGACGTCTGGAATTTTCAACTGGACGTCTGATTGCCTGAGCTGGGTAGAAATTGCCTAGTCCAATGGTGGCCAAATTAATTCGAAGGCGATCGGACGAGCGATGGAGGCTAGGGATTTATGCCAAACGACAACCCAGTCCCATAGGCTCTTTGATACAGTCCAAATATCATGTCCAAATATCCATAGTAGGATTTTCATAAATTTTTACTTCAAAACCAAAATTGGAAAATTCACCAAACCAATTCAAATCGAAGGCAATTGAATATGAAATAAGGGTTAGGAATTCATACCTAACAATAATGAAAGCTATAGACATAGATGTAAGTTCAAGAACTCACCTTTAAATTCAAAAACAACAATTTAGAAGCTCTAAAACAAGGAAAGATCAACTCCACTTCAATCACAACTCTAGAAGCTTCAATCTACGATTATATGCAAATATTTCCTAAGTTAGGTAATAGGAAATTATGAAAATTGGAGAGGGATTGAGATGGAGAAGATGAAGAGGATGCTTACCTAAGCTTCTCTTTGATTTTAGAACTAGAACTTGAATTCCTAAGAGAAACTAGGGCTTAGAAATTTTAGTTTCCTCTTCCCACCATTTTTCCTAGGGCTTGAGTGTTAGGAATTTAGAAAATGGAATGAATGAATAAAGAGGAGTGGAGTGGGAGCTATTAGGTAGAAGGTTGGGTTCTTTATTGGGTTAATGGGCTAGAACACAACCCAAAATCCAAATGAAAGTACCAAAATCCTAATCAACTCCAAACATATCGATGTTTATACTTAAACAAGTTATAAACGTCATTTAAAACTCAATGGAAGTGGTCTCAAGTCCAAATTCGACTGTTTACAAAAGTCACATTTCAGACTTTAATTCAACTAATGATGCAATATTTAAATAAAACATTCAAATATATAATCGTAAAATATGCGGGTTGTTACAATGCTGTTAAATAAAATATGTAGTGGAAATAAAATATATGTGAATACGACTTTGAGGCATCCAGGTCTTCTCTTGAAGCTCCATAGCATCCAAATTAGAATTGTAAATATGCTCTGTCTAACCTTCGCATTTGTAACGACCCGGAATTTTCGAAGCCGAAAATTCCAGATAGTTATGAAAAGAAGAAAGAGATAGAAAAAGAAGAACAGAAAATGTCAACAACTCACACACGCAGCGGATAAAATATAATAATAAATAATATCAGTTTACAAAAGAATGCTATATCTGTCGATTTCATTTAATATACATCAGATTTTCAAATTCATACAGTCACTGATTATATATACAATTATCATGTCCCAGATTAACAATAATATAAATACAGCGGAAATATTCTATACGCTCTTGCCATCCAGCTCGCCTCCTGAGCTCCAGAACGTCCCTACCTGAAATCTGTAATACTCGGTTTGACCCGAGCATTACACCAAAGTAACACCCGGGTCAGGCTGGAAACCAGCGTGAGTAAACCCAACTAACATGGAATACAAAAGTATACAACTCATATAAACCCGGGTAACTTATATCAATTTAACCAATTAACAGGAATTTTCTGTAGACAACACTTATTTCACATATACATTTCTATGTACCAAACTTAGATAAATATTCCAGTCTACTTAAATCATTTCAATCCAGCCTATTGATTTCACAAATCGATATATAAATATTCGAAGTGGTTTCGGGTATTCCCCAAATACCCGACCCCGGTCTCTTCGAGACTCATATTATCCTAACCCAAGTTATTCAAATGAAATTCACAACATTTCATATTAGAGATATCAACTCATTCAAAGCATCCAATACCATTCAATTATCCATAAGCAAAGCTCAATCACATACAAATTAATTCAATTGATTCCAATTGAATTTCAAATCTCAACCACTTAGATTCCTTCATTTAATATTAATTAATTCCAAATCAATTAATTAATCAACTCTTCATTATTCATTTTAATTAATCACACTGGATTAATTATCTTTCAATTGCATTCAAGTAATTATCTCCAATTAATTTCACGATATTAATTATTCTTAACCCAAAATCAATAAGTAATCTTAATTACTTCATAAATTAATTAACTATATTAATTACATTCCCTTAACTACTTATATTAATTAACTTCTCATAAGTCACTTATATTGATTAATTCATCTTAAATTACATCCTTAATTATATAAATTATGAATTCCAATTTCATTTCCATTTATCCTAATCCAAATTAATTACATTAACTAAACCCCGATATTAATCATTCTCAAACAACCTCTACCTATATTTAACTATCTTTTATTTACTTCATTAAATAAATTACTTACTCCTTAATTAATTATCTCTTTTAATCTCTTGCTTTCTTCCGCAAAGTAATTATATTTCATTAATTTCATTAAGAAATTACTTGACACACCATTCAATTATTATTCTGAATTACTTACACTTAATTAGTTTACTTGAAACTTAATTAATTAATTCAACTCATTCGCTACTAAAATTAATTAACCCAAATCATTAATTAATTGAATTAATAAATTATCCATTTTAATTACCCTACTATTTTAATGAATCACAATCATCAAGCCCTTATTAACTTTAAAACGAAACCATTTTCCTATTTATGAATTAAGTTTAACAACTAAAAATCCAAATACTTCGAGTCAAGCAAACAATTAACTCGAGAATCCAACCAAAACCAAAGTCACATCATCATCATTGCACATCCAAACAATTTAATCATTCAACCAATTATTTAAATTTAACCATTTAAATTCAAATAGAAATCCAACAGAGTGAGATTTACTCACCTTTGCTTTTATTTGCAATCCATTCCCAAATCCAGCTTGTTTCTTCTCAAGTTTTGACCTTGTATAAATATTATATGATTTTATTAATATTCGAAATAAATCAAACAATTAAATTTCCATTTATTAATTTAATTAACTAAGAAATTTGAGTTTAAACTAATAAATTTGATTTTTAAACAAATTTTCTTCTTTATAAATTATTTCTAGCAACTAAAATAAATTAAATGAAATTCCTTCCAAACCCATGTACGTATCTTAAATTAAAACAGAATTGCCTCCTATTTATCTTATTTTTCAGCAGTTTATCTAAAACAACCTTATCTTACTATTTAAACCTGCCTATATACATATATATTTTTCCTTTCTTGTATATGTATGTTTGAATTGAAGAGTCTGTAAATATATAAACCTACTGAAATTGATTTTCTTCTGCATATAAATATTCACATATGTATAAATTTAAGAAAATAAAATAATACCTCACTGCCTCCACGCGAACCATGCTCGACCACCAGACATCAATCGACACGGTCATCCTAGCATCCTAACTCGAACGTACCACCAACGACTAGCGCAGTCGCCACTCCCCTCGAACACGCGATCGAAACCCTAGCCCTAGCTCCAACTCGCTGCGATCCACAACGCAAGCTTCCTCGACTATGACTCACTCCTCGAATCGCGACTGCAAATATGCGGCCTTCAAAACGAACCCTAAATCGCAAACCGCACCACCACCTCGCATCGCAACCACATCATCATGCGCCTCTAGACGTGCTCCTACTCCACGAATCGGTCGGCCTCGCGAGCACGAGAACACCACATCGTGATTCCATTCCCAAAGCAATCGAACGTGAAAACCCTAATCCCACTGTTTTGGTCGCATGAGCTCGAAACTCGTGATTTCCCATACGAATCGGCCATTGATTGCATAATATCCTCTCTCCCTTTTTCGATTTGAGCTCGGCTTGGATACGAAGGCTACGGCCATTTTTTTTTAAATTACGGTTCGATTTCGTGCTTTTGAATAGAGAAGGGAGCGAGAGTGAGATATTGATGGAATGAGGCTTCTCGAGCACGCGTTGACATGAAAATATCTCTAACTATATGTACTTAAAATTTTATTATTTTATAAAACTCTCAAACCGTCGTGTTAATTGCCATTTAAAATTCCAAACTCCACTCAAGGAATGCCGCTCGGTGATTTCAGGGTTTTACCCGCGTTCCGAACCCGATGGAACATGTTGCGGAAGCTAATTCAATCATATGCGCGAGTTACAAAAGAAAACGATCAATTAAAAATTAAATTGATTAAAATAATTCGAAGCATTTTGAGCTGCCACGGTCAAACGACAACTCCGATTGTTACGAAAATTGAAATCCGATAATAAAGAACTATTACGGATCCAATGGAACTGGTTTCGTCAAATTCTGAGACTGTGCCTCGGAAGGCTATTTTTGAATTCAACTTAAACGATATATTTTTAAAATTGAACACACTATCTTTAAATTGAATTTCAACCATTCTATTATCTTCAGTATCATCATTATAAATTTTATAAGCCTTCAAATTATTTTAAATAGGTTTAGAAATTTCTGATTCAACAATTTACCCAATTTCAATTATTAAATTCAATATTTAAACTAAAAAATTCAATGATTTAATTATCAAGTAAAATTGATATCAGGAATTCAAACTAAATATTAACTTTTAATATTTTAAAATCAATTAACTATTCAAATTTAAATGATTAGAAATTCCAGGTCGTCACATTCCTCCCCCCTTAAAAGAATTTCGTCCCCGAAATTACTAGTTAGGAAGAATGGTCCAATACCTGTTTACTTTTTCAACAACTCACAATTCAACATCCTACTTGCTAACTATTCTTTATTAAAGCCCCACTATCACCTTAAGCAACTTCCACAACTCTCTATAGTATCAAATAATGTCTCTTTGGTCAATCATCTAATTTCAATTTAAAACTTATTTTGAATTATCAAAATTTCCACAAAATTTTTTCTAACTCTCTAAATTTCCGAAAATTTTTGCCAGCGTCTCCTTTGCGCGGCTACCTCGGTACTACTGCAAAAGGCCTCTACGGGCTCCCAAATTCCAAAAGGAAACAAAAGCCAAGTGGCTACATCAAAAACCCAATCCAATTTCATATAGAAATTGTCGGGCCATACAAATTTATCTTTTGGAATCAAATCCAATTACTTTTCCCCTATATTACCTGCATATCTTGTTTAGCAACAATATTCAATCGAAACTTTACAAATCAATTTATACATTCTCTTATATAGGTTTCATACCTATTTCAAATTAGTCTTTCCCATTTTCATATGAATTCAATTCACCTTTAATTTGAGCATTGAATTTTAACTTTCATTTATAACTGATTCATAGTAGTTTCATCTACTAATTTACTTTAATTTCCCATTTGAAATTGTTTTGTCGTTAACAAAATTTTTCCCAAAAATTTTCAAAAATGTTCTAACTCCCAAAATTTTCGAAAATTTTTGGCAGAGTCTCCTTTGTAAGGAGGAGCTTTTGCAATTTGACAAGAGATATAAATATGTATACATCGACCCACACGGTCGGAAAAAGCAAAAACAGTTCATATTTCCTATTTTTATTGCGTATGCGTACCTTATTTAGCATTTTAAGCAAGCAGCTTATTTATTTTAGCATATATCACATCCAAATCCAGCCAAACGGCCTTCAGGTACCTGTACTTACTCAATTTACACATATAAGTACTATATATATGAAGCTTATAACATTTCCCTTACTTAAACAACTATAACGCTTCAATTCTAAAAGAAATGCAGTCAAAATAACTTCCATGAGAAATTTATATGTTTTCAAAACTAATTCAATTGCTTTCAACCAATTTATATACCATTTCTTTCAATTTTAATGGTTTGAAACTCAATTTCTAACATTCAATTGATTTTTTTTATAATCCAAACAAGCTTATATTCACTTTAATTAACTCAAAACCAATTTATTTAGTCCCTATCAATTTACAGAAATTTAATTACCTTTATTTACGTCATACGACGATTCATTCTATGCAAATTTGACAATATTCGATTGATAAAGTATTCATTCCAGTCTATAACTACTTTCAAATTAATTTCAACTCATTCTGTACTTAATTTCATTCATTTCCAATTTATTCACCAACCCTACTTCGCATTTCAATTTATTTCCACATTAGTTTCATTTTAAAAACTATTTCAAGGGCTTGACAACATTCAATGCTTATACTAATACTCATTTCCCAAAAAATAAATCTAACCAAAACTTTTTATAATATTTCACTTTTGCTCGAAGCCAAACTCTTATTAATTTTAAACTTAAGTTAATTTACTTCCTTCAAATTATTTCAACTTCATAACTTAAGTTCATTTCGATAACCCAAGTTCAATTAAAACTTTAATTTAATTTCTATTCAAGCAGACTTCATCCATTTATTATTTAACTCAATTAACCCATTTTAAATTTTAAATTTACTTACTTTATTCATTTACAAATTTATTTTATTAATACCAGGCCATTCTCAATTGATTTCTATTCACTTGGGTTTGTTTGCAACTCAAACCATTACTATTATAATTACTTTCATTTCATTCAACAACACTTCCATTTTACCTAAGTTACCTGCACATTGCGTTAAATATTACTTATAACACACTTAAATGTTCATTTGTAATTTAAACCATCACTATTTGATCCAACTCTATTTTATTTAACTCAAGTTCATATCCAAACTCCCCTATTAACTTACAATCCATTTATTTAACCGAGTTAAATTTTTATTAACATACTCTATCAAATAATTATTTCTTAGCTTACTTCCAACCTTTATTACAAAGAAAATTACTTCATTAAATTTTTCCCAAGTTCAAATTTTATTTTATAATTCCTGTTTGGATTTCCCCTTTAATTATTAAAATTTAGAAATGCCTTTAAATTCAGATAATACAATTAAAATAGCTTTTTATAAAAATATTTCTTATACTCGATGTCTCAAACAGTCCATCCTTGTTCTCACAGAAACTCAGTCATACGTTGATCAGGCGTAGAACTGAAAATCTATAAGTATTTAGTAAACCCGTTTTCAACATCCAGTGAAAATACCTGAAAAATAATTTTATTAAAAATATAGAAACAGTTTTTTTTTGAAAATAGAGGAAATATCTTTGGTGACAATGCTCTGAAAATCATCACTCCCATCCATAGTCACAGTTACATCCCAGGGTTACGTTGCCGTCGCTGCAAAAGTCCATGCAACTGCAGGCTCTCCGCGGCCTCTCGATTACGCCATGGAACCCACACAACAGATCACAGTTACATCCAGGGTTACGTTGCCGTTGCAGCAAAAGTCCATGTAACTGCAGGCTCTCAGCGGCCTATGATTTCGCTATCGAAATGAAACCTCTCCACTCCTACATAGGTCGTAGTCTGCCGATATAAAATCAAACGCAGACATGTTGGCTCTCAGCGGCACACACGACTTTCGCTATGTTGTACCATAGGTCGCAGTCTACCGATATAAAATCATACGCAGACTGTTGGCTCTCAGCGGCACAAATGACTTTCGCTATGTTATACCATAGTTCGCAGTCTACCGATATAAAATCATACGCAGACTGTTGGCTCTCAGCGGCACACACGACTTTCGCTATGGTATACACTACTCATAATCCTCAGGAACTAGTTTTGTCCGGACTCCTCACAGGATCAACTTTAGAACCCCCCCACCCCAGGGCTCAAGGCAGCACCACCCGGTGGCACTCCTGAGAAGTTCATTTCAAGGAAGCACCTTTTTCCCCAGAGCCATCATCAAAACACTTTATACTATACACATATAGTATCTTTCAAATCATACACCTAGTATGATCTCATACAAAGCTCCTTTACACAAAATCGATTATCCCCAAATCGATAATTCTCAAAATAGGCTTTCCAAATTCCAATATTGATTTTACCCAAAATCAAAAGCCTTTCCAAATCCAAAGGTTTTCAAAACCTTTTCCAAAATCCTCATAAGATCCTTTATATATATACCGATATATATAAATTTTAGAACTTTGGACCACTATAAACTTGTATAAAATTCCTTTTATACTTCAAACACTTCCAAAATCCTTTTTCTTCCAACAGTAGATTCGACAAAGTGAGAATATATAACAAAGATATAACTTTGTTTACCCAAAATCAAATATTCAAATTTGATTATTCTTTCCAATATCAATTTCCTTTCTATTCACATTCACTTAAATTTTCATTCACTTATTCACATTTGCCTTAATCCCCATTTGGATTATTACCCCAATTCTTATCCCAGTTGGGTTTTTAATCAATAACAGTTTGAACTCCGACCAGTTAGAAAATAGCTTGAATTTTTTTTAAAAAAAAATAGGTAAGTAGTTGAAAAATAATTAATAATTTGCAAAATAGCTGTAAAATAGTTAACTAATTATAAAATAGTTGGAAAATAGTTAAATAGTTTCAGAACTTTCAGATAATTGCAGAATAGTAGTAAAATAGTAATTTATTTGTAAAATAGTTGAAAAATAGTAATTAGTTTATAAAATAGTTAAATAGCTCCAAAAATAATTGTAAAACAAGTATAAAATAATTTGACTTTAAGAAGAAAGGTTGTATATACTAAATAGCTTGGAAAATAAGTTTATATCAAAACAATTTATATTGAAAATAGTCAAGATTCAACTGTTCCCTTCCCTTACAATTCAATTTAAATTTCCACTCCCAATTAAATTGACCCCAACTCCAAATTAAACAATCTTCAACTTCCATTGAAATTGATTTAATCTCAATTCAAATTGAATTGATTCTCAATTTCCTTCCAACTTCAAATCGAATTTCGTTTGATCTTTAAACTTGTACAACTTTAATTATAATTTCAATTTTACGACTTCTATTTATAATCAATTACATTCACATTTTGCTTTTAACTCGGAATTATACATTTTATTTAGCCAATATATTTTTATTATTCCATAAACATTTTAATCAAGATTCCAGAGTTTAAACAAATTTCCAAAATTTCAATACCACCTTAGACTTCAACTATATCCAAAATTCTTTAGCAAATTCAATTACCCCTTTAAATTTCAAAACCAAACCCAGTTCACAGACAATTCCAATTTAAAACAATTTGGTAGCAATTCTCTTCTAGAAACTCGAAAATAAACATCGATAATGTTGTAGTCATCACCGACGTTATTTTCCAGTGACCAAAAGAGTTCAATGCTTTTATCTCTTTAAAAACATTTCCAAATATTTTTAATTTCAAATCTCCCAGATTTCAAATTCAACACAAAAATATTTTTTTTTGGAAATAATACTATATTTTTTCCCAAAACCTTTGGAAACCACTTTCCAATCCAAAGGAATTTTAAATTTTTCCCAAAAATTCCAAATTCCCAATCCGTCCAATTCATATTTAAACATTACTCTGGAATTCTATTTCAAATTATAATCTCATTTATTTACGAAGTTTATTTCAATTTATAAATTACATTCACAATCTATATTTCAAATTCCATTTTGTCAAATAAGTTTATTCTTCAACTTTGGTTATAAGTTTCATTTTGGTCGTATTTTATATTACTTCTTAACTTAATTCCAATAATTTAACAACCAATCACCTAAATATTCATTAGAAGGAAATATTACTTTATATATCAAAATATATTTTTATATAAAATCATTAAAAATCTTAATAAGCAAATAACAAATACGCTCTCATATATATATATATATATATATATATATATATATATATATATATATACTCAACTCATTCTAGAGTACTACGGATTCTATTCAATGAGTAATCCCCACCAGAGCCAAGGTTCTCACTTAATCTTCAGCTCTGATACCAAATGTAGCGACCTAGAATTTTCGAAGCCGAAAATTCCAGATAGTTATGAAAAGAAGAAAGAGATAGAAAAAGAAGAACAGAAAATGTCAACAACTCACACACGCAGCGGATAAAATATAATAATAAATAATATCAGTTTACAAAAGAATGCTATATCTGTCGATTTCATTTAATATACATCAGATTTTCAAATTCATACAGTCACTGATTATATATACAATTATCATGTCCCAGATTAACAATAATATAAATACAGCGGAAATATTCTATACGCTCTTGCCATCCAGATCGCCTCCTGAGCTCCAGAACGTCCCTACCTGAAATCTGTAATACTCGGTCTGACCCGAGCATTACACCAAAGTAACACCCGGGTCAGGCTGGAAACCAGCGTGAGTAAACCCAACTAACATGGAATACAAAAGTATACAACTCATATAAACCCGGGTAACTTATATCAATTTAACCAATTAACAGGAATTTTCTGCAGGCAACACTTATTTCACATATACATTTCTAAGCACCAAACTTAGATAAATATTCCAGTCTACTTAAATCATTTCAATCCAGCCTATTGATTTCACAAATCGATATATAAATATTCGAAGTGGTTTCAGGTATTCCCCAAATACCCGACCCCGGTCTCTTCGAGACTCATATTATCCTAACCCAAGTTATTCAAATGAAATTCACAACATTTCATATTAGAGATATCAACTCATTCAAAGCATCCAATACCATTCAATTATCCATAAGCAAAGCTCAATCACATACAAATTAATTCAATTGATTCCAATTGAATTTCAAATCTCAACCACTTAGATTCCTTCATTTAATATTAATTAATTCCAAATCAATTAATTAATCAACTCTTCATTATTCATTTTAATTAATCACACTGGATTAATTATCTTTCAATTGCATTCAAGTAATTATCTCCAATTAATTTCACGATATTAATTATTCTTAACCCAAAATCAATAAGTAATCTTAATTACTTCATAAATTAATTAACTATATTAATTACATTCCCTTAACTACTTATATTAATTAACTTCTCATAAGTCACTTATATTGATTAATTCATCTTAAATTACATCCTTAATTATATAAATTATGAATTCCAATTTCATTTCCATTTATCCTAATCCAAATTAATTACATTAACTAAACCCCGATATTAATCATTCTCAAACAACCTCTACCTATATTTAACTATCTTTTATTTACTTCATTAAATAAATTACTAACTCCTTAATTAATTATCTCTTTTAATCTCTTGCTTTCTTCCGCAAAGTAATTATATTTCATTAATTTCATTAAGAAATTACTTGACACACCATTCAATTATTATTCTAAATTACTTACACTTAATTAGTTTACTTGAAACTTAATTAATTAATTCAACTCATTCGCTACTAAATTAATTAACCCAAATCATTAATTAATTGAATTAATAAATTATCCATTTTAATTACCCTACTATTTTAATGAATCACAATCATCAAGCCCTTATTAACTTTAAAACGAAACCATTTTCCTATTTATGAATTAAGTTTAACAACTAAAAATCCAAATACTTCGAGTTAAGCAAACAATTAACTCGAGAATCCAACCAAAACCAAAGTCACATCATCATCATTGCACATCCAAACAATTTAATCATTCAACCAATTATTTAAATCTAACCATTTAAATTCAAATAAAAATCCAACAGAGTGAGATTTACTCACCTTTGCTTTTATTTGCAATCCATTCCCAAATCCAGCTTGTTTCTTCTCAAGTTTTGACCTTGTATAAATATTATATGATTTTATTAATATTCGAAATAAATCAAACAATTAAATTTCCATTTATTAATTTAATTAACTAAGAAATTTGAGTTTAAACTAATAAATTTGATTTTTAAACAAATTTTCTTCTATATAAATTATTTCTAGCAATAAAAATAAATTAAATGAAATTCCTTCCAAACCCATATACGTATCTTAAATTAAAACAGAATTGCCTCCTATTTATCTTATTTTTCAGCAGTTTATCTAAAACAACCTTATCTTACTATTTAAACCTGCCTATATACATATATATTTTTCCTTTCTTGTATATGTATGTTTGAATTGAAGAGTCTGTAAATATATAAACCTACTGAAATTGATTTTCTTCTGCATACAAATATTCACATATGTATAAATTTAAGAAAATAAAATAATGCCTCACCGCCTCCACGCAAACCATGCTCGACCACCAGACATCAATCGACACGGTCATCCAAGCATCCCAACTCGAACGTACCACCAACGACTAGCGCAGTCGCCACTCCCCTTGAACACGCGATCGAAACCCTAGCCCTAGCTCCAGCTCGCCGCAATCCACAACGCAAGCTTCCTCGACTATGACTCGTGCCTCGAATCACAACTGCAAATATGCGGCCTTCAAAACGAACCCTAAATCGCGATCCGCACCACCACCTCACGTCGCAACCACATCATCATGCGCCCCTAGACGTGCTCCTACTCCACGAATCGGTCGGCCTTGCGAGCACGAGAACACCACATCGCGATTCCATTCCCAAAGCAATCGAACGCGGAAACCCTAATCCCACTGTGTTGGACGCACGAGCTCGAAACTCGTGAATTCCTATACGAATCGGCCATTGATTGCATAATATCCTCTCTCCCTTTTTCGATTTGAGCTTGGCTTGGATCCGAAGGCTATGGCCATTTTTTTTTAACTTACGGTTCGATTTCGTGCTTTTGAATAGAGAAGGGAAAGAGAGTGAGATATTGATGGAATGAGGCTTCTCGAGCACACGTTGACGTGAAAATATCTCTGACTATATGTACTTAAAATTTTATTATTTTGTAAAACTCTCAAACCGTCTCGTTAATTGCCATTTAAAATTCCAAACTCCATTCAAGGAATGCCGCTCAGTGATTTCAGGGTTTTAACCGCGTTCCGAACCCGATGGAACATGTTGCGGAAGCTAATTCAATCATATGCGCGAGTTACAAAAGAAAACGATCAATTAAAAATTAAATTGATTAAAATAGTTCGAAGCATTTTGAGCTGCCACAGTGACAACTCCGATTGTTACAAAAATTGAAATCCGATAATAAAGAACTATTACGGATCCAATGGAACTGGTTTCGTCAAATTCGGAGACTGTGCCTCGGAAGGCTATTTTTGAATTCAACTTAAACAATATATTTTTAAAATTGAACAAACTATCTTTAAATTGAATTTCAACCATTCTATTATCTTCAGTATCATCATTATAAATTTTATAAGCCTTCAAATTATTTTAAATAGGTTTAGAAATTTCTGATTCAACAATTTACCCAATTTCAATTATTAAATTCAATATTTAAACTACAAAATTCAATGATTTAATTATCAAGTAAACATTGATATCAGGAATTCAAACTAAATATTGACTTTTAATATTTTAAAATCAATTAACTATTCAAATTTAAATGGTTAGAAATTCCAGGTCGTCACAGCATTATTAAAAGATAACACCTGGATCAGTCTGGTAAACCGGCATTAATAACACACCTCAAATGGATTTTAATGTTATAAAACCAGTCAAAATAAAAGGTATCTCGTAAGACCATGCCGCACATAAACACGGATGAGTTTATACTTTACGATAACCAAACCATTTATATTAGAAAATCTAGTGATATTATAATAATATCTAAGGGAAAAATATCAATAATCAAGCAGCTGTGATGCTCGTAAGTATACTCACAACAATAATAGGTATATAATCAAAAACCATTAATGCGCGTTTGCTAATTATGTAGGATTCCACGGAGGTGCACTCACTACATCGAGAACGGTCCTCGTGCACAAGGATCAGAGTTATCCTTTCGAAGAAATAATACATCCCTAGTGATGTTTAATAATAAGTACATAGCTGGCCCCAAAAACTATCAAGTCGAGTGCATCTCTCCGTGCATGCATAACAACTGTATGTAACTCTAGGATGGAGATGACTGCACCTTTATAGGTTTGCTAAACTCCTGGCCATGTATCCTATCTCTAATTTCAGTCAATACCACTGGTGAGGCAACATTCGGCGTCCCAGCACATGAGTCACCACTCGAACAGATCATAGAATCAGACACGGATTCCCATACTACGGCTAGTCTTGGAATCGCAAATAGATTCCCACATCTCAACAAAGATCTCAGAATCACAAATGGATTTTCATACCCAACGGGGCTCGGAACCACACATGGATTCCAACATCCAAAACAGGTTTCAAAATCATACATGGATTCCCACACCTTAATGGGTCTTGGAATCACACATGCATTCCAACATCCAAAACAGATCTTAGAATCACACATGGATTCTCACACCTTAATGGATTTTAGAATCACATATGGATTCCAACATTCAAAATTGATCTCGGAATCACACATGGATTCCCATACCCCAATAGGTCCCGGAATCACACATGGATTCCACAATCCAAAATAGGTCTCAAACCTCACTCGAATCTCCTTCAAGCATAGAACCCGTATATGGTTCTAGAGTGGTTATGGAGTCATCTCTTATGAGTACACTCTTTCCTCCTGTCGGTCGCTCCAAAATCGATCAATTGATTTTTTGAATGCTCAATACCGGTTCTTTTGGAATCAAACAATACGTAAGAGCGAAGATTACCCCTTAACCGTTTTTGTGGATAGATATTCTCATCATTTGTGCTAGAAGAACAAAACGAGTTTATAACTATAGTATAGCACCACAAACGGTGATTATACCATATAATCCCCATGTTTCTCCTAGATATTTCCAAAGTTAAAATCTTTTGAGGTTAAGTAGGGAATATTTCCATACCACTAAAATAAAAAAGGATTACATATTTAGGCCAAGATTTGATAGTCGTTTATTTAACTATCAAATAAACAAATATTCAAAACAGAGATTATATTTTCCATGGAAACCACCAAGCCACTCAAAATTAATCTTATCATTAATTAAATCACTTTCCAAAATGTTTATCAAAATATTCATAAACTTATTTCACCGGGATAAGTATATTCACACCATTCCTTTCAAAACATTGAAAACCTTTTTCACACTTATATAAAATGGTATAAGTATATTCACCAAACACTTAGAGATCTTTTCTATTTCAAAATCATACTAAAATGATCAAACCCAAATGTCATTGAAATAAAAATATAAATAACCTAAAACACCATTCCTTTCCGTAAATACTTTTATTTTATAAATACTCCTTTATAAATCTCCAAAATCCATTTGTAAATTTCTTTATAAACCTCTAAAATTTATTTATAAAAATACCCTTTTATAAATCTCAAAATCCCATTTATAAAACTTTTCTTTCAAATCGTTAAACCATTTATAAACTCTTTTCTAAAATCATTCAAAACCCAACTTCTTTTCAAATTGCAAACCTCTTTCAAAATTTTGAACTCCTTTAAATAAATCCTTTTATAAATAATTTATGATTTAGTTATAATGAATACAAACTTTAACATCATAAAATAGAATTTTAAAACAATAATAATAATATAATAATAGCACTTTAAAAACTTTTTAAATAATATAACAATTAACCTTTAAAACATTACAAATAATATAATAAAATAACTTTAAACAACTTTCGAAATATAACAAATTAACTTTCAAACAATATTACCAATAAAATAGTTGACTAGCTTTAAATAATCAATAATAAAATAATTTATTACCTTTAGAGAATCATGATAAGTAATTAATCATCTTTAAATAACATTAATAAAATAATAATTTTAAAAGTAAATAAATATGACAATTAATGTTACTAAAGAAATAATTTTACAAAACAGTTTATTAAAATAATAATTAAAAAATTATTTTACTTCAAATAATAAAATTCAAGTTAATTTAAATCCAAAACTTTCCCATTTTAGAAAAAGGCTTAGCGACCATAATGGTACTTAAACAAGCTACCATTAAATTCAATTTAACTTCTCAGGTCAGACTACAGGTATTTACATAAGAATGCATATATGTAAACCAAATCCATAATTAACAATCTATTGTTACCACATCACTTATCCAGAGTTAATCAACTGGCACTTTACTGAATGTACAAAATTAATGTAATACCAGAACGAGGATTTATTCTGCGAAATGAGTGTCATTCAAAAAAATTCTTCCATTTATTATTAGATGGTGCTTATTTGGCTAAATAGATAACATCAAAGAAGTTTCCTTAAATTAACTACGTTATTATTTGAAAAACATAATTATATTACATCAGTATTATTTTATCACTTTATACATTATCCATTTTCACAAATGATAAATTATCTAAACCAAACAACCAGTAAATAAAACATCCAAGCATTCAATAAACAATTTTTATCTACTATATAACATATTGATTAACCAAAAAGGCGAGTTTATCTCATCGGAATCCCAATTATCGTCGAAGCATTTTGGTTTAGTCTATTTGATTTTAGCTTGAAATTCAGCACGCTCCAATCTCATCCAATCCAATTTCAAAATGTAGATAATGCTGATACGAGTGCAATGCGACTGACCGCGTTCAATTTAGACCTTTTATGAGAGAGTTATATAATTTATGAATTATCGATTCTTAAATTTATAATTAATATATTAATCACATTTCAAAACCTAATTACCCAATTAATTATAATTAAACCCTTCTTCCTCACTACTACCTCCAGCCAAAACCTGAACATAGCAAGCCTAAAACTGAGAACTTCCTCCTTCGATTGCTCTTCAATCCCTTGACGAAACCAGAATCCGTTAACCGCGATCAACATATCTTCGAAAAAGCTTCGACAGGACCCCATTTCCTCACCCTTTTACGCCCTCTATAAAATGTGACATCCCCCTTATAACCGATCGTGCACACGAATGCAAACGCCACCAAGACGCTGCGACCTCCCAAACTTTGCTGCATAGTGCCAACCAATCCTCTGAACCTAAATCCAAACTCTGGTTTCTCCAATTCACCTTCAATTTAGCAAGAAAGCTAACCTTAGTCTTATTTTACCAGTACCGAAACCGTTGACCACCAAGAATGAGGTCGCACCCACCAAAACGCAGATCAAAGCATAGATCCGCCTTGGAAAAACCAAATATTCTTGCTATAGATTTTATCTGATTTGTTTTTTAATTTTTGAAAGAGGAATTACATTTTTTTTCCTTTTTGTTTAGAACGCATTGGATAGAATGGTACGAGGGAGACGAGGAAAAGAAGTATCTGAGAATACGTTGAAGTGGGTTTGTTTTAGTTTTAGTTTATAATTAGATTTCCAGCTTTTTGCCGCATAGTTTTATGTTCGCATATGAATACCCAAAAAAATACAACCGTGTAGCAACACGACCATAAAACAATAATAATATCCACTGGTTATTTGATTTTGTAAAATTACAAAATCACCATCATTTGTTGATAAATCGTCAAATGAAAATCACTACAAACCTGTTAAGCAATAAATATCATTTAAATCATATTCAAATGTATCTCAATACATACATATACAATTTTTATATACACACCAAATTAATTACTAATGGCACCCAAAAATTCGAATAGCACTGAACATATCAAATAAATAAATAACTTGTATTTCATAAATATTAATTAATTTATAAATCAATTAAATTGTGTGTTATTCCATAGAAATAATTAAAATAGTTGTTCGATTCGTAGGTGTAGATTCAATTAGCGATTACTATCAAATTATTCAGATATTAATGTTCACTCGTCACTTAGTTAGTGAACTGACAGTTTGGCTGAGTTTATCGCTTATGCATTTTTGTTAATAAAATCAAATTTTACAATTTAAGCGGTACCTTTTGATAGAGTTAAGAGTATGCCTTAATGGGTAATTTTGTAATTTGTTACACATATCTAACTCGGCAACCAATTTTATTCAAAATATAAGATGTTTTTATATTATATACTTATTGTATAATGATATAATTAATTAAGTAATTAATTTATTATATTAAATAGAAAATTCCTTAAATGATATGTTACATGATAGTAATGACAATGTGTTATAACCATAAGAAATTTATCATATTAAAATAATATGTTAATTAGAAAAATTCTTAGTCAAGATGTTCAAGACGGAATATTGATACATCCATTGAGACTTAAGTGTGTAACGCTCTCCAAATGTTAGAGAATGTATCACTCAACTACTGGAGGTCCAAGGGGTTACGTACTGATAGTTATTGGATAACTATGGAATGACGCACTAGAGAGTTTTCTGTTGGTTAATATAACTAAGGTCAGACAAAGAATCTCAAAATGACGATATTACACGGTTCTCTCGACTTGAGAATACCATTGAACTTTAGTGTGGACATTCTGCTTTAATTATAGTTAAATCATGACATGACATCCATCGAACGACTATAATTGGGTCTGAGTTGAAGCATTGGAAGTGAAACACTATTCAATAGAATATCCGTCGGTTATACGGGTTAGTATAATGGTCAACTGTAGTCAACTCAAAGTTAAAGTCTCTGAACAGAGCAATATGGTGAATAATAGTTGTAATTATTGAATTGAGGATTTTGTGTTTAGAATAATCAATTTGAATAGGGATGATGTTGGATTTTTGACTGAAATCGAATTCCATAAATCCAAATGTGATATAGTGTTGACGAAGAGAATTGTTGTAAATAATCATTACTACCAGACACCGCTAAAAATAAGTAAAATTGAATTTTATCAAAAAGATGTTTAAGCGATAAATTTAGCTGAAATTTCATACTACTGCTAAGGTGACGTGTGGACGTTAATATTCAAACTGTTCGATATTAATCCTGACTGAATTTGCACCTCCGAGTCACACAACTGTAATGATGAATACTTCGAGAAACCACATAATTTAAATAATTTGTAACCGTTGTAAATTAATTAAATTAATTTATATTTATGAAATATTAATTATTAAATTTTATTTGATTTTTCGAATACATTAGTGTTCAATAAACTATGTATATTAAATTTTAATCATTCATGTCGATATAAGTTATTGATCGAATATTTAAATTTGATTTAAACATATTAAATGGTAGGTGATTTTGTAAACTTTTGAGGGCCATGTGACACCTTTTATGGCTAGCCATACATAATAAAAAGGAAGAGGGTTTGATGAGATATGAAGAGCAATCAAATACAGAAGGTTTTAATGGAGTGTCTAAAGGTTTTAATCTTTCTTTTTAAACAAATTCTCCTTTATTCATTTCTTTTACTCTATGGACCATTCATGTAACGTCCTGCCTTTTTGTACGCTTTAAATCGATGATAAACTACACATGTCAGACTTAAACCATACAGAAGGGCAGATTGTGATGGGATAAATAAAAAAAGCAGAGAAAGAAAAAAGAACAAAATAGAATCTTGCACCGGAACGATAAAATATAATAATCAAATATACAGTTCATGAAGCTGTTTTACAAAATATTCGATTGTTCTTATACAATGCATATCAGAGTTACACATACCAGAGAATATTAATAATTAATGCAGCGGAAACAGTATGAATGTAGTGGAATACTATAATGAACAATAATAATTCTTCGCCTTCATCCTCCAGAATATGGTCTTCCAAATCCTGAAATGCTCAGGCTGACCCGAGCGAATTGAAAAGACAAACACTCGAGTAAGAACTAAAAGATCTTATGTAAGTTAAATCAACATGAATAAATATGAGTGGAACAACATTAGAGATGTTTACAAAATTTTACATCTCCTATCTAGTGTCTAACGTGAGTGCAATAACTTAAGAGATGCTCGGGATTCACATCTCCTAAGGATCCGTTAAACAATTTACTATGTAGTAATATTTCGCTATTATAATAATGTCTAATAGTAAAATAAACTTACTTTTAAATAGCGTTAAGGCTTTATATTTTCCACCTTAACACGTAATAGTCCCAGTAGTCCATCCAATATCATGGTCCCTCCTGATCGGGAAGCCACCAGAGGATACCACACGGGCTACGGGAGAAAACCAAACTCGTACAAGGCGAGATAGGGTAGGTGACATGGCACAACTAGGTAATGCCAGGGTAGATATACCAATTAATCTTCCGAGCCAGTGGTAACGTGTGACGCCCCACCTCTATGCTCACAATAACAAAGAGTATTAAAAGAAATACCGTCTGTTATTACGAAGAATAAGGCTGGATAGGAGCGGCCATCCGTAGTTAGGCCTTACACTAGTACTGGTTACCTCGATAGGAGTGGTATATATTTTTATTTTGTATCTCTTATTTATTTACTCCCATCGACATACCCAATTCTAGTATGAAACGAGCTACGATGGTTCATAATAGTTTAGGACAATATATATAATAATAACACAGATAAGCTAAATGCGGAACACGGATAATAATAAAAAGTCTTATATATATAACTGAAGTCAGTTACAATACATGTGATACAATACATATGATACAACTACAACTGTCGACACTGGAAGTTACGTATACAAGTACATTATTGACAATAATATACATGAATACATATCATCATATACTATGACACGACAACTCCAAAAGATATGAAGAGACTTCATAGCTCAATCAGCAACCCAAAGCAAGATATCAACAACCTGTAATAACTCGGTCTGACCCGAGTATTAAATTCAAAAGAAAATAATACACGGGTCAGTCTAATTCAAACTCATTTATTAATGCACAGAAGCAATAATAATTAAATAATAAAATAGTCGACAGTCATAAAATCTCACCTATCCGATCCTTTAATAAGGAAATCAGATAACGGTAAATATAACACGTAACAGTGTTAAACAACAAATCAGCAGATTCAAATTATCAATGATGATAAATGAAAGGATTATCAATGAGGATAATTTAGAAAACAACAGAATTTCCTAAATGGCAATTAACAACAAAATCTAATTATTAAATAAATAATTAAAAACTCATAATCTAATTATCAAATAGATAATTAGACAACAACCAAATGATCAATCAAACCAAATCAAAATGCGATTTCAAAATATTGAATTGGACACACGAAATAATTCGAACACTTGAAATATCAAGTAAAACGTTAATTCTGATAGGGCTGCAGTACACGCATGCGTGCACTGCCTCGCCACTACAGTGATTAAATACACAAAAGCACTTTGAACCAAAAGCAAATGAAGGTTCAAATATCAATGCCACTGCCTCAATGGTCAAGACAGCTACCATGAAGCTGCATTAACTCCATGAGTACAACATGAGTTACAAAGGCAAGAGTGGATCCTGAAACAAAAGTACATGCTCATATGTACATAAATGAATCACATACATGGCATGGTCAAGGCAAAAAAAACAGCTCAACTCAGATTAACAAGCACTGTACTACATGACCATGGTAGCATCAGTTCAGAACAGTGGAGCAAGTGTGCACCAGGTCAGTGAAACCAGAAAACAGAAGTAGCGCAACAAGATTTCAAGTTCAGTACAAAATAACATGCTCACATGAACAGGTTTAGATTAAACCAGATCCCGCAAGTCAACATTTCAGTTATGCACATGAACACAGGAGCAACCGGTGTACACTAGACCGGACTTCAAAGTGACCGGCAGTATGTTCATGCAACAAAGACCAGACCACTATGCAAGGCTCAACACATACAAGTAATGTCAGACTCACGTAAAATAGGTTCATATGGAACAGAGGCAACATAAAATCAGTATGAACTAAGTAAGTATGCACAAGTGCTTTAACTCTTATGCAATAAGTTACAAGAGCAAGCCAGAGCAACAAATTCGAGCATATGCAGTTTAGTCCAATACAGAATTCAATAAGGTGTCAAAAGCATGGTCAGTTTACTTGAAGAAAACCAAAGCCAAGTCGAAGTCAAATTAAAAAATCCAGACAGTATGTACTGGCTATAACCAAAATACATGAAATAGAACCAAACTGCTTCAAATGGGCCAAACAGCTATAATGAAGCTGCCGTAACTCGAAGCAACAATCGACACAAATCCAATCCAACGCAATGCATCGCGAGTACAGATACATGCACCAGTGGAACACATTATCACGATACCAAGTGGAGCAGAAAACGAATTATATTACCACCGAAACTTAAACAAAATTTAAGGGGTGAAATTCAAAATCAAAATGAAAGCCGAAGTCATCAAAATATTCACATTTGAGTAAATCAAAGAAACGTCAACATTCAAGCAAAAGCCAATGTCTAGATGGATCAATAAATGAATGCATATGCTTTTTTACGAACTCAAATGAGAATAAAAAGATGTGAGTGAATAAATTCACTCACCTTGTTCAACGAGCGCAAATCCACAGCCGAAGACAGCAAGAACGAGATGAACGAAATCAAGTCGAACTCACTCAAATAGAAGCAACCGAAAGCATCTCGAGAGACAACGATCGAACAAAAGTCTTCTACCACAAATTACGAAACCCTAATTTTGATCGAACAAAGAGACTAACAGAGCCGCCATTTATTTTCTTTTTGTTTTGTTACGGTTTCCAATATGAATGAATAAAGTGGAACGGATATGCTTGAGGTAACATGGAACCAATGATAAACGTGGGCCGAGATTAATTTTTAAACCCCAAACAACACTTAACCAATTTTTAAACGAATTTCAACTGATTAAAAACTCCCTATGGCAATTAGCCAGCAACATTAATCATCTTGTGACGATAATTAATCGGTGCAAAACCCTGGGTTGTTGCAGACTCCCCTCCTTATAAAAATTGCGTCCCCGCTATTTTCATAATTAAGGTCGTCAATAACAATTATTTTTCTAACATAAACTGGTTAAGCTAGAAAAATAAAAGTCAAGAACACACATGTCAAAGAAATCTTTTAATTCCATAAAAGAAATTCACAAATTCTCAACAAAAATCTAATTATTAAATAAATATTCAGAAATAACAAAGCTGAATAAATACAATTATCAACAATATCTAATTATCGATACGATAATTAGCAAACAACAAATTCTAATTATCAACAAAGATAATTAGAAAACACAAATCACAAATCGCAAAACCGCAAATATCTAGTTATCCAACAGATAATTAGAAAACACGAACTCCATAATCAACAAACTCTAACTATCAACAGAGATAGATAGAAAACAGCAATTCAATATAATCAACATAATCTAGAATCAATTAGAGACTAGAAAATCTCATGATCAGCAAAAATTAGCAATTATCTAATTATCAAAAAACGATAATCAGAAAACAACAAATATCTAATTTATCAAAAACGATAATCAGAAATCTCAAATCAACAAATTTCTAATTATCAATCAGAAATCTCAAATCAACAAATATATAATTATTAAAAACAATAGTCAGAAATCTCAAATCAACAAATATCTAATATCAAAAACGATAACCAGAAATCTCAAATCAACAAATATCTAATTATCAAAAATGATAATCAGAAATCAACAAATATCTAATTATCAAAAACGATAATTAGAAATCTCAAATCAACAAATATCTAGTTATCAAAAACGATAATTAGAAATCTCAAATCAACAAATATCTAATTATCAAAAACGATAATCAGAAATCTCAATTCAACAAATATCTAATTATCAAAAACGATAATCAGAAATCTCAAATCAACAAATATCTAATTATCAAAAACAATAATCAGAAATCAACAAATATCTAATTATCAACAAAGATAATTAGAACTTAAATCGGCAAATATCTAGTTATCAAAAATGATAACCAGAAACAAAAAATATCCAATTATCAAAAACGATAATCAGAAACAACAAATATCCGATTATCAAAAATGATAATCAGAAATCTCAAATCAACAAACATCTAATTATCAACAAAGATGATTGGAAACAACAAATATCCGATTATCAAAAATGATAATAAAAAACAACAAATATCTAATTATCAACAAAGATAATTAGAAACAAATATCCAATTATCAAAAACAGTAATCAGGAACAACAATATCTAATTATCAACAATGATAATTAGAACTCATAACATCAAATATCTAATTATCTGCAGATAATTAGAAACAACAAATATCTAGAAATCAATTAAGATAGTCTAGAAAATCGACATAAAACGTTGGATCGATCCCATCATATGGCGAGTCTAAGCTACGCCGCACGTGCAACAACAGATGGCCGAAGCCTACCAAGTACCGTCATCATAATTTTGGCGTCCAACAAATGACCCGAAGGTCCAACATATGACCCGAAGGTCTATCATATGACCCGAAGGTCCAACATATGACCCGAAGGTCCATCATAGTGGCTCGAAAGCACACGAAATCATCAAAATCATCAAAACAGCAAATATTTCAATTAACGAGTCCGGAATTAATCAAAATAGCAAACACGCATGTCCCATACCACGAATTTTTCTAAATCGTTTAATTCTCTTCATCGTTTCCTTGAAAGTGCAAAATTGCGTAATTTAAATAAATAACATTTTACGTTCTCAAACGGACAAGTCCGGAATTAAGCGAATCAGTAAAAGTGAGGGTTCACAGTCCTTAATTTTGCTAAAGCGTTTAAATCGCTTCCTTATTCTTTTGAAAGTGCAAACTGTAGAAATTTTGGAAAACAATTTTTATTTTAAAACGATTTGAAAACCCGTGGTCAAAACACAACATCTGTAGCAAATTCGATAAGAAAATTGCACTTCCCAAAAAAAACCGTAAAAACGGATCTCAAACTCAACATTGCGGGATAACCACTTGAAAATTCACTTTAATTTGACGGTTATTGAAGTCAAAGCGACAGGTATTTTTTATACGTCAAAATCTCATCAAAATATAATACCAGTGAATTTTCATTCATTAAAAATGTCAACAAAACATCGTGCTTCAAAAATTTAGCACCGATGTAAAAATCCCGTTATAAAAATAACGGCAAGAAAATACGTTTAAAACCAAACACCAGTTCAACGTAAAATTAATGCAGCAACGTGCAACTTAAATTTTGCATGTATACTTCAAAATGAACAAAGAAATCATTCGAATATATCTTCAAGGAAGATAATTCAAAACAGCAAAAATCTCAACAAAATCACATGACTGCAATCGCTTCGGATCCTCAATCGGATTCGAAATTTTCAAAGAAAGCGAAATAAACATATTTATGTAACAACATAATGAATTTAATTTCATTTTTATATTTTGATTTTTAAATCAAAAGGGTTACCAGCTATACTCAGCGAAGACAGTGTCACTGTTTCCGCTGCGCACTCTGATAAACAAAATACAAATTACTCAATCATCAAAACACACTTTTCACTTTTATTTTTAAATAAAGCTATTTAAAAATTCCACCATAATTTCAAAACTTTAGTTTTGACTCATAGCACAACTAAAAACATCAACAATTAGTTGTAACACATGTTCCATCTAAGTTATGTATTATATTATGTCCATAAACCTCTAGCTCTGATACCAACTGTGACGCCCCACCTCTATGCTCACAATAACAAAGAGTATTAAAAGAAATACTGTCTGTTATTATGAAGAATAAGGCTGGATAGGAGCGGCCATCCATAGTTAGGCCTTACACTAGTACTAGTTACCTCGATAGGAGTGGTATATATTTTTATTTTGTATCTCTTATTTATTTACTCCTATCGACATACCCAATTCCAGTATAAAACGAACTACGATGGTTCATAATAGTTTAGGACAATATATATAATAATAACACAGATAAGCTAAATGCGGAACACAGATAATAAAAAGTCTCATATATATATATATATAACTGAAGTCAGTTACAATACATGTGATACAATATATATGATACAACTACAACTGTCGACACTGGAAGTTACATATACAAGTACATTATTGACAATAATATACATGAATGCAAATCATCCTATAATATGACACGACTACTCCAAAAGATATGAAGAGACTTCATAGCTCAATCAGCAACCCAAAGCAAGATATCAACAACCTGTAATAACTCGGTCTGACCCGAGTATTAAATTCAAAAGAAAATAATACACGGGTCAGTCTAATTCAGACTCAGTTATTAATGCACAGAAGCAATAATAATTAAATAATAAAATAGACGACAGTCACAAAATCTCACCTATCCGATCCTTTAATAAGGAAATCAGATAACGGTAAATATAACACGTAACAGTGTTAAACAAAAAATCAGCAGATTCAAATTATCAACGATGATAAATGAAAGGATTATCAATGAGGATAATTTAGAAAACAACAGAATTGCCTAAACGGCAATTAACAACAAAATCTAATTATTAAATAAATAATTAGAAACTCATAATCTAATTATCAAATAGATAATTAGACAACAACCAAATGATCAATCAAACCAAATCAAAATACGATTTCAAAATATTGAATTGGACACACGAAACAATTCAAACACTTGAAATATCAATTAAAACGTTAATTCTGATAGGGCTGCAGTACACGCACGCGTGCACTGCCTCGCCACTACAGTGATTAAATACACAAAAGCACTATGAACCAAAAGCAAATGAAGGTTCAAATATCAATGCCACTGCCTCAATGGTCATGACAGCTACCATGAAGCTGCATTAACTCCATGAGTACAACATGAGTTAAGGCAAGAGTAGATCCTGAAACAAAAGTACATGCTCATATGTACATAAATGAATCACATACATGGCATGGTCAAGGCAAACAAAACAGCTCAACTCAGATTAACAAGCACTGTACAACATGACCAAGGTAGCATCAGTTCAGAACAGTGGAACAAGTGTGCACCAGTATGCACCAGGTCAGTGAAACTAGAAAACAGAAGTAGCGCAACAAGATTTCAAGTTCAGTACAAAATAACATGCTCGTATGAACAGGTTCAAATTAAACCAGATCCCAAAAGTCAACAATTTCAGTTATGCACATGAACACAGGAGCAACCAGTGTACACTAGACCGGACTTCAAAGTGACCAGCAGTATGTTCATGCAACAAAGACCAGACCACTATGCAAGGCTCAACACATACAAGTAATGTCAGACTCACGTAAAATAGGTTCATATGGAACAGAGGCAACATAAAATCAGTATGAACTCAGTAAGTATGCACAAGTGCTTTAACTCTTATGCAATAAGTTACAAGAGCAAGCCAGAGCAACAAATTCGAGCATATGCAGTTTAGTCCAATACAGAATTCAATAAGGTGTCAAAAGCATGGTCGGTTTACCTGAAGAAAACCAAAGCCAAGTCGAAGTCAAATTAGAAAATCCAGACAGTGTGCACTGGCTATAACCAAAATACATGAAACAAAACCAAACTGCTTCAAATGGTCCAAACAGCTACAATGAAGGTGCCGTAACTCGAAGCAACAATCGACACAAATCCAATCCAACGCAATGCATCGCGAGTACAGATACATGCACCAATGGAACACATTTCACGATACCAAGTGGAGCAGAAAACGAATTATATTACCACCGAAATTTAAACAAAATTTAAGGGGTGAAATTCAAAATCAAAATGAAAGCCGAAGTCATCAAAATATTCACATTTGAGTAAATCAAAGAAACATCAACATTCAAGCAACAGCCAATGTCCAGATAGATCAATAAACGAATGCGTATGCTTTTTTACGAACTCAAGTGAGAATAAAAAGATGTGGGTGAATAAATTCACTCACCTTGTTCAACGAGCGCAAATCCACAGGCAAAGGCAACAAGAACAAGATGAACGAAATCAAGTCGAACTCAGTCAAATAGAAGCAGCCGAAAGCATCTCGAGAGACAACGATCGAACAAAAGTCGGCTACCACAAATTTCGAAAACCCTAATTTTGATCGAACAAAGAGACGAACAGAGACGCCGTTTATTTTCTTTTTGTCTTGTTAGGGTTTCCAATATGAATGAATAAAGTGGAACGGTTATGCTTGAGATAACACGACACCAACGATAAACGTGGGTCGAGATTAATTTTTAAACCCCAAACAACACTTAACCAATTTTTAGACGAATTTCAACTGATTAAAAACTCCCTATGGCAATTAGCCAGCAACATTAATCATCTTGTGACGATAATTAACCGGTGCAAAACCCCGGATTGTTACATAACGCGTAGCACGCAGCTATCGCCCACCTCGAGCCACACCCCCAAATAAAAAATCAAAAGTGGCCCCCGAATCAATCCAAAAGTCAAGTACAATATCGAAGGGATGTGTCCGATCAAAGGTGCTACCTCATTAGCCCGTCAATCACTCCTATTTTAGCCGCCTTATGCTAACTCACGGGAGTCAGGTCCACGTATTTACCTCAAAGGAAACGCCACCACCATCCTACTTCATTCTAGAATCTCCACAGCGTACACGGTGGTTAAAGTGGTTTTCGGAGTTGGCAGAGAGTATGACAACTTCCGATCCCGGTCTCTTTAACAACCAAACGTTGTTATAACACTGCGGTCATTTCAAAATAATTATACTTCAAAACCAGAACATAATATCCATTAAAAACCATATAAATACGATATAATTTCCTCTTTTGGATTTAAAGCCAATTAAACCCAAAATTTTAACGGTCTCAGCATCCATCCAAACTAGTACCAAAATGTCTGGAATTCAAATACGAACCTAGCGGAGAAAACCATGCGTGAAACGGACCTCGTATGCGAAAGTTATATCAGTTAGAAGATTTGTAGTTCAAAATTTTAAATTAATAAAATAATTAATATAACCTACACGTCATCAAGTTGTCAGGAGCACAGAACCCTAGCCGACCATGTTCGAACAACACTACGCCGCCTCCTTCTCATCAAAAACGCTGCCACCACCGATGGTTCCATCGCGATCAGAGAACGCTTCTGCCTCGGCCTCGCCTAGCCGCACGCGTGGACCTCACCTCGAGCCTCTCGCCACCAAAATTGACGCGCTGCTGTAGAGAAGATGAAACCCTAAGTTAATTTTTCCCACCGATCCAACCGAGGAATCCACAAATGAATTATACCGATGAGCTACGCTCATCGATCTCTACAAAACCCATAAGTCAAATCGTCGATCAGCCAACGTTCAATGACGCGCGATGAACGACCATGGATGTTTCATTGATTTCCAGCCACGTCGAAACTGAAATTGACAAATGAATCATATATTTGACTTGCGCTCGTCGAGAGCTTCAAATCCATATTAAATTCGATATAGTTTGTGGAGTTTGAAATTTTGATTTGATTTTGAATTGCAATTGTATTTGGAAGTGAGAATTTGTTTGTCTGCCATTGAGGAAGAGGAGGAACAGAATGAATTATGCGTACAGAAAAATGACAATGAGGAGTAATTAGGGTTTATAACAAGTTATACGTAGGTAGATCGGAAATTGAGATGAATGGACACGATTGATATACACGCTAAATGATAAAATGGCCCGAAAAGCCCGTTCTGACTCCGGAATGAAACTGGGTCAACCCATATATCAAAATAGATGTTTTAAAATATTTTAAAATCAATGGAACAAGTTTCAAGTCCAAATTCCATCATATGAATAAGTTACGCAAAAATAAAAATCAGATTATTTCAAATTGATTTCAATTTCATTGATTTATGGGAGTTTCGAGTCCGTACTATCAAACGACAAGTCTGATGGTTACGAAACTTGAAACCGTACAATAATTCACCATTATGGATCCAATGAAACTAATAAATTAAATTAATAAATTAACTAATTAAATCAAATTTTCAATTTCAATTCTTTAATTGACAAATTTCATCATTTTTGATTTCTTAAACCTTCGCAATAATTTAGACAAGTTCAGACATCAATTTTAAGTTAATTAATTTACCCATTACCGTATTAAATTTCAATTGCTACCATAATTACACTTCTTATAAATTGGATTTCAATGGATTGATTTCTTTCAATTCAAATCTTTTTATTAAGTTCCTTACTACTCTATAAACTTAGTTACCTTGTTTTCCCTTCATTTCCTTAATATACTCCAATTTAACAACTCCTAAATATTGTATTACATTTCACATTAGTGTAACATTTATTAAAATTTATTTCCAAATCCAAAAAAAAAAATTTAGGTAACTTATAATAATTTGTTGTCATTAACTCTCAATCGCATTCTTACAAGTTTAATCATTCCCAAACCAATGTTATAATTTCTTACTAAACATTTATTATATTCAATTACCATTCAATATATATTAGTTAATTAATTAATTCAATATTTACGTTTTCTTTCTTGTATTTTTTATAGCAAAGGCTAGCGGGGTTATCAGGGCCCCTACCTGATTTTATTGCGACAACACAATAAAATACATAGCTTGTTCACAGAAAAAAACAAGAAAGAAAAGAAAAAAAAACAAAAAAAAACACAGAGGGATTAACTAGAGGAAAACAAGCACACGGAGCAAACAAGACAAGAGAAAAACTACCATCTATCTCCAAGCATCTCTAAAAACTGCAGGTATAGAGGGCTGCATCATCATAGCTAGATAAATGTCATGCTTCAAGACTTTCCATAACACCTGCCCATCCCTCCTCTTATTTTCAAAACAAGTCATATTTCTTTCAAGCCACACAATAGACATATATTTCTTCAGGCATATTGTAAGGCATCTTGCTTTCATTGTTCGCCACCTCGTTGCTTTATATATCATGTCAAGATCCATTGGCCTAAGATTGGACAGCCAGTTACTTCCATCAAGTTGCATCATTTTACCAAATAGCAACAGATTACAGGTCTAAAAACAAGTGTTGTGTGGTCTCAGGATTATTAGAACAGAAATAATAGGACACTCCAATATCAAAACCCATCTCCATCAACTTGCTTTTAGTTAACAATGCATTTTGAACAACCTTCCAAAGCATTAAATTATCCCGGGGAGAAGAATCAGCAGACCAAATGACCTTACCCCATTTAAATGCCTGGATACTGGATCAGTGCAGAAGATTATACACATGAGAGATAGTGTGAGGTCTGGCACACCAATGAACATCATCAACCTCAACTGGAGGGTAGAAATTACTTTGAATTTCATACCAAACAGCCCTGATGAATTGATTAGAGGAGTAAGGAAGCTGCAGAACACCATGGCTAATAAAATCAACAGCTTTGGCATCATTGGGAATACCAGATTGATTTAGTTGTTGATAGCTGAAAAGTTTATGCAATAACACACCATTGGCAACCCAAGGATCAAACCAAAAATTAACTTCAGATGAGTCAGCCATCCTATGAACGATGAGGGGAAGTAATGTGTCACGCAATCCAAGTATCTTTCTCCAAGTCCAACTACAAGTTTGAGGAATAGGCAAACTCCAAAAACTAGACCTACCAATTCTATGAGCCCATACCTAATTAACCCCCCCAGATTTCTTCTTGACAATTATAGAATTAATATGAGTACTGAAAGCAGCAATGTTCCAATTGATAATGTTAATTACTCCCAACCCTCCAGAATTTCTATCCTTTTCAAAGAGGCTGAAGGAGCAAGGCAGTGGCTTCCTGTTATTGATGGAACCAGTCCAAAAAAATCTTAGCATTACACCTCTAATCATATGCAAAAGTTTAGCAGGCAGGATAAAAGCTTTTGACCAATATACAACCATAGAAAAAGCAACTGATTTGATAAGAACAAGCCTTCCTGCCTGAGATAAGAATCTGTTTGACCACCTGTCAAGCAAAGAAACAATTTTGGAATACAGTGGTAGGCAATCAGCAAGCTTTAATCTAGAGGTTATGAGCGGGAGGCCAAGATATGTCATATTAGAGACCAAACTTTGAAGACCAGTAGTTTGGATCTGAGACAAGGAAAGATTGGAGGAGATCCCAGCAAAAGATATACTAGATTTAGAACAATTGAGAAGCAAACCAGTCATCTTGAAGAAATCAGATAATGTACTAATAACACACTGGATCGAAGGAATATGTGGCTTAGTAAATATCATAATATCATCAGCAAACATAAAAGTTGTAGCATTTGTTAGCTTACACTTGGGATGGAACCTGATCAGACCGGAAGTGTACTTGGTTTCATATATCTGGTGAGGACTTCCATCACAAGAAGAAATAAATAAGATGAGATCGGATCACCCTGCCTAATTCCTTGCCTACTCTTGAAATAACCTACAGGACGACCATTCAGAACAATGGAGAATCTAGGAGTTGAAATACATTCATAAACCCAACCAGCAAAAGGCTTTGGAAAATTCATTAAGGCCATAATACGCACTATTGTGGACCAGTGAATGGAGTCATAAGCTTTCGTGATGTCTAGCTTTAACATTGCAGAAGGGGTAGCATTAGATCTCGCATACCCACAAAGAAGCTCTTGGGCAAGAAGAATGTTGTCAAAAATACTTCTGTTGCTAAGGAAGGCAACTTGGTTCTGTGAAATGATTTGAGGGAGGACTTGCATTAGCCTAGAGGTAATAAGTTTGGATATACATTTTTACACCATGTTGCAGCAAGAAATAGGTCTAAAGGATGATACAGAGCTAGCATCAGGACATTTTGGGATTAAGACAATGTTAGTAGAGTTGACTTCAGTTAGCAGAGAGCATTTATTAAAAAAATTGTGAACAGCCTTGCAGAAATAAAATTGAACAATGTCCCAGCAACTAACATAGAATTGAACATTAAAGCCATCAGGACCACCACTCGATTTTCTATTCATAGCAAAAAGAGTATGCATTATTTCCTCATCGGTAACCTGATCAACAAGCAAAGCAGCCTGCATACTGGATATAGTAGGAAGGGAAATGTCATTCAACAAGTCAAGGTCCGGACTAAAGCTAGAGGTGTTACCAAGCAAGTCTTCAAAATAACTAAGAAAGGCAGCATCAATTTGGTCAGGAGAGAAGACAAGAGTACCGTCTTGAGAACGAATTGTGCGAATATTTTCTTTAGCTTGCTTAATTTTGATCGAGGAATGAAAAAACTCAGTGTTACGATCACCAAATATAAACCACTTACAGTGTAACTGTTGTTGTTTTATCCCGCTTTCAATATCAAGGGCTTTGTTAAGTAGCATGCAGAGCTTTCCTTCCTCCTCAGCAGCAACAGGGTCATGAGGGTTATTCATCATAAATTCTTGAGCTTGTTTATACCTACTCTTCAATATAGTTGTTTTCTTGGTACCATCACCAAACTTTTCAGCTGCCCAAGTTCTCAAGTGCTTTTTAACAAATTTGAGTTTCCTGCAAAGAATAATCATAGGGTTACCATAAGAATGAGAGGACCATGCTATACCCACAGTTGGTTTGAATTCAGAGGAGTGAGTCCAATCATTAAAAAAATTGAAACTTCTTTTTTCCTTTTTCATTTTGGGACCATCAGATAGAATCAAATGGGAGTGATCAGAGAGGATGGGGTGGATAAGATTGAAAGAGAGATTAGGCCAAACAGTGAGAGTTTTAAAATTGCAAAAGGCATGATCAATAGTGGAGAAAGTTCTGACTCCACTCCTACTTTTATTATTCCACGAATATCTAGCACCAGAAGTTTGAAGTTTGAGGAGGTCAGAATCAGATATTGCAATGTTTAATGAAAGGATATGCTTTGGGTATAATGGCTGGCCACCATACTTATCATCAAGCTGAAAGCAGCTACTAAAATCACCCATGACCAGCCATGGATGCGATTCTTGCCTGAGAAAAGGCAAGTAGTCAAAGAGTTTTTGTCTTGAAGCGGCAGAATTATCCGCATAAATAAAAGTTAAATAGAATGAAGTTTTAGTTTGCTGGCAGATGATTTTTGTGTGGATGAATTGCCTAGAGGATAGAATAGAGGTTATGGAAAAAGCGGAAGGATAAAAAAGGATTAAAATCCTACCATATTCAGAATCAGATAGATTATGGAGATAATTCCAATTAGGATTAATGTAACTAGCAGCCCTAGTAGTTAACAAGAGGTTGAGTTTAGTTTCGAGAATAACAATAATTTTAAGATTATGAGAGAGGATGAGATTTTTAACTTGATCAAGTTTCAAATGACAATGAGCACCCCTAATGTTTTATACTCCTATATTTTGTAACATCATAAAACTAAAGTGATTGATGGATAATGTTTTTTCTACTCCTAGTTGCAGGAGATTGGGAATCAGCAGGACCAGATTTGGATTTAGACAATTTCTTGGATGTCATTCTTGTGTTACTTTCAAAAATACCATGGCCAGATTCATCACACACTTGTTTTCCTTTGTCATACCATCATGGAATAATTGTATCATTAACATAAGGAAACTGGGCTGAAGATGAAGGAAGAGAAGAAGGCAAGTTTTGATTGAGGGGAACAGATGAAGATGAAGAATGAAGAGAGAGTTTAGATGAAGAAGCTGAAGGAACATTTTGCATTGAACATGCAAGTTCAAAAATGTTATTTGCATAAGTGCTGATGATGTTTGATTCAGTTGAATGCGTTACTTGGATATTTGTCTCATTTGTTGCCACCATTTGAGTTTGATCAGTACAAGGTTGAAAAAGTGAAGATTCTTGATTGTTGTTTTCAGATACGATATGCACTTGCACAGGAGTAACACCATGCACAGAGTTAATGTCGAGTATATTCCCACTTTCAGCAACTTGGAAGCAATTTGCGGGATTTTCCTTGCCTTCTTCGAGCATCTCTCCCTCCTCAATGCCAATGTCAACATCAATTGCTTTTTCCTTGTCTTCCAGAACCGCTTCATTTGTTACTCCTAATATATCATCTGCAAGCACTTGAAAACTATTCACCATACTTTTATCTAAACCAAGAAGAGACACTGGTTTTTGTTTATCTTTTACTGCTCTATCCTTGGTACATCCCTCCTCATTTGCAGTGGTACACTGAAAAGACTCAGTGCCAACTAATTCACATTGGTTTTCGCCAACTTCTAAAAGACTGATATCCTTGTTCTTGCTTTTATTATAATTTACTTTTTTCCAAACCTGTTTGTGATTTCTATTCTTGCTCATCATCCCATTCTTGACTTTGCCTGCCTCATTTATACTAGGTGTAGCCTTATCATCATGATTAGAGTCCACGGCAATTTTTGATGCAAATAAGCAGTTAATATCAGAATGTCCAAATTCTCGACAATTTACACACACTTCCGGTTTCCATAAGTATTCAACTGTAACTAGCTGGTCACTGCCATCCATCAGTTTAACTAGAAAATTATTAACTAGTTCTTTGTCAGGTTTAACTTCAACAAGGCATTTTGCATACGTTATCCTTTCCAAACTCTCTGTTGACTGATCCATGCACAGAAACTTCCCTACCCTTGAAGCCAACCAATTTACACCATAATGAGACCAGGCATATAGTGGTATGTTATATAATTTGATCCAAACAGGGACAGATCGAATTGTTCCACAACTATTACATACAGTAACATCCCACGGCTTTAAGATAAAAAGTTTGTTTCTCATTATAATAGGATCTGCCTCGGAGATCCTATGTTTGTCATCAGCAGAAGAAAAACTAAATAGAAAAAGGAAACCATCTGACTTTACGTTAACTTTACCTTTCAGCTTCCATACTCTCTTCAAATGATACACAATAGAAGCATAAGGAAGTGGTTTATCTAGGAAAAACCCCACAAGGTAGTCCTTCCAAACATCAGTACCAGCCTTAATAATTTCACTAGATGGCAAGAGCACATCACCAGAGAACTGAAGTGGAATATCTTGAAGGATGTACGAGCCTGCATTTCTTGGCTTAGTTTTGAAAAGAGAAGTCCAAGGCAATGAGTTAAGAGTAGAAGAATGGTTCACAGGAGGAATGATACTATGGATATCGGAAGGAGACAAGCAAGGAGGATTCTGCTTTTCTTTGGCTTTCTTGTATTTGATTTATAGCTTAGTATAACATTTACATTAATTCCGTTTTACTAATTACTATACATTATACCTTTCAATTGTTCAATTTATTGGGATTGCGCTAAATAGATTATTTATTCACTTGCATTAACATTATTACCTTAATTTACATTCAGTTACTATTAGTCAATATACTATTATTGGTTGATTCAATACTTACTCTTATTTACTTATTTTCCATTTTACAACCAAGTGCAACAATTTACACTTCTTCATTATTGGGATTTCACTCTAATTGTCAATAAATAAATTTTCGTTTCTACTTAATTTACATTCACACTTTCCATTATTATATTGATTATCATTAAAGTAATATTTAATTACCCTTATTTGTAATTGGTACATTAACTGGTAGCAACAACCATTTGTCACCATTATCCCTTTATAATACTTGTATGTTTATTCTTCACAAACAATTACCCTCTATTATATTATTTCACACATGAATTCAATAATTAATTTTTAATTACCAATGCTACATTTCATTTCTAACATTCACTTCATTACAAGTTATAATTTTTTTTTATTCTTTCTAAATTTAGTTATAGAAATCTTATTAAATTAACCAATTTATTTATCAAAACTTACGGGTCGTTACACTCTCCCCCACTCAAAACTTTTCGTCCCCGAAAAGGAAAAGGAAGGGAAAAGAAGAATTAAAAAATCAATATATCTTACTTAAAATATTAATTTTATAAACAAATAAATTTACAAAATAAATTGATTTAAATAAAATACACCAATTTATAACCATTAAATCTTTTTATATTCAAATTAATAAGGTTTGAAAAACATTTTCAAAATATATTCGAAGTCCAAAATTTATGGAAAATTTCGGCAGAGTCTCCTTTGTACGGAGAGGCTCGGGAGAAAATATAATATCAAATATAACAATATACAACATATATTTTCTAAAATAATATATCCCAACACGGGAAATATATATAATAGCGCTATAAAACCGAAATCCGAAAACGTACCTATTTGTCGGGCAAACAACGCTTATATTATGAAACGAAATGCAGCAGCAATTGCTTCCATAACCTGTATTTCACTTATATAATCCAAAGAGAATTAAAATCTATATAAAATGAAATATTTAAAGTTGTTTCAATCACTAACAAACAAACAATGTCAAACAATAACAAATATTTAAAGTTGTTTCAATCATAACAAACAAACAATGTCAAACAACAACAATCACCTGCGACCACAGCACACACATCAAATACAAATCATCCATCCAAGCAAGGCAAACAATTGATTTGTTCGGGTTAAGACTGTAGGATCGATTTCGCCCTAGAGGGGGGGGGGGGTTTGAATAGGGTGATGCTATCAGTTATAAAAATTATTGTGGAAGCTTATAAAATTATTTCAACACAGATATATCAAAATAATAGCAGCACTGGTAATAGCAGAATAACAAATGCAGAAATAGAACGACACAGAATTTACCGAGCTTCGGCAAAACCCTTCCTAGGTGCTTCCCCCAAGGTTTCTACTAGAAATTAAGCAGTCAGACGCATACACACGTAAACTCGCGACACCCTCTATCGACTAGCCTTAACTCTACGTTCAAAACCCTGCCACAACTCTGCCACTGAGTTGCGAATTCTCAAACTACGCCACGTAGTTTGTCCCCTAGTCACGCGACTAGTAATTACAACGGTTTAAAGAGAAATTAATTTTTTTTTAAACAATGAAATAAATAAGCCCTAATTTTAAATATAATAGCCCAAATAAATTATAGAAGCCGACCCAATTTATTTAATTTCTTTATCGGGCTGGTTCCTCTTTTATATGCTCCGTTCCTTTCTTTTTGTGAAATTGGGGCCGTTCCTTGTGAAAAATATTAGCCTCGTTCGTTTCTAAAAATTAGAGCTTTTTGAAGTGCCTACTTTAAATTGATCGATTAAATGGTTATTCACATGTAGCTTTGATCGATCGTTTCCTCGTTGCTAACTTCGGCTGCTTCGATGAGTTCAATTTTTGCTTCGGTATGTAATTTATGCTTTTGAGCTTTAATATTTTTCGTACTTGAACTCGATGGATTTGAAAGCCGATGATGATAATGTTTATATAGAGTTCGAATCCCTATTTTCTCGTTCGTTTGATAGTTGTTTGATTTCGTCAATTGATTTGCGTTGGCCATTATCTTCGTTTGGATGCTTGAGATGATTACTGAATTTTTCAATTTACCAGAATAACACGGTGTTGATTTTGAACTGTTCATTTTTCTTGGCTACTACGGCTTGTTTGATTTGTTCCTTTTTTCGACACCTTGTTCATCACGGCTCTGACATTTGCTTTGACCAGTTGAATTTTTTACTGTTGTTGCGGTTGACTTTGGCCACTTTGATTTGTGAGACTATTTGCTTCCGGCATTTAGTTCCTTCCCTGATGATCTTGATTTGTACCATGATTTTGTTCATCCCTGTAGCATACTTGACCTGTTTAATTTTTCTTTGCCGTTCCATGAAATTCTGATGACTTCGGCTATGGTGATAATATTTGACATTGTCATTGACTTTGTACATGTGTGTTCAAGCCCCTATTGTCTGTATTGCTTGATTCGAAGTTTGGTTCATGATATTTGCGCGCTGCATATTTTTGCTGAGATTATACTTGTACATGTCTCTAGTATCACAGTTTCATTCTAGTCTGTGCATTCTTCTCTGGCTTGAATTTTGGTTGTATGCATATTGCCTGACCATTTCCATGTAGTGTAGTTGTTATCTTGTTCATGCTAGCCTAATGTCCTGTTGCACTGCCTTTTTGTTTCCTGCTAGTTCATTGTGTAGTCTGGTCGATAATTATGGTGTATGCATTGAGTTGCATCACTGGTCTTTGCATTTGTTTTCATTTACTTCGAGACTGTTTCGGTTGCAAGTGCAAGTTGTAGCTGCTGTCCACTTGAACTAAGCATGTTGAATTGGGTTGGACTATTCACTTCATTTCACTTGTAGTTGTATATGCATATTTGTTTGGTTTCATTGTGGTCTATTGCACCACTATTTTCATCTTCTCTTGATATTTTTGAACTTGAACTGTTGTATTCATGTGTTTACTGCAGTTTCATTTTGTTTGTAGTTTTACCCTTGTTTGGTTTGTGGTGCACTTGCTTGCTCAGTTGTATTGTGTTCACTGCCTTTATGCACTTGTGTTGTTTGTCATTTCATATACTCTGGTTGTCATGTATGTGAAGCAGTGTTGCATTCCTTTGTGCTCGACTCTGATCTGTTGGCACTGGATATATGGGTTGCTGCATCATGTTGTTTGCTGTGGATATTGTGTTCATGTATTCTTCTGTTTAGTATTGGTGCATTGTCCACTTCATTTCACTGTTGCATACAGTTGAGTTGTTCTGTATAGACTTTGGTCATTTGTGTTAGTGTATTTGGACTTGTACTCTTGTGTCTGCACTGTGTCTGGCTCAGGTTGAAGTGTTGTAGCTGTTTGCACCTATATATTTTCATTATTTGTACTCGAGTATTGCCTTTGTTCAAGTCTTCATTGGGTATGTTGGTCTGGGTTTGCACTTTGTTCATTTGAGTCATTTTCATGTGTATGACTTGAACTTTGGTCACTTGTACTTGACAATTTTGTATTGCACCCGAGTTGAATCCAGCTTAAAGCTCGGGTTTGACCTTGTGCTGATATTTTGACATTATTTTTATTTCACTTGAGTTGAACCCGGCGTTTTGGGTTTGACCTGTGCTCACCTGTCCCTGTAATTTTATCAAGTGTATATATTGGTGTGCATGGCCTTGTGGCATATCCAGTGAAACACTGTGTATGTCACAAGCTGTTCGTGTATGATGAATTCAAAATTAAATGAAGACGAACAAACCAAATAATTGAGGAAAATATTATTTTCAAATGAATTTTTATTTTATACTACAAAAATATTTCCTTTTTAATTTACCGCGTCAGTGTATATTTTTGCAGATTGCTCAGATGCTGGATTCACATTAGAACGAAGTTGAAGATAAATACGAGTGTGAGTGATATGTAGTGAGGTACAAATGTAAATGTGAATCATAATGCAATCAAATCTGTACTGTAATTGAAATTGTGTATATATATATATATATATATATATATATATATATATGTATGTATGTATGTATGTATGTATAGTGAGAGCTTGAAATTTGTACTATTCAAAAATTGTAATAAATATTTGTTTGAATAAAATATCCGTTTGAATTCAAATTCTGTGTTATTTATTTTATTCATCAAATATTTATTAGTCTGTGAAAATAAAATAGTACATTAACAATTACATTTAAATGAATGTATATATGTTTATTATCATCAAACAAAAATCATATACTCGCATATTCAACAAAGATACTATAAATTGTTTAGAATGACAAATAATTATGAAGTATTCCACTTACTCATCAGTCTTAGATAAACTCAATAGATTATTCATACATCTAAGCAATTAAAGTATCTTTTACCCAAACGACTCATTACCCGAACAAACAACAATTTCAAACAAGAAATTAAGTTCATTCTTATTAATTTCATCTCATAACATTTATTATTTCATTCCCTTTTATTTATGTAATGATTCATCCTTTATATTTTCATTTACTTAAGTTTTTAATTATTTACTTATAATACTTATTTTCTGTTACCCTTTTTACAGCAACATTTCAATTATACTTAAGTTCTAAACAATTACAACATCAAGTTCTTATTTATAAAAGAATTTCACTAAATACTTTCATTACCTCCAGTTTATTACCTGCATAATATCCATTACATTTTCTTATCAGACATTTCAACTTTTAAATCTTTTGGTAAGTTATATATGCTTTTAAGAATGCAGTTGAAAACTTACAAGCTCATTTTATAATTAACATTCAATAATCATATCTTAAGTTCATAGGTTACATATTTCTACTTTTTGGAAATTTCCTTTATAACCTAGCATTAAATCTTCTTATTTATCAATGGTTTCAAATACTAACTTAAACTCAAGATGTTTTACTTACTATTCATCTTTCTACTTATTTAGTTATAAATAACTTAACTCTTATTTTAATTAGAGGTTCCAATTATTAATTAGTTACTTTTCATTTCACTATAATAATTGAACTATTAATTAACGGAAACTTAAGAACTAAATACCGAGTTTAATCTTAAGTTGTTTTAAAAATAATAGATAAAGGTATATACTTACAATATATATATCCAATTACCTTTAAAACAATCTAAAATTTATATTTGTTTATCAAAATAAATCTGCAGTAAAACTACTAAAGTGACCTTTCCACTTTGAAACTCGAAAATGAATGTCGATGATGCGTGCACTCATCACCGAAATTATTTTCCAGCGACAGAGAGGGGAGTACAGAACTTATTCTTTCAAAATTTATTTAAAGTAATTCTTTCAAATCATATTTAAATATTTATATTGGAAAGTACCTCTAAATAATATTATTATTATATTTCAAAATCATTCAAAAGAATTTTTCGAAACCCCGGAACTTAGATTCTAAAATTTCCAACTTATTCTTATTTATTTCACTTTCTTCAAATATTGTTTCCAATCAATATTTATAAATTTCTCTACCTAACAACAAATATATTACAACCAAATATAACCTTTATAAAAGTTTATATATACAAAATATAATGGGCAGAATTATTTCATTCACCTATATTCAAAACAAATATTGATAAATACAAAACAAAACAAATTAACACAATATCAAAACCTTTTTATAACACTGACAAATACGCTCTCTCATATATACGCTCAGCGACTCATCATAGTGTATTACTACCCTATTAATAAAGAGTCAGACCCCACAAAGCTAAGGTTTATCTCTAAACCAAAGCCCTGATACCAGATGTAACGTCCCGCCTTTTTGTACGCTTTAAATCGACGATAAACCACACAAGTCAGACTTAAACCATATAGAAGGGCGGATTGTTATGGGGTAAATAAGAAAAGGCAGAGAAAGAAAAAAGAACAAAATAGAATCTTGCAGCGGAACGATAAAATATAATAATCAAATATACAGTTCATGAAGCTATTTTACAAAATATTCGATTTTTCTTATACAATGCAAATCAGAGTTATACATACCAGAGAATATTAATAATTAACGCAGCGGAAACAATATGAATGTAGTGGAATACTATAATAAATAATAATAAATCTTCGCCTTCGTCCTCCAGAATACGGTCATCCAAATCCTGAAATGCTCAGGCTGACCCGAGCGAATTGAAAAGACAATACACTCTAGTTAGAACTAAACGATCTTATGTAAGTTAAATCAACAGGAATAAATATGAGTGGAACGGCGTCAGAGATGTTTACGGGATTTGACATCTTTTATCCAGTGTCTAACGTGAGTGCAGTAACTTAAGAGATGCTCGGGATTCACATCTCCTAAGGATCCGTTAAACTATTTACTATACAGTAATATTTTGCTATTATAATAATGCCTAATAGTAAAATAAACTTACTTTTAAATAACGTTAAGGCTTTACATTTTCTATCTTAACACGTAATAGTCCCAGTAGTCCATCCAATATCATGGTCCCTCCTGATCGGGAAGCCACCAGAGGATACCGCACGGGCTACGGAAGAAAACCAAACTCGTACAAGGTGCGACAGGGTAGGTGACATGGCACAACTAGGCAATGCCAGGGTAGATATACCAATTACGCTTCCGGGCCGATGGTAACGCGTAGCGCGCAGCTACCGCCCACCTCGAGCAACACTCCCAAATAAAAAATCAAAAGTGGCCACCGAATCAATCCAAAAGTCAAATTATAATATCGAAGGGATGTGTCCGATCAAAGGTGCTACCTCATTAGCCTGTCAATCGCTCCTATTTTAGCCACCTTATGCCAACTCACGGGAGTCGGGTCCACGTATTTACCTCAAAGGAAACGCCACCACCATCCTACTTCATTCTGGAATCTCCACCGCGTACACGGTTGTTAAAGTGGTTTTCAAAGTTGGCAGAGAGTATGACAACTTCCGATCCTAGTCTCTTTAACAACCAAACGTTATTTAACACCGCGATCATTTCAAAATAATTATACTTCAAAACCAGAACATAATATCCATTCAAAACCATATAAATACGATATAATTTCCTCTTCAAAAACCAAATCAATAAGATATCATTTTTATTAAAACCCAAATCAATATAATATCTTTTTATTTCAAATATCCCTTTTCCAAAATCATAGCACTTTCAAACTTATACACTTTGAAACCAAACATTTGAAATTATAACACTTTAAACATAATACTTTGAAATTCATAACTTCGAAACATTTCAGTTGTGATAAAACATTTCAACTTCGTTATATTTCAAGGCTTTAAATATTCCAAAATTTCAAAACTAAATTTGATAAGTCCAATTCAACAATTAAATTTTCTATTATTTAGTTTGAAATAATTTACATAATAAATCTCTTATCATTTAAATAAAATTCAAATTATGAATAACTAAATATTTCCTTCAATTCACTTATACTTGAAATACTCGTTTAATTCACCTTGACCCCAAAATCAAGTTATAATAATTATACCTTTCAAAATTTTCGATTTAATAAATTTCACATTAACCCTTTTGAGTTTAATTCTTAAATAAATTTAATTTCAAATAAATCTCCAATTTATCTCCCAATCTTATTTAATTTAAATCATTATAACCTCTATATTAAAATATAATTTAAATACTTGACCATATTTTATGAAAAAAAATCAAACTCCATTATTAAACTTACTTTTATTAAACAAATTTATACATAGCTTAAATTCAAGAATTTAACTATATATAAGGATAATAGTTATATAATCTCAAAAATCAATATTTATTAAATCGTATATTTCTTTCCAAAACCATAAAAATCATTTCAAAATATTTATATATATACATAAACCACGGTGTCTGTATATAATTTTCTACCCTATGGTCAAGTGATACGGATATTTATCATTTCAGTCCGTAATTTAGAATAAAAATACAGTTATATATCATTTCAAACCGTAATCCCGAAAGAAATAAAAATACATAACAACTTGCAGTTTATAACAATATAAAACACAACACCCATTCATCCAATATCAATCATCAACCGTTTATCACAATCATCATCCAATTCAAACAATAACATCAATATAGAACAAATAGTAAATAACAGGTAATTACTGGTAGTTTATATTCAATAACAAATTAATTTAACTGGCAGTTTATATGCAATAATAAATTAAATAACAATTTAATCCAATAAATTCAATTTAACTGGAATGATGATAAAAATATATTAAACAGCAATAACTAAAATTTCTAATCATATCAGAAATTTATTTAACACACATAAGAAATTTTAGAAGTTGTGAGTGGGTTAAAACACTCACCTTTTGAATTTAAATTGAATTTAAATCCAATTTGAACCCAAAATTTAAACAGTCTCAGAATCCATCCAAACACGTGCCAAAATGTCCGGAACTCTAATACGAACCTAACGGAGAAAACCGCGTGTGAAACGGACCTCGTATGCGAAAGTTATATCAGTTAGAAGATTTGTAGTTCGAAATTTTAAATTAATAAAATAATTAATATAACCTACACGTCATCAAGTTGTCACGAGCACAGAACCCTAGCCGACCGTGTTCGAACAACGCTATGCCGCCTCCTTCTCATCGAAAAAGCTGCCACCACCGATGGTTCCATCGCGATCAGAGAACGCTACTGCCTCGGCCTCGCCTAGCCGCACGCGTGGACCCCACCTCGAGCCTCTCGGCCACCAAAATCGACGTGCCGCCGTAGAGAAGATGAAACCCTAAGTGAATTTTTCCCACCGATCCAACCGATGAATCCACGAATGAATTATACCGATGAGCTACGCTCATCGATCTCTACAAAACCCATAAGTCAAATCGTCGATCAGCCAACGTTCAATGGCGCACGATGAACGACCGTGAATGTTTCATTGATTTCTGGCCACGTCGAAACTCAAATTGAAAAATGAATTATATATTTGACTTGCGCTCATCGAGAGCTTCAAATCCATATAAAATTCGATATAGTTTGTGGAGTTTGAAATTTTGATTTGATTTTGAATTGCAATTGTATTTAGAAGTGATAATTTGTTTCTCTGCCATTGAGGAAGAGAAGGAACATAATGAATTGTACGTACAAACAAATTACAATGAGGAGCAATTAGGGTTTATAACAAGGTATATGTAGGTAGATCGGAAATTGAGATGAATGGACATGATTGATATACGCGCTGAACGATAAAATGGCCCGAAAAGCCCGTTCTGACTCCGGAACGAAATTGGGTCAACCCACATATCAAAATAGATGTTTTGAAATCAATGGAACAAGTTTCAGGTCCAAATTCCATCATATGAAGAAGTTATGATGAAATCAAGTTATTTCAACTTAATTTCAATTGATTTCAATTTCATTAATTTCTGGGCGTTCCGAGTCCATACTATCAAAGGACAAGTTCGATCGTTACGAAACTTGAAATCCTACAATAATTCACCATTATGGATCCAATGAAACTGGTTTCATCGAAATCCGTGTCAGTGGCCAAAATGGCTATTTTTACATTAATTAATTAAATTAATAAATTAACTAATTAAATCAAATTTTCAATTTCAATTCGTTAATTGACAAATTTCAACATTTTTGATTTCTTAAACCTTTACAATAATTTAGACAAGTTCAGACATCAATTTTAAGTTAATTAATTTACCCATTACCGTATTAAATTTCAATTGCTACCATAATTACACTTATTATAAATTGGATTTCAATGGATTGATTTGTTTCAATTCAAATCTTTTTATTAAGTTCCTTACTACTCTATAAACATAGTTACCTTGTTGTCCCTTCATTTGCTTAATATACTCCAATTTAACAACTTCTAAACATTGTATTACATTTCACATTAATGTAACATTTATTAAAATTTATTTCCAAATCCAATTCCATCAAAACATGTAACTTATAATAATTTGTTGTCGTTAACTCTCAATCGCATTCTTACAAGTTTAATCATTCCCAAACCTATGTTATAATTTCTTACTAAACATATATTCAATTACCACTCAATATATATTAATTCGTTAAATAATTCAATATTTACGTTTGTTTTCTTATATTTGATTTATAGCCTAGTATCACATTTACATTAATTCCGCTTTACTAATTACTATCCATTATACCTTTCAATTGTTCAATTTATTGGGATTGCGCTAAATAAATTGTTTATTCACTTGCATTAAAATTATTACCTTAATTTACATTCAGTTACTATTAATAAATATACTATTATTGGTTGATTCAATACTTACTCTTATTTACTTATTTTCCATTTTACAACCAAGTGCAACAATTTACACTACTTTGTTATTGGGATTTCACTCCAATTGTCAATAAATAAATTTTCGTTTCTACTTAATTTACATTCACACTTCCCATTATTATATTGATTATCATTAAAGTAATATTTAGTTACCCTTATTTGTAATTGGTACATTAACTGGTAACAACAACCATTTGTCACCATTATCCCTTTATGATACTTGTATGTTTATTCTTCACAAACAATTACCCTCTATTATATTATTTCACACATGAATTCAATAATTAATTTTTAATTACCAATGCTACATTTCGTTTCTAATATTCACTTCATTACGAGTTATAAAGTTTTTTTATTCTTTCTAAATTTAGTTATAGAAATCTTATTAAATTAACCAATTTATTTATCAAAATTTATGGGTCGTTACAATTGATGTTTCTTTCTATCCTCTCTCTTTCACATCATGGTTGAAATTAATAGCCTCCATGGCTTGGAAAAAAAATCATAAATCAAAATTAAAATAAAATCAAATAATAAAGGTGGTTGATACCTCTAGATCTTTTGTCTTGTTCTTGTTATTGAAATTATTATTTAATAAAAAAATTGAGTGAAATCTAGCTTTAAAATAATTAATATGATTTTATTACTTGTTATATATATATTGAATAAACTTTATGTGTTGTCTGTTTGAAATCATTTGGAAATTAGATATAAGTTTTACATGATTGTTGTTTGAGTATAATTCTTTTGGTTATTATATACTTTTATTTGATAAAAAGGTGGACTTTTTTTGTAAAATATCATAAACTTTTGAATCCTTTCTAATTTAATGTTAGCCTTTTAATTTGTTAACTTTAGATCTTAATACATATATTAAATTACAAACTTTACACACGCATGTGTTATTTTAATTTTAAAACATAGTGTGCAAATAATTATATACATGTATATGTGTGCCTTATTTTAATTCAAATTTTATAAAATGAACTTTTGTGTAAAATCATAAATGTGACGAACCGGAAATTTTTAACATTTGAAATGGAATATTTAATTGATTTTAAATATTTGGAGATTAGTTTAACTTGAATTTCAAAATTAATTATGGATTTGGCAATTTAATTATTGAATTTAATTTATTGAAGTTGGATAAAAATTTGAATCTTCGGTTTTAAGCCGTTTAAAAATATTTCAAAGGCTTAGAAAATCTATATTGATAATACCGAAGATAGTGGAAGCTTCAGAATTGAATTTGGAAATGATTTATTCAGTTTTGAATTTATATCGTTTAAAGCGATGTTTAAAAATAGCCTTCTGAGGCACGGTCTCAGAATTCGACGAAACCAGTTCCATTAGATCCGTAATATTGTATTATTATCGGATTTCAATTTTCGTAGCATTCGGAATTGTCGTTTAGACGTACGATAGGCAAACGCGCTAAAAATTATATCGAAATTTAATTTAATAACTGGTTCAAAAAGCTATCTTCTCCATACGATCGAGTTAGGCCTCGAAACCTTTTCCATTGCGTTCAGAATAGGGATATAACATTATAAACGCCTAGTGGCATGCCTCGATTGGAGGTCAAGTTTTTAAGTTGCATTATCGGTACGGTTTGAATTTGAATTTAAATTAAATAATTATATTAGTCAACTGCAGTTGAAATTATTTCACATCAGAGCTCTGTAGCCTTCTTTTGCATGCTTCCCTCTTTTCAAAAACATCACGCTCCTTTCATTTCAACAACCGTTCCTTTCCATGCTCTCTCCTTCCATTTTTTTCAGAAGAAAAATGAAAAAAGGGGAAATAAAAGGCCGATGCCCGAGACTTGAAATCGATCCTCAGATGAATTCTATCGTTCAAATTGGAATAAGTCGCCGAGAAAAGTCAAACTCAAACATCTCGTTCCAGTTCTCAGAAAAAGAAAAAAAATCGAGCTCGTTTGAAATCAAAGCAAGGGCGCCGCTTTCACTCTCGTTCGAACGAACGAGGTTTCGTTCTAACTTATACCAAATCAATCGGCGGCGAGTTCAATTAGAGTTGAGGCATTCGCGAGTATCTGGGGAAAGGCACGTCGCCTGCTGGCTCGAGCGCGAGCTAGTGAAGATTTCAATGCGGCTAGTGATATGCGCGAATCGATGTCGTGACCTGGTCGGAGGCCGAGAGTCATTGCCTGGGTGGATGTGTAACGTCGCGAGTTGCTCGAGTGGGCGGTAGGGGCAGTGTCACGATTTGGGGTTTCAATGGCTCAGCTAGGGTTTCACATCATAGGGTTCGACAACGAGGTGAGATTGTTCTGCAGTTCATATATATATATTTGTATTTGTATATAAATATACGTATACAGATAATGGTAATATAAATACATATATACGTATAATTTTGAAAACAGAGGGAAATATTTGTATATAGACAGAGAAGTAAAATACTGTGATTATTTCTGGAAATAGAAGATATTTTTTTCATAAAGTTTAAAAAAAAAAATTGATTTTTAAGAACCTATATAGATTAATTTCAAAGGAAGAATAGAGTAAATTGTTATTTTGTTCTTACAAAAGGAAAATAGATTTTAAATCTATTCAGGTTATTTTATTTTAGTATATGTAATTTCAAAGGTGAAAGAAAATACTTAAGAAAATTTAGTTAAATCGTTAGTTTATCAAAATTATCAAAGGAAAAAGTAATTGCTCGATTTAGTTTAAATATTTAATAAATTATCTAATATTTATGCAAGGTCAATAATAGTGAAGAAAACAAGTCGGTTTGGAATAGAGTGCAAATAAATAAAAGGTGAGATCTTCTCACTCAAATTATAATGATTAAAAATTTCAGTTATTGATTGATGGTTGAATTGTGATAGCTAAATTTAATTGTTGATTGTGTGCTTGGATGATTAATTTATTATCGGTTATATTAGTTTAGACCCTATGCGCCGTATAATAGCGGACATTATTATATTAAACCCATATACCGCGATATTCCACCTTTAAGTGGAATCGGTATTATATATGTATTTGGAGTTGTTAATTTCTCGCATTATATAGCGGATGAGACCCTATGCGCCGCATAATAGCGGATGATATTTTATAAATCCCATATACCGCGATATTCCACATCGAAGTGGAATTGGTATTTAATTGTTGTGCTAACGTCTGTGGATGCAGAGAAACAGGTTGGAGGGATCCAACTGGATCCCTCAAATATTGAATTTGTTTCATGTTGTGCGTTGATAATCTCTGTGTGATTATGTTGTAATTGAAATCATTGTTGGCTAAAAATTTAGCCGAATATATTTTTGGTATCGTAAGATACCAGAAATAAAAAGAAATTGATTTTTGAATTTAAGTAGAAAATATATAGTGAAATCCTATTGAATAAAATTCTAAAATATGGTGAAAATGTTCAATAAATGGATTCCAAGTAATAATATTTAAAATGTGAAGAATTTATTTTAAAAATATGGTTTTTAAATAATTTGGAAAGGATAAAGGAATTTATTTTAAAAATAAATTCGGAATTTGATTTGGTGTTAAAAGAATAAATCCTTGGTGAATTGATCTGAAAATTGATTTGGTGTTTGAATGAAAATCGATTTGGTGTCGAAATAAATTTAGAAATCAAATTGGAAATTGATTCGGTGTTTGTATACGATTTTTTTTTTGAAATCAATTTAAAAATCATATATCAGTGGATATTTGGGAATTTAAATTCACAATGGGAAATTTATAAAAGAAAGGGAAATTTGTTTTAAAAATAAATTTTGTTTTATTTTTAAAGGTGTGAAAAGAAATTTACAGATTTGGAATGTAAATTAAAATAAATCGAGAAGATTTATTAATTTATATAAATGGATAGAGAATTCTTCCCTGAAAAGCCGAATATATTTTCAAAGTAACTTTTAACGTATAAATTAAAAGTTTTAGAAATTGTTTTGAAAAATATAGTTAGAGAAATTTATTTGGGAGATGTTTAAATCTTTAAAGTAAAGATTTATTTAGTTGATTATAGAAATGATCATTTTAAAGATTTAATAAAAAAAAATCTGATTTAGAAATTGATTATCTAAATATTTATACCCTATCTACTAATTTTTATTTTAAAGTTAGTTTGGACTTGAAATTTTATATGAGACATTTACATAATATTTTCATAACTAATATTTCAATAAATGTTTTAAAATAGTTTTATCTAAATGTTTCCAAGCATATATTTTGGATAAGTGATTTAAAGAATTTTAAAGTATTTGAACTCGGCAGCCTTTCAGTGGTAATAAATAATATCGGGAATCTTATTCCGCGAGTGAAAAGTGATTTGAAATTTGCTTTCAAATGGTTGAAGTGTTAAAATTATATATCTTGCATAGATATTTTGAAAATAATAATTGGGAAATTATTTAAATCTTGGAGGTTGTTCTGAATGTTGATTGATAGTTAAATAACCGACTATCAATATTTGCTTTTAAATGGCATTTGAATTTCGATGCGACCGGGGGTCGGATTCCAAGTGGATATCCGAAAACCACATCGAACCTTTGTGACTGTGATAGATCTTTTATTTAAAAGATCAATGTGGAAATTGTTGTGATTTGTTTGAAATCTGATTGAACACTTATTTTTAAAAATAAGCGCTCGTTATTCGAATTAGCCGGGAGAGGACCTTGTGTCATAAAACCCATTCCGAATAATGATACGACGAAATGTGGTTGCATTTGAAGCCGGTGTTGAAGACCGGGTATTTTTCAAAAACGAAAGGATTACCTGTCGAATGTCTCTGCACCGGGTTGCTCCGGTATAGAGATTTTTATCACCCTTTGATGGGGATTCCAGACGTGATTAGTAAATATCCTGATTTGCAAGGGATTGTTTGAAGTGTCTTCGGTTCCGTTCGATCTCGGAACGGACTTGTATGGATGTGTGTCTGACATTACACTTTGAGATGTAAAGCTGGTTTTTATCAAATACATTTTTGTTGGTGGCGGAGAATTTATTCTCTTAGCTTAACACCCTTCTCTGAGACGTACGAGCTTAGAGGTTATGTAGTTGATGGTTACTAGTGATATATTCCCAAACTGGTAATGTGACATACGAAGTGCTGCTGATCATTTGTTGATCAAAGCATGACTTTATGAAAAGTGTAGCTTTGTGGACGAGACTTCGTCGGACCTCACACCCCGAAAATGGTTAAAACAGGAAAGATACGGCAAGGTTATGAGGGTCGCGCCCTTTAGGGTATGTCATTTCCTTCTGGAAAAGGGTGGTGTCAAGTATGGAGCCCTGATATTTAACCTTTGTGGTTACTGCAAATACTCTTCTTTGTGGTTGTTGGTGTAGAGGATCCTCGGATAAAGGTCGCAAACGACCGGGGGATGACATAATCGTGTAGTAGTTACCTAGTTACAGAGGTAAACCGACCTTGTGTTGGCAGAGAGCTAGTTAAGTTCTCGGGACGTCCCTCCAGAGGCGTACCCATGTGGCAGTAGGAAGTTTCTTAGCCTGACCATTTTTTGGAAATCCAAAGAAACAATACGCGCCTGTACGGTTTTAGTTGTATAACCTGCCATGGAATATGGCGGTAACCTGCTATTGAACATGGTAGCTATAGTAGGCATAAGTGTGAAATGCCTATGTTGGCTAAGATTAATATTATACTTTCGAAATGTTTTCACACTATGCACTAACAATAACAATATTAAAGGATTTTTCGTATCAAGCATGTTTGACTATCATAAGGAGAAATCTCCTCCAATTCTGCGTTTGCATTGTGTGTGTGGCGGGAGGCCTTATGGTAGTTTCATTTTCCAAAAGCATAGCGGATTTCTTTTTATTTTCTATATGAAAATAACTGTTTTTAAGATCTCACACCAGTCCCACGACTGACCTGGAGTTTACTGTTACCTTTCTAAACTCTAGGTGCCCACAATTTTCCACACGGGCAGCCTAGAGTCAGGTTATCAGTTATTCGAGAGCGAAGCCAAGAAGTTGCTATGGAGGTCTGGAGGCAAGCTGGATGGCGAGACGTACCACTTATACTATGTAGTGTCCATTGCGTCTGGGTTAGTGCAAGTCAAACTTTATTGTACACAAGTTACTATAACTGCTGGTGTTTGTATTGTGTCGTTGTAAACTCTGATAATGTGATGTATAAACTGATATAGTGCTTTTGTTTTAAAGATATTTATTTATCTATTATATTTGTTCTGCTACGAAATGTGAGATTCTGTTATTGTTTCTGTTTCTTCTTTCTTCTTCTTCTACCTCTTCTTCTTTAACCCTAAAGATTCGTAAGTTTGTTCCTCTTTGGGCTGAATTGTTGTGAGATTTTGCCAGCTCAAAAGGTGTGACGACCCGCCTTTCTACTACCAGAAAGACGTATCATCATTAAGATAGAAAGGGATAGAAATAGAAAAGAAAAGAAAAGAAAGGACAACAACATCAGAATCTCACAGTGGAACGGAACAAAATATAATATATCACATAACTATTACATAGTTTTACATATATCAGAGGTATACAATATCAATACACATGACAGTCATACATATATCTGTCACTACATACATCAGAGATACAGTATACATCAACTACTGACACAAAAGAACTAGATAGATATCTACATACGTCTGGAACTCCTGCTCCAAGCTTCCCTAGGAATCCAAGTCCAAAACCTTTCACTTGGCTACTCATAAAAATTTGAGTACCCAAGAGTTTATGAAAAACAAAATATAAACTTCGGGTCAGACATGGGTCTGGTATGAGTAAACGGTTTAAAGTTGTTTAACTTTGAAAAACATTTGAAAATAAAGGTATCACGTAAGACTCCCCACAAATAAATACGGGTAAGTTTTTACCTTACGCTAACCAAAACATTTCATAGGAAATCCTATGATATTATAATAGTGTCTAGGGTTTTCAAGTAAATAGAAAATAGCCGAAATTGTTACATCTACTAAGTTCCAGCTACTAGCCACAAAAGTGGGTAATACAAACCAAAATCGTAGGGTCTTGTAGGGAAAATGGATTTCTAACAATGGCAGGGCTACTGGGGTACCGCACGTCACAGTACGGGGCCTAGATTACCGTACCGAGTGTAACGACCCGGAATTTTGGACAATATAAATTTAATAATCTGGGTTTAAATTTATATTGAATTAATAATTTTGATTAATAAATTTGATTTGATTTAAATAATCTTCTTTATTTAAATTTTTAATCTGTGAAATTATTTTAATGAGTAAATAAATCTGTTTTCTATTTAATAAATGTATATGTATCTGTATATATTTTAAATAGATAAGTTGTTTTTAGTTAAATGAGTATAGTATAATTTTAATATGTTTTGAAAATAGAAATGGTGATTTATTTTTTGATTTGAGCTTTTCAAAAATATTTAATTAAAATACTATATGATTTTAAATAAGAGATAAATGTTTTAATTAGTTTCAAATTCATTTTTAATTCAAGTTGTATATTAAATTATGTTACAAGCTCTTTTATAAATTTGTTTTAAAGGTTTCTTTTCAAATGAATTACTTGTATATTGTTATAATGCTTTGCTTTATTCTTTAGAGAATTATTTAGATAACATAATTATGTATAAGATTTAATTAACAATGTTTAATACTTATTTAACTCTAATTAAACATTAATTTAATTCAAAGACAAGTGTTTGTATATTAAAGCTTAAAGTTACAAATGTAAACTTATCATCTATTCAAAATGACATGTGTCCATTTCATTTTCATTTTTCTTTTAATTCACTTAAATCTGAAAATACATTCATAATTTTGTTCTTCATTCATTTACATTATTTTTTCTCATTCCTTAATCAAGAAAACCCAAAATCTTCATTCTCAAACCATATTCAAGTTTGCATATACATTGCATTCAACTCTTTTTCACCAAAATCCAAAACTGCATATCTTAAAACTGTAAAACTTTACATTTAAAACTCCTCTTTTCCAAAATTCTCACCTGCACAACAAATTGGAAGCCTGCATGCATTAAACTTCATAATCTGGAAGCAAGATAGGGGTCTGCAACATGTGTTTGGATCTGAAGCCTTGCATATCATTTACAATCAAAGAAGGCCTGCACAACAGTTTAAAGCATGCATGTTAAATCAATGAAGCTCTACATTTCTAAGCATCTGATACATGAAGGGGTCTGCATTTTAAAAGCATTATTCAAGTTTTAAAAAGAGCATTCAAGAAGCCCTGCAATTTAAAGATTGAGGCTCTGCATCTCATAATCTTGGATCAGAGGTCTGCATACCTTAATTTCAAACAAGGATCTGCATTCTTCAAAATACATTCAAGCTTCTGCATGTTCAATCTGGAATCTGCATGTTGACATATGCTCTGCACTTTGAATAGAGGTGAGTAACACTTAATCTAAAATAAATTAAGTAGGTTTGCATGCTTGTTTTTCTAATAAGTTAAATGTTTGTACATGTTTCCTTTTTTATTGCCTGTGCATATATGAATGCAATGCATGTTTGATTCCATGGTTCTGATGGCTATAGTTTAAGTTCTAGTTAATAGAAAATCCTATTTCTTTTGATTTGTTTGCTGTTAAGTCTCAATCTTGATTGAAACTTGCTTATTTCAAATAAAGTAAGCATAAAAAAAAAATTATTATATAAGTTGTTTAGTTTTCTGTGTTGTCTGAAATATAAAACACAATTAAATTCTGTAACTTGAAAAAAAATATAGGTATCAGGAATTAAGGTTTCAAGTTTGTAAATAGAATCATAAATGAATTCAAGAATTTTAAAAACAAAAATTCCAAATTATTTGTGTGGTAAATATAGTGCAGTCTTCAAAGGCACAGTATTTTACATTTTTGATCATGTTCAGTTGATCTTTGCATGTGAGCTAGTTAATTTGTTTTCTGAAGATAGTGTGTCTATGAAGGATTGTGGGAAATTATTAAATTGACTTGAAGTTGGGTTTGGTGTTGAAATTTGGAAGGTTTCTGTTATGAACCCTGTTCCACTGAGTTGCTGTAATTGCTCGAGTATGAACTCAAGAGTTGATCGAGTTCAAAGATCTTTGGGGTGTGTATTGATGATGTGTTGAAGGAGTCATCGCCGAAGTATGGTGTGTGATGATGGTGGCTGGAGGTGGAAGTGTTTAGTGATGTCAGATTGGCACTGCAGAAGTTAATGTTTCAGGTTTTGGGTTTAAAAACTTGAATTTAAATTCAAGTAGAATTCTGGATTCTTGAGTGTTGGAGTGTTTTGTTGGGGATTGTGTCGTAGGGGTATAGCCAGAGAAGATGATCAGAGATGGCCTGAGATGGGTAGGTGGTGCACAGTGATGGTGTTGACAGGTTTGTGATGGTGGTGGGTTGGTCTGTTGTGCAGGTTTTGATGTTGTGGGTTTGCAGGGTTTTGCCTCGGGTTTGTCTCGAGGAAAGTGGGAGATAACTCGAAGGAGAAGGGTAACTGACTCGAAGTAGAATTTTGCTTGCTCGAGTTACATTGTTCCAGGTTGTAACAAACAGAACTGTTCTGTTTTAAGTAAATTTGAAAGTTAAGTTTAAATTTAAATCTGGAGTTTAGTTTAGGATTTAAATTTGAGCCTAAGGATGAATTCAAACTCGTTTGAATTATTTTTCTGTAATAATTTAAATGCAGAATTTTAATTTGATTTTAAAGAAAGAAAAAGAAAAAAAAAGAAAACAGAAACTATTTCCAGTTTATAAAGTTAGAATTAAAGTGTAAACTAAGTTGTGACTTAGAATTTTGAAAACTGAATTTTAGTTGAATTCAAATAGGTTTGAATTATGTTTTTGAAAATAGTTTAAATTCTGGGAAAAATACAAAGTTTGATTTTCTTTTTATAAAACAGAAAACTGTTTCTGTTTTAAATAAAAAAAGGTAGGCTTAAATTTTTAAGTGGAGATTTAAACTGAGTGTAAGTTTGGAATTTGAATATGAATTCAAATTTAATTTATCAGAGATTTGAAACCATATTGTGTTTTTAAATTTAAATTTGATTTTAAACCTTCAAGTATAAAATGCATTATTGTTTTGCATTTGAAGTAAGAGGTTAAGTATTTAATTTAGGAATTCAAATGAATTCAAAACTGAGTTTTTAAATCTGGATTTAAATTTTTAAGCTTCAGTTTTAAAATAAGGATTTGAATTTAAATTGCTTTTAAATGATTTACATTGAATTGAAAGTGTAAATTGTAGAAAGAGTTTAAAGAATTTAAAACTAAAATGAGAATGGAAGTTATATTTCAAATTTTGAAATTTAAAGATGTTTTAAAATTGATTTGAATTTGATTTGAATTGAAATTTAAATTCTTTTCAACTTATTAATTAAGTATATGTTTCTTGTAAACATATAAGATTAAGTTGTATTGTTTAAAATCTTATTTTAGATAAATTGAGTTTTGAAATTTAAAAGAATGTTAATTGGAATTTAAAGTAAAAATTTAAAAGCATTTTGTTTTTAAATGCATAATTTAAATAATAAATGTTTTATCTAAAGGATAAATAAAGATTAATGATTGGATTCATTAATTATTAAGGTAATTAAGATAAATATTAATTATTTAATTAATTAATAATGTGGATGTTTAATTAAATAATTAATGATGATTAGTTTAATTTGAGATTAATTAATTAGTTTAATTAATCTATAATTAAGGATGGTTAATTAAATTTTAATTTATGATTAAGATTTATTTAATCAAGTGATTAATGATTAATTAAGATTTTAATTAACACTTAGTTAATTAATAATTAGAGGTTAATTAAATAGTAATTAAATATTAATTACTTAATAACTAATGATGATTAATATAAGTTAATTCTTAATTAAGTAATTAAGAAATGTTAATGAAGTCATTAACTTAAGATATTAACAATTAATTAATGTGATTAATTTTTGATAATTAATTAGATTAATTAATTAATTAATAATTAATTGTTTAGGTTTAATTACTTAATGAAAGTAATTAGTGAATTATTACTTAATGTAATTAATTAAGGTTAATGTGATTTGTTTAGATTAATTAATTAAGTTTAATTGATTTAAACATTTGTTGAATTGATGAATAATTACTTTATGTAATTTATAAATTGTAATTACTTAAGGAAGTAATAAATTAATAATTACAGGATGTAATTAAAGATATTTTGATATAGAAGTAATTTGGATTTAAATTACTTTGAAATTAATCAAGGGGATTAATTTAGATAATTAATTAAGAATAATTAATTATTGGGGTGGAGTAATTAATGTAGTTAATTACTGAATTGCTATTAATCAAGGGTGATTAATATATATGTAGGGTTTAATATAATTAACTTGTGTGATTAATATTGAATGCTAATTACTTATTGTAATTAGAGATAGTTAATCAATATTAATTGAAATGAATATAGAGATGATAATTTATACATTGATTTGAAATCAATGGATGGTTAAGTTAAGCAGGATTTTGATGATTAATTTAATTCATTTTAAATTAATTATAGAAGGTGTGATCATTTGATCAATTGCTTATGTTAGATGAATGGTATTAGTTGCCTGGTATGGTTTGTAATCTCAATTATGAGATGAGTAGTGTATGTGATATGGATGCATTGGTTGCTTTTGGATGATAGTATGAATTATCTGATTATGATATGAACTATCTGTTGATAATGATAAGGTTGATTATCTGTGGTGTTGTGAATTATCTATCTGTGTATATTTAGATAATAAATTGAACTGTTTTAAACTTAAAACAACTTGGACCTTAAAAGAAACGCTTTGGTTTTCGATGAGACCGGGATCGGGTTTCCATATTTGGACATCCGAAAACCACATCGATTCCAAATAACGTTAGGTCGTTAATCCAAGTGGAGCGAGTGAAGACTCGAGGTGTAAGGGCTATACGTCAGTATAACTCTGTGGGTGATTCCGTAATGAGTTTGACGGAATAGGTCTTATAGATTCGAGATGGTGAATCAGAGTGCAAGGGTTATTGTCGTTAACTCTGAGGGTGATTCCAATACGAGTGTAACGAGATAATGCCTTCGGTTTCGTTCGAACCCGGAACGAACTTGTATGGATTGAATGCTTTCAGAACATCGTCAGGTGGACGATGAGCATTCTAAGATAAATGTGTCCTATAAAGGTAATCGTAACCTCAAGCCTCATCAACCGGGAATGGCTAAAACAGGGGAGGTGCAGCAAAGCTTCGTGGGTAGCCCCCACTTGAGAGTAAGATTTACCCCTGTCTAGAGGTCCCTTTATATTTCGGCTGTGTGGGACGGTTGATCATGACAACCGTCGGGGTTGTCTTATTTGGAACTGTTCAGTAAGGAACGGGTCCGGCTTTGTGTTGTAGGGGAGTTAGGGTGGCTCCTCGGTACGGTGATCTAGGCCACGTACTGTGACGGGCGGTACCCCAGTAGCCCTGCCATTGTATGGAATCCAAAATCCAATAAGTACCAACGGTTTTGATTGTATTACCCACTTTTGTGGCTAGTAGCTGGAATTTAATAGATGTAACAATTTCGGCTATTTCTTATTTACTTGAAAACCCTAGACACTATTATAATATCATCAGATTTCCTATCAAATGTTTTGGTTAGCGTAAGGTAAAAAACTTTTCCATGTTTATGTGTGGGAAGTCTTACGTGATACCTTTTCTTTCAAAGGTTTTTCAAAGTTAAGCAACTTTAACCTGTTACTCACACCAGACCCATGTCTGACCCGGAGTTATTTCTGTTTTTCTTTAACTCTTGGGTACTCAAATTTTTATGAGTAGTCAAGGGAATTCAGGTTAGGATTCAGGATTAGCTTTGACGAATTGTGGAGGAGCATATGGAGCAGGAGACTTCTGCGCATAGTTATATATAGTTTTCCGCTGTGTTTTGTATCTCTGAGTGTTCTGTTTGTATTGAGTTGTAATAACTAGACAGGTGTTTATAACTGTCTAGTATGTGTTGTATATGTCTGTGTAACTCTGATATTTGATGTATACTATGTAATACTTTGTTATTAATATAATTTATTCGTTCCGCTGTTGAGATTCTTGTGTTGTTTCTTCTTTCTCTTCTTTCTTTTCTTCTTCTATCCCTTTCTTTCTTAATTCATGACGCGATTTTCCGGGAGTGGAAATCGGGTCGTGACATCTTGGTATCAGAGCATTAGGTTGAGTGAATACCTAGGCTCTGTAGTGGTGTCTATCTTGAGAGAGCGTATTTGTAATTTTTAATATATATATATATATATATATATATATATATTTCTACCTATTTGTTGGATTACCTGTTCAAGTTTTCCAATATAAGTCATAAAGGTAGATGAGGTAGAAGTGTGTGTAACACGACTACCACTGGTTGGAGTTTGAATGTTTGAGGTTGGAGGTGTATTTGTCGAGACTGTAGACCTAATACCGTCTCGAGTGAGTTCTGTTGTGATGAAGTACTTCATCGTTCTCTGAAGGAAACCTGTAAAGGTTCGGAGTTCATCTTTGAAGTGTTGAATTGAGTTTTGATCTGTCGGTTGAGCAGAAGCAAGCAAGTGATGGTATCTTGATATCTCAGGAGATAGTAGCTGCGTGATGAGATGCAGTGACTATGGATATTTCCGAAGATGTTTCTTTGGAACAAGAGTAGGAAGTGAGTCTGCTCGGTGATGTGGCTGAGTTTGGCTGAGTATTCTGAGTTGGTAAGGAGTCTTCTGGCTGGGTAGTTTTTCTGAAGTGGAGTTCAGAAGCAGTAGAGTGGATCTTTTCTCTGGTTAGTGGGCTAAGTCAGCATAAGCTGTTCTGGTTGGTTTAGAGAGAGCAGTTTTCTTTGGATTCAGGCTGAGTTGATCGCAAAAGTGACTTGCGATAGTATGTTCTCTTGTGTTTGTTGGAGATTGTCTGGATGTCTTCTGGAAGTCAGAGTTTGTCTGCATCTGGAGATCGAGTTTTCTTTCCAGGATTGGAGCTGGTGGTTCAGTTAGTAGATGGATGGTTCCTTAAGATAGAAGTTGGTGAAGCAACTCAGGTTTGGGAGGAACATCCGAGTTTTTCTTTATGGATCTGTGGAGCCATATTTCTGTGCTGGGTTGTCTGGTCTGTGCTTGTGCTCTTCTTTAGCATTTTCTTCTGTTTCGGATCAGAGTTGGCAGCGGAAGCAGTTTGGGGGTGTTTCTGTTTTCTTTTCCGGATAAGGAGAAGTTTGTTCTTTCTTCTGTTGATGAGAAGCAGAGTGTTTGTTCTTGGTTTTTGAGTGATCTTGAAGAGATCATTGGATTGTTTTGCTTCGGTCTGTTTCTTTCGGAATCAGCAAGAGTTGAGCTGATTAGGTTGGATGTTGGTAGCCCAGGATCGTCCGAAGAGTTTTTATGGATAAGAGACAGAGAATTTGGATTCTGGAATTAGAGATTTGATTTTGGTTAAGTTTTTTCTCTGACCCAAGGAGCTGTAAGTTTGGGAAGCTCGCTCTGTAGTGTTTTGGTTTCTTCTGTGATTGGTAAGATCAGTGTTTTGTTTTCTAGAGTTGAATTGCCAGCTTGGATAACTGGGATTCAGGGTGTTTCACGTATCTCTGAGGGAGTTCGTGTTTGATATTTCTGGTTTTAGAACCAGCAGTTTAGGATGGTTTGTTTGCTGAGTCAGACTCGTCTGTAGTCTGATATTCTGTATAGAAATTGTTGTTAGGAGCTCTATAGCTTAATAGTATTGATTGATTGGATTCTATAGAGCGAGTATCCCGATATATATATACCGGGGAAACTCGTGAAGATTTTATCCAAAATTCTTTTGGATAACTAGATTTGTTCTGAATGTGTGAATTGGTTGCTTAGGTTATTGGCATATGAATAACATATGCCGTGTTTTAAAATAAAATCTGTAAATAGATTATTAAATTGCCTTTGTTTTAAATTTCGGGGACGAAATTCTTTTAAGGGGGAAGGATTGTAACGACCCGGAATTTTGGACAATATAAATTTAATAATCTGGGTTTAAATTTATATTGAATTAATAATTTTGATTAATAAATTTGATTTGATTTAAATAATCTTCTTTATTTAAATTTTTAATCTGTGAAATTATTTTAATGAGTAAATAAATCTGTTTTCTATTTAATAAATGTATATGTATCTGTATATATTTTAAATAGATAAGTTGTTTTTAGTTAAATGAGTATAGTATAATTTTAATATGTTTTGAAAATAGAAATGGTGATTTATTTTTTGATTTGAGCTTTTCAAAAATATTTAATTAAAATACTATATGATTTTAAATAAGAGATAAATGTTTTAATTAGTTTCAAATTCATTTTTAATTCAAGTTGTATATTAAATTATGTTACAAGCTCTTTTATAAATTTGTTTTAAAGGTTTCTTTTCAAATGAATTACTTGTATATTGTTATAATGCTTTGCTTTATTCTTTAGAGAATTATTTAGATAACATAATTATGTATAAGATTTAATTAACAATGTTTAATACTTATTTAACTCTAATTAAACATTAATTTAATTCAAAGACAAGTGTTTGTATATTAAAGCTTAAAGTTACAAATGTAAACTTATCATCTATTCAAAATGACATGTGTCCATTTCATTTTCATTTTTCTTTTAATTCACTTAAATCTGAAAATACATTCATAATTTTGTTCTTCATTCATTTACATTATTTTTTCTCATTCCTTAATCAAGAAAACCCAAAATCTTCATTCTCAAACCATATTCAAGTTTGCATATACATTGCATTCAACTCTTTTTCACCAAAATCCAAAACTGCATATCTTAAAACTGTAAAACTTTACATTTAAAACTCCTCTTTTCCAAAATTCTCACCTGCACAACAAATTGGAAGCCTGCATGCATTAAACTTCATAATCTGGAAGCAAGATAGGGGTCTGCAACATGTGTTTGGATCTGAAGCCTTGCATATCATTTACAATCAAAGAAGGCCTGCACAACAGTTTAAAGCATGCATGTTAAATCAATGAAGCTCTACATTTCTAAGCATCTGATACATGAAGGGGTCTGCATTTTAAAAGCATTATTCAAGTTTTAAAAAGAGCATTCAAGAAGCCCTGCAATTTAAAGATTGAGGCTCTGCATCTCATAATCTTGGATCAGAGGTCTGCATACCTTAATTTCAAACAAGGATCTGCATTCTTCAAAATACATTCAAGCTTCTGCATGTTCAATCTGGAATCTGCATGTTGACATATGCTCTGCACTTTGAATAGAGGTGAGTAACACTTAATCTAAAATAAATTAAGTAGGTTTGCATGCTTGTTTTTCTAATAAGTTAAATGTTTGTACATGTTTCCTTTTTTATTGCCTGTGCATATATGAATGCAATGCATGTTTGATTCCATGGTTCTGATGGCTATAGTTTAAGTTCTAGTTAATAGAAAATCCTATTTCTTTTGATTTGTTTGCTGTTAAGTCTCAATCTTGATTGAAACTTGCTTATTTCAAATAAAGTAAGCATAAAAAAAAAATTATTATATAAGTTGTTTAGTTTTCTGTGTTGTCTGAAATATAAAACACAATTAAATTCTGTAACTTGAAAAAAAATATAGGTATCAGGAATTAAGGTTTCAAGTTTGTAAATAGAATCATAAATGAATTCAAGAATTTTAAAAACAAAAATTCCAAATTATTTGTGTGGTAAATATAGTGCAGTCTTCAAAGGCACAGTATTTTACATTTTTGATCATGTTCAGTTGATCTTTGCATGTGAGCTAGTTAATTTGTTTTCTGAAGATAGTGTGTCTATGAAGGATTGTGGGAAATTATTAAATTGACTTGAAGTTGGGTTTGGTGTTGAAATTTGGAAGGTTTCTGTTATGAACCCTGTTCCACTGAGTTGCTGTAATTGCTCGAGTATGAACTCAAGAGTTGATCGAGTTCAAAGATCTTTGGGGTGTGTATTGATGATGTGTTGAAGGAGTCATCGCCGAAGTATGGTGTGTGATGATGGTGGCTGGAGGTGGAAGTGTTTAGTGATGTCAGATTGGCACTGCAGAAGTTAATGTTTCAGGTTTTGGGTTTAAAAACTTGAATTTAAATTCAAGTAGAATTCTGGATTCTTGAGTGTTGGAGTGTTTTGTTGGGGATTGTGTCGTAGGGGTATAGCCAGAGAAGATGATCAGAGATGGCCTGAGATGGGTAGGTGGTGCACAGTGATGGTGTTGACAGGTTTGTGATGGTGGTGGGTTGGTCTGTTGTGCAGGTTTTGATGTTGTGGGTTTGCAGGGTTTTGCCTCGGGTTTGTCTCGAGGAAAGTGGGAGATAACTCGAAGGAGAAGGGTAACTGACTCGAAGTAGAATTTTGCTTGCTCGAGTTACATTGTTCCAGGTTGTAACAAACAGAACTGTTCTGTTTTAAGTAAATTTGAAAGTTAAGTTTAAATTTAAATCTGGAGTTTAGTTTAGGATTTAAATTTGAGCCTAAGGATGAATTCAAACTCGTTTGAATTATTTTTCTGTAATAATTTAAATGCAGAATTTTAATTTGATTTTAAAGAAAGAAAAAGAAAAAAAAAGAAAACAGAAACTATTTCCAGTTTATAAAGTTAGAATTAAAGTGTAAACTAAGTTGTGACTTAGAATTTTGAAAACTGAATTTTAGTTGAATTCAAATAGGTTTGAATTATGTTTTTGAAAATAGTTTAAATTCTGGGAAAAATACAAAGTTTGATTTTCTTTTTATAAAACAGAAAACTGTTTCTGTTTTAAATAAAAAAAGGTAGGCTTAAATTTTTAAGTGGAGATTTAAACTGAGTGTAAGTTTGGAATTTGAATATGAATTCAAATTTAATTTATCAGAGATTTGAAACCATATTGTGTTTTTAAATTTAAATTTGATTTTAAACCTTCAAGTATAAAATGCATTATTGTTTTGCATTTGAAGTAAGAGGTTAAGTATTTAATTTAGGAATTCAAATGAATTCAAAACTGAGTTTTTAAATCTGGATTTAAATTTTTAAGCTTCAGTTTTAAAATAAGGATTTGAATTTAAATTGCTTTTAAATGATTTACATTGAATTGAAAGTGTAAATTGTAGAAAGAGTTTAAAGAATTTAAAACTAAAATGAGAATGGAAGTTATATTTCAAATTTTGAAATTTAAAGATGTTTTAAAATTGATTTGAATTTGATTTGAATTGAAATTTAAATTCTTTTCAACTTATTAATTAAGTATATGTTTCTTGTAAACATATAAGATTAAGTTGTATTGTTTAAAATCTTATTTTAGATAAATTGAGTTTTGAAATTTAAAAGAATGTTAATTGGAATTTAAAGTAAAAATTTAAAAGCATTTTGTTTTTAAATGCATAATTTAAATAATAAATGTTTTATCTAAAGGATAAATAAAGATTAATGATTGGATTCATTAATTATTAAGGTAATTAAGATAAATATTAATTATTTAATTAATTAATAATGTGGATGTTTAATTAAATAATTAATGATGATTAGTTTAATTTGAGATTAATTAATTAGTTTAATTAATCTATAATTAAGGATGGTTAATTAAATTTTAATTTATGATTAAGATTTATTTAATCAAGTGATTAATGATTAATTAAGATTTTAATTAACACTTAGTTAATTAATAATTAGAGGTTAATTAAATAGTAATTAAATATTAATTACTTAATAACTAATGATGATTAATATAAGTTAATTCTTAATTAAGTAATTAAGAAATGTTAATGAAGTCATTAACTTAAGATATTAACAATTAATTAATGTGATTAATTTTTGATAATTAATTAGATTAATTAATTAATTAATAATTAATTGTTTAGGTTTAATTACTTAATGAAAGTAATTAGTGAATTATTACTTAATGTAATTAATTAAGGTTAATGTGATTTGTTTAGATTAATTAATTAAGTTTAATTGATTTAAACATTTGTTGAATTGATGAATAATTACTTTATGTAATTTATAAATTGTAATTACTTAAGGAAGTAATAAATTAATAATTACAGGATGTAATTAAAGATATTTTGATATAGAAGTAATTTGGATTTAAATTACTTTGAAATTAATCAAGGGGATTAATTTAGATAATTAATTAAGAATAATTAATTATTGGGGTGGAGTAATTAATGTAGTTAATTACTGAATTGCTATTAATCAAGGGTGATTAATATATATGTAGGGTTTAATATAATTAACTTGTGTGATTAATATTGAATGCTAATTACTTATTGTAATTAGAGATAGTTAATCAATATTAATTGAAATGAATATAGAGATGATAATTTATACATTGATTTGAAATCAATGGATGGTTAAGTTAAGCAGGATTTTGATGATTAATTTAATTCATTTTAAATTAATTATAGAAGGTGTGATCATTTGATCAATTGCTTATGTTAGATGAATGGTATTAGTTGCCTGGTATGGTTTGTAATCTCAATTATGAGATGAGTAGTGTATGTGATATGGATGCATTGGTTGCTTTTGGATGATAGTATGAATTATCTGATTATGATATGAACTATCTGTTGATAATGATAAGGTTGATTATCTGTGGTGTTGTGAATTATCTATCTGTGTATATTTAGATAATAAATTGAACTGTTTTAAACTTAAAACAACTTGGACCTTAAAAGAAACGCTTTGGTTTTCGATGAGACCGGGATCGGGTTTCCATATTTGGACATCCGAAAACCACATCGATTCCAAATAACGTTAGGTCGTTAATCCAAGTGGAGCGAGTGAAGACTCGAGGTGTAAGGGCTATACGTCAGTATAACTCTGTGGGTGATTCCGTAATGAGTTTGACGGAATAGGTCTTATAGATTCGAGATGGTGAATCAGAGTGCAAGGGTTATTGTCGTTAACTCTGAGGGTGATTCCAATACGAGTGTAACGAGATAATGCCTTCGGTTTCGTTCGAACCCGGAACGAACTTGTATGGATTGAATGCTTTCAGAACATCGTCAGGTGGACGATGAGCATTCTAAGATAAATGTGTCCTATAAAGGTAATCGTAACCTCAAGCCTCATCAACCGGGAATGGCTAAAACAGGGGAGGTGCAGCAAAGCTTCGTGGGTAGCCCCCACTTGAGAGTAAGATTTACCCCTGTCTAGAGGTCCCTTTATATTTCGGCTGTGTGGGACGGTTGATCATGACAACCGTCGGGGTTGTCTTATTTGGAACTGTTCAGTAAGGAACGGGTCCGGCTTTGTGTTGCAGGGGAGTTAGGGTGGCTCCTCGGTACGGTGATCTAGGCCACGTACTGTGACGGGCGGTACCCCAGTAGCCCTGCCATTGTATGGAATCCAAAATCCAATAAGTACCAACGGTTTTGATTGTATTACCCACTTTTGTGGCTAGTAGCTGGAATTTAATAGATGTAACAATTTCGGCTATTTCTTATTTACTTGAAAACCCTAGACACTATTATAATATCATCAGATTTCCTATCAAATGTTTTGGTTAGCGTAAGGTAAAAAACTTTTCCATGTTTATGTGTGGGAAGTCTTACGTGATACCTTTTCTTTCAAAGGTTTTTCAAAGTTAAGCAACTTTAACCTGTTACTCACACCAGACCCATGTCTGACCCGGAGTTATTTCTGTTTTTCTTTAACTCTTGGGTACTCAAATTTTTATGAGTAGTCAAGGGAATTCAGGTTAGGATTCAGGATTAGCTTTGACGAATTGTGGAGGAGCATATGGAGCAGGAGACTTCTGCGCATAGTTATATATAGTTTTCCGCTGTGTTTTGTATCTCTGAGTGTTCTGTTTGTATTGAGTTGTAATAACTAGATAGGTGTTTATAACTGTCTAGTATGTGTTGTATATGTCTGTGTAACTCTGATATTTGATGTATACTATGTAATACTTTGTTATTAATATAATTTATTCGTTCCGCTGTTGAGATTCTTGTGTTGTTTCTTCTTTCTCTTCTTTCTTTTCTTCTTCTATCCCTTTCTTTCTTAATTCATGACGCGATTTTCCGGGAGTGGAAATCGGGTCGTGACACCGAGGATCACTCCCGACCCCCTACAACACAAGGCCGGAACCATTCCTTGCTGAACAGTCTCGAACAAGATAAACCCTGCGGTTGTAGCTAGAAATCGCCCACACAGCCGAAGTAAAAAGGAACATCTAGACGGGGGAATATCTTGTCCTGCTTGGGCATGACCCACCTAACCTTGCTGCACCTCCCCTGTTTTAGCCATTCCCCGTTGATGAGGCTTGAGGCTGCGATTACCTTTACAGGACATATCTCTTAGAATGCTCATCGTCCGCCTGACGATGTGCTGAAAGCATTCAGTCCATACAAGTTCGTTCCGGGTTCGAACGAAACCGAAAGCATTTTCTCGTCACACTCATTTTGGAATCACCCTCAGAGTCAACGACGATAAACCTTGCACTCTGGAAACACCATCTCGATCTCCACTTGAGCATTCATGACCTATCGTTTAATTTGGATCGATGTGGTTTTCGAAATATCAAATTGATACCCGATCCCGGTCTCATCAAAATCCAAACGCCATTTTAAAGGCCAAGTTGTCTAATTAACTTAAACAGTTTAAATAATTTAAATTCAACAACTGAATTAACATAGCATTATCACAGATGAATTATACACAATCATCATAGATATAACACAGCATATCACAGAGCATCACAGAATATCATTAAATAAATATCACAATCAGATATTCTACTCATACAATCCATACTTAAATTCTCATTTGTAATTAATTCAATTTAAATTAATTACCTGAGAGTTAATCACTTAACTCTGTTTAATTAATTATTAATTAACAATTTATTACTTATTTCATTATAAATTATCTAATTAATCATTTCTTAATCAACTATTAAATCTTAATTATTCAATTATTTATTTATTTCATTTATTTAATTAATTACTTTATAATCAAGTTGTTTAACTTTAATCACTATTCCTTATTCATTAATTAATAACCTTAATTATTAATTAATGAAACATAATTACTTAATTATTTAACTACTAAGTACTTAATTAATCAATTATAAATCCTTAATTCTTAATTAAATTACTTAATTAATTAACTATCAATTCATAATTAAATTATTTGATTAGTTAACTATTAATCATTAATTAATTAATTTAAGTAGTTAATTACAATTTATTTTATCACTTAACCACCTGTTTATCCATCCTTAATTACAATTATAAAGTAGTTATCCTTAATTACTTTCTAGAAATAATTCATTTAATTTTAATTACTCAATGTAGTTAACTCGTAAAAGTCCTCTTTAAATTTTAAATCATTTTATTAATAACTACATACTTAAGAGTTAATTAACTTTACACTTATCCTAAATTAATTTCTTAATTAAAATAATTTAAGTGTTAAGAACATCGTTGAGCTTTTGACTAAAATAATTAAAACTTGAACAAAATCTTAGCTTAACTTTTAAACATTTTCTAAGCTCAAATTTTTAAACAAATTTGAAAAAAACAAATTATGGAAACCAAATTTTACTAACTACAACATCAAGATGTTAATTGACTTCGTTTATTACTTAATTAAAATATTAACAAGGTTTCAAAACATGGTTAAGCCTTAACTAAGTAATTAGTTAATTAAAATAATTAATTACGGGTTAAACCGTTGTTAAACCTTAACTAGGTTAGTTAAAACATGAATTAAGTTTTAACTTAAAGTTTAAATATTTATTTGGTTTACTGTGATAACTGTTGATAAGAATTTTATTCACTAACATCACTATACTAATCCTTTATACTTTAGTTATAAAAACCCGAGACTTCCCTATCAAAAACACGAGTAGTACTTCGGTTTAAATACTCAAATCACTCGAGACTTCCTGTACGCCACATCATCTTCCTCTCTTCTTCTTCTTTTAATTTTTCCGGTAATTAGTTTAAGTTTTACTTAAGATAACACCTAAAGCATCATATTCATACTCAAATACCCGTCCTAGAACTCGAAGCAACTACCAGTGAAACTCTAGCATCAACACGAGACGCAAACCCCTCACGACACCGACACAGTTTCGTGTCGTACACGTGCACACGGCGGCGCCGGAGCACTGGCGAACCTCACCTCACTCAACAAGTCGCGATTTATACGTAGACACGAAAACAAAAATCGAATCATCTCAAGGAAACTCGAATCAAAAAAATGCCCCTTGCTCGAAAAACAGAAGCTCACCTCTATCGAGAAAACGACTTCGCCATCACCTCTGAGACCACCTGAGCCCCTCAACCCTTGGCCACACCCCGACAACACGACCCTCTTCCACTACCTTGAATTGCATGGAGCTCGATCACGCATAGGGGCCGTACGCGACTTGTTTACAGAGAAGAACAGAACTTCCAGTAAAACCCTAATAATGTCTCGTATTCAAATTTCACTCAATAGAAAAAAATTCTGAAATTTTTTGAAAACTCACAAGTACTTAAACTCGCTTCAATCCAAATTTCAACCTTTTCCATTGATTAAATTTTCTAGAATTGGTGAAAATGTAATATTTCAAATTCGAACTGCTCATGAATTACCAATTTAAAAATCTTCATTTTTGTGTTAAAAACCATAAACTTCAGTAGGCATTCATGTTATCAACTTGAATTATCTTTCTATAACAATTGAATTTATCAATAGATTTCTTGATTAGCTGTAAACCAATCCTCCAGCAGAATTATTCACTTATCATATTTAATCTACTTCGAAAATCTTGTTTGATGTTTTAGTATCTTGTTTGATTTAAAACTTTACAATGATTTAGATGAAAACACTTGAATTTAAATAATACCCAACCTTGATCTATAACAGAGAAGATACTATGCAGATGACATATATACGTACACATATTCATACCCAAATATAAAACCATGTACAAACTATACTGGTTAAAGAATCATGAACTAATTAATTAACTTAAACTTTAAAAAAAATCTTTGTTTACTCACCTGCCAAATTTTGTAAAACAGAGAACAATTTCTTGATTCCCACATGAAGCCTGTAGTCAATACTATCCTTGAATCTGCCTGCAGTTTTGAATTTAATTTTGATTTTACTTCTCTCTCTTGTTTTGTTTTCTCAGGTTAGTTTCTTAAATTTTGTTAAGTTTTATAATCGAACACAATAATATGATGGATATATATATAGAAAGGCTTGAACAATAGGTAATATCTGGACAAGTTTTACTTGTTTGGACATGCTTCATATTTAATATACTGAAATGATACTGTAACTCGGCTGTAAAATTTTATTTGTAAAACTGAAATGACTATTTGTTGTGCTAATTAATGCATGCCTTCAAATTTGTTAACATCTGTTTATGGTTTCTGATATTACTTGATATTTTTTCCTGGGCAAAGATATCTTGTATAAGTATAAAGATATGTACTTCAGGTAGGCATAGCTTGTATATGAAGCTTTGTAAAATACATTTGTTTTCAGGTAGACATTTGGTTTTACATAAGAAGATTTTTTATTTTATATTTTGCTGAGAGATTATTTTGTGAAAGAAGGTTATTTTATTTTATTATTTTGTAGCTTGAATAATTATATACATACTTGTCTTATTTTATTTACACTTTGGCCTAGTTTTCATTCTATTCTATATTTTGTTCTTAAATTTAATTCTGTATTTTATATTTCACTTAATTTCTTGTTTGTAGTTACATTTTTATTTCTATTTCCTATTTGCATTTGACTATCAACATTTAAGTTATATTTCATAAATTTACTTACCCATATTTATTTGTATTTGTACTTTAGCTAACAATATTTAAATATGTACAATATAATTTACTTACATTTATACTTATTTTTATATTTATTTCCAATTATATTTTATTTAAATTATATACATAAGTTTGACTCATATTTTACATTTATATTTTATATTACTAGAATTAGATTCTAAATTTTAAACATTATCATCTATAGATATTTCTATCAAATGTTAACAAAAGAAAGTATTTTAATTTAATGGTATAAGATAAATATTATAAAGGGATCTATTTTAAAATTTAAACATTATTATTCATATGTATATTTATCAGATGTAAACAAAGTAAAGTGTTTTAATTTAATTACATAAGACAAATTTTATTATAAATATTATTAAGAGATTTAAATTTAAATGCTCCAAATCAATCTCCTTTTTAAAACACAAATTTGTATAAACAAATGATAAATATCTCCAAAATCATATTCATTTTAATATGATCAGTTCACATTTTATTTAATTTGATCAAATATTTATTAAAATAAATGGGGCCAAAATCCAAGGTCGTTACAAAAGAGGTACAGATTTGCGGGCCTTTACAAGTGGTATCAGAGTATTTGGTTAAGCGATAACCTTGGCTCTATTGGGTGTTACTCATTAGAGATAGAGTCAGCAGTACTCTAGAATGAGTTTGAGTGTAGTAATAGATATGAGCGCGTATTTGTTAGTGAATATAAAAATTATTTTATATTGTGTTGATTGGTTTGTTGAGTGGTATATGGATTTTGGTCAATACGAGTAATTAACGTTATTGATAGGGATCTCTAAACACTTGTACAGAACAAATTCAACATGATATCGTTTTAAAATAGGGTAAATGAAATAATTTTACCCAAACTATTTTTGTATATAACAGAAATAAATTTTCTGTGAATTATTATAGTATATGGTTGCTTGGATGTTGGGAGGTGATAATATTTCATTTTCATCATTATTGTTGAATCAGAGATTGAAAACATAACCAAAAGTTAAGAAATAAATTTATATACAAATGGAATTTGTAAATATAAAATGTAAAAGTGATTTATAATTTGAAATAGAATTCCCGAGGAATATTTAAAAGAATTTCAAAGGTTTTGAAGTTTTGGAGATTGGAAAAAATAAATCCCCTTTAGTTTAAAGATGATTTTCAAAGGTTTTAGTAAGTGTTTTTGGAGGGATAAAAGCTCTAAACTCTTTTTGGTCACTGGAAAATAATTCCGGTGATGATTGCGACATCATCGGTATTCATTTTCGGGTTTCCAAAAGAGGAATTGCTGCCAAATTCTTTTAAATGGAAGCTGTTTGGAAAATTTGAGTTTGGTTTTGAAATTCAAAGAATAATTTGAATTGTTTTCAATAATGGTTTTGGAAAAGGTGGAAAGACTCTGGAATTTTATTAAAAATAGTTATGGAATAATAAGTTTGAAAACTTAGGAAATTCAAATTTAAACTAAAATTAACTTGAGTTAATTTGAATAAAGGTAAATTAGTCTAATAGACTAAAATGATTGGAATAAAATTTATCAAGATGGAAAATAAATTGTGAATGAATAAATTTACAATTGCAAGTACATGAAAGTGAATTAAATGTTGAAATTCATTTCGAATTTGTACGTAAAGAGAACTGGAATTGGAATTGATTTTGATTTGTTATAAGCAAAGCGAAGTATTGAAATAAAATTCGTAAGTGAAATTAATTGAAGAAATGATAAATAGATATTGTTTGAAATGAATCAAATTCAATAATTATAAATGAAAGATAAACTAAATTCATATGGAATTTGAAATCCAGTTTAAATATAAGTGGTTATAAACCAAAATGGTGAATTGAAAATAAATTTTTGGGAATGAACAAAAGAATGAAATTGGAATTGGACCTAAATATTGAAAATCAATTTGAATTGTGTGAAATCAAATGAAGTTGTAAAATTAGTTCGAAGTGCACTAAAGATAATAAAGGTGAAATAAAGAGATGGTTTGAGATAAAATGTATTGAAATTTGTAATGGATTAGTAAATGAAACTAGTTTAGATATGAGTTAGTTGTGAATGAAAGATAATGATAAAATTCAATATTCGAAAGATAAATTGAATCCAAATAGAATTGAAATTGTAAATTGAATTCAAATGAAATTGAAAATGTAAGTTGAATGAAAATGGATATATAACTTCAATAGTGAAGGAAAAAATGGTATAAGAAGTGTATATTGAAAATTTTGTAAAGAAATGTGCAGAATAAATTTGAGTGTTGTAATTGAATATTATGGCTAGCAGGATATATAGGTGCATTAAAGGAAATGGAATTGGGATTTTGATTTTCGAAGATAAAATTGAATTGCTCAACAAAAAGGTATGTATTTAAATTTCAGTACGAAATTTGGTGATTTTCTTGTCCATCCACTTGGCGTTTTGTTTTCTTTTGAAATCTGGGGGCCTGCGGTGCCATTTTGTAGTCGTACCGAGCTAGCCGCGCAAAGGAGACGCTGGCGAAATTTTTCGAAATTTTAGGGAGTTAGAAAAATTTTGAGAAAATTTTGAAAATTTAAAATTTTGAATTTAAATTTGAATTGTTAAAGAAAACAATGTTGTTTGGAACTTATAATTGAAGTTGGAAAGTTAGTTGAATTAATGATGGGGTCTTAAATAAAAAGATTTGTTTTAGAAAGTTGATAAAAACTATTTGGGTTTGGGTAAATAATAAATGGGTTAAGGATCATTCTTCCTAACTAGTAATTTCGGGACAAAATTCTTTTAAGGCGGGAATGATGTGACGAACCGAAAATTTTTAACATTTGAAATGGAATATTTAATTGATTTTAAATATTTGGAGATTAGTTTAACTTGAATTTCAAAATTAACTATGGATTTGGCAATTTAATTATTGAATTTAATTTATCGAAGTTGGATAAAAATTTGAATCTTCAGTTTTAAGCTGTTTAAAAATATTTCAAAGGCTTAGAAAATCTATATTGATAATACCGAACATAGTGGAAGCTTCAGAATTGAATTTGGAAACGATTTATTCAGTTTTGAATTTATATCGTTTAACGCGATGTTTAAAAATAGCCTTCCGAGGCACAGTCTCAGAATTCGACGAAACTAGTTCCATTGGATCCGTAATATTGTATTATTATCGGATTTCAATTTTTGTAGCATTCGAAGTTGTCGTTTAGCCGTACGATAGGCAAATGCGCTGAAAATTATATCGAAATTTAATTTAATAACTGGTTCAAAAAGCTATCTTCTCCATACGATCGAGTTAGGCCTCGAAACCTTTTCCATTGCGTTCGGAGTAAGGGTATAACATTATAAATGCCTAGCGGCACGCCTCGATTGGAGGTCAAGTTTTTAAGTTGCATTATCGGAACGGTTTGAATTTGAATTTAAATTGAATAATTATATTAGTCAACTGCATTTGAAATTATTTCACATCAGAGCTCTATAGCCTTCTTTTCCACACTTCCCTCTTTTCAAAAACATCACGCTCCTTTCATTTCAACAGCCGTTCCTTTCCATGCTCTCTCCTTCCATTCTTTTCAAAAGAAAAACGAAAAAAGGGGGAAATAAATGGCCGAAGCCTGAGACTTGAAATCGATCCTAAGATGAGTTCTATCGTTCAAATTGGAGTAAGTGGCCGAGCAAAGTCAAACTCAAACATCTCGTTCCAGTTCTCAGAAAAAGAAAAAAAATCGAGCTCGTTTGAAATCAAAGCAAGGGCGCCGCTTTCACTCTCGTTCGAACGAACGAGGTTTCGTTCTAACTTATACCAAATCGATCGGCGGCAAGTTCAATTGGAGTTGAGGCGTTCGCGAGTATCTGGGGAAAGGCACATCGCCTACTGGCTCGAGCACGAGCTAGTGAAGATTTCGATGCGGCTAGGGATATGCGCGAATCAATGTCGTGACCTGGTCGGAGGCCGAGAGTCATTGCATGGGTGGATGTGTAGCGTCTCGAGTTGCTCGCGTGGGCAGTAGTGGTGGCGTCACGATTTAGGGTTTCAATGGCTCAGCTAGGGTTTCGCAACATAGGATTCGACAGCGAGGTGAGATTGTTCTGCAATTCATATATATATATATATATATATATATATATATATATATATATATTTGTATTTGTATATAGATATACATGTACAGATAATGGTAATACAAATACATATATACGTATAATTTTGAAAACAAAGGGAAATATTTGTATATAGACAGTGAAGTAAAATACTGTGATTATTTCTGGAAACAGAAGATATTTTCTTTTTAATAAAGTTTAAAGAAAAAAAAAAGATTTTTAAGAACCTATATAGTTTAATTTCAAAGGAAGAATAGAGTAAATTGTTATTTTGTTCTTACAAAAGGAAAACAGATTTTAAATCTATTCAGGTTATTTTATTTTAGTATGTGTAGTTTCAAAGGTGAAAGAAAATACTAAAGAAAATTTAGTTAAATCGTTAGTTTATCAAATCATCAAAGGAAAAAGTAATTGCTCGATTTAGTTTAAATATTTAATAAATTATCTAATATTTATGCAAGGTCAAAAATAGTGAAGAAAACAAGCCGGTTTGGAATGGAGTGCAAATAAATAAAAGGTGAGATCTTCTCATTCAAATTATAATGATTGAAAATTTTAGTTATTGATTGATGGTTGAATTGTGAAAGTTATATTTAATTGTTGATTGTGTGCTTGGATGATTAATTTATTATCAGTTATATTAGTTTAGACCCTATGCGCCGCATAATAGCGGAGATTATTATATTAAACCCATATACCGCGATATTCCTCCTTTAAGTGGAATCAATATTACATATGTATTTGGAGTTGTTGATTTCCCACATTATATAGCGGATGAGACCCTATGCGCCGCATAATAGCGGATGATATTTTATAAATCCCATATATCGCGATATTCCACCTCGAAGTGCAATTGGATTTAATTGTTGTGCTAACGTCTGTGGATGCAGGGAAACAGGTTGGAGGAATCCAACTGGATTCCTCAAATATTGAATTTGTTTCATATGTTGTGTGTTGATAATCTCTATGTGATTATATTGTAATTGAAATCATTGTTGGCTAAAAATTTAGCCGAATATATTTTTGGTATCGTAAGATACCAGAAATAAATAAAATTTGATTTTTGAATTTAAGTAGAAAATATATAGTGAAATCCTATTGAATAAAATTCCAAAATATGGTGAAAATGTTTAATAAATGGATTCCTAGTAATAATATTTAAAAGGTGAAGAATTTATTTTAAAAATATGGTTTTTAAATAATTTGTAAAGGATAAAGGAATTTATTTTAAAAATAAATTCGGAATTTGATTTGGTGTTAAAAGAATAAATCCTTGGTGAATTGATATGGAAATTGATTTGGTGTTTGAATGAAAATCGATTTGGTGTCGAAATAAATTTAGAATTCAAATTGGAAATTGATTCGGTGTTTGTATATGATTTTTTTTTGAAATCGATTTAAAAATCATATATCAGTGGATATTTGGGAATTTAAATTCACAATGGGAAATTTATAAAAGAAAGGGAAATTTGTTTTAAAAATAAATTTTGTTTTATATTTAAAGGTGTGAAAAGAAATTTACAGATTTGGAATGTAAATTAAAATAAATCGAGAAGATTTATTAATTTATATAAATGGATAGAGAATTCCTCCCTGAAAAGCCGAATATATTTTCAAAGTAACTTTTAACGTATAAATTAAAAGTTTTAGAAATTGTTTTGAAAAATATAGTTAGAGAAATTTATTTGGGAAATGTTTAAATCTTTAAAGTAAAGATTTATTTAGTTGATTATAGAAAATATTATTTTAAAGATTTAATAAAAAAAATCTGATTTATAAATTGGTTATCTAAATATTTATACCCTATCTACTAATTTTTATTTTAAAGTTAGTTTGGACTTGAAATTTTATATGAGACATTTATGTAATATTTTCATAACTAATATTTTAATAAATATTTTAAAATAGTTTTATCTAAATTTTTCCAAGTATATATGTAATGACCCGCCATCCGTCTCCACAGAATGACACATCATTAATAAGAAAGAAAGGGATAGAAAGAGAAAGAAAGAGAAGAAAGAAGAACCAACACATCAGAATCTAAATAGCGGAACGAATAAATTATATTAACAACATAATTATTACATAGATATACAACAACAATCAGAGTCACACAGATAATACAACACATACTAGACAGCTATAAACACCTGTCTAGTTATTACAACAAAGTACAAACAACTCAATCGAACGACTCAGAGATACCAACACAGCGGAATACTATATATCGCCGAAGCTTCCTGCTCCATTGCTCCTCCATAATTCGTCAAAGCTAACCTGAATCCCTTGGCTACTCGTAAAAATTTGAGTACCCAAGAGTTTATGAAAAACAAAAATAAACTCCGGGTCAGACATGGGTCTGGTGTGAGTAACAGGTTAAAGTTGCTTAACTTTCAAAAAACTTTTGGAAAGAAAGGTATCACGTAAGACTTCCCACACATAAACATGGAAAAGTTTTACCTTACGCTAACCAAAACATTTGATAGGAAATCCAGTGATATTATAATAGGTCTAGGGTTTTCAAGTAAATATGAAATAGCCGAAATTGTTACATGATTAAATTCCAGCTACTAGCCACAAAAGTGGGTAATACAATCAAAACCGTTGGCACTTATTGGATTTTGGATTCCATACAATGGCAGGGCTACTGGGGTACCGCTCGTCACAGTACGTGGCCTAGATCACCGTAACGAGGAGCTACCCTAACTCCCCTGCAACACAAGGCCGGAACAATCCCTTACTGGACATTCCCGAACAAGACAACCCTGGCAGTTGTCGCGAACCAACCGCCCACACAGCCGAATAAAAAGGGACTTCTAGACAGGGATCAATCTTGCTCTCCAGTGGGAGCTACCCACGAAGCCTTGTTGCACCTCCCCTGTTTTAGCCATTCCCGTTTGATGAGGCTTGAGGCTACGATTACTTTTAGAGAACATATCTCTTAGAATGCTCATCGTTCACCTGACGATATTCTGAAAGCATTCAATCCATACAAGTTCGTTCCGGGTTCGAACGAAACCGAAGGAATTATCTCGTTACGCTCATTTGGAATCACCCTCAGAGTTAACGACGACAACCCTTGCACTATGAATCACCATCTCGAACCTATAAGTACTATTCCATCAAACTCATTACGGAATCACCCACAGAGTTATACTGACGTATAGCCCTTACACCTCGAGTCTTCACTTGCTCCACTTAGATTCACGACCTAACGTTAAACTGGAATCGATGTGGTTTTCGAATATCCAAATATGGAAACCCGATCCCGGTATCATCGAAATCCAAAGCATGTCTTTTAGGTCCAAGTTGTTTTAAGTTTAAAACAATTCAATCTAATTATCCATATACACACAGATAGATAATTCACATCATCATAATAGATAATCATCTTATTATCATAAACAGGTAATCATCACAAATTGATAATCTATATTATCATCATCAATAGATACTTATATCATCATCACAATGCAACCACTGCATCCATATCACACAATACTATTTATCTCATGTCTGAGATTCAAACCATTCAGGGTAAACCATATTATACATTCATAAGCGAGGATCCATAATCACACCATCTATAATTAGCTTAAAATGAATTAAATTAATTACTTCTATCTCTAATTAATTTAAAGTGAATTAAATTAATTACCTATCTTTAATTAATTTAAAATGAATTAAATTAATTACTTCCTCATTTTAAATCTTGCTTACTTAACCATTAATTGATCACAAATCAATAAACTCAATTATCCTCAAATTAATTACCTTAATTAATCACCCTTGATTAATTATCCTTTAATTAATTTCATAAATTAGTTATTCTTAACCAAAATCAGTAATTAATCTTTAATTACTTCATTAATTAATTAATTATAATTAATTACATTAATCCTTAATTAATTATAATTAATTACATTAATCCTTAATTAATTATAATTAATTACATTAATCCTTAATTAATTACATTAATTAATTACTTCCTTAATCACTTATCATTGATTAATTAATCTTAATTAATTAATCCTTAATTACATCATTAATCATATTAATTAATGATCCTTAATTAAATTTAAATTAGTTACTTATTTAAATTAATTACATTAAGTAATTAACCTTAATTAAACCACAATTATTAATCATTCTTGGTTAATTACATTTAGTAATTAACTACCCTTAAGTACTTCCTTAATTACTTCTAAATTAATTATATTTAATAATTAATTATATCCATTAATCACCCCGGGTTAATCTCATTAGTAATTAATTACCCTTAATTAATTACATCACCTGATTATTTTCAAAAGACTTAATCAATTAATGCTTAAATTAATTACACTAATTAATTAATTATTAATCACTTTCACAAAGTAATTATCCTCATTATTAATTACACAAAATAATTAATCCCAAAATACCATACTTCAATTAATTACCTCCAGTAATTTACTTAACTTAATTACTTCTCTAAGTAATTATTCCTCATTGATTACTTATCTACCCATCTAATGTTTATTCTAAATTAATTAAATTTAATTAATTAATTTAAACTAATACAATTAATAAATTATTTACAATGAGCAACTAATATCTTAGTTAACTTCACAAAGTAATTATACTTAACCAAATTCCATAATTGATTATCTAAATTAATTAATCCAATTAATTATCAAAATTAATTACATTAATTAATTAATAAATAATCACAAGTTAATGACCTTCATTAACTTTTAATTACCTTTCTTAAGTAATTAACTTAAACTAATTAATATTAATTACAAATTTAATTGACCTTAATTAATTTATTTCAAATCTTTATTTAATTAAACAAATTAATTAATTAAATTATTTAAATTATCTTACAAATTTTAATGAAACAAAGACCATTAAATCTTTAATTTACTTTAAAATAAAACATTTCTTATTAATGATTACTTTATCATTAACAAAGTAATTTAAAACAATTTAACTTAAAATTGTTTTCAAATTACATTTTAAATTTAAATTTTAAAAAGAAAAAAAACTTAACTTTAACAAAGTTTTAAAAAACATTTTAAAACCCTTTAAAAACTTATGTTAAAGATTTTCTTATTTTATAAAAGAAATTTACACCCATATTAAATTTTAAGATTCAAATCATATTTAGAATATGTTTCAACAATTAAAGCTTTTTAAACATTTCAAAATTTTTAAAACCACTTTTATTTTCAAAAACATGATTCAAATTTGAATCTTATTTCCAGATTTGAACTTGTTTTTAAATCTTCTATTTTAATTTAATGCTTTATTTTAAATTTCAGATATTTAAACCCTTTGATAGTTGTTAAAACATTTTAATTTAAAAAGTTTAAATTAAATTTTCAAACCTGGAATTCAATCCTCTTTTGGAATTCATACATTAAATTTAGATTTAAATTCTGTTTAAATCTGCATTCAAATTTTTAAAACAACTTTGAATTAAAAATAAGCACAGGTTTTCAAAAAAACTGTAAACTCAGAAAATAAAACCCGAGCTTCCCTGTTTTACTTCGAGTAAAACTTGGTTCAACTTCGAGTAAAAAGTCGATTTACTCGAGTTATGACCCGAGTCAAAATATACTGCAAACCCCAAAACTCCCCTGATATTTCCCTCTGCTCCGTGCATGTGCACGGAGATCTTGGCCACCACCGGCCACCACCCAGGCATCGAGCAAGTCACAGACCATCCAACATCGCCCATCAGGAACAACTCAAGCATCACAAAAACAAAAGCAAGCACCCAAATCAAACCTGGCAGCAACATGCACCTCCTTCCCCAAAACCTGTAAAAATTCCCCAACCTCTCTCCTCCGGCCATCGGAGATTCTAAAACTTCGGCCAAGTCTTCGTCCATCTCCTAGCTTCCCTTACCCAGCGTACCAGAGAACTCGATCAACTGTAGTCTTCATGCCGATCAAAATTTCCCACTGCTCAATAAATAGGTTTACGACATTCCCCCTTTTCACTTCCCAGAAGAAAAACGGCATTGCATATAAATCTCAACACTAAAATTTGAAATTTGGTTTTTAAAAATCATAATTTAGTTTAAAGTTTTGATTCAAACACCTGGAACTAAGAATTAATAATCTTGTTTTTGTTAGATTTCAATTTACTTTGCTATTACATTTGTTTCCAGTAAAACTGCAGTCATTATTTTCTTTCTTTTTTAATCTTAAACAAAACCTTAAACTTGTCATTTATGATATATTAAACATACATTAACCAAATCTCTTGTATTAGTATAGATTAAGTTAAAAAAAACACTTAAGTTTTCTTTTTTTAAACTTTGGACCTGTAACTTAGTAAATACTGTAAAAATCATAAAACAGTAAGCTTATATCCATACACTCAATACAAATCATATTATAGGAACAACATACATCATCATAACTATTTATGCGTTTTAAACTAATGAGGTAAATCATACAAATCAACATGAAATCCAGGTAACACACATAAGTCATAATCAGGCAACATTTTAATACTTAAAATCTTGAAAAGAAAAAGTTACTCACCTGGTATATCATGAAACAGAGCATAGATTTTCCAGAATTTTTTTTTTACTTCTTTGATTATAAATTAGTTGCTGAAGCTTGATTTAACTTGTGATGCTGTTTAATTTCCTACAGGTCTAAGATTCCAGGTTGCAGAAGAAAATCCCCAGATTCCATTTGAAAATGCTTGAATTTGACAAGCTTGCAGTTGTATGATTGAATAAACTTTGCATTTTGAATTTGAGGGTTTACTTGTGTTTTAAACTTGCATGCAGGCCTCTGGTTTAAAGGATTCAGGTAAGCTTGCTTTTAAAAATTCAGGTGGAAGAGAGAATGCTTGCATTCTTTAGTTTTTGAAAAGAAGAGTACACATGTTACAGATTTGATTTTGAGGAAGGGTTGCATTGCATTTGAAAAACCAGATTTTGAACATGTGAAATGGTTGCAGGGAAAAATACTACAGATTTTTTTGAAGGTGTTCATATTTCAGGTTTGAGGAGTGTTTGCATTGCTTTTGAAAAATCTGGTTTTGAAGATTTTCTGGTTTTGGAGAGTTTAGAAACTGGTTTGTTTCAGCTAAGATTTTTCCTTCTTCTTAACTTTGAAAAAAAATTGAATATTTAGAAAAGAAGAATGAGGGAATAAAGAAAACATGTTTTATAAGTGTATAAATGATTTATTTAAAAATTAAAAGAAAATCAAAATAAGAAGGACACTTGTCTCAAACTTATATTGATATGATAACACATGTCTCATTAGTTACTTAGGATAGTGTTATTTCCTCATTTTTCTTATTTATTTTACAAGTAAATAAAAACCCTTTTTCTTTATTTGTATTTATTTATAAGTTATTTTCATAAGTAAATGCATATACATTCCTTTTAAAAGAAAATGAAGTGAAACAATTTATATAAAAGATGAAAGTTTACTTACAAGATTTATATATGTTTATTCGTTTGATTTCAAAAATAAATTCAAATTCAAATTCTATTCATACATTTAAAAATCCAATCTTAAAACTAATTTGTTTTAACATATTAAATTTAAAAATAATAATATTGTCTTTTAAAACATATCTATATTTATACATTTATTATTATTTGAAAATAACATATTTATCCAATCTAAATAATTTTTAAAAGAAATCATAAATTACTTTTTTTATTTAACTTAATTAATTACATTAATGGTTTAATATACAATTGGTATTTTAAATTTTTAAATAATTCCAAATTATAATTTTTAAGCTATATTCAAAAAGAAATGAAATAAACTTTTGTTTATTCTATTAAAATTTAAACTATGTTTAAAATACAATTATACAATTTAAAACAATTTCTTTAAATATTCTAAACCAATTAATTATTTATTAAATAAAATAAAAATCTTCAAACTATCAAAATGAATATTCAAATTTAAAAACAATATTTTATTTGTTTATTTAACTTTAAATCAAACTTATCTATTCACAATATATATATATATATATATATATATAAATATATATACATTATAAACAGGTAAACATTTTATTAGTTTTCAAAAGATAAAAATTCACCAAATTAAACATCTATTTAATTGGATTATTCAATCAACTTAATTTTTATTTATTAACAAAATTTTATCAAATCAATTTAATTTTAGATATAGATTATTAAATTGATATTGCTAAAATTTTCGGGATATCACATTCCTCCCCCTTAAAAGAATTTCGTCCCCGAAATTTAAAAGCAAAGGTAATTTAATAATCCTATTAAAGATTTTAATTTAAACACAAGCATATATCAATCATATGCTAACAACCATAGCAACCAATTTATCTAATCAAACAAATTTAATTATCCTGACAAAATTCTGGATAAAATCTTCTCGAGTTTCCCTAAGTATATATATATACCGGGATACTCGCCCTACAGAATTCAAATAATCAAGACTACGAAGCTACAGAGCTTCTACTCATCTAGATCTATAGAACTAGACACGATATCAGACTACAAACGAGTCTGACTTAACAACCAAACCTTCCTGAACAGCTGGTCCCACAACCATAATAGCTCATACACGTACTCCCTCAGAGATACGTGAATCTCATCGAATCACAGTTATCCAAATTGGCAATTCAATTCTTGAAAACCAAACACCAAACCAACCAAAACACAGAAGAGAGCCAAAACAAATCTCCGATTCAGGAATCCAATTTCCTTTGTCTCTAAACCACAAAATCTTTTAACAATCATGGGCTGCCCATATCCAAACTGATTAGCTTAACCTTAGCTGATGCCTCTAGAAACAAACAGAACCAAAAATAATCCAACACAACGATCTCCTCAAGATAAATCAAGACCAAGATCACCAACTCTACTCTTCAAACCTCAGAAGAATAAAATCACTTCTTCTACCCGGAAAAGACAACACAGAAACATTTCCAAACTGCTTCCGCTGCACAACTCTGATCTGGGATAGAAGAAACCGCTGATGAAGAATATGAGCACAAACTGGACAACATATCCCAGAATATGGTTCAACAGATCCATAAAAGAAAACTCAGAAGTTCCTCCAAAACTCTGACCAACTCAATCTCCTGGAACCATTCTTCTATAAAGCTGAACCACCGGTACCACTCCTGGAATTCCATTTGATAAAGAAACCCAATTTCCAGATGCGAACAAAAATCTGACTCCCTGAAGACATTCAGAAAATTCAGATAACCCAAGGGAATACTCACACAATCGCAAGTCACTTTTGCGATTCACCAAACCAATCCAAGGAAACTGTTTTCCCTTGACCAAACAGAACAGCTTACACTCAACTAGCCAATCCACCGAAGACACGGGTCCATTCTGCTGCTTTTAAACTCCACCTTCAGAAAAACTGCTAACCAGAAGACTTTCTGCTGGCACACAGAACACTTGGGGCTGAACTGCTGACACCAAAGTCAAATACTTCTTACTCCAAAGCTCTTCGAGATACCCGGACCTCAAAGCCAACCACCACATTCTGCTGAACTCAGCCACAACACCGAAGCAGACATATCTCCTAAAACTTGTTCCAAAGAAAACATCTTCGAAAACCTCCATAGTCACTGCATCTCATCATGCAACTACCACTTCCCGAGGTATCAAGATACCATTACGCTCTTCTTCCAAACCGACAGATTCAAACTTAACTCATCCATCTTCAAAGATAAATTCTGAACCTATACAGGTTTCCTTCAGAGATCGATGAAATCCTTACATCACCGCACAACTCACTCGAGACGGTATTAGGTCTACAGTCTCGACAAATACACTTCCAACCTCAAACATTCAAATTCCAACCAATGGTAGTAATCGTGTTACACACACCACTACCTTATCTACCTTTATAACTTATGTTGGAAAACCTGAACGGGTAACCCAACAGATATGTAGAAATAATAAATATATATATCAAAACTACAAATACGCTCTCTCAAGAAAGACACCACTACAGAGCCTAGGTATTCACTCAACCTAATGCTCTGATACCACTGTAATGACCCGCCATCCGTCTCCACAGAATGACACATCATTAATAAGAAAGAAAGGGATAGAAAGAGAAAGAAAGAGAAGAAAGAAGAACCAACACATCAGAATCTAAATAGCGGAACGAATAAATTATATTAACAACATAATTATTACATAGATATACAACAACAATCAGAGTCACACAGATAATACAACACATACTATACAGTTATAAACACCTGTCTAGTTATTACAACAAAGTACAAACAACTCAATCGAACGACTCAGAGATACCAACACAGCGGAATACTATATATCGCCGAAGCCTCCCGCTCCATTGCTCCTCCATAATTCGTCAAAGCTAACCTGAATCCCTTGGCTACTCGTAAAAATTTGAGTACCCAAGAGTTTATGAAAAACAAAAATAAACTCCGGGTCAGACATGGGTCTGGTGTGAGTAACAGGTTAAAGTTGCTTAACTTTCAAAAAACTTTTGGAAAGAAAGGTATCACGTAAGACTTCCCACACATAAACATGGAAAAGTTTTTACCTTACGCTAACCAAAACATTTGATAGGAAATCCAGTGATATTATAATAGGTCTAGGGTTTTCAAGTAAATATGAAATAGCCGAAATTGTTACATGATTAAATTCCAGCTACTAGCCACAAAAGTGGGTAATACAATCAAAATCGTTGGCACTTATTGGATTTTGGATTCCATACAATGGCAGGGCTACTGGAGTACCGCCCGTCACAGTACGTGGCCTAGATCACCATACCGAGGAGCCACCCTAACTCCCCTGCAACACAAGGCCGGAACCATCCCTTACTGGACAGTCCCGAACAAGACAACCCCGGTAGTTGTCGCGAACCAACCGCCCACACAGCCGAATAAAAAGGGACTTCTAGACAGGGATCAATCTTTCTCTCCAGTGGGAGCTACCCACGAAGCCTTGCTGCACCTCCCCTATTTTAGCCATTCCCGGTTGATGAGGCTTGAGGCTACGATTACCTTTAGAGAACATATCTCTTAGAATGCTCATCGTCCACCTGACGATGTTCTGAAAGCATTCAATCCATACAAGTTCGTTCCAAGTTCGAACGAAATCGAAGGAATTATCTTGTTACCCTCATTTGGAATCACCCTTAGAGTTAACGACGACAACCCTTGCACTCTAAATCACCATCTCGAACCTATAAGTACTATTCCGTCAAACTCATTACGGAACCACCCACAGAGTTATACTGACGTATAGCCCTTACACCTAGAGTCTTCACTTGCTCCACTTAGAATCACGACCTAGCGTTAAAGTGGAATCGATGTGGTTTTCGGATATCCAAATATGGAAACCCGATCCCGGTCTCATCGAAATCCAAAGCGTGTCTTTTTAGGTCCAAGTTGTTTTAAGTATAAAACAATTCAATCTAATTATCCATATACACACAGATAGATAATTCACATCATCATAATAGATAATCATCATTATTATCATAAACAGGTAATCATCACAAATTGATAATCTATATTATCATCATCAATAGATACTTATATCATCATCACAATGCAACCAATGAATCCATATCACACAACACTATTTATCTCATGTTTGAGATTCAAACCATTCAGGGTAAACCATATCATCCACTCGTAAGCGAGGATCCATAATCACACCATCTATAATTAATTTAAAATGAATTAAATTAATTACTTCTATCTTTAATTAATTTAAAGTGAATTAAATTAATTACCTATCTTTAATTAATTTAAAATGAATTAAATTAATTACTTCCTCATTTTAAATCTTGCTTACTTAACCATTAATTGATCACAAATCAATAAACTCAATTATCCTCAAATTAATTACCTTAATTAATCACCCTTGATTAATTATCCTTTAATTAATTTCATAAATTAATTATTCTTAACCAAAATCAGTAATTAATCTTTAATTACTTCATTAATTAATTAATTATAATTAATTACATTAACCCTTAATTAATTACATTAATTAATTACTTCCTTAATCACTTATCATTGATTAATTAATCTTAATTAATTAATCCTTAATTACATCATTAATCATATTAATTAATGATCCTTAATTAAATTTAAATTAGTTACTTATTTAAATTAATTACATTAAGTAATTAACCTTAATTAAACCACAATTATTAATCATTCTTGGTTAATTACATTTAGTAATTAACTACCCTTAAGTACTTCCTTAATTACTTCTAAATTAATTATATTTAATAATTAATTATATCCATTAATCACCCCGGGTTAATCTCATTAGTAATTAATTACCCTTAATTAATTACATCACCTGATTATTTTCAAAAGACTTAATCAATTAATGCTTAAATTAATTACACTAATTAATTAATTATTAATCACTTTCACAAAGTAATTATCCTCATTATTAATTACACAAAATAATTAATCCCAAAATACCATACTTCAATTAATTACCTCCAGTAATTTACTTAACTTAATTACTTCTCTAAGTAATTATTCCTCATTGATTACTTATCCACCCATCTAATGTTTATTCTAAATTAATTAAATTTAATTAATTAATTTAAACTAATACAATTAATAAATTATTTACAATGAGCAACTAATATCTTAGTTAACTTCACAAAGTAATTATACTTAACCAAATTCCATAATTGATTATCTAAATTAATTAATCCAATTAATTATCAAAATTAATTACATTAATTAATAAATAAATAATCACAAGTTAATGACCTTCATTAACTTTTAATTACCTTTCTTAAGTAATTAACTTAAACTAATTAATATTAATTACAAATTTAATTGACCTTAATTAATTTATTTCAAATCTTTATTTAATTAAAAAAATTAATTAATTAAATTATTTAAATTAACTTACAAATTTTAATGAAACAAAGATCATAAAATCTTTAATTTACTTTAAAATAAAACATTTCTTATTAATGATTACTTTATCATTAACAAAGTATTTAAAACAATTTAACTTAAAATTGTTTTCAAATTACATTTTAAATTTAAAATTTAAAAAGAAATCAAACTTAACTTTAACAAAGTTCTAAAAAACATTTTAAAACCCTTTAAAAACTTATGCTAAAGATTTTCTTATTTTATAAAAGAAATTTACACCCATATTAAATTTTAAGATTCAAATCATATTTAGAATATGTTTCAACAATTAAAGCTTTTTAAATATTACAAAATTTTTAAAACCACTTTTATTTTCAAAAACATGATTCAAATTTGAATCTTATTTCCAGATTTAAACTTGTTTTTAAATCTTCTATTTTAATTTAATGCTTTATTTTAAATTTCAGATATTTAAACCCTTTGATAGTTGTTAAAACATTTTAATTTAAAAAGTTTAAATTAAATTTTCAAACCTGGAATTCAATCCTCTTTTGGAATTCATACATTAAATTTAGATTTAAATTCTGTTTAAATCTGCATTCAGATTTTTAAAACAACTTTGAATAAAAAATAAATACAGGTTTTCAAAAAAACTGTAAACTCAAAAAATAAAACCCGAGCTTCCCTGTTTTACTTCGAGTAAAACTTGGTTCAACTTCGAGTAAAAACTCGATTTACTCGAGTTATGACCCGAGTCAAAATATACTGCAAACCCCAAAACTCCCATGATATTTCCCTCTGCTCCGTGCATGTGCACGGAGATCTTTGCCACCACCGGCCACCACCCAGGCATCGAGCAAGTCACAGACCATCCTTCCATCCAACATCGCCCATCAGGAACAACTCAAGCATCACAAAAACAAAAGCAAGCACCCAAATCAAACCTGGCAGCAACAGGCACCTCTCTTCCCCAAAACCTGTAAAAATTCCCCAACCTCTCTCCTCCGACCATCGGAGATTCTAAAACTTCGGCCAAGTCTTCGTCCATCTCCTAGCTTCCCTTACCCAGCGTACCAGAGAACTCGATCAACTGTAGTCTTCATGCCGATCAAAATTTCCCACTGCTCAATAAATAGGTTTACGACATTCCCCCTTTTCACTTCCCAGAAGAAAAACGGCATTGCATATAAATCTCAACACTAAAATTTGAAATTTGGTTTTTAAAAATCATAATTTAGTTTAAAGTTTTGATTCAAACACCTGGAACTAAGAATTAATCATCTTGTTTTTGTTAGATTTCAGTTTACTTTGCTATTACATTTGTTTCCAGTAAAACTGCAGTCATTATTTTCTTTCTTTTTTAATCTTAAACAAAACCTTAAACTTGTCATTTATGATATATTAAACATACATTAACCAAATCTCTTGTATTAGTAAAGATTAATTTAAAAAAAACACTTAAGTTTTCTTTTTTTAAACTTTGGACCTGCAACTTAGTAAATACTGTAAAAATCATAAAACAGTAAGCTTATATCCATACACTCAATACAAATCATATTATAGGAACAACATACATCATCATAACTATTTATGGGTTTTAAACTAATGAGGTAAATCATACAAATCAACATGAAATCCAGGTAACACACATAAGTCATAATCAGGCAAATTTTAATACTTAAAATTTTGAAAAGAAAAAGTTACTCACCTGGTATATCATGAAACAGAGCACAGATTTTCCAGAAAAAAAAACTTTTACTTCTTTGATTATAAATTAGTTGCTAAAGCTTGATTTAACTTGTGATGCTGTTTAATTTCCTACAGGTCTAAGATTCCAGGTTGCAGAAGAAAATCCCCAGATTCCATTTGAAAATGCTTGAATTTGACAAGCTGGCAGTTGCATGATTGAATAAACTTTGCATTTTGAATTTGAGGGTTTACTTGTGTTTTAAACATGCATGTAGGCCTCTAGTTTAAAGGATTCAGGCAAGCTTGCTTTAAAAATTCAGGTGGAAGAGAGAATGCTTGCATTCTTTAGTTTTTGAAAAGAAGAGTACACATGTTACAGATTTGATTTTGAGGAAGGGTTGCATTGCATTTGAAAAACCAGATTTTGAACATGTGAAATGGTTGCAGGGAAAAATACTACAGATTTGTTTGAAGGTGTTCATATTTCAGGTTTGAGGAGTGTTTGCATTGCTTTTGAAAAATCTGGTTTTGAAGATTTTCTGGTTTTGGAGAGTTTAGAAACTGGTTTGTTTCAGCTAAGATTTTTCCTTCTTCTTAACTTTGAAAAAAAAATGAAGATTTAGAAAAGATGAATGAGGGAATAAAGAAAACATGTTTTATAAGTGTATAAATGATTTATTTAAAAATTAAAATAAAATCAAAATAAGAAGGACACTTGTCTCAAACTTATATTGATATGATAACACATGTTTCATTAGTTACTTAGGATATTAACACTTGTTTTATACATATTTCCTTATTTTTCTTATTTATTTTAAAAGCAAATAAAAACCCTTTTTCTTTATTTGTATTTATGTATAACTTATTTTCATAAGTAAAAGTATGTACATTCCTTTTAAAAGAAAATAAAGTGAAACAATTTATATAAAAGATGAAAGTTTACTTACAAGATTTATATATGTTTATTCATTATAATTCAAAAATAAATTCAAATTCAAATTCTATTCATACATTTAAAAATCCAATCTTAAAACTAATTTGTATTAACATATTAAATTTAAAAATAATAATATTGTCTTTTAAAACATATCTATATCTATACATTTATTATTATTTGAAAGTAACATATTTATCCAATCTAAATAATTTTTAAAAGAAATCATAAATTACTTTTCTTATTTAACTTAATTAATTACATTAATGGTTTAATATACAATTGGTATTTTAAATTTTTAAATAATTCCAAATTATAATTATTAAGCTATATTCAAAAAGAAATGAAATAAACTTTTGTTTATTCTATTAAAATTTAAACTATGTTTAAAATACAATTATACAATTTAAAACAATTTCTTTAAATATTTTAAACCAATTAATTATTTATTAAATAAAATAAAAATCTTCAAACTATTAAAATGAATATTTAAATTTAAAAACAATATTTTATTTGTTTATTTAACTTTAAATCAAACTTATCTATTCACAATATATATATATATATACACACATATTATAAATAGGAAAACATTTTATTAGTTTTCAAAAGATAAAAATTCACCAAATTAAACATCTATTTAACTGAATTATTCAATCAACTTAATTTTTATTTATTAACAAAATTTTATCAAACCAATTTAATTTTAGATATAGATTATTAAATTGATATTGCTAAAATTTCCGGGATATCACAATATATTTTGGATAAGTGATTTAAAGAATTTTAAAGTATTTGAACTTGGTAGCCTTTCAGTGGTAATAAATAATATCGGGAATCTTATTCCACGAGCGAAAAGTGATTTGAAATTTGTTTTCAAATGGTTGAAGTGTTAAAAATATATATATCTTACATAGATATTTTGAAAATAATAATTGGAAATTATTTAAATCCTGGAGGTTGTTGAGAATGTTGATTGATAGTTAAATAACCGACTATCAATATTTGCCTTTAAATGGCATTTGAATTTCGATGCGACCGGGGGTCGGATTCCAATTGAATATCCGAAAACCACATCGAACCTTTGTGATTTGATAGATCTTTTATTTAAAAGATCAGCGTGCAATTTTTTTGTGATTTGTTTGAAATCTGATTGAACACTTATTTTTAAAAATAAGCGCTCGTTATTCGAATTAGCTGGGAGAGGACCTTGTCATAAACCCCATTTCGAATAATGATACGACGAAATGTGGTTGCATTTGAAGACAGTGTTGAAGACCGGGTATTTTTCGAAAACGAAAGGATTACCTATCGAATGTCTTTGCACCGGGTTGCTCCGGTATAGAGACTTTTATCACCCTTTGTGATGGGGATTCCGGATGTGATTAGTGAATATCCGGATTTGCAAGGGCTTCTTTGAAGTGCCTTCGATTCCGTTCGATCCCGAAACGGACTAGTATGGATGTGTGTCTGACATTACACTTTGAGATGTAAAGCTGGTTTCTATCAAATACATTTCTGTTGGTGGCGGAGAATTTATTCTCTTAGCTTAACACCCTTCTCCGAGACGTACGAGTTCAGAGGTTATGTAGTTGATGGTTACTAGTGATATATTCCCAAACTGGTAATGTGACATACGAAGTGCTGCTGATCATCTGTTGATCAAAGCATGACTTTATGAAAGGTGTAGCTTTGTGGACGAGACTTCGTCGGACGTCACACCCCGGAAATGGTCAAAACAGGAAAGATGCGGCAAGGTTATGAGGGTCTCGCCCTTTAGTGTATGTCATTTCCTTCCGGAAAAGGGTGGTGTCAGGTATGGGGCCCTGATATTTAACCTTTGTGGTTACTGCAAACACTCTTCTTTGTGGTTGTTAGTGTAGAGGATCCTCGGATAAAGGTCGCAAATGACCGGGGGATGACATACTCATGTAGTAGTTACCTAGTTACAGAGGTAACCCGGCCTTGTGTTGGCAGAGAGCTGGTTAAGTTCTCGGGACTTCCCTCCAGAGGCGTACCCATGTGGCAGTAGTAAGTTCCTTAGACTGACCATTTGTTGGAAATCCAAAGAAACAATACGCGCCCTGTACGGTTTTAGTTGTATAACCTGCCGTGGAATGTGGCGGTAACCTTCTATTGAACATGGTAGCTATAGAAGGCATAAGTGCGAAATGCCTATGCTGGCTAAGATTAATATTATACTTTCGAAATGTTTTCCACACTATGCACTAACAATAATGATATTAAAGGATTTTGCGTATCAAGCATGTTTGACTATCATAAGGAGAAATCTCCTCTAATTCCGCGTTTGCATTGTGTGTGTGGCGGGAGGCTTTATGGTAGTTTCATTTTCCAAAAGCATAGCGGATTTCTTTTTATTTTCTTTATGAAAATAACTGTTTTTAAGATCTCACACCAGTCCCACGACTGACCTGAAGTTTATTGTTCC